>JBBDGP010000307.1:982500-2182500 GCA_037952835.1 Lithobates septentrionalis | reverse complement strand
AAGGAGCCATCCCCAAACTGTTCCCCCAAAATTGGGAGCATGAAATTGTCCAAAATGTCTTGGTATGCTGACACCTTAAGAGTTCCCTTCACTGGAACTAAGGGGCCAAGCCCAACCCCTGAAAAAACAACCCCATATCATAACCCCCCTCCACCAAACTTTACACTTGGCACAATGCAGTTAGGCAAGTACCGTTCTCCTTGCAACCGCCAAACCCAGACACATCTATCAGATTGCCAGAGAAGAGTGATTCGTCACTCCAGATAACACATCTCCACTGCTCTAGAGTCCAGTGGTGGCGTGCTTTGCATTGCATTTGGTGATGTAAGGCTTGGATGCAGCTGCTGCTTGGCCATGGAAACCCATTCCATTAAGCTCTCTATGCAGTGTTATTGTGCTAATCTGAAGTTTGGAGGTCTGTATCTATTGACTCTACAGACACTGCTGCTCACTGTGAGCTTCAGCAAGCACTGACCCCGCTCTCTCATTTTACGTGGCCTACCACTTTGTGGCAGAGTTGCTGTTGTTCCCAGTTGCTTCCACTTTGTTAGAATACCACTAACAGTTGACCGTGGAGTTTTTTGTAGCAAGGAAATTTCATGGATTGACCTCCTGCACAGGTGGCAACCTATCACGGTACCACGCTTGAATTCACTAAGCTCCTGAGAGCGACCCATTCTTTCACAAATGTTTGTAGAAGCAGTCTGCATGCCTAGGTACTTGATTTTATAACCTGTGGCCATAGGAGTTATTGGAACACCTAAATCCATTGATTTGGAGGGGAGTCCCAATACTTTTGGCAATATAGTGTATATGTGTTAAGCACTGCATAAATTGATAGTGCTATATAAGTGTTCTGTCTCTGGGACAGCTCGCTAAACCTTCCTATCCCAATAACTGTAGATACCATATTTCTTTGATCTCAGTTTTATTAGAACAAGCCAGGTGAAACTACAAATAACAGAAATAGACTTCAATATGTATAATATTGCATACAATACAGCATACATTGCAGAAACAACGATGTACAATACAAGATGTGATAGTAAAAACTTACTTTTTAAGTTCTCTAAGGGGTGATGGCGATAGATTAAGAAAGACATGACTTGCTTCCTACAATGTGTTGAAAAGAATGGTGGCTAATTCACTTCCTGTTAAGATTCTACCCAGAATTCCCTGCTTGCTGACAACTAACTTATTTACACATACAATAAACAATTAAACAGAACTGCAGCAATACCAAAAAGGAACGCTAGATGGAGCCTGCACACCACATATGATTGTCTTAAAGCGGAGTTCCACACAAGAATGGAACTTCCACTTTTCGGAACCCTCCCCCCCTCCGGTGTTACATTTGGCACCTTTCAGGGGGGAGGGGGGTGCAGATACCTGTCTAAGACAGGTATTTGCACCCACTTCCGGCATAGACTCCCATGGGAGTCTATGCCTCTTCCTGTCCCTCTGCGCTGTCTCCTGGGAAACACACAGCTCCCAGGAGATAACGGGGACCAGTTACGATGCACAGCGCGACTCTCGCATGCACAGTAGGGAACCGGGAAGTGAAGCCGCAACGCTTCACTTCCTGATTCCCTCACGTAGGATGGCGGCGGCAGCTGTTCTCGGCGTCGCCTGCCGACATCGCTGGACCCTGGGACAGGTAAGTGGCCATTTATTAAAAGTCAGCAGCTGCAGTATTTGTAGCTGCTGGCTTTTAATATTTTTTTATTTTTTTTGGCGGTTTAGGTGGACTCACTCTTTAAGTAAATTACACATTGTGCATGTAAATTTAACAACACAGGTACAAATAACCAGTATAAAACATCTGGTGGACAGAACAATAAGTACCTGTATACATAAAATAAAAAAAGGTTGAGAAACACTGGACTATACAACTAGCACTAGTCCCAGTACTTTCAGCCTTGGTCATAAGGGCGCTGAGCTACAAGCTAAACTGTGGTTACACTGCTTGTAGACGCACATCAAAATGAAAACTTATCTTGCACTATGCAACACATTTTACAGTTTTTGATATAAAAGTAAATGGTTTATTTTAAAGATTAAAGTGTCTCTTATAATACATTTTCCATAAATGAATTCACGATCTCAAGTAGATGTATATTATTACCATTATCCAATTTAGTCTTTTGGAACTGTATTTTTCTACCCTTCTCTTACAATTTGCTGAACACTTACATGGTGTGGAATAAAATTTCCCCAAAAAACATGAATTCAAATCTGAAAATGATAGATAATGCACTAAGTGCGTGACATTGTGGGAGGATGTACAAGCTATTCCAAGAACTAGAGCAATGAAAAATGCAAGAATGACAAAGTAGAAATGTTTCTTTGTGCTTCAAATTTGTTTTCCAGTGTTATCTGACATTTATGTAGAAACCAAGCTTTCTGGTTTGTATTTGCTTATATAACTAATATTAAAGCAACATTCTTTTTCAGTGTTCAGTCCCATGGACAATAATAACACAGTGATAAAGTAAAACTGAGTGTGCCAACTCCAATAACCAAAAGCAAGCAATTAGCAATCCACTTTCATTGTTCGTATTGCTCTAAAAAGATTACATCCAATAAGTTATTACTGCATGTTACTGCACTTAGAACCTCATCATTGCTCTTTTCACTACATAATTGAACAAGCCTGGGAATGCTATCATATATAAGGAAAGGTGAACTTGTTCAAGGTTTGGTTCACACACATTAATTAAAAAAAAAATAAAAATAAAAAAATCTTATTTTACAGCCAGTGTCGGCTGTTGTTTGCCTCAGAACGTCTTCTCCAGGCTTCATACACGTCTAGGGAAATGCAAAACCAACAGAAGCAGGTCAAATGCAAGTCAACTGCAAGGGCAGCTGCCCTTCAATAAATTCTGAATGACCTCAAAAGTATTTTAAACTGATGCAAAAAGTATGCTGCATTTGCCCTTTGAATATATATATACATAATAGTGTGCTTCTGGTTACTATGCAAGAAAAAAATGTTAAACATACTGGGGGTCATTTACTATAGCTCTATGGCGCTAATTTGCGCAAATTGCCGCGAATTAGCGCTAATTCGCGGCAATTTAGCGCGGATTAACGCTAATAGCGCTAATTCGCGCTAAAACGGTATTCACTATAGCGCTGGTGAGAAAATACTCCCAAAATCGAATTTACTATAGCTCCCTGAAACTAAATAGCGCCTAAACCCTTACTCTGCTAAAACCTAGAGAATTGCACATGGAAATAATGTTTAGAGCATGATATAATTGCCTAAATGGTACTGAAATATGCGGTATATTATTTAAAGATTATCTGCTTTTAAACTGTGTGAAAAAGTGATTTCTACACTAAAATATCTTTAAAAGTCTGAAAAGTGAAAAATTCCCCGTTTTGGACAACTAGGTGCCAACACAACTGAGCATGCTCAGACCTGAAAATGACTCTCATTTTAACTCAAGTGTCTTTTTTACCTGGAGCTATAGTAAATACCAAAATGAGAGCTAATTAGAGAGCATTTTTGGGGAGTTAAAATCTGCTCTAATTTAGTCCAAATGAAGTTTCAGTCATTGATTCTAATGGAACAATTCTAACTTTCACAAAAAAAACCTTTTAATGTTGAGATGAAATGTATCTTTCTGTGAAATAAATTTTCCTTTGCAACATTGTTGCTTCTACTTAAAATATTTTGATTTTAATAATGCTACAATGTGGAATGTTTTGATGTTTTGGTAAAATATATTTTTCTCTGTCACTTTCACTTGTTACTCTTCATCTCACAACAATCTTTACCCCAAACTCACACAGGTGTCCTTACAATCCACAAACAATACCATTGCTGATGAAAATTTAAAATGAATCACAATTTTTTGTGCTTTTTATTATTTCCAAATATTCATAATTTAAGCCCAAAAAATGTGATATGTGTACCAACATCAGAAATCAAAATGTAATTCCCAAAAATTTGAGGGTAATATTCTACTCTCACCCACAAAAAAACACCAAATATCACAGAATAAATCAAGAAGAATAACTCTTGAGTAATGTAATTACATCACCTGTATGTCCATAGAAATGCAGTATTTATGTGTTTTTATGTGTATTTATGTGTAGTTATGTGTAGGAGGGTCTCACACCTGGCAGCTCCGTGGCTTAGAGGTTAGAACTTCTGCTTAGTATCTCTGAGGGTCTGGGTTCAAATCCCAACCATGTTACTGCATGTGGAGAAGTTGTCTCATCTCTCATCTCCCAGGTCCTATAATTATGTCTAAATGTAGTAGTTATGTGTAGGAGGGTTCCACCACCATTGTAAGTCTTTTCCAGATACACTATATAGCCAAAAGTATTGGGACGCCTGCCTTTACACACACATGAACTTTAATGGCAGCCCAGTCTTAGTCCGTAGGGTTAAAATTTGATTTGGCCCACCCTTTGCAGCTAGAACAGCTTCTGGGAAGGCTGTCCACAAGGTTTAGTCTGCCTATGGGAATGTTTGATCATTCTTCCAGAAGTGCATTTGTGAGGCCAGGCACTGATGTTGGATGAGAAGGCCTGGCTTGCAGTCTCTACTCTAATTCAGCCAAAGGGTGTTCTATCGGGTTGAGGCCAGGACTCTGTGCAGGCCAGTCAAGTTTCTCCACCCCAAACTTGCTCATCCATGTCTTTATGGACCTTGCTTTGTGTACTGGTGTGCAGTCATGTTGGAACAGGAAGGGGCTTTCCCCAAACTGTCCCTACAAAGTTGGGAGCATGAAATTGTCCAAAATGTCTTGATATGCTGACGCCTTAAGAGTTCCCTTATCTGAATCTAAGAGGCCAAGCACATCCCCTGAAAAACAACCCCGCACCATAATCCCCCTCCACCAAATCATTTGGACCAGTGCACAAAGCAAGGTCCATAAAGACATGGATGAGTGATTTTGGGGTGGAGGAACTTGACTGGCCTGCACAGAGTCCTGACCTCAACACAACAGAACACCTTGGGGATAAATTAGAGAGGAGACTGGAAGTCAGGCCTTCTCGTCCAACATCAGTGCCTGACCTCACAAATGCCCTTGGAAGAATGGTCAAACATTCCCATAGACACACTCCTCACCTTGTGGACAAGAAGAGTTGAAGCTGTTATAGCTGCAAAGGGTGGGCCAAATGAGTTTTGAACCCAATACTAATACTGGGATGCCATTACAGTTCATGTGTGTTTAAAGGCAGGCGTCCCAATACTTAGGCCAATATATTGTATATTGCTTGTGACACTGAGCATGGCTATGGACTTAGGGCTGGTTCACACCACAGAGATGCAGAGAACATGTGTGGGGCTGCCTGGTGGCTAAGTGGGCAGCAGTTCTGTCTAGCAGCACCTGGGATGTTGGTTCAATTCCCCAACATGCTAATCCTTGTGTTGAAGTTTATATGTTCTCCCTGTGTGGGTTTCTCACCACAATCTAAAGACATGCTGGCATCCTATTTGTCTCCTGTCGAAATAGGTGCTAATGTAAGAAAGTTAATTTTGGACTTTATATTGGAAGCTCATTGCAGCCAGGGACTGATGTTAATGTTTATTAGCACTAATCATGCCCAGGGACTTGGACATTTCAAATTTTAGGGTTTACACTGCACAGGTACATATGCTTAGAAAACTGTTGCTTTGTTTATGTGGATGCATACCTCTCTTATATAAAGGCCTGCAGTAGGGGGGTTCGTTTGGCCTGAGAAGGTCAGGTTTTTTGTTGTGATGGAGAAGGAATAATATTGGGAGATTTGATGAAATTCTTGTGCATTTTTTCAATCAAAAGTGGGTTTATGTGGCCATGCTGTCAATGTTGTGTGTGTATTGTTCCTGTCTGATCATGCAAATATCGTTTGGAAGCATCTGCTGACCTACTATTTTTGATCTTGTTTAATCGTGTACACCGAAATGCAGCTTCCAGCAGAACATGGTCATCAATGTATGTATGTGTGGATTGTGGGCTGGTGGTGGGTGTTTTGAATAAGTCTTTTGCAATATTATGTTGGAATGCTTTGTAAGAATGACTGTTAAGTATGTTTCTATAATCTTGCAGATAATAATGTGATGTGTTGCCCGTTATACACCGAAATTAAACTCCACTCTAAGTTTTTGTCTAATTTTAGATTGTAAGCTCCTATGAGCAGGGCCCTTAAAATTCCGTTGCTAAATGTAGCACCATATATCCTGTCCAAATTTTTTTGAAGCTAGTAAATGTAAATTTATTTTTTTTCTGCTGGTAAAATAAAAGTACATTGAGCTTTTGTTGTGGTGTGTGTGTGTTTTTTTTTGTTTTGTTTTTTTTTCCTTCTACTTTTCTTTCTCTTTAGTTTTTGTGGGTGGTGGTTTTGGGAAAGTGCAATATCTCTTTTATATTTTATTTCAATATGTATTTGTGCACCAAAAAACTAATCTCTTTTTGCCCTGGTTCACATGCTACTTTGAAATTGCGCTACTTCACTTGAAGTAGCACGATTTCAAAGTAGCAAGGTCAGCGTGATTTCAGGTGGCTTCATACACAAATGTCTATTGAAGTCGCACCTGAAATCGGCAAAAGTAGTGCAGGAACTACTTTAGCAAATTGGTGCGGCGCCACAAAAAAAGTTGCATCGATTGGAACAGTGCCATTGCCAATAGTCATGCGATTTGATCTCTCAAATCGCATGACCAATCGCTCCAATGTAAACCTAGGCTTCTGCACAACTGCAAGTTATATATAAAGATTCTACCTTTATCATTAACAGCTGTGGAGAATTGCAGGTAATGAATTCAGCTGGTGGATAGGCAGTGTTTGAATGTGTCAGCTCTGGTTCACATTGGTGTGATTTGACATGTCAAATCTGCGGCAATTGCACTGTTCTAATTGGTGCGATTTGTATTGATATTGGTGCAGAAACCTGCACTGATGTCTCTGATGTTGTCCCCACAGTCGGGACTCACATGCAGAAATGAAATTGTGGGAGTTCAGCTGAACGATTTCCTCCCTCTGTCAGTGTGAACCAGGGCTCAAACTGGGCCTTTTGCCTTTGTAATTCACCTGCTGCTAACCCAGGGACACCATTTCTTAGCAAACTCCCTTAAGTTTACCTTCAAATATATGTAGGAATACAGATTTGCATATCTGAAAATAAAAAATACTAATCATGGTTGAGATCAAATATTCGCAGCTGCAATCAAAAGCGTGGTTTCACCTTCTGACCTGGAAATTATTCATTGTATGCACCCGGAAGTTCCTGTGCTGGTCAGGATCTCCATCTAGGTGGACATGGCGAGGTTTCTTTAGCAGAGAGGAGGTGCTGCTCATTGGCCGGGTAAGTGTAGGATATGTACTTGTACTTAATCAATGCGGGGGTGGATGTCATAGTTAGATTTGGTGTGGGTGGGGTTCATTGATTTGTTTGGCATCACCACACATTTGCTTCCGTCCCATGTGCACACATCACTTCCTGCATTTGTTCTGCTGATGTAAATCAGTAAGGACTATGCAAGTATAAATGAGAGCTCCTTTTATTAAAATATATATGACTTGTTTCACAGCTGGGCGAATTTTCCAGCAAATTTGGACCTCTGAGTTGCATGACAAGTTGTACCCCATGATTCTCAATGACAACCATTCATATCTGTGCTACTTTAAGTCGCACCAACTTCAAAGAAGTCCCTGTACTACTTTGGTGTGACTTGAGGTATATCGGGTACAATATTACACCAGCATTCCCAGAAGTTGGGGCCAAGTTGCAGCGGCAAAGTGGCAGCAAAATAGTGTGACTTTCAGGTCGCAGCAGTGTGAATGAGATTCAAGGATAACACCTTTTGAATTTGGCCCTATTGTCACTTGTGCATCCTGAAGGTGTAGCAAATTCGTCCCTGCACTACCTTGGTTTGACTTTGATGCAATTTGAGGTCCATACACCACAAGATTACACAGACATTGCTTCAAGTCATGACAAAGCTGTACAATTTTAAGGTCGCACAAGTGCAAATGGGGCCTTATTCAAAGGTGTTATCAATTAATCGCATTAGGTTACTTTCACACTTGGGTGACTTTTCATGGAGCTTTGGACCTCAGAGTCACATGAAAAGTTGTCCCCCTTGATTTCCATGCATATTTATTAGAGCTGCAGGATTAATCGTCATCGTGATTTTTTTTCCCCTTTACGATCTTGAAAAAAAGAGTTTCACAATTCTTGCTATGCAAAGAACTCTCTCTGCTCTTCTGAAGCCACAGCCGAAAAACCAGGAAGTCTGCCAAGAATTAGAACATTCTTTATCAGTGAACTTAACTAGAAACCTTGTAACAATTTGTCAATTAAATAGAATTCTGTGTAAGTGAGGAAAGTTTAACTACTTAAACACTAAACATTTTTCTGACATTTGTTGGTTTCAGGTAAAATAATTTTTTTTTTGCTAGGAAATTACTTAAAACCCCCCAACATTATATATATTTTTTTAGTAGAGACCCTAGAGAATAAAATGGTGGTTGTTACAATATTTTATGTCACACTAAATTTGCGCCTTTCAAATGCAATTTTTTTTGGAAAAAAGTACTTTAATGAATTAAAAAAAAAAAAAAAGAAAAGTTAGCCCAATTTTTTGTGGGATAATGTGAAAGATTTTACATCGCGAGAATCGTGATCTTTTTATTCTAAGCAAAAAAATTGTGATTCTCATTTTGGCCAGAACCGTGCAGCTCTAATATCTATGCAACTTCACCCATGTTCACATAGGTCTGAATTGACATGTCAAATTGTAGGCCAAATCGGCGCCTATTGATGGCAATGGAAGTGTCCGAATTGGTGCGACGCCACAACGATTCCCAAAAGTAGTTCCTGCACTACTTTGGGCGACTTCAGGGGGCGATTTCTTACCTCCCAACTTTTTGAGATGGGTATAAGGGACACCTATTAGCAAAAGTAGGTAGGCATAGGACACCTTCTTAAAGGAGAACAGTTGGGACCTATGTGATTTCAGGAAAGTGCACTGATGTCTCTGAAATCACTGACAAAGTCGGGCTGAGTCACACTTGTGCGACTTTGGACATCATACCCCATGATTTTTAATGTGTACCATTCATATCTGTGCGACTTCAAGTAACACTGACTTCAACGTAGTCCCTGTACTACTTTGGTCTGACTTTGATGCGAGTTGAGGTCCATAGACCTCAAGTTTACACAGGCATTCCCTGGAATTGCGGCAAAATTGCTGATACAAAATCATGGGAAAGTTGCGTGTCTTTCCCTGCGACTCCTGTGTCCATAGACCTCAAGATTACACAGGCATTGCTTAAGATCGCATTAAAATCTCGCAACTTTCAGGTCGCACAAGTGTGAAAGGTGCCTAAGTCACTGTGCTGAGTACTATTTTATACCTAGAATATAAAGTAGTCCCACCATCAAACACTAGTAAACATATGTTCTCAATATAATTGTGCTCAAATGGCTGAAAATCACACAGATGGTATCACCTACTGAAAGCTTGCATTGTACTCAGCAGCATATGCTGAAAAGAGGCAAATGCCTATTAGCCAAAGCCACATCGGCACGAGCATGGTTGTTACTATAATATTAATGCCTGAAATGCAAAACATTATTGTATTGAATCAAACATTAGTAAATGTATTTTCTCTGTAGGTAAGTGCTCAGCTCTGTAGCATAGCGGTATACCCTGCTGCCCCCAAAAGTTCAAGCCATGAATTCAAATCCCACTGACAGCATCACCTCCTAGAAGTGTGCATTGTACTCAGAAGAATAATTAGGTAAAGCACATCAGCTTGCTGTATTCCATATTTTAACTCTTCAAATGCATGTAATGGTATGTACTTATTCAATAATATGGTATGGAATTCCAAAATTCAAGGAAAAAAATGTCGTAGGGTCCCCCCAGTACATACCAGGCCCTTCGGTATGGACTTTAAGGGGAACCCCACACCAAAATGTAAAATAAATTTGATGTGGGGCCCCCAAAATCCATACCAGACCCTTACCTGTGCATGCAGCCTGGAGGTCAGGATAGGGGGGACGAGTGAGCACCCTCCCCTTCTGAACCTTACCAGGCCACATGCCCCAAAGCACCTTTTCCCCATGTTGATGGGGACAAGGGCCTCTTCCCGACAACACTGGTCGGTGGTTGTTGGTCTGCAGGCAGGGGGTTTATCAGAATCTGGAAGCCCCCTTTAACAAGGGGGCTCCCAGATCCTGCCCCCTATGTGAATAGGTATGGGGTACATTTTACCCCTACCCATTCACCAAAAAAAAGCAGTGAAATGTAAAAAAATTAATAGCCGGTTTTTGACAAGTCCTTTATTGTAGAATATCTCCGAGCTGTCTTCTTCCCTGAGCCATCTTCTCCAGACGCTGTCTCTCCCTCCTCCATCTTCTCCCCCAGCTGTATTCTCCCAGAGCCGTCTCTCCTGCCGCCGCCATCTGCTGTGTTCTTCCGCAGCGCTGGTTACCCGCTAATAAAAAAAAGCTGCTCTTCTTCCATGATGGTCTTCCTCCGCTGTGTTGTCACCCGCTGTGTGGCGTCTCTTACATAGCCATGGAGCGGACTCTCCGGGTGACATTATCGGATGGCCACAGAAGACCGCCACAAGAAGAGCGGCTTTTTTTTTATTAGTGGGTAACCAGCTGCGCTGAAGAACACATCAGCGGGAGAAGATGGTGGCAGCAGGAGAGACAGCTCGGGGAGAAGAAACATCAAACACTAGTGAATGTATTTTCTATGTATGACTGTGCTACACCCAACAGGCTGGCGGTCAGCACTTCTACCTTGAAGAACTCATGCGTTCAAATCCCACAGAGAAATACTAAAAGATTGAATTGGTGAAAAAAAAGCAAATGACTATTAGCCAATTAGCCAAAGCAGCATATGCTGAAAATAGGTGAATGCCAATTAGCCAATGCACTTTAAATTTGGCTGATTCTATTATATTAACTCTTCAAATGCATGCAATGATATGTAAGTATTCAATACTATTATGGTGTGAAATTCCAAACACCACACACTAACTAATGGGCAGATTACATTTTTTTGTTTGTTCATTTTAATTCGCTTGTGCACTGAAAAAATAAACACAGCTGGGGGATGGTAGGTTGGCTGGTATTTGAACTTGTACCATGAGTGCTGTGGAGACATCTGAGCAGACTACTAAGCCATTGTGCTAAGTATGAGACCTGCATAATAGTGTAGTATGATTAAAGAATGAATATAAATAATTACCGCTTTATAGTCACCTAAATTAAAAAATAAAAAACAACATACAACAAATAGGTAACCTAAATGTTTAATACATGTAACTTTACAGAATAGCAGACATTACTATGTAATAATCTTTCATAACTGCATTAGTTAGCAAAAGAAGGAAAAAACTAGGAATACTAATTGCAACATACATCAATAGATGCACACGAGGTAGAGCACATCTCACATAAAAATGTTTCTTTCACATACATGAATCATGATTACAGTGCAGTACTATATAACAACTTGGTAGGAATTGGCATTTGCATATACGCGGAAGCGCTAATTAGCGCCAGCTTAGAATTTACTAACATGTGTTTCTCCCTAATAGCGCTAGTTTTTCATTCGCACATTCGCCTGTTGAAATTTTATTTGCCTAAAATGGGAGCTATTATTTGCCATAGTGCCCAGTACTTCCTGGCGCTATAGTAAATGACCCCCACTGTATAGCAATGCACAATCAAACAGTGAATTGAGTCTATAAAGTTCAATATGGAAATAGGTCCATGCACCAATACCAATAAATACATAAATAGCGTAATGAAGGTGTATCTAATTCTCCTCAAGATAATGATATATCCCACCCAGTGCCAAGCCACGTGAATTGTTAAGGAATTCCATCATACACGTGCTCTCCACTGTAATCAAGCCTCTTACCAGATGGTTGTGATACCCAATTACAGTAATCAAACACACATGACAAAAAAAGGAAACCAGTATGGTCCACTGGGTTTTAACATTTGATATTCCAAAATACCAAGGCCACAACTTTGGATCCAACTCAGACAGCCGTCATAGAGGAAAAGGAACATAGGTCGCACATAGTGTAAATACTGCTAGTACACGTTTATTGTTAAAAACACCACAAGGTACTCACATGATCCAGGACAATAAAAAGCATTTAAACAGGATGAAGCATCGTCAGGCATGATAGCATCGCATGTTCATGGCCCCATCCAACACGTTGCACATCACAGCACACCGTCAGGTGAACAGGAGCATAAACTAGCGACTCCGGTATAAACAACTCCAGCATATCACTCCAGCGCTTCACTTGCTTGCAGACTATTACTCCTCAATACCTCCAGCACATCACTTGCTTGCACTTTCTGGACCACCTAGCACAGATAGATAGGCCTGAAACTGGCTCAGCCAGGCCTTAGCAAATGCCCTTTGCAGGCAGGGACTGCAGGCCCCTATGGTGTAGCAGAAAATATGATAGTTCTTGGTGCTAGCTGTTGATGTGGCTACTGAGCCCAGTACCACATCTTCAGGCCCTGCCAGCCCTCCTGGCTGCAGCTGCCTCTCTCTCCACTACCTACAACACCACAGTCCATCCCACTGACTCTTCACCCATCCCAGACTGAAATCTCCTAGTCCTCTCAGGCATGACTTCCCAGTCCTCCTAACCGTGTGTTGCACTCAACAGCCCTCCTGCCTGTGACTTGTGTTTCCTCCCTGGAGACTTGCCTGGCAGCGCTTCTCCCGCTGTCCTCTCTTGCTCATCCTGTGCCTCCTGGCCAGGACACGTCCACATGTTCTCAGAGGGCCCCGTCCCAACCCGAGCCCAGGCCCAAGGTCACCCTCCCCAGACTGGAGAGCATCTGTGAACAGCAAATTTCAAGTGTTGCCACAGATTCTAAATAGGATTTAGGTCTAGACTTTGACTGTGCCATTCTAACACATGGTTATGCTTTGATCTAAACCATTCCATTGTAGTTCTGGCTGTATGTTTAGGGTTGTTGTCCTGCTGGAAGGTGACCCTCTGCTCCAGTCTCAAATCTCTTGCAGACTCTAACAGGTTTTCTTCTAAGATTGCCCTGTATTGAGTTCCATCACTCTTCCCATCAACTCTGATTAGCTTCCCTGTCCCTGCTGAAGAAAAGCACCCCCACAACATGATGCTTCCACCACCATGTTTCACGGTGGGGATGGTGTGTTCAGGGTGATGTTCAGGGTGTAAATTTTTCACCACACATACTGTTTTGCTTTTAGGCCAAAAGGTTCCATTTTGGTCTCATCTGACGAGAGCACCTTCGTCCACGTTTGCTGTGTCCCCCACATGGCTTCTCACAAGCTGCAAATTGGATTTCTTATGGCTTTCTTTCGACAATGGCTTTCTTCTTGCCACTCTTCCATAAAGACCAGATTTTTGGAGTGCAGGACTAATAGTTGTCCTGTGGACAGATTCTCCCACTGGAGCTATGGATCTCTGCAGCTCCTCCAGAGTTACCATGGGCCTCTTTGCTGCTTCTCTGATTAATGCTCTCCTTGCCCGGCCTGTCAGTTTAGGAGGATGGCCATGTCTTGGTAGGTTTGCAGTTGTGCCATACTCTTTCCATTTTCGGATGATGGATTGAACAGTGCTCCGTGAGATGTTCAAAGCTTGGGATATTTTTTCTAACCTAAGCCAACTTGAAACATCTCCACAACTTTATCCATGACCTTTCTGGTGTGTTCCTTGGCCTTCATAATGTTGTTTGGCTGTAAGGTTCCCTAACAGACCTCTGAGGGCTTTACAGAACAGCTGTATTTTTACTGAGCTTAAATTACACACAGGTAGACTCTGTTTACTAATTAGGAGACTTCTGAAAATAATTGGTTCCACTAGATTTGAGTTAGGGGTATAAAAGTAAAGGGCGCTGAATACAAATGCACGTCACAATTTTCACATATTTATCTGTAAAAAATGTTGAAAACCATTTATCATTTTCCTTTCACTTCACACACTTTGTATTGATCTATCACATAAAATCCCAATAAAATACATTTACATTTCTGGTTGTAACATGACAAAATGTGGAAAATTTTAAGGGGTATGGAAACTTTTTAAAGACACTGTATCTCAATTTCAGTACAGACATAGCTAGCTTTATATAAAGTACATATAGAAGCTGGAAGTTTCCAGTAGCTCTCTCACATAATGTATTTTTTATATTTGATTTAGGTTTAGTGCTCCTTCAAAGATCACTTAGCGTTTCAAAATACTGTATGTTTTCACTTGACTGAGCAATATAGAGGGCAAATATACATTTTTCCTAATGGAACTTCACAGCACTCACAGAAGCATAATATTTAATTCTACATTTAGCCCTAATAGTCTGTTACATCCTTTAATTATTGTTGTTTATTGGATATGACATTTCTGCACATAATTTGGCTCACGGGGTACTTGAGCTGACTAATAGATAAAGCACTCATGTTTACTTAAGGGGGCTTTTCTACTAGACATCTATTCAACCATATACCTCATTTGTTTTTTGTAGATAACATAAAAAAAATGTATTTTAATTTTCAAAATATGGTAAACAAAAATCTGATTAAATAACAAACTTTTGAAGGATAACTAAAAACTGATTCCTTTTTTGGATTTATTAAATGTATCCTTATAGCCTTAAATTCACCCCTTCAATATGTGCACAGAATATGCAATGATCTGTTATCTTAATTTACACTGGCACCTAATTAACTAAAGCCAAACTACTGTCAGTTAAAAGAACATTTAAAGCCTAACATTTTGGATAAGGTGGGAAAAAATAAAAGATGAACTTCAGACAGATAAAGCAGACACAAATGAATGCTTATCTCTAGGAAAATTTTTTTTTTTAAATCTTTGGATAGAATGGGGAAATAAAGGGGAGGCCATATTTGGCCGTCCTTTCCTCATGGGATTGTGGCATCGGCATTTAGGAAGGTATTAAAAGATTTGATAGGTTGTTTAGGGTCAGGTGATTCAAAAGGTTATAGATGTTTAATAGACTATCAGGGATTGGGCAGTTAAGGTCAGGTGTCATAGAAGAATCTAGAAGGTTAGCTAGTATAGCAATGATTGGGCAATTTAAGTCAGGTGTTTTAGAAGGTTCTGGAAGGTCAAGAGGTCAGTTAGGATTGGTCAGTAAAGGTCATATGACCTTTAGAATATTCCAGAAGGTATCTTATAGCCTATTTAAGGGAGATTACCAGTCAGGATTTTGCCAGACGCCAGAGAGATTACAGCGCAAAAAGCTCAGGCAAAAGTAGCTATAATACTGGATCCTGTATTTCTCTGGCGGAATGAAGACCCTAATTCGTCAGTTATTAGAAAGAGCAGCAGAGGCAGCTGGAGGAGAAGAATGGATTCGAACTTGCCTTGCCTTACCTGCGGGTCAAGACTCCAGGGAAGCTGAAAGAAGATTGGAAGAAGGAATGAGAAGAAGCGTTGGAGCTGGTGAGAGTCAGCGTCCATGTCGGGTTGCTGTAAGTGAAGTAATTCCGGCGCATGCAGTTCCGGAGGTCGAGAGGCAGGAAGACGTCACACAAGCTGGAGAAGAAGGGCGGAGAGCAAACAAGAGGAAGCGGCTTCCGAGGAGGAGCTTCAGTCCGGCACCGCCCGTACAGCCTGGCGTAAGGAGAGAGAGGCCTGTGTCATCATCGGGTAGTCGGCGCGCATGCGCGACTACCGCTACTGATTGCAGTGAAGAGAGAGCAAGTCAGGTAACAGCTGCGGCCACAGTGCAGTCGCCTGCACAGCGGTATCCAGCGGAACAGCAGCAGAGGATCATCAGCCACAAGGGAGAAGCAATAGGGGAACCTAGTTTGGTTCCTCCTACTATTACAGCAGCCGGCATTCCTATCACTGTGCGGTGTGCTTCACCATTGGTTTCTGAGGGAGTCAACAAGGTTATTAATAATGATGGTGAGTTTTCAGCTGTCTCCCAACTTTCTGAATTGTCTTCTTCTTTACAGCAGCTTATTGCAGTTATGCGTGCTCAAACAACATCTCAGGCAGGGATGCCCAGAAGCATGGACGATAGTACAGCAGGGGTTTGGTCGGCTGTTTTAAATGAACCAAGCCATATACCTCAGAAGTCTATTGTGTCACAGGAGGATGTTAGCCCAGTGGGCACTGGGCCTGAGAAAGGGTTCAGGGAGTGCATGCCCTGTTTTATCTCTCCTCTGGGTTTTCATCTTTCTTCATCTTTGCGGGAGAAAATCTGGAGAGAGGAATTTATTGATCTAAATTTAGTTCTTCCTCTTTCTAGAGAATTTCCGAAATATGAGAGGAGGGATGAGAAGCCAGAGGATGAGAAGCCAGAGGATGATCCGCGGAAGCCTTTAATTAAATCATTTTACAGTTGGCTACAAGCCTTTTGTATTTATGCAAGTGTTTTGTGTGAGAAATGCCCATCAAAAAGCTCTTTATTATTTCAACATATTGACATTATTTTAGAAGCTTACAAAAGTTTTAGTGGGTTTTCATAGTTGGCTTATGATGAGGCTTTCAGACAGAAATTGGCAGTCCAACCCTCTTTGCAATGGGGTTCTAAGGACGTCGGTCTCTGGTTGAATTTGTTTTTACCTCAAAAACAGCCTTTTTCGCGTACAATTTAATATGGTTTCCAATTCGACTACAGGTACTAACTATAAGAAAGGTTTGTGTTTTGCATACAATGATAGCCATTGTAAATGGTTATCTGCATGCAAATATAAGCATGAATGTGCCTTTTGCTCGGGAAATCACCCGATATCTAAGTGTTTTCGGAAGCTTCAGGCAAGTCAAAAAGAAGGTTTTTCCAAAATCAATCACGCCAGTGAGGTTTCAAAAAATTCTTCCTTGGCTACAAGTTTATCCAAACCTTCAGATGGCATCTCTGCCAATTGAAGGTTTCTCTACAGGTTTTTCGTTACCCAAATTTCAAGGTACTTATTGTACACAGGTAAATAATTTAAAATCGGTAAACGATTACCCTCATCTAGTGCGTAAAAAATTATTGAAAGAAGTGGAAGCAGGCAGGATGGAGGGACCTTTCAATAGCCCCCCTTTTGAAGATTTTCGGATTTCACCATTGGGTCTGATTCCTAAAAAAGAACCGAATGAATTTTGTCTCATACATCACCTGTCATTCCCTTTTGGTAGCTCATTAAATGATCAAATTGATAGTGATTCAGTGGCAGTTTCTTATACATCTTTTGACACGGCAGTATCTAAGCTGCGTTCATTAGGGGCTAATGCACTAATGGCGAAGGCTGATATAAAATCCGCTTTTCGGCTTCTTCCTTTAAATCCTGATTGCTTTAACTCATTGGGTATTACTTTCGAGGATAAATTTTATTTCGACAAGGCCCTGCCTATGGGATGTTCTATTTCATGTTTTTATTTTGAAGCTTTCTCCACTTTTTTAGAATGGGTGGTATGTAAAGTAACTGCCTCTGACTGTTTTATCCACAATCTGCATGATTTTTTATTCATGGGTGCGGGTGGTTCAAACAATTGTTTGCATTTACTAAAATCTAAAAAAAAAAAGTAATATGCAATTATTTTGGAATTCCTTTGGCGGAAGAAAAAAACATTTTTCCAACTTGTTGTATTGAATTTTGGGGATAACTTTAGACACTATAAACATGGAATTTAGATTGCCCAATGAAAAAATTTATAGACTTAATCAGCTTTTAAGGTTATTCATTAGGAGACATAAAGTAACTTTAAAGGAAATGCAATCGTTGTTAGGTCAATTAGCATTCGCAACAAGAATTTTACCTATGGGTAGGGTTTTTTCCAGAAGATTATACTCGTCTATTTCAGGATTAAAAAATCCGTCATCACATATTAGAATTACTATGGACATCAAACAAGATTTAATGGTTTGGTTACAATTTTTGGAAAAGTTTAATGGTAGAGCTCTGTGGCATCAGGACTTTATTATTGATAGTGACTTTAAACTTTTAACTGATGCTGCAGGATCGGTTGGTTTTGGGACAATTTGGGGAAATCATTGGTGTTCCTCTACTTGGCCTCACAGGTGGATCACGAATGGTTTTTGCAAAAACATTGTTCTTCTAGAGCTTTTTCCTATTATAGTATCTTTGGAACTATGGGGTTCTTACTTTATGAATAAGAGTTTGTTATTTAGCACTGACAATAAGGGTGTTGCTTTTGCGGTTAACAGCCTTTCATCCAAATCGCCTCCTATGGTTGCCTATTTGCGGCATTTAGTTTTTCTATGCCTCCGGTGAAACATTTGGATAAAGGCTAAGTATATTCCAGGTAAGATTAACATAATTGCCGATGCTCTATCTCGCCTACAGATGGATCGGTTTTTCGAATTAATGCCGGAGGCGGATGTGAGGGGGTCACCTTGCCCGTCGCATCTGTGGGATCTGATTTGATATCTCAGCATATTAAGAATTCTGTAGCCCCTTCTACTTGGAAGAATTATACTTCTTCATGGCTTTTATGGTCTAATTTCTTATTAGCTTTGAATGTTACTGTTTCTGACTATTCGGAAAGTATTGTGCTGTTATTTCTTCAATCGTTAATTCAGAGGGAATATTCCTGGTCTCATATTTGTAAAACTTTATCAGGGATTTCTTTCTTTCTGCGCCTTTACAGCCTGCCTCCATGTCATAGTTTTTTCTCGGTGAGACAGGTTTTGAAGGGATATAAGAGGATCAATTTTAGGAAAGATGTTAGATCTCCGATAACACCTGATATTTTGTCCAGACTTTGTATGGCAACGGGGTATGTGTGCTCGTCAAATTTCGAATCCGCACTTTTTTCTTCGGTTTTTACAATAAAGTTTTTTGCTGCGTTTCGGATTTCCGAAGTTTTACCCTGTTCTAAGACAAGTACATCAGGAATGTTATCATCAAATGTTCAGTTTCTATCGGATGGTCTACGTATTTTCCTGCGTTTTAGTAAAACAGACCCTCTAGGTTTAGGGGCCTGGATAAATTTGAAAGAATGTACGGATGTTAATATTTGTCCAGTTAAAGCTTTACGTTTTTATTTTAAATTGCGACCCAATATTTCAAAATTTTTATTTATTCACAAGGATGATTCTCCTCTAACTATTTATCAATTTTCGGCAGTCTTGAAAAGATGTTTGGTGTATTTACAATTGAGTCATTTAAAGATCACATGTCATTCATTTAGAATAGGAGCGGCTACTGAGGCCGCTCGAATTGGTTTACAAGATAATATCATCAAGAAAATAGGGAGATGGAGTTCTAATTTCTTCCAATTATACATTCGTCCTTATTAAATTGTTATTTTGTTTCAGGTCCTCACCGCACAGTGCGGATTGTGGGTCATTGTTTTGTTTTTTGGGCACAACAGAGAGCAGCTCATAGGATATATTCTGAAAATTTGGGACTGGATCATTCATCTTTTCGCATTCATTGGTATGGACGAAGGGGTATGTTGTGGGAAGATTTGGTTTTCGAGTTAGGTAGATTATATGCTTTATATACTTCACCGGATATAATTGTAATTCATCTTGGTGGTAATGATATTGGGAAAGTGAAGACTTTAGACTTGATTTCTTCCATGCAGGACACATTTAGATTTTTGCGGATCAATTCGCCAAACACGGTTTTGGTTTTTTCAGAAATTATTCCACGTTTATGTTGGTCTAACTCTTTAGTTTTCAAATCTCTGAACAAAGTTCGGAAAAGGATAAATAGGGCTATGGAAAAATTTTTAGTCCCCAATTTAGGTTTGTCGTTTTGTCATATGGAACTGGAAGGAAATTGCCAGGTTTATATAGATTTGACGGCATTCATTTATTTGAGATAGGTTTAGATATTTTTAATTCTGATTTGCAAACATGCATAGAGTCGGCCGCGGTCTGGGGTGGTGTTGACAGGAGAGTTGATGGTGTCAACTCTCCTGTCATTTGGGAGATTTAAGAAAAAGATTTGATGATAAATGCTGAGTCAGCTCGAGTCTCAGTGGCTGGGTTGAGTATGGTTTATTGTTAAAATAAAGTTTGGTTGAGAATATGCTTTATGAGAATGGATTTGATGTTATAAATAAAATTTGGTTTGATATTAAAAAAGAAAAAGAAAACCAATAAATCAGGCCGTGGCCAATTATATCCAATAATAATAGAATAAAGAAGTTTTATTATAATGAAATGGGTGTGTTGTCTATTTATTTATTTTGCTATTCATGTTTGTGAATTTGCATGATGCCTACTATCCCATGGGCGAGGGTATTTGTTCCCACCGGGAAGACGCAATCCTCTATTTGTAATGGTGACCATTGTCACTGGGAAAGAAATTGGGGGAAATCCAAAATTTTAAAGTGGTTGTAAACCCAGCTTCGTTTTTTTTACCTACAGGTAAGCCTATAATAAGGCTTACCTGCAGGTAAAATAAATATCTCCTAAACGTGCATACCGTGCTGGACCTTCAGAGCTTCTTGCCTGAACCGAGGGCTCCCGCTCACAAATGAGTATCATCGCAGCTCCGGCCACTCACATTGCCGCAGCCCGCAAACCTGGAAGAAAGGCTGGGGGAACATGTCAGCCCTCTCAGCAGTGACCGGGCAGAAGGGCTTAGTTTTAAGGTAAGTGTTTCATAATGTGCTAGTATGCGATGCTTACTAGCACATTATGCCATTGTCTTTCAGGTTTTATTCATTTATTTATTTTCAGCGGTTTACTACCGCTTTAAAGATGCCCCCAGAACAGTAGGTAAGGTGAGGTCCTCCAATGGAGACACCTCCTCCAGAGACAACTGACTAAGAAGAGAATTCTCCTCATTTCAGGAAATTTCCTGAAACTTCCTGTTGTGCCTCTGGGACAGGAGGTGAATAACAATCTCCCTGAGAGTACACAGGCAGGGAAAAAGAATGAAGCACCTACGAATTGTTAATTCTATCCATAATACAACAGAAGAAATAATGCCTGAACCGAGGGCTCCCACTCACAAATGCGGGTCATCGCGGCTCCGGCCACTCACATAGCCTGAGCCCGCAAACCCGGAAGAAAGGCCGGGGGAACATGTCAGCCCTCTCAGCAGTGACTGGGCAGAAGGGCTTCGTTCTAAGGTAAGTGTTTCATAATGTGCTAGTATGCGATGCTTACTAGCACATTATGCCATTGTCTTTCAGATTTTATTTATTTATTTATTTTCAGCGGTTTACTACCGCTTTAAAGTTGCCCCCCGAACAGTAGGTAAGGTGAGGTCCTCCAATGGAGACACCACCTCCAGAGACAACTGACTAAGAAGAGAATTCTTCTAATTTTGGAAAATTTCCTGAAACTTCCTGTTGTGCCTCTGGGACGGGAAGGTGAATAACAATCTCCCTGAGAGTACACAGGCAGGGAAAAAAAATGAAGCACCTACGTATTGTTTATTCTATCCATAGTACAACAGAAGACATTTGGATAAAATAAATAGGCGCTGTTAAAGTTGTATCGCCCAAGTCCTCAGTGCAGATCACCTTAAACACTGTATAGGCCTGGAAAGTGCCAGTGGGTGGATTTTGCACCGATCAACCCTTATATACTTATGGATAGGCTAGGATCACACAAGACATTTTCATGTCTGTAACTTCATGCTGCCCATCCTAAGAACAGAAAGCTTCCACCTGACTTTCCACATTCCAGGATGATGCAAAAATCATTAAATCAGTGATGAGTTTGCATACTACAACTTTCAGAAGAACTCTCGTATGATCTTCCTCTGACTGGCAAAGTCTCTTCCACAAACCATTGTAGTAATTTAGTCTCTATTTACATAATTACACATGTTTAAAATGGAATGTTCCATGTTCATATCAATCATTATAACCACAAACCCAAAGAAGGCTTTCTATGCTTTGCACTTTTATACTAAGTACACACACAAGATATATTCTATATACAACACAAAATATGCCTATACAATTTACTATGCATATAAACAAACACAAACAAAATATTGCAGGGTGGGAGAGAACTTGTATATAAAGAGGGTCGGTCATGTTTTAAAATTTGGAGTGCAAATGATCTCTTCTGCTAAACATTATGTAATTACTTTTTTTTTGGTTTCTCCCTATACATAATTATAAATAATTTTATGACTATTCTTGTATAATTTCAATAATTGTGTGGGAAACCTTGAATGCGTTTTAGACTTCCTATTCCTATTTGCTTGTTTTATGGAAAATAGTAAAAAATCAAGCAGTTCTTTCTCCCAGTTTGTTTTCATGCAAATTGAAGTGTAACAATTTGTTTACAATTATTTGCGACACTAAGTGACGCTTTTTGGGGACCATTGGCACCAATACAGTGATCAGTGCTAAAAAAATATGCACTGTCACTGTACTAATGACAATGGCAGGGAAGGGGTTAACATCAGGGGCGATCGAAGGGTTAAATGTGTCCCTAGGGAGTGCGTTCTAACTGTGTGGGGGTTGCTTGTACTGTGGGAAGACAGAGATCTGTGTCTGTGCTTAGCAGAAACACAGGATCTCTGTCTTCCCTTGTCACAGAACGACGATCTGCCTTGTTTACATATACAGACCGCCGTTCTGCCTCTCTGTCGGGAATGATTGGCGGGTCCCGGCAGACATGATTTTTTCCCGCTGCTTGGCTCCCGCTGTGTCAAATCGCAGCGGGAGCTGGTCGTCGGCAGCATGCGTGCATGGCGCAAGCCTGGAAGAGGCGACTACGTACAAGTATGCAATTTCGCCTGTAGGAGCCGCCGCCCTGCAATATATACACGTGGAGTGGTCAGCAAGCTTTAAATAGAGCTTTCAGTTTGAGGTGCTCAGATACAGATTAGTTCCACTTTATTTACTTAATTATTAATAAATATTATTATTATTGTTTAAGTGGGTGGTCAGATACAAGAGGTGAATTTGCCCCTTCATGCAGTATATTCGGAATTGCTACAGCAATCTTAGCGAAAGAGTTAACAGATTGATATTACTAAAAAATTTGAAAGCTTATGAAAACAATTGAAATAAACTTTCAGTGTGTCCAAATTAGTAACCAGCAGTGTTCTATAATAAGGGTTATAAAATGTAACAATCCTCTCTTTATGAAAAGGACATAACACATGTACAGATTGAACATGCTGTGCCTATTTAAATAGGCACCTATAAATACTAGTGTGCGAAAGATACAAAACTCCCATCTATAAGCCGTTTTCACTGTGTACATTTTAACTTAAAGACATTTCTACAGAAAGACTTATTTGTTTGAAGTCAAAACTGCAGGAAATTACATTCCCAGCCGGTAATATTTTGACAGATGGATGAAAGTGAAAGAAAACTCGTAATACTTTTAAGAGAAACTCAAGGTTTGAAGCTTTTAAGAGAAACGAGAGATTTGCAGCTTAAATTTAAAAAGAAAATAAAATCAATAAAACATGACTTGTCTTGCTTGGCACTGGATGAATTTGCTTTGGGTACAGGTTGTGAAATGTATTTTCAGTGCTTGGACTGGAGTGATCAATCCCTAGAAGTTACCATCTCAACCTGTATAAGGGAGTGCATACAGTATATAGTGCTGAACCGCAGGAGCAGGTCAAGCCAAGATTCTCAGCCTCAACTCAAGATGCCGTGATTCAGACTTGTAATGTGATACAGGCTTATATAATAAATACGCCACAAAATAAATTGACTTCAGCTGCAAGTGGTGAATCATCAGAATTTGGATGAATGCTGTGGTTTATTTTGTAATGTTTTAATTTATCCACACCCTGGTAAGGTGGCTTTAAAGTATAATTTGACCTTTAAAATGGACTTATACCCAAATATTAACATAAAGCTGAGTTGACAATCTTGCCAGGATGGATAAATAAAAAGTAATAGATGAGCTAAAATATTTAACTTTCATCGGAAAATGTTGTAGCAGTTTTGCTCCACCACTAGACACATGTCAGAAAGCATGGGTACTTGGCCCTGTGATCAATGCTAAAGGGGATCATCAGAGTTTGGATTGGTTGATCTTGCCCTCCAGCAGAGGTAATGTGACTTAACGCCTAGGCTTTCAGATATGTGGCTTTTAATGAGGGGGGTGGGGACTAGAGCAGGAATTTATTTCATGATTTACTGAGCAAGGAACTGATTCAGAAAATGCTCTTAATTTAGAATAGGATAGATACAATTGTATAAATGAAAAAGAGAAGATTCCGATTCAATTAATGGGGGTTTTGTAGAATCCTGGTTTCAATTCCATAAGATCCTGCTTTAAATTTGCAAAACCCAAACTTAGCAGCAAACCCCTTGAAGTTTTTTGTGAGTTGATCTTGACTTTAAATTTGGTCCATTTTTGACCTGGTCCCACCCCCTCTCTCTCCTGATTAGGCAATCGTGGACATTGCTGGATAAAGATGGGGCTCAGGTAAGTATTAGGGGGGCTGAGGGGGGCTGCTGCAGACAGAAAGCTTTATATCTTAATGCATAGAATGCATTAAGATAAAAAACCTTCTGACTTGACAATCACTTTAAGCTGTATGTGGCGTTATGGGACAGTAAAATTTTCTAGACAACATCAGTTAAACCTTATTTTGACTCCAACATTTTGGGGTTGTAATTTAATTTTTTCAACTATAATATTTGGTTTGGCTTAAATACAACAGCACCCTAAACTAAGCCATTTACATATGAAAAAGGCTGTGACAACAGCTATTCTATCCAACTGTAATAGGTCTTAATTAGATGGTAAAAGTAGCAGCTGCAACAGATCTAAAAGATATAGATAAGATTCATTTATTAGGCTGCGTCACAAAAGGAGTTCCAAAAGTACAGGGGCAGGGTAGGAGAGGCGATAAGTGAAGCATTGCTGTCCAATATGCAGCAGCAAATTATTTTGGGTTATCCAATCCAAACACAGATAACAACTGTAAAAAAACAGACTGCCACTAGATCTCAAGGGCGCAGACCACAGCAAGCACCTTGTTTGGTGGAGGAGGAATGAGGCAGCTTACTTTGCGAAGGTAAAACCAGCTATGATAGGGTTATCACAGCTTGCAATACTGCTGGCCAGCACAAGAGTGACTGACTCAAAATCTAGCTGGCTGGATACACAGAGGCAAATACAAAGCTTGCTTACCATATGTCAATGCAAGCTTGGAGCAGAGTGTATTATTTTAGAGACAACAGCGAAAAATATTGCATAGACTCACTGCACAGTGTGTAAGCAGTTTTTTATATTGCATTTCTAGAGAGAGAGAGAAAGAGAGAGAGCGAGAGACAGAGAGATTGAGAGAGATTGAGAGAGAGAGAGAGAGAGAGAGATAAAGAGAGAGAGATAAAGAGAGAGAGAGAGTGAGAAAGAGACATGAGGAATAATATTGAAATAAAAATTAGAGTCTGTTGTCAGAGATAACAGCCAAAGGATTTGTACCCCTTCAATGCACACTACTGTATGTAAGCAGCTTTACAAGGGTGCAGTTTCAAACTGAGAGACAAGGCAGGTTTTATAAAAAAAAAAGTAACTATCACTGCAGCTTGATTATGCTGCTATTTAGGAGGTAGAAATGAGGCAGTTTTTATCTTGAAATAAACATTAGACTATATTATTTCAGAAAGACAATAGCTACAAATATTTTTGAGTGCCAGAGAACCTGAACAGGCTGCAAACTAAGCGACAAAGAACATGATTTACCCTGCAGCAAACATTAGAAAATTTGCAGCTGAGGCTAACATTGTGTGGCACCTTTCAGTACCGGAGCACCAGAATAGAGCAGGAAAGGCTGTAGGAGCTAATAATGGTGGCAGGCCATCAGAGATTGCAGGGGCTGTAAATGGTGTCAGACCAGAAGAGATGGAAGAAGCTATAATGGTGGCAGTCCAGGAGAAGTGGCAGGTAATGAAGTAAAAAATATGTTTGTAGTGTAGTTGTAGTGATAGCATTGCATAGTCTGTAATCATTGCTGATCCATGACTAGTCCATTTTTATAAAAGTGAGCAGGTCAATGGTGTCAGAGGACAGGTAGATGTATCTCTCTGTCACAAAACCACCTGCTGGGTTGAATACCCACTCAAACAACACGCGGGCTGTAGGGAAAGCCAGACACTCCAGTGTGTACCGTGCAAACCCTGTGGACAGCCTGGACAGCCAATAGTCTATAAGGGTCCTCACTTTAAACCTAGATCCCAAGTAGTCTGTAATAATGTGGTTTAGCTGCTGTCTTTGATTGCTGTCTGCAGACAAGCCCATCCACTGTGCTTGTAAAAACTGACTAAAAGCATCATGAAAAAAGTGAAAACCAGATAACACCTCAGCAATCAGGTGTTAGTGGATGTGACAAAGGGTCTTCAAAACAAGAAGGCTTGTTAGCCAATAAAATTTGTCCTTGCAGCCCCTGTTCAGGTAAAACTGTGATTCTAAAGTAAAAAATTAAAGTTTGCGAACATACTCACAAAACCTCACAAAAGTGGTTCAGACCTCTAGGACCTGGTTGACTAATATGGAAGACATAGCAAAACTGTACAACACAGTAAAAGAATGCTAACGTCTTTCAAGGGATTTACCCTCTTCTTCAGAGCTTAGGAAGAGGAAGAGGGTATATCCCTTGAAACATGTTAGTACTCTTGCATTATGTCATACAGTGTTGCTAGGTCTTCCATCTTGGTCATCCAGGTCCTAGAGGTCTGAAACACTATTATGGGATGGGATTGTGCGTATGTTTTTATACTTTTAATAATAAATTGTGCTTGAGATAATACACTTGGCTGTGTGTGCAGAACCTCTTCCACTGCCTTTATTCCCGCCTAAAATTATAATTACAGGTGGTTGTCTAATTTTATTATCAGATATGACAATAGGAGTGGTGCTTTAGTGCACTATACTATACTGTACAAGCATGAGGTGATGTGTTGCAAACAAAGAAGAGCTCTGTCTGTGTTAGAAACAAGTTCATACTGCTGACCCCAAAGTAAACTCTAGTAACCCTAGCAAAATTATAATAATAAAATATATACTGTACCTCCCTTAAAGTGTTACTAAACCCACAACAGTAAAACTAGTCTGTATATGCAGTAAAGCATGCTTGTTATACTTACTGTGGAACCTAAGGGGTTAATCCTCTGCATTGTGTATAAAGGCTGTTTGATCCTGTATCCACAGACCTTCTTCTTTCATTGCCCCCAAAACATGTCTGGATAAGATAGTCAGAGGAGTCATTATGCACATGCTCAGGTATTTCTAGAGAGTTTTTTTTTTCTTGGGAGAGTGCATGTGATCAGCACAGGGCCAATCAGCACTGTCCAGACAGAGGGTCAGGGGCCCTGCACCCTGATAGGACAGCCAGTGCAGTATAAAAACTCCTCCTATAAGCTTTAATCAGGCACTGATAGAGGTCATAAGACTGTTTCATCCTGCTGATGAGAAAAGGTATTTAGTAGTTTGTTTTTACTAAAATAATTGCATTTCCATGTTCTGTGTACTGTGGGAGACCAGATATAGTGAATGCAGGGTCCTGGAAAACAAAACCTAAAGCACTAAATTCCAACCCCAAAACATACAATCCCAAACTCAAACTCTAAAACACTAAACCCCAACCCTACTTTTTTTTTTAACCAAGCTGAAATTAAAAAAGAAAAATTGTGTGAAAAAAGACAAAAACATTAAAAACTTTGAGGGGTTGGGTAGCAGCTAAATAGTAACTGAAAGTTGCTGATTAGGGATGAGCTTTGGGTTCAGGTTGACCATGAGTTCTACCCTTAGTTGTTCTCAGTTCATCACATGGGAAAATTTAATTGCCAGATTTGGGTATTTCACCTGCCTACCCAAACCTTTGGCTACTGCAGCTGGAAGTCATTCATTTAGTGACGGTAGTAATACAGTCCCTAAGTGACAGCTTCTGGCCACCTACCTGGCAGCTTGTTTTAAAGTATATACAAGTCGGCAGACATCCCAGAATGGTCATGACCATATTTTGGGCAATGACATCAGTCAGCATCCCCACCCAGCTTGTTGACATTTAGCTACCTGCTGGGGAACTACCATTTGTGGCAAGAGTTCAGCAGGAAAAGATCGTCAATGTGTTTGTATCGGCAGGTTGGCATTCTTCCTGATGATGGACCAACATTACTATTTTATTTTACTTTTTTAAATAAGCTAATAAATAACAAGGCCCCCACAACAAGTAACAGACCCCAACATCACTGGGCCAGGGATGTTGGGAGAGGCACTCCTCCCCATCAACATGGGAACAAAGTGCCTTGCTGGGGTGACCCCCAGGCAAGGTACTCTTCTCATATTGAGGACACCTGGCCTAAAATGATTCAGGAGGAGGGGTCATACACTCATTCCCTTACCTGACCAGCCAGGCTGCATTCCTGGATATAAGTCTGGTATGGATTTTGAGGGGAGCCCCATTCATTTTTTTTTTGTTTCTTTGGACGGGGGCCACCCTTGCTGGATAAGAGACTGGTATGGATTTTTAGGGACACCCATGCCTTTTGGGGTTTTTTCTGCATGTAGTCCCCCTTAAAAATTCTTACCAGACCACTATCTAGGAAAAGGACCTGGCATGGATTTTAGGGGACCTACACCATTTTGTTTATTTATTTTTTTACATGAAATATAACATGGGGTCCCCCCAGAATCTATACCAGACCCTTATCCAGACATGCATGAATAGTGAATAAAATATGCATACCTTTGAAAATGTATTATTAATTAAAGTGCCAAAAAGTAAATAAAATACACATACCTTAAAAATCTATTATTCAAAAAATGGCAAATAGAAGATTTTCTCAAAATATCAATATCTTAGAATAAACTCATTTGAGAAGGTGAAGAAGAAAGATTTAAAAAAAAAATAGGAATTTAAACCAGAGTTTTGGTTCTACAACAGGCTGAGGAACCCGAAGTGTACTTTGTTTGTAAAAGATACTATACAGTTAGAGTGTGTTATTTAAAAAAAACATTTTCCTCTGTCATAATAAATTTGCACTGACACAAAAGTTGAGAATTGCTAACCTCCAGGGACAATAATTAAGTATGTATAGATATACCTGTAAAAGTTCCTACAAACAAATGTCAATTTCCTATATCCATGTTTTAGTACAGTACCACTACATGAAATGGAAAACAGATACCAGATATCCATTTAATAGCATTCAACATGTTCATGCACATTAAACCCTCATGAGATATAATCAGGAATTGCTCATTGCTTTGGCTTCCAGTACATTGATTTCTACAGTACTATAACATTATGTAATTGATTGCTTATATGCACAACAACTTGTAAGGCTTAATGTACATGGGACGATCTACAACCTCTTCTAAACGATGTAACTTGAAAGATAGTAAAGATAGTAACGTTTAAAATGCTTTTACATGCTGCCTTTAGCCGCGTTTGCATTTAGCCGCGTTTTCATTTAGAAGCTTTTTTTTTTTTTTTTTAAATAGTCAAAAATTAAAAACGAATTGCGAGTTACCGCGTTTACAAGTAGTTGCAGGAGTTTCAAAAGCCTCTGAACATCTGTCTTGAACGCATTTTTTTGCTTTTCAAAAAATGCTTCTAAACTCAACTGCTTAGAAACAACTATAAATGGCCCTGTGTACATGTACTGATAAGATAACATAGAGGAGAGTTCAGGGGCAGCTGAAAAAAACATCCAACTGCTCCTAAACGTCCGTTTACCAGCAGCAGTGTACATGAAGACTAAAACAAGGCAATATGATTTACGTCCCGAAGAAAATATTTAATGGATTAAGGAAGATTATGTTTATGTGTGTAGTTATCTATTTAAAAAAAATACAAAATTGAGTGAATTATTGGGCCAGCCCAGCACCCAACTAATGCATGTCCAAAAAGCATCATGTAATTCTAAAAGGCACCATTGCATTAAATATAAGAATGTAACCTGCATGCTAGGTGGCTGTCAGCATTCATCTTGTGCAGCTGGGAACGCTTCTGTGTAGGACTGTGTAGCATAGAAAATACTGTTTCTTTTTTTTTTTAATTCTTTTACACATCTCAGCATTACTAATCTCCTGCACCCTGTTCGTAATCACTTCATGGGTAATCACTTTTAGGTAGAACAAACCTGGAAGAAGAAGAACAGAGCTAGAGCACATAGGATGTATGAGCAGCACTGGAGATAGGGAGAATGAGTAAGCATTGTCTTCTCTGGCAAAGGGGTTTTTTGTTAATATAGGAAGGGGTGGGTTGGAGCTGAATTTAAAAAAAATTACACTGACCTGAGGTGGTGGAAGATGACCAGTTGCCCTTGAACCATACACCATACAAGTGGGGCATTGGGAGGGCTCTCGGCGGACCTCCACTTTGTGGATCTTGTGCTTCAACAGTTTCCCCTATCCCCAAGCCCCCCTCCTTTTTTTTTTGTATTGATCATCCCTATCAGTATATAGAGGTGACGGGCGAACCCTGTTAATCAGAAATACCTGATGTACAATCTGTTTAACTATATGTAAGTTGTGATACCCATAAGGGTGAGCTCTCCTTCTATACCTGACAGCCTATACTTCAAATGATTTGAGAAGATACCATGTCCCACCTCTTGGATATCATTTTTGTTTGGTATTGTTTTGGTTGCTTTTGTGCTTTTTTTTTTATGTAGGCCTGTGTATGCCCCTTTTATACTGTATACTGTATGCTGACTTCATAGTGCCAATTTTTTTTTTTTTTTTTTTTGACGCATGTTTCTTTTTCTATGTATCCTGAAAACCTTAAATAAAGAAATAAAAAAAAAATTACATTGGTGTTTTTGAGGTTAGCACAATATCAATGTTTCCAGGACAGCATTTCAATGATTTTACTTTTGAATTTTGCTCAGAGCTGCTTTAACATTTTAAATTATACATGACATTGTTCTCCAACCTTAGTCTCAAACTTATTTAATATGTAATTTTTATTAAACAAATTCCTTTTAAGGGTCCATTAAAGCTAATAAACAAGATGCCATAGGTATTAAATGTCTTAAACTTAAGCTGTAATATTGCTTGTAATATTGCATAGTATGATTAACTGCAGGCAACAGGTAAAAGCAATTTGAGGGCTACTAATGCCATATAGAAAACACTGCAACAATGCTGAAAACATAATGTTTAATCAATGTACTTTAACCCCTTTCTGTCCATAAGGCTGTTTATAAATGGTCTAGACTTCAAACAATCAGAACAAGCCCATGGCTGTGGCTGCAGCCAATGGTGTCACTGCTGTGTCTCAGAAAATCAGAAGGGAGAGTCCAGGACGGCCGAGGGACTCGTAGACATCGCTGGACAGAGATGGGGCTCAGGCAAGTTTTAGGGGGTGCTGGGGAGGCTGCTGCACACAGGAGGTTTTTTATCTTAATGCATAGAATGCATTAAGAGAAAAAAACCTTCTGCCTTTACAACCCCTTTAAAAGGAATAAAAATTTATAATTGTAAAAAAAAACTCTGTACATGCTTAAAAAACAAAACAAAAAAACTTTAGACCTGCCTATCACATTTCTTTAATATAAATTTAACGGCATCTTTGGCAACAGGGGGGGGGGGATATGTGGTGCAATGGTCCACACAGCTGGACCAGGGCTGCTTTTCCTCTGTCAGCAACAAGTGTACATTGCCAAAGCCTCCTGAAAATAAAGACCAAAGAAAAATAAACAAAATATATCTCTACATAGTAGAAAACCTGATTTGTGGATGGGTGGCAGCCTATGGTTATAGGATTGTACACTTCATTTTGACTGCTGTTTGTCCTTTCCCCTGGCTGTAGGATTTATCCCCTTCATTTGCTGCTGCCTGCCCTTCCACCTGTGTTGTCGAAGGACGGGCAGCATTTGACTGCAGGTTTTCAAAAGAAATAGCTAAAATAGATTGGCATAAGGAAGAGGAGGAAAAGGGTGCATTATTAGCAAGCCTAACAAAAGTGGCTGCTATATGCTCTTGAGGAGGAGGAAGAGGGCACATAACAGCACTCTAAAAGAAAGTGGCTGCTGTGCTTCCATGATGAGAAGGTTGTGTATCATCTGAGGCTGTTCACTTCACCGGGTATATGTGAGAGTTTACATCCACTTAAAATGTTTAGGTAGCAGGCTTGCCCCCCTCATCCCCAAATATACTTACTTGAGTCCTCACTTGATCCAGCACTGTGCCCCACCGCAGTCTTCTCTCCTCTCTGCAAGAGAGCAGGAGCCATTGGCTGATAGACACACAATGTGGCTCAGGATAAAGCCTTCACAAGTGCCCTAGATCCTGGCCTCACAGAAAAGGAGAGGCCAGAATCTTTAGCCAGATACTCCAGAAGAGGAGTTTGGGGCTGCTCTGTGCAATTTCATTGCACAGAGCTGGTAAGTATTAAGTTGCTTGTTATTTTAAAAAAAAATACTTTACAGTAATTTTAAAGGCATCTCCCATAAATGTAAATAAATGGATTGGTGTTATTTCCATGTAGCCCTCAAAGATGCATTAAAAAGAGAACATTCTCCCTGCTGTACAGTATATATTTTTTTGCATTTATACATATTCCCCATGGTAGTGCCAAGCTCCCCATGCCCTTTGATAAATTTTGCCTTTTACCCTTAAAAACTGATTTTCAAGACTTGCCCCAATATACTTCTATACGGGTTCAGATCTAAGCTAGCATTTTCAGACTTTACAATCAACTTGACAAACAACCCACAAACCAAACCCAAGAACAAAGAATAGACAAAGATTAAAGACAAGGGAAACCTCTGAATCCCAAGGTCAATACAACAGACTTACTGGCAGAATCACCAGGTGAAGACAAAGGAAAGAAAGCTTAAAAAAGAAAAATAATGAGCCATCACATCTAAGAATTGGTAAGCTGCAATATAATATATGTTTGTTTTTGGTTTTAATACTTTTTTGGGTTTTAATACTGCTTTACGTTGACTTTCTGACATTATTGTGGTAACAATGGTATTTGAAAGTGATTTGTTGTCAATTTTTTTTTTTTTTGCCCTCTGATTCCTGTATTGAATTGTATTGTAACTGTACTGTCTGCCCCCAAATTGTAAAGCTCTGCAAAAACTGTTGGTGCTATATAAATCCTGTATAATAATAATAATAATAATAGTTGGAATCCATAAAAGTGGATCTAAAGCCAAATCTGTCACTTAGATAACTGTCTAAGACAGTTCTTATTTTCAAAACAGTGACAGTTTTCAATATACATACAAACAAAAATTGCATATCTCAGTTGGATCGTATTTGAAATGGTTTGATCACACATTAAATTTACACATTGGTTGCATGTGAAGATTTTATTGGTTTAATCCATACATTTACACACAGGTTCAGCGCTGAATCATTAGTGATTGTAATATAGTGACAGTTTTCAAATGTGATTTGAAAATTTCAGTTGCGAGGCTGAAATCTTGAACTTGGACCTTGTGTTAAAGCTTTGTGAATTGAGACCAATGGTTTAAAACAAGAGTGTAAAAATAACAGCCCTGAAACTAGCATTTACAGAATGGTAGCCTCCATGTCTACTTTAGTACAAGTTTTCTTTAAAAACATTAGCAAACAGCACCCAGACAATGCCCTTTCTGTAGCAGACCGCAGACTAAGGTTAATTGATTTGAAGCACCTTCAATTAGACTGTGGCTGTCAGTATGTTTAAGTGGCTGCACAGTTCCTGCGTTAGAACAAGATGTACTGTTTGACTTCGTTCCCAACATGCCAGTGACAAAGCATGACCCCTGGCTCTGCCCTGACTTCACGTAAATCATGCACTATGTGCATCTGTAGATTGGAATGCTGTATAGATACATTTTATGGGCATTTCTCTGTTTGCTTAGTATATATAAATATATATTTACAGCCCCTATTCAGGGAATGAAATGGTCATTTTGGAAGTAACAGCTGTGGTTTAAGTGGTACCATACCACAATTTCCAAAAATAAACCTGGTTACATAGCATTTGCAAACAAGCAATCTTCCCTCGGGTTTTTCTGGCAGTACAATTTACCACTTGGAGGAAACATTCTGTTATAATAGATAAGGGCTTGTTTTAAAAGAATTTCTCTTACTATATTTTATTGTTAACCATTTCTTTACTCCGGGGGAGGATAATGGCTGCTTCCAGTTTTAAGGCAGACCTCCAGACAAAAATAGCAAATAAAAATTAATAGCCCGTTAAAAGATAAAATAACAAAAACAGCTTTTAATGCAATACAGTATTCAGCTTCAATCCACAGATTTCCCTCGCCGTCCTTTTTTTTACTGCTAGATGTGCTTATTCTGATGGCCAGCATCATTCAACCCTCTTTAACTGAGCCCAGGCTGCCTGGAACCCGGCCTAGCCTGTTACTGAACAGTAAAGGGATTATCATTATTATTATTATTAATCAGGATTTATATAGGGCCAACAGTTTGCGCAGCACTTTACAACATGAGGGCAGACAGTATAGTCATAGCTCCCAACTGTCCCTGATTTCGAGGAACTGTCCCTGATTTGGAACATTGTCTCTCTGTTCCTTTTTCCTCCTCACTTGTCCCTCATTTTGGTCTGATCCATATGGTTGTGTTTAAAGTGTACTATTTATCTTTAAAAAAGTGTTTCCCAGTGCTAAATCTTTAATCCAAATGATAAATTGCTGCATTTGTAGATTTCAAAAAACAATATAAAGGCATAGTAGTAAAAAAAGGCACTTGTGGGTTCAACTATTCTTTTTTTTGTATAATTCTCCTTTAACCACTTGCCTACCAGGCACTAACATCCCCTTCCTGCCCAGGCCATTTTTCAGCTTTCAGCGCTGTCGCACTTTGAATGACAGGGTACATGCTACACTGTACCCAAACTAATTTTTTAGCATTTTCTTCATACAAATAGGAGCTTTATTTTGGTGGTATTTAATCACTGCTGGGTTTATTTTTTACAAAAAAAAAAGACCAAAAATTTTGGGAAAAAAAAACTTTTTTACTTTTTTCTGTCAGTAAATTTTGTAACTAAGTAATTTTTCGCCTTCACTGATGAGGCGGCACCAATGGGCACTGATAGGCTGAACTGGTGGGCATTGATGAGGTGGCACTTATGGGCACTGATGAGGCGGCACTGATGAGGAGGCACTGATAGGCGTCACTGATAGGCAGCAGTGGTGGGCACTGATAGGCGGCATGGACAGGCAGTACAGATGGGCACCGATGGGCATTGATGGATGGCACTGATGGGCGACACTGATGGGCATTGATGGACAGCAGTGATGGGCATTGATGGGCAGCACTGACTGGTGGCACTGACTGGCATGGCTAATCGGCACTGATTTGTGGCACTTGTGGGCAGTGGTGGGCACTGTATGCTGGCATTGGTTTGCACTGTACTGTTACACTTTATTTCTTTATTGTAATCAAGGCACTGATGATCAGTGCCCTGATTATATCCCTAGATGTCCCCCTGTGAGGAGATGCCGCTGTTAGGCTCTCCTCTCCTCACACTCTGTCAGTGTGAGGCGCGGAGAGACGATTATCGGCATCTCCGTGTTTACATGTGACCGGCTGTGATTGGACACAGCCGATCACATGGTTAAAGAGCCCAGATTGGGGTCGCGCCGTGTCCTAGTAACATGGCGTGATCGCTGCGCTGAGCGCCCTGGCGGGCGCTCGAGAGTGGCCATTCTGGGCCGCCGTCATATGACGCTGTCCCAGACCAAGAGCTGCACTGCCCCGCTGTCATTTGAGAGTGGACAGGCGGCAAGCAGTTAAGGGGGCATGGCAGGTTGTGTCCTATGCCTATGTACTTTTTGCTAATAGGTATCCCTCGTTTCCATCTCAAAAATTTGGGAGTTATGGTATATTTACAATACAATTCAATACAGAAGGAATCAGAGAGCCCTCTTCTTAAAGCTTACAGTCCAAAAAGGAGGGTCAAGTGATATAACAGGTAATAACTGTGGGGGATTGGCTGATGGAGAAGATAAAATTGCAGCCGTTATGGCATGTACACATGATCAGAAAATCATACGAAAAATATTGCTTCCGAAGCAATCGTATGATAATCTGATCATTAGTACACAGCTTTCGAGAGCCGATCACGACAGTTCATCCGATATTATTCGAAGGGACAACCACAAAAAGTTTTCTTTTATGATACCAGAAAGTACGATTTTCATTTAATCAACACATTACATCACTTTCTAATTCTTGTTCTGTCGTATGAGAATTTCGGTAACTTTAGTAACCTCTTCATTTTCGATATGAGATTAGCATGCAAAAAAAAAAATAGACGATCATTCATCCGATAATATAGTTGTGTGTACCAGCCTTTAGGTGGTGGTGGGATAGGCTTCCCTAAAGAGAAATGACCGCTTCTTCCAATCCAGCCCTGCAACACAGGGACTGTAGGAGGCTCATTCCACATCAAATGCAGGTACTTACATTGATTACAAAGCTGCATTCATTTGTATCTGCTGTATCCACCTACAAATATTAAAGCGGTTGTAAACAGATGCAATGTCATCGCTGGAGACAGCTTCCGTCTTCACCCGTCTTGCTTCTTGGTTCACGGACTCCGGCTTTGTGACTCTCCGGGGCCATGATGACATTACTCCATAGGGGCCGCTGATCACAGCACAGGGCTCTAAAGGAACGGCACGGTTCATTCAGAGCGCATGCACCGGTGATGTCACTGGCTGCTTGTACAGTAAATATCTCCTAAACATTGCACGTTTAGGAGATATTTACACTACCTATAGGTAAGCCGTATTATAGGCTTACCTATAGGTAAACTTTCAAGATGGAAGTTTACTTCCTCTTTAACCACTTCCCGCCCGGCCCATAGCAGATGACGGTCGGGCGGTGGTTCAGTTATCCTGACTGGGCGTCATATGACGTCCAGCAGGATAACATGCCGCCGCGTGCCCGCGGGGGCACGCATCGCGGCGATCGGTGGCTCGGTGTGTCAGTCTGACATACCTCTACACTGATCTTGGTAAAGAGCGGAGGCTCTTTACCACGTGATCAGCCTTGTCCAATCACGGCTGATCACGATGTCAATAGGAAGAGCCGTTGATTGGCTCTTCCTCACTCGCGTCTGACAGACGCGAGCAGAGGAGAGCCGATCGGTGGCTCTCCTGGCAGGGGGGGTCTGCGCTGATTGTTTATCAGCGCAGCCCCCCCTCAGATCACCACACTGGACCACCAGGGATCGCCACTAGGACCACCAGGGAAGGGGCAACATGTGGATGGCCAGGTATGTACCCCATGGCCATCCACATGTGCCCAGTGTGCCCAGTCAATGCCCAATCTGTGCCAATCAGTGCCCACAAATGGGCACTGATTGGCACCATTATATAGCACTGATGGCCAGCAATGCCACCCTTAGGGGCATTAGTGCCATCAGTCAGTGTCATCAGTGCCACCCATCATTGTCCATCGGTGCCACCTGTCAGTGCCCATCCATGCCCATCAGTGCCCAGCTATCAGTGAGCATCTGTGCCAACTATCAGTGCCACCTATAACTACCCATCAATGCCACTTACGAGTGCCCATCAATGCCACCTACGAGTGCCCATCAGTGCCGCCTATGAGTGCCCATCGGTGCCACCTATGAGTGCCCATCAGTGCCGCATACCAGTGCCACCTATCAGTGCCCATCAGTGCCGCCTATCAGTGCCCATCATCAGTGCCCATCAGTGCAACCTCATCGTTGCCACCTCATCGGTGCCCATCAGTGCCGCCGTATCAGTGCCCGTCAGTGCAGCCATATCAGTGCCCGTCGTTGAAGAAGAAAACATACTTATTTACAAAAAATTTTTACAGAAACAAAGAAAAACTTGTTTTTTTTCAAAATTTTCGGTCTTTTTTTATTTGTTGCGCAAAAAATAAAAACCGCAGAGGTGATCAAATACCACCAAAAGAAAGCTCTATTTGTGGGAACAAAATGATAAAAAACTTGTTTGGGTACAGTGTTGCGTGACCGCGCAATTGTCATTCAAATTGCGACAGCGCTGAAAGCTGAAAATTGGCCTGGGCGGGAAGGTGTCTAAGTGCCTGGTATTGAAGTGGTTAAATATATAAAAATGTCCTTTACTTTAGCCTAAAAAATAAAACTGGGCTTAAACACTACAATCTGAACAAAAATAACCGTCTTAACCAATCCATCATTTTATCATGTGGATCTTTACTGTACTTGATATTGAAGAAAATTATAGAACCAGATTGTAACATGCCCATTTTTGCACGAACATAATACCACCTCTTGACAAGATCTTGACATGATCCCTAAAATAATGTAATTGGGCTGGGTAAACAGAATCATTTTATGTGAGCCTATGTCTTAAGTCTTTAAGTATATCTAAACCTTAAACTTTTTTTCCAGTTTGTATACAATATGGATGAATAAAACCCTGTCAGTTATTCCCATCTATGTCCTATTGGGGAGATTTTCCTTCACTTTCTGTCCTATAGACACAATAGGAAGTGAAAATCCAAAGTGAAGGAAATCCCCTCTTATACAGTTTTCCACTGGAGCAAGTGTTCCCTTCTTTTCCCGCATTGGTAAAAAAGAAACATTTTGGATTTCCCTCACTTTCAGTCCCTGGGACAGAGGTCAACAGGACAAATAGATAAGGTGAATCTCATTGTGGGTACACAGATATCAATAAAGACCCAATAAGGGGTCTAACCCTTCCCCACTGTATTAAAAAAAAAATCATATACGTTAAGCTAGGTAGTGACCACACACAGATTCTGTTTTGAAATTAGATCTGTCAGAGGAACTATAATACCAACATGTTTTGGTGCTTACATTCCCTAGAATGCCTTAATTCATCACGAATCACAAACCCTAAAAATTGAAAGGTTTTATTTTAAACTATGGTGTCAATTTGTACATTGTATGCTTTGGTTCCTCTTTTGACACACACACATGAACAGCAGTTGCTTTTTTTGTACCATTGGTATGTTCCTCTGTTCCCACCTCCTGCTTTGTCTTTAGTTAGTGCAGTCTCTAGCTAGACACTCCCTGCTTCTTTAGGCTTTTTCAAAAGTTTCACTTTCCCAGAGATACAAGGCACAGGAAAATCGTTGTCTTCTTACACCCTGAAAACAAAATAACATTCTCTGTAATGTGCTTGTGAATCACCAAGTAGCCACATTGTTTGGACAAATTGCAATATATGGAGATATGTCGGTGCATAAAGCGGCAGGGAAGACAAAACGTCAGTAGTTCTGCAAAGAATAATGATGTTGCACTACTTTTATTACTTTTTAATTTATAATTAGGCTCTATCCTTTGAAATTTTTGAACAAATTATTGTATTCTAAGGCAGAGTACACACTTCAACATAGTAATGTAATGGGGATTGTGGGGATTAGTGGCTTTAGATGTTGGCATTATAGTACTGTTAGATCTTGGTACAGTACTTTGTCTATGGAACACCAATATTTTTAGGCCCAGTAAGTTAGATAGGTACTTTAGGGTCTATATTGATGGGATGTTGTTCAATCCAAGCAGATTATGGTGGAATGCACCTGTCAATGAATTCTGAATAATCTCAGATGCATCTCATACTAAAGCCATGGACATAAGTCCTAAAAAGTGTTAGTTGCAATTAGCAATTGTTTGTTGCTTATTTAAAGTCCTTCCAAAACACAGAAATGTACTGCCCTTTAGCTGACATGTAAAGGTGCCAATAATTGTTAATGACAACCCCATGCATCTGCCAAACCTGTTTTTGTAAAGGAGGTAGGGACTTCTTTTCTCAAGTTTCTCGCAGGTAGGACAGCCCATTAGAATGAATAGGCTGCTCTACACACACTGCGAGGAAATGTGTGAAAAATGCATGGAAACGCGCCTATACTTGCTCACATCTGTAGGTATGAACCAAGCCTAAGTCTACCTATTTTATGGGATGACAATGCCGCTGCACAATTTCACTGCAGAATGAACTGTTCTGTCATCCTGCTAAAGAAAGTGGAAAACTAACAGATCTACTGGAAGAATCTATTAGCAAAACAAAATCTGCTATGCAAGGCTAGTTATTTTGGCCATCTTTACACACACTCTTTGGCCTAGTGACCAATTTCACCTGGTGAGTAAGTGAGTAATGCAAAATTTTACAGCTCAGACTGAAGACTGCAATGGATCAGGGAGGCCATGAGGAAATGTGAATTGGAGCGGGATACCCAGAGGGTGGACCCATGCCTTTAAAGAGCTCTTTGGAGGACCTCAGCCAGGAGTGAACATTGATTGTCCCTGTAGTGCAGGATATGCAATTAGCGGACCTCCAGCTGTTGCAAACTACAACTCCCATGAGGCATAGCAAGACTCTGACAGCCACAAGCATGACACCCAGAGGCAGAGGCATGATGGGGCTTGTAGTTTTGCAACAGCTGGAGGTCCGCTAATTGCATATCCCTGCTGTAGTGGGAGGTCTGTGCATGGTGGGATGACATCTCCATATCCTTTGAATCCCCTTGGATGGACAAAGGCCCCGGCTGGGTTTAAGCCACAAGCGTCATTGACCTCCTGTAAAAGGAGGTCTGTGCAAGCTGGTGAGCGAGCACTTTGTTTGGTGGAGGGCACATACTTTTTCTGGTGGCGGATGGTGTGGATATCTCTGGAAGTACTCCCCTCAGCATTAATGGAATATTGGATTTATTCAGCTTTTTTTTTTTCATCTTTGCAATGGTGGTCCAGCTTAGCCTTATATGATTGTCCAGCAGGAATGGTTATATTTTACAGCAGTAAAGGGATGGTGAACCCGCGCAGTGGAGGTAAAGGTTTGTTTGGTGAGGTTTGGAACTGCTGCCTCCCAACAAGCAGTCACCCTAAGTGGGGACAGCTGAGATTTATTGAAAAGTGGTGGAGGGGTTTGGCGCTGTTCCTTTTTGTTGAACAATTCCTTATCTACGTATAGGTCACTAGGTGCAAATTAAATATAGATTCCCAGGTGTACCGTGCATGTGTCAGATTGGTAATATACTAAAAATGTTGATAAATATTGTACAATCATAAGTGATACATAAACTTTGAATATATAAAATTGGATATCAAATCCCATACATAATAATGCTGATAAGTCCCAAACAACCTACAGTGCAGAGGGGAGGGGGGAGGAGGGGGGGGAAGAGGGGGGGGGAGGAGAGGGGGGGGAGAGTGACGGGGAGGTGGAAGGGGAGAGGTGTAGGAGATCTGCTCCTGTTGGAGAAAAGTAAACAATATCAGGATCCCTCCTAATAAAGTGCAAGTGTGCTGGTGGAATTCAAAAAAGTCCTTCTGTGTGATGCACTGGTTGTCAAGTTCTTAGCATATATCTTGTGCAGTTTCTTGTGATGTTGTGATAATAACCCTTCAATTGCTCTGAAAGTGCAGCCACTCACCAGATCACTTCACCCCTGCGGGGGTATCAGGCGGTTACAGTTTTGCGCCACTGTACGGCGTTCGCTGGCGGGCTCAGGATCGTGGTATATAATATGTAAAGAGAGAGGGAGTTCCCATAGCGTAAAATTGTTTTTTTTAAATTTATTAAACAAAATAGAAAGGTACTCACAATTTTACAATGAAAATCAAGCGTGGTAGTAAAAAACGTCACAATGTCCTTCAGCGCTGATATGGTAGATGATGTTTGGGAAGCACAGATTAGGCCACGCCCTACGCGTTTCATCGTTAGGACGTCTACGGGAGCGTGACCTGTGCTGTGTCTTCCCACCCTTATATAGTGTGCGGTGTCCCCTTGTTGAATTTTCGATTGGCATCCATTTTGCCTGTGATTCCGCGGACCGGAAGTGCGTCCGCGGCCATTTCGTTTACATTTTGCAGACCGAAGTCCGACTTCCTGTAAGGTGTTTCTAAGAAGCACTTTGTGGCCATTTTGCCTGGGATTTTTGCAGACAGTAGACCATATCCACTGTCTCTATATGTTTATCCTGCAAGGTCCGGCGGCCATTTTGCCTGTGTTTTTTTGGACAAAGGAGACCATAGGAAGTTTTTCTTGCTATTAGTGTCAGATCCTACTTAAAATGCAAGTATATAGTATTAGGTCTGCCGCACACTGTAAAAGGTTTTTGTGCAATAGTCAATTCGCTTTATGTGACAATAAATCCAAGATATTTATGTTGAGTTCAATCATAAAATAAATGATTTAAAACCCTTAAGGAATACATTAAAAAACAGTATATGAGCTGCTGCGATATAAAAACCTATATGAGCTGCTGCAATATAAAAACACATACATGTCATTACTAAGGGTAAGAATAAGATAAATAAAATTTAAATATGTTAAATAAAAATATTTAATGTAAAAATTCATGTACATTATATGTACCAATTTTTTATGTATCTGGAGAGAGGGGGGACGTATTTTTATGGGGGCTTATTGTTCCGGCCTCATATACATTGGCTTTTGGATTGCCCATATTTATACATTATATATCCTCATTTACTTGCTGTCTAAGAGTATTGCTTCTGTAGTGCGCACGAGGGGGGATATATTAGGTATCTTTTTTAACGTTTCTTTCTGGGTAACATTATGGACCTATGCCCAAAGGTTAGACTATTAGAAATAATATTAGAATATTTCAAATATATATATATATTAAAATTGTATATATATCAAAAATGTATATATATTAGAAAGAAGAAATTGGAGACAAAAGGAGAATTCTGGGGTGTTGTTTCTGGATATTCCCCATATTGTGAGCCCCTCCGTTCATGATGTAAGTATGTATTAAAGGGAGGTATTTTATTGTACTGTTCATGCGTGTACATTTTATACATATATATGTACTATTTAAGTGAGTGTGGAGGGTCCTCTGATTGAAAAGTGTACAGGACCTGTTGGGCACTTTTCTTGTTTGTACCCTGCTTTTGGTACAAATTCTACTCATTAATAGGGGAAAGGGATGGTTTGTTACCAACATGTTTTTGAGGTCAAATGTGTAGGTGCTATATGTCTTCCAAGTTGATATTACCCCTAGTAATTGGTTAGGAAGCAATTGAGGTCAAGGTCTATGTTCATACCTATAGGCTGTAGGGTATCCAGTAGGAATATCCACTTGGTTTCATTTTGTGAAACCTTAGTTTTTTTATTATCACCTCTCCAGTGGCCCTTGATTTTGTCTATTGCGTAAAATGTCATCTGCGCCGGGTCTCTGTTGTGATAATCTCTGAAATGCCTAGAGACACTGTGCTTGTTGAACCCTTTCTTGATGTTTTTAATATGTTCTCTGACCCTGACGTGTAGCTCTCTCGTTGTTCTTCCTACATACTGCTTCCGACATGGGCACTCTAACACATAGGTCACGTGAGTACTGTGGCAGGTGATGAGTTCTCGAATATTGAACTCTTTTTCGTTGACAGTTGATCTAAATTTTATTGTTTTCTTGTTGGTTTTTTTGCTGGTTCTACAAGGTAGACATAATCTCGACCCCTTCGAAGTATATATAGATCTCCAAAAATTCGTAAGAAAACTCAACATAAAAAAATGTTATTTAATGAAAGGAAACAACAACAGTAAAGTCCGAACAGATGATGACCCCCCTCTATTCCAACATTCAGGACTAAGAAATAATTCAACCTTCAATCCGAACGTTCAACAAAATGAGAGCCTGATGACTTTTAAAAAAATGGTCGAACAAGATCTTAGGAAATTAAAACCGAAAAAGATAAAAACAAACATATGGAATACTATTAAAGAGATAGAGGGGAAGAAAAACATAGTCATTCGACCGGCCGATAAGGGAGGGGGCCTGGTTATTTTAAATAAAAAAGACTATGAATCAGAAATGAAGAAATTGCTGGAGATACCGAATACATACAAGAAACTGAGGGGTAACCCAAAAACAGAATATAAGAAAAAACTGAAGACCTACGTCAAAAAAGGAGAAGAATTGGGGATCCTGACAAAAAAGGAAGCCAAATACTTAACCCCTGAAACAGCAAAAACTCCAATTATATACTACGTACCGAAGATCCACAAAGACCAAAAGAACCCTCCTGGTAGACCGATAATCAGTGGCATTGATTCACTGTTCTCCCGGTTGGGAGCATATCTGGATGGCTACTTACAACCCCTAGTTAAAAAAGGTAAATCGTTCCTGAGAGACAGTAAACAGCTAATTGGGGAACTAAACAACTTTGTAATAAACGATAACGACATATTAGTAACCGTTGATATAAATTCCCTGTACACCAACATCGTACAGAAGGATGGCCTGAGTGGTGTGGAATGGGCTTTACACACACTAACGGATTTAAAGGTAACACAAATTAATTATATATTGGAGGGGTTAAAATTGGCCATGAGCCATAACTACTTTTGGCACAAAGGCGACTTCTACTCCCAGACAAAAGGAGTAGCCATGGGGGCTAAGTATGCCCCCAGTGTAGCTAATCTACTACTCAATAAATGGGAGGAGGAACAGATTTACAGTACAGAAAGAAGAAATCTGAAATTATATAGGAGGTACATTGACGACATCGTCATTGTATGGGGGGGCACGACAGAGGAACTACAGAATTTCCTTGACGAGATCAGCGGCAACGCCTATGGACTCACTTTTTCAGGAAATTGGAATAAAGAAACTGTGGATTATCTGGATCTACAAATATACAAAGATAAGGGACAGCTGAAAACAAGAACGTATTTCAAAACTACGGACAGAAACGGGTACATCCCAACCAGTAGCTGTCACCACCCCCGATGGCTAGGAAACATACCCAAGGGTCAGTTCATGCGATTATATAGGAATTGCTCCAGCAAACACGATTATGAGAAACAAACGGATACTTTAATAAACAAGTTTGTGGAAAAGGGATACAAAAGAAAGGACCTGGTGGCACTGAAACATACAGTCGGGAAAATGGACAGAAATAAAATGTTATATGAAACAGGAACACAACAAAGAAGAACAAAAAATGAGAAAATGGAAGTAGCCTTCCTAACGGGGTATAATAGACAATACAAACATGCGGAATCTATAATTAAAAAACACTGGCCCATTTTACAATCCGATAGGGTCCTCAATTCTATACTACCCAAGAAACCTGTCTTCATCTACAAAAAAGCACCAACCTTGAGGAATAAATTGGTACATAATGCAATAGACCCACCTAGGGAGATAAAAATTGGAAAAGGCCTAAAAGGGTTTTTTAAATGTGGCAAATGTCTACCTTGTAGAACCAGCAAAAAAACCAACAAGAAAACAATAAAATTTAGATCAACTGTCAACGAAAAAGAGTTCAATATGCGAGAACTCATCACCTGCCACAGTACTCACGTTACCTATGTGTTAGAGTGCCCATGTCGGAAGCAGTATGTAGGAAGAACAACGAGAGAGCTACACGTCAGGGTCAGAGAACATATTAAAAACATCAAGAAAGGGTTCAACAAGCACAGTGTCTCTAGGCAATTCAGAGATTATCACAACAGAGACCCGGCGCAGATGACATTTTACGCAATAGACAAAATCAAGGGCCACTGGAGAGGTGATAATAAAAAAACTAAGGTTTCACAAAATGAAACCAAGTGGATATTCCTACTGGATACCCTACAGCCTATAGGTATGAACATAGACCTTGACCTCAATTGCTTCCTAACCAATTACTAGGGGTAATATCAACTTGGAAGACATATAGCACCTACACATTTGACCTCAAAAACATGTTGGTAACAAACCATCCCTTTCCCCTATTAATGAGTAGAATTTGTACCAAAAGCAGGGTACAAACAAGAAAAGTGCCCAACAGGTCCTGTACACTTTTCAATCAGAGGACCCTCCACACTCACTTAAATAGTACATATATATGTATAAAATGTACACGCATGAACAGTACAATAAAATACCTCCCTTTAATACATACTTACATCATGAACGGAGGGGCTCACAATATGGGGAATATCCAGAAACAACACCCCAGAATTCTCCTTTTGTCTCCAATTTCTTCTTTCTAATATATATACATTTTTGATATATATACAATTTTAATATATATATATATTTGAAATATTCTAATATTATTTCTAATAGTCTAACCTTTGGGCATAGGTCCATAATGTTACCCAGAAAGAAACGTTAAAAAAGATACCTAATATATCCCCCCTCGTGCGCACTACAGAAGCAATACTCTTAGACAGCAAGTAAATGAGGATATATAATGTATAAATATGGGCAATCCAAAAGCCAATGTATATGAGGCCGGAACAATAAGCCCCCATAAAAATACGTCCCCCCTCTCTCCAGATACATAAAAAATTGGTACATATAATGTACATGAATTTTTACATTAAATATTTTTATTTAACATATTTAAATTTTATTTATCTTATTCTTACCCTTAGTAATGACATGTATGTGTTTTTATATTGCAGCAGCTCATATAGGTTTTTATATCGCAGCAGCTCATATACTGTTTTTTAATGTATTCCTTAAGGGTTTTAAATCATTTATTTTATGATTGAACTCAACATAAATATCTTGGATTTATTGTCACATAAAGCGAATTGACTATTGCACAAAAACCTTTTACAGTGTGCGGCAGACCTAATACTATATACTTGCATTTTAAGTAGGATCTGACACTAATAGCAAGAAAAACTTCCTATGGTCTCCTTTGTCCAAAAAAACACAGGCAAAATGGCCGCCGGACCTTGCAGGATAAACATATAGAGACAGTGGATATGGTCTACTGTCTGCAAAAATCCCAGGCAAAATGGCCACAAAGTGCTTCTTAGAAACACCTTACAGGAAGTCGGACTTCGGTCTGCAAAATGTAAACAAAATGGCCGCGGACGCACTTCCGGTCCGCGGAATCACAGGCAAAATGGATGCCAATCGAAAATTCAACAAGGGGACACCGCACACTATATAAGGGTGGGAAGACACAGCACAGGTCACGCTCCCATAGACGTCCTAACGACGAAACGCGTAGGGCGTGGCCTAATCTGTGCTTCCCAAACATCATCTACCATATCAGCGCTGAAGGACATTGTGACGTTTTTTACTACCACGCTTGATTTTCATTGTAAAATTGTGAGTACCTTTCTATTTTGTTTAATAAATTTTAAAAAAACAATTTTACGCTATGGGAACTCCCGCTCTCTTTACATATTATATACCACGATCCTGAGCCCGCCAGCGAACGCCGTACAGTGGCGCAAAACTGTAACCGCCTGATACCCCCGCAGGGGTGAAGTGATCTGGTGAGTGGCTGCACTTTCAGAGCAATTGAAGGGTTATTATCACAACATCACAAGAAACTGCACAAGATATATGCTAAGAACTTGACAACCAGTGCATCACACAGAAGGACTTTTTTGAATTCCACCAGCACACTTGCACTTTATTAGGAGGGATCCTGATATTGTTTACTTTTCTCCAACAGGAGCAGATCTCCTACACCTCTCCCCTTCCACCTCCCCGTCACTCTCCCCCCTCTCCTCCCCCCCCCTCTTCCCCCCCCCCTTCCTTCCCTCCCCCCCCTCCCCCCCCCCTCCTCCCCCCTCCACTCTGCACTGTAGGTTGTTTGGGACTTATCAGCATTATTATGTATGGGATTTGATATCCAATTTTATATATTCAAAGTTTATGTATCACTTATGATTGTACAATATTTATCAACATTTTTAGTATATTACCAATCTGACACATGCACGGTACACCTGGGAATCTATATTTAATTTGCACCTAGTGACCTATACGTAGATAAGGAATTGTTCAACAAAAAGGAACAGCGCCAAACCCCTCCACCACTTTTCAATATATTTTACAGCAGGACTTTCCTTTTTCTTCACATTTTGGACTATATATTTGCTTCGTTTATTTCTGTTTTTCAACACTTTTCACAAAATTTCAGCGCAGCTCTATATATGTTTTTTTTACAGCTGCAATTTGAATTGGGTGTAGAGGGGATATTTTCCAACAGAATTTTATATAGGGACAAAGCAACAGGTTAACTTCCCTCCCCCTTCCTCCCAGTTTCACATACTCACCTTCCCTTTACTCTTCGGTGCTGGATTCAGCAAGTGGGAGATATAATTTTATGTTTATACCAGCATGTGACACACTCTATGCGACAGTGCTAGCTGAATCGCAATGCAACAGTTCTGTCACCTAGGGAGAGTCCATTGCCTTGCTTAAACTTGAGTGACTTGTAACTTGATGGGGAAGCCTGTGATGTTCACCTTTTAAAACTTCGATAATCAATTAAACCTTTATTACTGGAAGACCTAAGCAAAATTATTACCAACCTCACTGACCTTCATTAAAACATCACGTCTTTAATTCAAGAAAAAAAATTGTAATTTTCATTCATCTTCATTTAGATTTTCTTGAACATCTGTATTAGGTCTGAAAGTCTTTTGTAAGCTATCAAATAATTTGTTACCAAAGTTGACATTTTATAGCTGGAGGCCCCTTTCTAAGAACAATGTCCCTTGTAGCCATGGGTGTCTTCTTCGTATTTAGATCTCAAAATGTGATGGGCTGTTCAATAAACCACATTACAGACATATTTCTAGGAAACAAATCTTTCTTCAGCTACTTAGAATAGGCCATAAATTACAGTGCAAGCAAACTGACACCTGTGAAATATCAGAATAAATTATTATTGGAATTATTGTAATGATTTTTTTTTTTTTAAATACTGTATAATTTACAAAAAAAGTAAGAAGAATGTGCAGATTATCTGCCCCCCCCCCCCCTTTTTTATTTTTACAATAGCATTACTACTAACTACTATTTCTGTAGATAACCCTGAAACCCCGATCTTTGTAAAACTAGTGATAAGGGTTATGGTGTCATTCTAAAATTGATGTTATTAGTGCAATTAAAGTGGAGCCTGGATGACAGTTGTCACAAACCAGGAAGACTGGCTGATAGTGACTTGGTTTTAACAGCTGGGGCAGACAGTGGGAAAAGTCACTAAGAAGTTACAGAGAGTTCAGTGTGCTCCCTCAATTAGCGATAGTGAGAACCCCAAGAAGGGCCGAGACACAGGATCTAAGAAACTGCCCTGTCTTCACCAGAGCTCATAAAGGTGGAGATGCTGCAGGCGATTCCCTGGTTGTGGCCTTCTGACTTACCCACATAGACAGCTACTGAGAGCAGGTGAGAGTCCCTTGCAGTGCTGGGGTGCTGGATTCACAAGGCTGTAGATAAACCAAGGTAGTCCCAATTGATAGGAGTGCACAAGAACACACAGAGGCACAGAGGAGAAACTGAGAGTGCACAGGTGCTGGTAACTTGAGGCTGGCTGGAACTCACTGGGTGCAGAAAAGCAGGTAGCTGACTGGAAGGCAGAGGAAGACATGTTGGTAAATGGGGATGAGCCAAACAACCCCCCCCCCCCCGGTTCGGTTCGCACCAGAACATGTGAACAGGCAAAAAATTTGTGCGAACACCGTTAAAGTCTATGGGACACGAACATGAAAAAAGTGCTCATTTTAAAGGCTTATATGCAAGTTATTGCCATAAAATGTGTATGGGGACCTGGGTACTGCCCCAGGGGACATATATTAACCACTTGCCGACCACCTCACACCTATATACGTGAGCAGAATGGCACGGGCAGGCAAAATCACGTACCTGGTACGTGATTGCCTTCCCGCGGGCGGCATTTGTCTGGCAGCGATCAAAGATGAGGGGAAGGCCATCCGATCGTGGCCCCCCCCTCGCGATCGCTCCCAGCCAATGAGAAACATCCCCTGCCTCTGTATAGTACACAGAGGCAGAGGATGTGATGTCATCTCTCCTTGGCTCGGGAGTTCCGTTCCAGCGCCGAGGAGAGAAGACATGTGAGTGAGTGCACAACACTACACAACACAGTAGAACATGCCAGGCACACTAAACACCTCGATCCCCCCCCGATCGCCCCCCGATCCCCCCCCAATCACCCCCCCCCCTGTCACAAACTGACACCAAGCAGGTTTTTTTTTTTTTTTCCTGATTACTGCATAGTGTCAGTTTGTGACAGTTAGAAGTGTTAGGACAGTTAGGGTTAGCCCCCTGTAGGTCTAGGGTACCCCCCTAACCCCCCCTAATAAAGTTTTAACCCCTTGATCACCCCCTGTCACCAGTGTTGCTAAGCGATCATTTTTCTGATCGCTGTATTAGTGTCGCTGGTGACGCTAGTTAGGGAGGTAAATATTTAGGTTCGCCGTCAGCGTTTTATAGCGTCAGGGACCCCCATATACTACCTAATAAATGTTTTAACCCCTTGATTGCCCCCTAGTTAACCCTTTCACCACTGATCACCGTATAAGTGTTACGGGTGACGCTGGTTAGTTCATTTATTTTTTATAGTGTCAGGGCACCCGCCGTTTATTACCGAATAAAGGTTTAGCCCCCTGATCGCCCGGCGGTGATATGCGTCGCCCCAGGCAGCGTCAGATTAGTGCCAGTACCGCTAACACCCACGCACGCAGCATACGCCTCCCTTAGTGGTATAGTATCTGTACGGATCAATATCTGATCCGATCAGATCTATACTAGCGCCCCCAGCAGTTTAGGGTTCCCAAAAACGCAGTGTTAGCGGGATCAGCCCAGATACCTGCTAGCACCTGCGTTTTGCCCCTCCGCCCGGCCCAGCCCAGCCCACCCAAGTGCAGTATCGATCGATCACTGTCACTTACAAAACACTAAACACATAACTGCAGCGTTCGCAGAGTCAGGCCTGATCCCTGCGATCGCTAACAGTTTTTTTGGTAGCATTTTGGTGAACTGGCAAGCGCCAGCGGCCTAGTACACCCCGGTCGTAGTCAAACCAGCACTGCAGTAACACTTGGTGACGTGGCGAGTCCCATAAGTGCAGTTCAAGCTGGTGAGGTGGCAAGCACAAGTAGTGTCCCGCTGCCACCAAAAACACAAGCACAGGCCCGTCGTGCCCATAGTGCCCTTCCTGCTGCATTTGCCAATCCTAATTGGGAACCCACCGCTTCTGCAGCGCCCGTACTTTCCCCATTCACATCCCCAACCAAATGCAGTCGGCTGCATAAGAGGCATTTTTATGTCCTCCCGAGTACCCCTACCCAACAAACCCCCCCAAAAAAGATGTTGTGTCTGCAGCGCGGATATAGGCGTGACACCCGCTATTATTGTCCCTCCAGTCCTGACAATCCTGGTCTTTGCATTGGTGAATGTTCTGAACGCTACCATTCACTAGTTGAGTATTAGCGTAGGGTACAGCATTGCACAGACTAGGCACACTTTCACAGGGTCTCCCAAGATGCCATCGCATTTTGAGAGACCCGAACCTGGAACCGGTTACCGTTATAAAAGTTACAAATTTGCAAAAAAAACACAAACAAAAATAAAAAAAAAATAGTTGTCGTTTTATTGTTCTCTCTCTCTCTATTCTCTCTATTGTTCTGATCTTTTTTACTGTGTTCTATTCTGCAATGTTTTATTGTTATTATGTTTTATCTTGTTTGCTTTTCAGGTATGCAATTTTTTATACTTTACTGTTTACTGTGCTTTATTGTTAACCATTTTTTGTCTTCAGGTACGCCATTCACGACTTTGAGTGGTTATACCAGAATGATGCCTGCAGGTTTAGGTATCATCTTGGTATCATTCTTTTCAGCCAGCGGTCGGCTTTCATGTAAAAGCAATCCTAGCGGCTAATTAGCCTCTAGACTGCTTTTACAAGCAGTGGGAGGGAATGCCCCCCCCCACCGTCTTCCGTGTTTTTCTCTGGCTCTCCTGTCTCAACAGGGAACCTGAGAAAGCAGCCGGTGATTCAGCCAGCTGACCATAGAGCTGATCAGAGACCAGAGTGGCTCCAAACATCTCTATGGCCTAAGAAACCGGAAGCTACGAGCATTTTATGATTTCGCCGGATGTAAACAGCGCCATTGGGAAATTGGGGAAGCATTTTATCACACCGATCTTGGTGTGGTCAGATGCTTTGACAGCAGAGGAGAGATCTAGGGTCTAATAGACCCCAATTTTTTTTAAAAAAGAGTACCTGTCACTACCTATTGCTATCATAGGGGATATTTACATTCCCTGAGATAACAATAAAAATGATTTAAAAAAAAATGAAAGGAACAGTTTAAAAATAAGATAAAAAAGCAAAAAAAATAATAAAGAAAAAAAAAAAAAAAAAGCACCCCTGTCCCCCCTGCTCTCGCGCTAAGGCGAACGCAAGCGTCGGTCTGGCGTCAAATGTAAACAGCAATTGCACCATGCATGTGAGGTATCACCGCGAAGGTCAGATCGAGGGCAGTATTTTTAGCAGTAGACCTCCTCTGTAAATCTAAAGTGGTAACCTGTAAAGGCTTTTAAAGGCTTTTAAAAATGTATTAATTTTGTTGCCACTGCACGTTTGTGCGCAATTTTAAAGCATGTCATGTTTGGTATCCATGTACTCGGCTTAAGATCATCTTTTTTATTCCATCAAACATTTGGGCAATATAGTGTGTTTTAGTGCATTAAAATTTAAAAAAGTGTGTTTTTTCCACAAAAAATGCGTTTGAAAAATCGCTGCGCAAATACCGTGTGAAAAAAAAAATGAAACACCCACCATTTTAATCTGTAGGGCATTTGCTTTAAAAAATATATATAATGTTTGGTGTTTCAAAGTAATTTTCTTGCAAAAAAAATAACTTTTTCATATAAACAATAAGTGTCAGAAAGGGCTTTGTCTTCAAGTGGTTAGAAGAGTGGGTGATGTGTGACATAAGCTTCTAAATGTTGTGCATAAAATGCCAGGACAGTTCAAACCCCCCCCAAATGACCCCATTTTGGAAAGTAGACACCCCAAGCTATTTGCTGAGAGTCATGTCGAGTCCATGGAATAGTTTATATTGTGACGCAAGTTGCGGGAAAGAGACAAATTTTTTTTTTTTTTTTGCACAAAGTTGTCACTAAATTATATATTGCTCAAACATGCCATGGGTATATGTGAAATTACACCCCAAAATACATTCTGCTGCTTCTCCTGAGTACGGGGATACCACATGTGTGGGACTTTTTGAGAGCCTAGCCGCGCACGGGACCCCGAAAACCAAGCACCGCCTTCAGGCTTTCTAAGGGTGTAAATTTTTGATTTTACTCTTCACTGCCTATCACAGTTTCGGAGGCCATGGAATGCCCAGATGGCACAAACCCCCCCCCCCCAAATGACCCCATTTTGGAAAGTAGACACCCCAAGCTATTTTCTGAGAGGTATAGTGAATATTTTGCAGACCTCACTTTTTGTCACAAAGTTTTGAAAATTGAAAAAAGAAAAAAAAATTTTTTTCTGGTCTTTCTTCATTTTCAAAAACAAATGAGAGCTGCAAAATACTCACCATGCCTCTCAGCAAATAGCTTGGGGTGTCTACTTTCCAAAATGGGGTCATTTGGGGGGGTTTTGTGCCATCTTGGCATTTTATGGCCTTCAAAACTGTGATAGGTAGTGAGGAGTGAAATCAAAAATTTATGCCCTTAGAAATCCTGAAGGCGGTGATTGGTTTTCGGGTCCCCGTACGCGATTAGGCTCCCAAAAAGTCCCACACATGTGGTATCCCCGTACTCAGGAGAAGCAGCTGAATGTATTTTGGGGTGCAATTCCACATATGCCCATGGCCTGTGTGAGCAATATATCATTTAGTGACAACTTTTTGTAAAAATTATTATTTTTTTTTTTTGTCATTATTCAATCACTTGGGACAAAAAAAAAAAATATTCAATGGGATCAACATGCCTCTCAGAAATTTCCTTGGGGTGTCTACTTTCCAAAATGGGGTCATTTGGGGGGGTTTTGTACTGCCCTGCCATTTTAGCACCTCAAGAAATGACATAGGCAGTCATAAATTAAAAGCTGTGTAAATTCCAGAAAATGTACCCTAGTTTGTAGACGCTATAACTTTTGCGCAAACCAATAAATATACGCTTATTGACATTTTTTTTACCAAAGACATGTGGCCGAATACATTTTGGCCTAAATGTATGACTAAAATTTAGTTTATTGGATTTTTTTTATAACAAAAAGTAGAAAATATCATTTTTTTTCAAAATTTTCGTTCTTTTTCCGTTTATAGCGCAAAAAATAAAAACGGCAGAGGTGACCAAATACCATCAAAAGAAAGCTCTATTTGTGGGAAGAAAAGGACGCAAATTTCGTTTGGGTACAGCATTGCATGACCACGCAATTAGCAGTTAAAGCGACGCAGTGCCGAATTGTAAAAAGTGCTCTGGTCAGGAAGGGGGTAAAATCCTCCGGGGCTGAAGTGGTTAATGCAAAAAAAGTTTAAAAAATGGCAGTTTTTTCAGGAGCAGTGAACGTAACCACTTACTGACCGCCCGCGTCGGTACTTTGAAGAGGAGTATCGTTGTTATGGCAGCAGCTAGCTGCCATAACACCGCTATCCTCTTCTTCGGCTGGCCGTCCGCTTTCAGATAAAAGTGGTCTCTGAGGCAGATTCACCATGAGATCACTTTATTCGGTGGTGGGAGGGGGTGCCCCCTGCGGCTTACCGGAGCTGCCGGTAGCAGCAGAGGCGATCGGGTTCTTCTCCCTGTTCAGTATGGAGACAAGTGAGGGGAAGATGGTCCCCACCCATTTCCATACCATTGCAGGACGGAAGCGACGTTAAAACGTCACTTCCATCCGAAGCTCTTAAAGAGACTTTTTTTTTTTTTAAATGACATTACATAATTTTTTTTTTTTATTGCATTGCAATGTAAATATGAGATCTGAGGTCTTTTTGACCCCAGATCTCGTATTTAGGAGGTCCTGTCATGCTTTTTTTCTATAGGACTAAAAGTGACAGTTTTTTTTTTTTTAAAAAAAAGAACAGTGTAAAAATAAAAAATAAAAGGTAGAATAAATAAGAAAAAAAAAAATGTAAACACGCCCCGTCGAGCTTGCGTGCAGAAGCGAGCTCCGGCATATGAAAACAGTGTTCAAACCACACATGTGAGGTATCGATGGTTAGAGCGAGAGCAATAATTCTAGCCCTAGACCTGCTCTGTAACTCAAAACATGCAACCTGTAGAATTTTTTAAACGTCGCCTATGGAGATTTTTAAGGGTAAAAGTTTGTCACTATTAAGTGGTTAATAATGGTTAAAGTAAAACAATAAAAATGAAAGATTCCTTTAAATATCGTGCCAGGGGGGTCCCCTAATGCCCTGTACACACGGTCGGATTTTCCAATGGAAAAAGTGCATTCTGATTGTGTTGTCGGAAATTCCGATCGTGTTTCCGACACACAAAGTTTGAAAGCAGGATATAAAATTTTCCGACAACAAAATCCAATCGTTTGAATTACAAGTACAATGGGGGAGTGATTAAAAAATGTTGGAACCTATTTAAATCATGATCGTACATGCCAATGCATACTAGTCTCATCCACCATATTTAGAGGTCTTTCCGGCCTGTTTTTATTGACAGTTTGGGGTTGATTTACTAAAGGCAAATAGACTGTGCACTTTGCAAAGTGCAGTTGCTCCAGAGCTTAGTAAATGAGGTAAGGCTTTACTTTGCAATGAGTACCCAATCATGTGCAAGGAAAATAAAAAAAAACAGCATTTTTGCTTGTACATGATTGAATGATGGAAATCAGCAGAGCTTCTGCTTATTTACTAAGCTCTGGAGCAACTGCACTTTTCAAACTGCACAGTCTATTTTCCATTAGTAAATCAACCCCTTTGTCTTTATCTTGGTTGATCATGTTATACAGTATATGATGTTTGGGGATACAGTAGATAAATGCTGTGACTTTCATTGGATATTGGTGATATTTGAGCAATTGTGTAATCATTTATTCCATCTGTGTATGTTATACAGGGATCAGTTTTGTATGATTTGCTGTATATTAACACAAGTTTAAGTTAAGTGATATTGTACCTGAATAGCATATAGGGAGTGGTTAGCATAGCATATTGGGAGTTTATGCATATTGGGTTTAGCATGAATTACTGTGCTAAGTACATGTGAAGTGCCTTTTTTGACTGCTTAGCTTTATAATAAGGTTGATTGATTATTGAATTTATATGACTTTATATATTATTATTTGTTATAAGTATTTATTATATTATAATTTATGGTTTCATGTTTCAAACTTTATCATACAGGTTTTTTTTCAAGCTGTGGCTAATGGTACTTTATTTTAGTTGAATTTGGGGGTGTTAACATTTTGGGGGACAAACAATTAAATAAAGATATTTTTGAAACATATGTAGTTATGTAGCTCTCTTTTTTTGGGGGGGGGGGGGGGGTTATAAAGAATGTCCTTCCACATACAGGATTTTTCACCAAACCTGTAGGTAAACCAGAGATCCAGAACCTTCGCTAGGTGGAATAGAAGAGTGGGTTTAACAATAAAGTTGCCAGTGCCTCCAGCCGGGATGGGGCCTCTGTGAACATAGGGGATTCCTTACCTGAGAAATTAATCAGTAATCTAAACAAAGTATTGAGGAGCAGAAAAACTACTGCAACCAGCATAGAACTTTAACCATAGGACACACCCTCTGCCACGCTTTTTTATATATAAAAAAAGATTAGTTAAACCCACAAGTGCTTTTTTTTTTAACCACTACTATTCCTTTATATTGTCATTTAATGGATACCAATGCAGAAATTTAGAGTTTGGATAAAAGGTTTAGCATTGGGCAACACTTTTTGAAAGATAAATAGTGCATTTTATATACAACTCTATAGATCAGACCAAAATGAGGGACAAATGAGGAAGAAAAGAAACAGAGGGAATTTGTTCCAAATCAGGGACAGTCCCTCGAAATCAGGGACAGTTGGGAGCTATGATATTTTGTGGCATTTACTTGTATCAATTTGTGTCTTTTATATCTGTCTTGAGATCTGCTTTAAAGTGGATCTCTAGCCAAAATTTCAGAACACAACCTAATGCTGCCATGGATGCATGTGCGTTATATGTGCTGAGCTGTAATATTTGCCAGTAGAGAGATCTTTGCCATTGGTTCACTTGTGCCATAAATGAACCTCAATGGAAAGGGTCAGAAAGACAAAGCAAAGCAAATAAACATTGAGGAAGAAATAAAAGTAATAAAATAGACTGAATAAAATAAATTGCATAGTAGCCATAAACAACAAGTAAAAATTGTGAAAAAGGTAAACTTGACCTTTAATATATTTCCATCTTTTCTTCTGATATTTGTGTCAGCTGGGGCAATTCTTAAATCATTCATTTTGGAAATGAAAATTTTAGGTTCAGTGAGCTGTGCGTGTGCTGTGGTTAATAAAATGTGACACCTGGATGTCTTGACTCTGACTAATCACAGTATGGGTTACTGGGCAGCCCTCTGTATTGCAGCTTGCAGATTTGCCAAAAATTCAAGTGCTGTATTTCAAACACTGTGGACAGCCAGCAAGATTTAATGCTAAAACTAATTTTAATAAAGATTTAAAACAATCTGTGGGATGTATGAAGTATATATTTTTCAGAGTATATAATACCATGCATGCATAACATGAATTGTATGTTCAAATATAATTGCTCTATATCTGCATAATCATATTAAATAATATGTGTATCTTTAATCATTCCTTGTTAGAAATGTATGGTAGTTTAATCATGACAGATGGAAGGTGGAAGGGGCTACAAGATGGAAGAGTGAGTTAAAGTCTATTAAATCTACATATGAGAGATTTATATACTAACATTTTTTTTCTTCTTACACAAAGATATACAGTAGATCTACTAATGCCTAAACTGGCTGTCTTTCACATACGCTAGTGAGTCCAGCAGATTGTATTTGTTTGTGGCAGTTCGAACAGAAATGGATCATTTACATTTTATTGGAGGGTGTACAACAATAAAATCAGGTTTGACAAAAGACATGATAAGTAAGTCCCAATATTCCATATTGTTTTATTTTATGATTCTTGCTTGATCTTTGTGGTAATTGCATTCTTATGCATTGTACACACGGTCGGATTTTCTGACGGAAAATGTGTGATAGGACCTTGTTGTCAGAAATTCCGACCGTGTGTAGGCTCCATCACACATTTTCCATAGGAATTTCCGACACACAAAGTTTGAGAGCTTGCTATATAATTTTCCGACAACAAAATCTGTTGTCGGAAATTCCGATCGTGTGTACGCAAATCCGACGCACAAAGTGCCACGCATGCTCAGAATAAATTAAGAGACGAAAGCTATTGGCTACTGCCCCGTTTATAGTCCCGACGTACGTGTTTTACGTCACCGTGTTCAGAACGATTGGATTTCCCGACAACTTTGTATGACCGTGTGTATGCAAGACAAGTTTGAGCCAACATCCGTCGGAAAAAATCCATGGATTTTGTTGTCGGAATGTCCGATCAATGTCCGACTGTGTGTACAGGACATAAGTGTCCATTTAAAATTTCATAAAAATTGTTTGTGGTAACTTCATGCTTATAGTAGATTCTGCAGATCAGAAAGATACCTAATTTTGGTTCTCTTATCACTTGTAGAAATGAGCGATAGTGATTTGTGGGGAATTTTGTCATCAAACACTGAAAGTAAGGACAGCGACAATTCTGCAACTGAGCACATTTCAGTGTTTTGATTTGATTACTTTATTGAATAAATGTTATTATTATTTGTTATAATTATTTATAGTTATTTATTATATTATAATTTATGATTTCGTGTTTCAAACTTTATCATACCCGGGATGTCTACTAGACTCTTATTTGGACAGATTTAAGTGAGTTATTCCTAAGAATTACAGGCCTACAATATAAAACGCCAAATTTCCATGCAAAACATTGTACCATTTTCAGCATCAAAAATCTGACATAATCATACCGCCAGGAAGGTTAAGTTACACAGGTGTGTTAGTGGGGACCCAGCAGCTTAAAGAGTCATGGCAGAACAGATAATCCATCATATCCAGGGGCTACTGTCGGGGTAAGTGGTACAGATACAGTCCCCACATACAGTATTTTAATATTTGGGTTCCTAAAGTGAAATAACCAATGTGGGGACTGTATCTGTACCACTTACCCCGACAGTAGCCCCTGGATATGATGGATTATCTGTTCTGCCATGACTCTTTAAGCTGCTGGGTCCCCACTAACACACCTGTGTAACTTAACCTTCCTGGCGGTATGATTATGTCAGATTTTTGATGCTGAAAATGGTACAATGTTTTGCATGGAAATTTGGCGTTTTATATTGTAGGCCTGTAATTCTTAGGAATAACTCACTTAAATCTGTCCAAATAAGAGTCTAGTAGACATCCCGGGTATGATAAAGTTTGAAACACGAAATCATAAATTATAATATAATAAATAACTATAAATAATTATAACAAATAATAATAACATTTATTCAATAAAGTAATCAAATCAAAACACTGAAATGTGCTCAGTTGCAGAATTGTCGCTGTCCTTACTTTCAGTGTTTGATGACAAAATTCCCCACAAATCACTATCGCTCATTTCTACAAGTGATTCAAATTTATTATCGCTGTTTTTTAGCTGGCCTAAACCTGCTTTTGACGTAAAGAGACACTTTTTGGTTGCTATGGACATTCTCAAGTTTCCAGGCAGAAAGAACAGTATTTATAATATACAACTGCATGCAGGGCACTGGACAAAGCAGTAGGGACAAAAGGGATGTAAAATGATTTGATACAGTAATGTAATCTGTAAGATTACAGTGTACTGTATGTGTTATGTGTTTTTTCACTTTTTGAAGTTGGCGCTGGGCTCCATCCCTGTGCGTCGCGATGCTCGCATGGAACGGAGCCCGGCACTGTGATAGGTGGAGGACACGGCTCGCACACACAGCGGGGAGACATTGCAGGATCATGGGGGCAAGGTAAGTAACTTTGCCTGGATTCTGTGATGCAATCCCGATTGTGGCTCGATTACCGCTTTTGGTAGTGTAAATTTCACCCTGAGCCACACTCGAGAATACCGCTAGGGAGGGTAAAAATTAGTAGGCTACCACTCTATAATAATGCACAGAAAATAGGATACAAGCAACTTGGTGGTAGATTAATTAGATGTTTTATGGCAATGCAATCAAACAATATGTACATCATTAAACAGGCAAATGACAAATAATTATTCATTAAATTGTGATACTTGGAGGGAGCATGGTGACTTAGTTGTGAGTGCTTATGCCTTGCGGCAATAGGGTTCCAATCCTGGCCAGGACACTATCTGCATGGAATGTGCATGCTCTTCCTGTGCTTGCATGGGTTATCTCCAGGTATTCTAGTTTCCTACCAAAGTCATAAGACATGCATGGTTTTTTTTTAAGTCTTTGGTGTAGTGAAACTCACTCACAAAAATGAAACACCCGGAGCAAAAAAAAAAAAGTGTGCACACAAAAATGAGAACACAAAAAAGTGCACAGGGCGTACACATGGTCCTCCTCTAAAAAAGAAAGGACCCTTGTCCTGATTCCCTGGGGCGCAAGGCTCCTGACAGGGACTGGGGTACTCAATAGTCCACCTGGCTGAAACCAGACAGACCCCTTTCTTTGGGCGGCCTGCCAAAACAGACCAACTCCAAGTACTAGGTGGGGCTCCCCTGAAGGGAGACCCCATAAGAGGGGGAGAACCTGACCAAAAGGCAATGTGCCCTCCCCCGAGACTTTCAGGGCAGGCCCAAGGACATGGAAGTAGGTTAGATGGCTGTCTCATGTGGCCCTAGTATGTGTGTGCAGGTCTAATCACAACAGTAGCCTTCTATGACAGACCTTGGTAACATTCTGTTGAGTGGTAAATTAAGCTTTGGTATGCATTCCAGGCATTTTAGCAACAGAGAACAAAAGATTTCAAGTTTAGAAGGGCATCAAAGATGGTAGCATGGTTATGGTAGTAGGGAAGGGAATGTAAAGCTTAAAGTGGTTGTTAAGCCACACAGTGTTCTTTTTGCCATCCCCTCTGCTATAGTAAAAATAAGCCGCTATATACCTTATTTTATAGGGGTGCTCGGCGCTCATGTGACTGGCTGCTTCTCTCCTCTATCTCGACCTGACAGCAAAGCGGGAGGGGCTGAGAATCCCCCACTGATGTCAGTCGGGAGGAGAGAAGCGGCCGGTCACATGAGCGCCGAGCGGTGAATAAGGTATATAGCTGCTTATTTTTAAAAAACACATACACTGGGCACATCAGTTACTATAACAGAGGAGATGGTAGAAAGAACACTGAAATATTTTATGAGCAGGAGGGGAGGACCGGGGAGCGGACGGCGCTGACAGGCAGGGAGGGAGGGGGAAAGAGGACAGAGGAGACCTGTGGATGATGGAGGCACGTAAACTAACCATGGTGTCAGGGCTCAGCAGCCATGATAAACCTTGGTCAGTTTACAGGGGGTGGGGGCAGAACCAGGTAGGACCAGCCAGATATTTAAAGTGATACAAGGGGCCAAATGACATAGCACAAGCACTGTGCTATTGCTCATGCTTTAAAGGAACAGGATCCATTTTTTTTATTTTTTTTTAGTGTTACAAACACTTTAATATAATACATATCTCATTGTTTATGTTTCAAACTTAGTTTAGCCCTGTAAGATGTCATCAAACAGTAAAATTAAGTATTACAAAGCAAGTAATAATTACATTTGAAAGTTACTGAAAAGGAGTTAAATGTCGCCACTTTATCTGAAAAGTTTATGGGTACAATTAAAGAGCGCACTACGGGGGAGTTTTAGTAAAACTGGATCACTCAGAATCTGGTGCAGCTGTGCATGATAGCCAATCATCTTCTAACTTCAGCTTGTTCAATTAAGCTTTGGCAATAAAACCTGGAAGCTGATATGGTTTATATGCAGAGCTGCAGCAGATTTTTAGTAAATAACCCCTTACATGTCTATACACATTGCTACAACCTACAAGACTAATGTCAACAGGACTGGGCAATACAATCATTTAAGCTGTATACCATTGGTCATCATTTTCACATTTTTATCATAGTTAGCGACACTTGCTTGACCAATTACTATGTACTGTTTTTCATTTTCTTCATCTGTTTCTTTGCTGTTTTAGTTGCAGGAATTTATGACAGAGTGTCATTGTGTGTATGTAATAACAATATCACATATGTTATGGCACATTCTTCACAAATGTGGCTGGAATGGGAGGGTTGCACGAAAAAAGCCACTTCTCAAGAAAGGCCACATGCAGTCACGACTGAGCTTTGCCAAACTGCACCTTGAAGATTCTGAGGCCACATGGAAAAGATGAAAAAGATGAGACTAAAATTGGATGATTTGGCCTCAACACCAAACAATATGTCTGGCGGAAATCCAATAAAGTTCACCATCCAAATAACAGCATTCCTACATTAAAGCATAGACGTGGCAATATCCTGTGTAGACGGGAACGGACTACTGTTATCTGACACCACAGATTTATTCTCCATTTTTCAGACTGTTCCTGTATCCCTCTAGCGCTGGGCTTAGATTACCTACATCACGTTTCTGAGCCTAGAGAAGAGCATCGTGGGAACTGTAGTCCTTTACTTTGGATACTATTGTCATTCATTCGTTATTTCTATTTTCATTCAACTGTTCTGTGAGTTACCTCAACGGAGTCTTGGCTGCTGTTTTCCAGGACTTGGCTGATTTGACACTCTTATATAGCCTCTTTCTCTGATTATGTAAAACTAAGAAGGTTGAACTCAGTTTGCATTTTGTCGGTGTCTTATTTAAAGGTATACACATCATGTCTGAACCTAGAGTGTCAGAAGGGCTGCAAAGTTCACAGGGTCAAGTCTGCACAGAGAAACATACAATAATAAGCGTCCCTTGCAAGGGTAGCGCTACATTTGGGGGCTCATCCGGGATGTTCTCTGCTGCAGGCCCCAGTCAGCCTAGTCACGAGCCATTGCGGGAGCAAGAGATGGACCCAGCTGCTGCAGCCGCTTGGGGGAAAAATGGAGTGAATGGAGTGATACACTGTTCTAGAGATCCCAGGAAGTGAGTGCACCAAGAAAAAGATCCGACAGTGGGTGAGAGCCTTAGTTCCAGAACAGAGGGCCTACATTCTGGATGTGAAGATATAGTTTACTCTGGACTATGTTTGGGTGTTGATGCAATGGCAAGAAGACATACATGCCTGTTTCCAGGAAGAAGAGGTGCACCTAGCGGAAGGGGTGAATGCCTGGGTGATCCCTCTGCAGTCGGGAGAAGATGCAGCTAAAGCGCAACCGCAAGCCAGTGTGGGGAATATAGGGCCAGTTGGTGTGGACTCCTGTGGAGCCAGGGCTCCCCCCGATTCATTGTATATGGATATAAGCCAGCCCAAGAGTCTGGTGAAAAATTACTCTGCTACCGCCAACCAAGGGTATAGAAACTCAGTTTCTTTTCAGGGCAAATGTCAACCCCTGCTGGAGAGGAGGAGTTTAAGACATGGATGAGTCAGGCCACTCAGGCAGTAGAAGAATGAAGTGTTCCAGAAGCTGTAAAGAGGAAGTGGCTTTGTGAAAGTCTTAGAGGTCCAGCAGCCAAAGTGATTTGTAATCTGAGGATGGCAAAGAAAATCTGTATAGCTATGGATTACATAGAAGCTCTGTATGCTGTATTCCTGTATGCTGTATTCTGAAGAGTAGAGAAGACCTCAGATCTTTTGTACAAGTTCAACCACACGCACCAGCAGAGAGGGGAGATACTTTCGAAGCACATGTCACAAGTAAACAGGATGTTACACCAGATCATCCTCAAGAGGGGCATCGATCCCAAAGATGCTGACAACAAAGTCAGTTGGCGGCCCAAAGCCAGTGGAATTAATAACCCAAGTTGCTCAAACTCAAATGCACCAGGCCCTGATACGAGTGATGGAGACTCAAGGGAAGATGAAAGAGCAAAGGTTTAACCCAGGAGGATCGAGGTTGATCAAAACCAAGGAAAAAAGATGTTTCGGATGTGGAGAGGTTGAGCATTTCAAGGCTAAGTGTCCAAGGGGAGAGTAGGTCCAGAGTTGCTAGCGGAAGTGTTAAAAGCATTAAAGAAGACACTCTTCTCGAAGAAGGAGGGAAACTTCCAGGGACCTCAGTGAAGGCGCCAATTTAGGGTCCCAAGGCAAAACAGAGCTCCAAAGTTAGGAAGAAATGAAAGCAAAAATGACAGGCAAAATCTTCCACTTGTCCTTTTACCCCTTTGACTGTACCTAAAAGTAAGTCGCTCAGGCTGGGAAGAAAGACACAAAAGGTCAATGCACCCTCTTCTCATCAAGCCATCAAAGGGACTTTACCACCATGAAGGAAGCTAGCTAGTTCTCAGACTATAGAGCCACAAGCAAGGAATTTTCCAAAGAACTTGGTAGGGAGGGTAGTAGAGGGAATCTACACCAAAGCACTGTTAGATACTGGAGCACAAGTGACTCTATTGTACAGGGATTTTTACAACAAATATCTGAAGCATTGCGTAAACTGGAAGAGCTAGAAATCTGGGGTATTCATACCCAAAAGTTGCCGACGAATGTATCCCTGTCAAAATAACATTTGATCCCTCGTTGGCTGGGAACCCAGAGACGTTTGACACATTAGCAGTTGTCTGCCCTCGGCCCCACAGAGCTCGTGAGAAGGTTGCTCACCCCACTGGCCTCAAAGGGCTCAACTGCGGAGGAGATCCACCCCCAGCTGAGGCAGGCTTTCCAGCATGTAGTTTAGGAACAAAGGGCACCAGCTGAAGGAGTGGGAAAATTATGGTGACTGGACACCTGAGAGAGAGAGTGTTACAGCCAGGGGAGAGAGTGTGCATGAAGGCCACCGTCGAGTCATCTTAGGACCAGCCGGGTTCCTTCGTGGTGCTGGAAGCTGATCCGTTGAGGGAAGAGACAGGGATAGAATTGGTTCCAGAAATCGTGCCCACGAAGATGTTGTCGAGGAATGGGGGGGTCCCAGTTAGTGTTCGTAACATTACCTGTCAGCCTGAAGCCTCGCATGGTGATAAGACTCCCATAACGTAGGATGATTTGGATGAGAGGGCCGCCGGTGAGAGCCATGAAAGAGAATCCCACGCTCAGCGTCCCACTTTGCATCCCTGGTGGGAAAGGAGGGTCAAAGCTCAGTTAGCAAGGTGGGAAGATATGTTCTCCAAGGATGACTTTGATGTAGGTTGTGCTAAGAGTGCACAACACCGAATCCGGCTGAGTAAAGGCAAGCCTTTTCGAGAAAGGGCTCAGCGGATACACTTGAGTGATCTCAAAGATCTTTGAGAGCAGTTGGCTGAACTAATAAAGTCTTGGACATTAGAGAATCCAGAAGCCCTTATGAATCTCCCATTGTGGTGGTCCACAAGAAAAATGGGTCCATTCAGATGTGCATTGATTATCGAACACTGAATTGAAGAACCATTGCCGACCAGTATGCCAGGCCTTGTATAGGAGATGCTTTTCAGTGTTTGTCCAGAGAAAAGTGGTTTAGCGTGTTGGATCTGAAGAGCGGGTATTATCAGATACCAATGCACCCCGATGACCGAGAGAAGACAGCTTTAATCAGCCCATTTGGATTCTTTGAGTTTGATCGCATGCTGCAGGTATTGGCAGGAGCCCCAGCCACCTTTCAGAGGTTGATGGAGAACACGGTGGGAGGCATGAATTTGATTAAGCTACTCATGTATTTGGATGACATCATTGTATTTAGTAAGATGTTAGAGGAGCATAAGGGAAGCTGAGGGAATAAAGCTGTCATTGAAGAAGTGTCAGTTCTATCAGACTTCAGTTACCTACTTGGGGGAAGTGATCTCAGCCGAAGGAGTAGCCACAGACCCACGAAAGTTAGAAGCTGTCACCTCATGGCCCCAACCAAGGACCGTTACAGAGCTGAGGTCATGCCTAGGATTCTTTTCCTACTACCGAAAATTTGTGAAAAGCTTTGCACAAATTTTGAGACCTCTTAATGAACTATTCCAGAATGAAATGAACTAGGGTCCGCAGAAGCCGAATTCAGGGTAGCCCAAGAAGTCAGGACCCAGGAAACCCCGTGAGTCTGTCCGGGACCAATGGACCAAGAAGTGTGAGAAGGCTTTTATACGCTTATAAGGAGAGAATTACTGAAGCTCCAGTTTTGGCCTACACTGACCCTTTTAGGCCTTACAAGCTTCAAGTCGATACCAGCCAAGATTGGGCTGTGAGGAGTTCTATATCAGGAATTGGAATGAAAGTTTTGCCCGATAGCATATGTGAGTTGGGGTGTCACTCCTTCTGAGAAGAATTATTCTGTGCACAAGTTGGAGTTCTTGGCCCTCAAGTGGGCAGTAATTGACAAATTATGAGACTACCTATATGAAGCTACGTTCATAGTCAAAACGGACAACATTCCTTTGGCTTACCTGTTATCAACTGCTTAATTGGATGCCACTGGGCATTGTGGCTGTCTGCCTTGTCCGAGTTCCAATTCAGCCTGAACTATCGGCCATGAGTGGGGAACAGGAATGCAGATGCCCTAGCCCGAAAGTTTTTATGCTTCAGATGCTGATGTGAAGAGCTGGGTTCATTTGACCCCTGAAGGAGTTTGCCCAGTGTGCCAAGGGGTAGAGCATTGCCACAAGGAAGCCAATGGAGCTGAAGCTGTTGGAGTTGCTCCTGTCGGAGTACCCCAGTTTTACTGTAATTTGACTCAGGTGCACAGCCAAGAATTGCCCCAACTGACAAAGTAAGATTGACAAGGGATCAGAGTGAAGATCCACTATGTAACCTTGTTAAGAAGGCACTGGTAGCTCGGGACTCTCAGGCACTGCTAAATAGTTCTATCAGAGACTCCAAAGTAGTTCATAGAGAATGGGAATGAATGCAGTTGGAAGATGGTGTCATCTACAGGAAAGGCCCACCTGGGGATCCAGAAGGTGTTCAACAATTGTTTCTTGTTCAAAAGTACAGACTTGTGGTGTTGACAGCCCTTCATGATGACCATGAACATGTAGTGCCAGACAGAACTTTTAAGCTAGTTAGAGACCGCTTTTAGCCATCCATGAGAGCTGAAATTGAAAGCTATTGTCGCTCTTGTATCCGTTGCATTCAAAAAGACTTTGCCTGGTAAGGCTGCCCCAATGGGCCATCTGCAAATCCAAGGGCCGATGGAACTGGTGTGCATTGATTTTTTGTGTCTGGAACCCGGCTTGGTTGGGCAAAGCAAAGTCCTAGTTGTGACAGATCATTTCACCCACTATGCCCAAGCTTTCCTGACCAAAGACTAACAAGCCAGCACAGTAGCCAAAACAGTAGTGGAGAAGTTTTTCGTTCATTACGGTCTACCTCAGCGCTTACATTTGAATCAAGGCCGAGACTTTGAAAGCAAACTGGTCAAAAGACTGTGTGAATTGCTGAACAATCAAAAGTCCAGAACAACCCCATATTACCCAGAGGGAGACCCTCAATCGGAACGCTTCAATTGTACCCTGTTGGGAACACTACCCCTGGAAAAGAAACAACATTGGAGTAACTACATTGCTGAAGTGTGAACTGCCGCCTACAACAGCATGATAAATTACGCTACTGCCCTTACAGGTTGATGTTTGGGAGAGAGGCCCGTTTGCCTATAGACTTAGCCTTCGGGACATCTTTCGATCACACTTCTCAGGCCTCTTACAGAGGGTATGTTGATAGACTTTGAAAGAATTTGAAAACAGCCTATGAGAAAGCCAAGGAAGCATCTACTGCCAGAGAACAAAGAAACAAAAGGAACTTTGATCTCAAGGTGAGTGCTCAGGACTTGCAACCAGGAGAAAGAATGTTGTTATGAAACTTGGGGGTACCAGGAAAGCACAAAATAGCCGAACGATGGCATTCTCAACTATGCAGACTACCTGGGCTCCCTGTTTATCAAATTCGCCCTGAGGGGAAGACCGGTACCACTCAAGATGTTGCATTGAAACCATCTCCTGCCCATATCCAAAGTAATTCAGGTGTCCCAGCCTTATTTTTCTGATACACCTTGTCCTCCTAACTTGAGGTCTAGAACCCACCAAACACTTCAATCTGCCCCACAAGATTGGTTATGGATTTCCCCATTAAAGGATACCACTAGAATTCCTCAGTCTCAATTCAAAGATATGCGTGAAGTCGGTCAACCCGAGAGGATAGAACACCAGTCTCTTGAGATAGAGGAGCCTATACCATTTCCCTCAAGAGGGATTGGAGGGGTTAAACCATAACCAGCTGACATCTCTGAGGTACAAGATTTCAGAGAAGTCCCAGACCCTCTAATCCATGACTCAGGAAGGGGTGCCACCCCTGAGAGTTTAGAAGAACCAGAGTGTCAGGAAAGGTCACCTCCACTGGTAATATCGATCATTTGGCGTGCAGTACTGAGGTCCACCAGCAGGTGTCACCTGGCAGGTTGGAGCTGTCAGAAGAGCTTTTTCCTGCTGGTATTTTGTCATCTTTGGGCCGCAGTACTGGCATCCACCAGCGGAGGGATCCTGGCAGTATGGAGCAGGTATTACCCTCTGCAGACAAGCATCACCTGACTTTAATTAGCAGCTGTAGTATAAATACCCAGCACACCTTGCCTTTGTATTGTCTTTAAGCCCTGACCTGCAGCCTGCATCCTGTTACCCTGATCCTGAAACCTGATTCCTGAACCTGAAACCTGATTCCTGGAACATGTTGATCCTGTTCCCTGTCTGTTACCTGAACCCTGAGACTTGTATCTGACCCGTCCCTCCTGTGATCCATCCATCCTCTCATTGTCCTGTTTGTTTCCCTTCCCCAGCTGCTGACCTCCCGTTGACGACCCTGGCCTGGTTCTGTTTATGATCTCAGTATTCCCATTTACTTGTAAATATTTGTCCGTTACTAATATTATTTGTGGGTTCCTGTTTGGTATTGGTTGTTGTGATATTGGAGGTGGTTGTGTTTATATTTATTCACTTATCTTTAATAAATCATATATTTTCACCTTACCTGTGTTTGTTCCTCTGTTGCTGTCCACACAGCTCTGGTCACCCCTGATACATGACACAGAGCCTGGCTGTACTACATGTGGATTGACTGGTGGACCTGAAATCTCAGATAATGTGCACTGAAGACTTAGATGGGAATTCCGTCCGCCTAAGAGACTAACATATGACACTCTTGGAGAAAGCTCTGATGAACTCATTCTTACTGCTCAACGCTCCAGTCAAGTGCCAGAATTTTCTACCAAACCTTTGGTAGAGGATGACCCTGCACCCCCCTCTGCCACTGCTAAGTGGGTCACTAACCTCTTACTGGCCTGTCACCAAAATGATTTAACTTTGATGACTTGTACAGCTTGCTGTTAGAGAATCCCTCAGTCAGCTGTTGGCTACTATGGGTTTTGGTTAGCAAATTTATGATCTGTAAATATTTGTGCTAGTTAATGGATATTTGTTGGGATTGTATCCTGCCTTTGGGGACCAAAGACTTTCAAGTGGGGGGAGGATGTAGCCGCGAGGTGTTTCTCTGCAGCAGGGACTGTAGCACATGTCAGGATAGAAGGAGAAATCAATGGGGCCAAATACCGTCAAATTCTTGAGGAAAATCCACTGCCCTCTGCCAGAAAGTTGTCAATGGAAAGAAGGTTTACCTTCCAAAATGACAATGACCCAAAACACACAACAAAATTGCCACACAGTGGTTGATTGAGAAAAAGGTGAATGTCCTTGCATGACCTAGTCAGAACCAAGACTTAAAACCCATTGAAAATCTGTGGAATGGCTTGAAGACTGCAGTTCACAAACGACCACTATCAAATTTAACTGAAGTTTCATTTTCAGCAAAAGAAAACTCTTCTATTGGCCCATCCTTACTATCTGCATGGGAGCTTTTCAACAGGGTAACCTATGTGACTGAAGTGGTCCTAAAATGTATTTAAATTATGTATCACTGTGTGCTACAATTATTTCCAGCCTTGTCACTGTATGAATGGGTAAAGCCAGCACCAGGTATTTCCTGGAGAAAGCTGAAAGCTTGGGACTGTCCCTAGTAATGAATGATAGACAAGAACTCTATGCTTCCTACACCTTTAACATCTAAGGGACATCATTCACAGCAGCTGGCTGTCAAATGTATGCTCAAAGCATGTACATATATCACATGTGCCAAACTTAATGGTGGAAGCGTCCAAAATCGCTTTAATTATTCTTAAAATAATCATATTAAACAGCCAACGCATTTCAGGGCCAGTTACACTCTGCAGAGCTCAGTGAGAACACCTGAGAGCCGATTGGGGGGGGAGGGACATGCCCCCTTCACACAGCACACAGGAATAGAGCTGAGTCTGTCAATTACAGGTCGTGTGCTGGAACTCCCTACTGTTACCTTTTTTTTCTTGGTGTCAGGAAAACTTGTCAGAAGTGATTTATGCTAATAGCAGAGCAATGAGGAAGCAGAGAGAAATTACATTTAGTGCCCTGGATAGAGACATGTACACACCATAGAGGGATATGCTTTGTTCATAAATTATGTCTGGTTTACAACCACATTAGTTAATTAAAAAGATTTGAAAGTAATTCAGATCTATGCATCCGTTTGTAAAGTTAAACCTTAAAGACTAAACTCTTTATCATGGATAATTTAATGACTGACACCAGAGAAATACCAGTCAGTAATTATCAGTTAAAGTGCTGGCTTTACAAATGTTCACTATCTATGTAAAGGAGAAAGACCAACATATCATATACATAGTACTTTAAGATGGATTACAGCTTCTAACCTAATCTACAGCTGCTCCTGGGAATTAGATAACATCATGAAGAATCCACCTCTTGTCGGACAGCCATGTCAAGATTATAGCTGTAGCCCTACAACCAGCTAACTTATCTTGCTGTTAGATATAAAATAATTACCTACCATATCATGAGAAAAAGTACCCTGATCTGTTAGTGAACTATGAGAAATGCAATCAGAACGGGTACAAAAGCTCAAGACGCAAGGACTAGCAGAGATTGTTGTGTCTGGGTAAAACCAAATCAAAATAATAAAGTAAAACTGGCTATGTTTAATCTGGAAAAGCAAAACCTTAAAAACAATTTAATTAACATGTACGTAAATATCTAAAACCAACATAAAAATTTAGCAGATTAAAGATCAGCTCCAGTGTAGCAGTATCCATCCCAGGGTTATATGCCTGTTGTTCTCAGCAGCATTGTTCTCTCAGCTCTGCCTAGCTTTATGATGCACCCTAAGTGCATGGGTCTCGCAAAGTGGGTAGGATGTTGTTGGGCAACATTCAAGTTGGACATGGACAAGTGATGGGCCTCAGAGCATCCAGACCAGGTAGAGGCTGAGAATTCAGATACATTGTTTCATTATTTTAACTTGCATAGGGCAATATTTTACTTAATGGGCTTGGAAATGGTTTTTATTACATTGCTGTGAGGCTAACAGTGGATAGAATGCTAAGTATTAGGTTATTGTTTTTCAAAATGTTGATACAAATTTGTTGTTAGGCTATTGAATATGGTTGTTTTAAGCTTGGTGGACACCAAAAGTTTGTTGTTTTATTAGTTAGCTCAAGTTAATAAATATTCAAGCTTCAAGGACCCCTTGGATCCCTTCCTTAGGCTAACACTAGACCAGCTTGGAAACAGAATATAGAAGATAGTTCTAGAGAAATAAAAGAAGCAAACAAGTAGTACAACATATGAAACGTTTACTTTGAAATCTACAATTATTAAAATTATAGCTGCATGTCAAAAAAACTTACAGTCTTACTCTGTATTATGAACCATTACATTTTTTCAGAATGTGTCCCCATAATATGTGACTGGTAAAGTACAACACATGCTTGCTATGGAACTAATTGGATTTTTTTCTGGGAAGTAGAGAAAGGCGGACTGTTAATTTTTACAATGTAGTGAAGGAAGACAGAATTTCGAACAAGCATACATGGCACCTCTAAATGTTTACAGTCAAATGCATGACCAACTTCACATTGATAAGCCCTGTATTACTCCTAGCCAAACAACGCTACTGTCTGTAGAAAATTACACTCAGGTGCAAACCGCTTCTGGGAAAATCCATTAACCTTTAACCATTCCTTTTTTCCATTGTTCTAAAGCCTGTAATACTGTATTAACATTGAAGGTGTGTAAATCTTGTATGCATGATTATGACCCATACAAAAGCATTTCTTTTGAATGCAAAGGCCATGTTTTGCACATACAACTTTGGTTAATAAAGCAGCGTTAGAGAAATAATGGTTTAGGAAGTGTGGAATCTATAGCAACCAATAAAAGTACAATTTTCCTCTTTATACAGTTAGTAAGTAACAGATGACTGTTTATTTGCTACCATTGAGATTCTGCACTGTTTTTGCTGTTTCTGTAACATTGAATTGCAAAACACACAGTTGACCACTAGCAAATAAAGTTAAACACCTTATTTTTTTTGTTTTGGAAATACCAGTGATAATTTTCCCTGCAATTATGGTGAAAATTTGAAAACTTTAGCAAAATTTCACCATTTTAGAGCAATGAATTGGAGTCAATTTGAATGGTGAAATTAAGGTGCTTTTTGGTGGTATTTAATTGTAAAATGGACTTCTTGGCGGCCACAGAAACTCTTATCAACTATACTAAATCTGTTCTTGCTCTTAAAAATTGCCCTTTTTATGTTTTATTTTTTTTTTTTTACAGAAAGAAAAAAGTCACAGTAAGAATAAAAAAAATAAAAATTACATTGACAGTACACATTAAGTATCAAATATACACATAAACAAGGAAAACCCAAAATGCAAATAACACTAAATGAAATAAAATAAACAATGCTAAATATACCCCAAAAAACATCCTCTAAATAAAGAAAAATAAATGTATTTTTTTAAGCAAATTTCACCTAAGCAGCTTCTGTAGAATCACTCCACTCTTCACTAAAGGTGACATGGAAATGCCATCTCCTTTAAGAGAATAATGCTAAACTAAAGCAACAAACATAAACATAAAGCCATGCCACCAATATGAACAGAAGTTTTATCTTTTTTGTGTTTCATAATAAAAAAATAGTTTTATATATATATATATAGAAGTTTGCATATGATTTAATGTATTTATAGTTTCAGTCACTTGAAAACCATTGACTTACAGTTCAGTTTTATGCTGGCAGTTATAATTGAACACATTGCAAATATCAATTTGATTTCAGACCAACGAGTAGAGTATTATGTCATGTACTGAAGAGGCATTTTCTTATTATACAGACATGCAAGTTATATTCAAGCTTTATTACAGACAGCCTATTGTCCTTCAGCTGCGAGCATTAGGCACAATACAGCTAACATTTTATCCTTTATTTTTAGAAAAAAAGCAGATTGTCAAAAAAGAAAGAAAACAGCCCAACTCCAGGAACGTTGATCACTACATGCTTAAAAGCTTTAAAGGAGAAGTATAGTCAAAGCTATTCTGGCTGTACTTCTCCTATGGATCACAGAAGTAGAGTTCGTTCTGCACTCCCGTGAACTGTTTTCAGCCAAGAGTGGGCTAAAGCCCGCTGTCGGCTGATCTCTCTCAGCCAGTCCAGGCTCCAGAAAGATTCAGACTTTACAGTTGCCTGGACTGGAAGCTGGCTCAGCCCCCCAGCATGTTACTGAGAGCCTAATTCAACCTCTCCCGCCCCCTCCACAGTCCAGCGCTCCAGTGCTGGAGGGACATAGCAGAAAGTCGGTGATTAACAGTCAACATTCTCTGCTCAGAACGGAGAGGAGAGATCAGTGTTGTTTGATATCTCAGTTCTTAGGGTAGAACTGGTGGGAGACAGCTGCAGCTGGGATCGGTGTTGCAGCCATCTAGGCAAGTAGGATTTTTTATTTTTTTGCTATTCCCATACTTCTTTTTTATTCATTTTTATAACTTCTGTTTAATTAAACAAGAATTTCTTAACTAGAATAGCCATGTCTAAGTATCACTGAGTGCCTGCTAGAATGTATAGCAGCAGCTGCACTTCCTGCTCCCAGTTGCATTGGAATAATTTTGATTACAGAAAACTGTTCTGGTGTTGCAAATTTGCCCCTCTGAAGCTGTATAGAGTCAAAAGTGAATATACATTTCAGAAGCCACTCAGTGGAGGGTAGATTGGTAGTGGAGGGATGACTATTCAAGTTAAAGTGGTTGTAAACCTCAAACATGAAAAATGAACCAAATATACCCTTCTATAGTGTGTACTTGCCTCAATCTGAAGCATCAAGTGTCACTTCCCTCTGCATGAGGCCACACAGAAAACCTCTCTCCATTCAGCACACAGCAGGTGATTGCTAGCCTCAGCTGTCTATGTTTCCCTATAATTCTGTGTATAGGAGGGTGTGTCCATTCCCTACACTCAGGTTTCAGATTACATTGAACCCTGTGCTGTGTGATTTTCTAGTGAGTGATGTCAGATCCCCACCCCATGCCTGCTGGAGCTGAGAAAAAGCCTTTGTCCTGTGGGTTTGAGGGCTGTACAGTAGAAAGTGCTGTATATAAATAGGTACAACATATATAGGAGGATTTGTTTCATCTCTGTGAATCACCTGAGGCCAGTCACTTTATTGGGTAAATGTTAGGGTTTACAATCACTTTAAGAAAAATTAGCTTAGTTAAACAGGATTTGTAGAGAATTTGAAGGCCTTAAAAAATATAATAATCATTGTGCCTAGAGCTGAGTGTTAATATAGACACAACACACGATGCTTAAAGAGGACCTTCAGTCATTTTTTCATCTTTCCATCTATTAAATCTTCTGTCCTTGTTGTTTTAACTTTGGATAGTAAAACATTTTCTTTCTGCCAGTAAATACCTTATACAGCCCACTTCCTGTTTTTTGTCTGGTAAAAAGCCTAGGCTTATGACATCATGCACAGCTCTCTCTCTCGCTCTCATGAGAGTTTGCCATGAAGGGAGGGGGGATGAGTCATAAGAGGACCAATGAGAGCTGCAGGGCTGCAGAGCTGGAAGTGTGCCTCTGTGTAAATCCAGGAAGTGAACAGGCAGCAGCTTCAGCTGCCCACAGTTAAAATGGTTGCAGCCAGACTCAGTGGAAGTAGATTTCTGCAGCATATTTGGCAAGTACAGAATCACAGTGGTTGGAGGGAAGCTTCAGAATGGCAAAGATATTTTTTTTTTACAAATTATGTGAGCAGACTGCAGTTCCTCTTTAATTACTATATACTGCCTATGGTAATCCAAGAATTAAAGGCCACCTATACTTGGAAAACCTGAAACAAAATGTATAACTTACATAAACTTAAGAGTTAAAGTATACCTGGACTTAGATTCAACACCTGAAACAATTATTAATTATTTGTTAGCACCATCCACTGTCTGAAGATTGTTGATGCTACCGTTAGATTGCCTGGCTGAGCACTGTAAGCACTATGCAAATACTAATATTTCAGAAAATTAAACATAGGCCACCCAATCAAATCCGACAATGCAAAATATTGAACGCAAGGTAAATTTAACAGACAGTTAAAAGCCTGCTTTCTGATGGTATGACTGGATCAGTGCTGCTGATCTCCTACAGCCTTGTTTAGACACTTCCTGTCTGCATGCAGCAACTGCACATCATTACTCTCAACTAGCTTCCTGACAGCAACAATAATTGACCATGCCTGTCCAATGTGTATTGGCAGGTTCACTTGTAGGGGAGACAAGGTAACAAGGTGAAAATGCAGGAGTTCAATTGGGAGTCAGTTGTCAGGTACTTCCTTGTCTGGGGAGACAAGCAAGTACCTGATCAAGGACCTTAATTACAAGCTTTCTACATAAAGTGTTTGTTACCCTAGCACTGAATTTCAAAAGAGCCAACTTCCCTAAACTACAAACCTTGCTAGAAGGCATAAATTGGGATAAAATCTGAGGAACAAAGAACAAGGTTGAAAGATGGGTTTGCTTTAAGAGCATATTAAATAAGGGCATTAGCCAATGCATCCAATTGGGTAATACATTTAAAAGAGCAAACAAAAATCCTGGATGGCTTAACTCCAATGTAAAAATGCATATAAAGGCAAAGGAGAAGGCCTTCAAAAAATATAAGCTTGAGGGATCACCATCAGCATTCAGACTTTATAAAGAATGCAACAAGAAATGTAAGGGTGCAATAAGATAGAACATAAAAGACACATAGCGGAAGAGAGCAAAAAAAATCCCAAGAAATTCTTTAATTATGTAAACAGTAAAAAAGGGAGGACACACCATATTGGCCCCATAAAGAATGAGGAAGGACATATGGTTACAAAGGATGGGGAGATGGTGAAGGTATTGAATTTATTCTTCTCCTCAGTCTTCACGAGGGAATCGGGGGGGGGGGGGTTGGTAACCAAAACTGCAGTGTTTATCCTCATGACACATCACAGGAAGCACCTCCATGGTTAACAGAAGACAGAATTAAAATTAGACTTGGGAAACTTAACATTAATAAATCACAGAGACCAGATGGCTTGCACCCGAGGGTACTTAGGGAAATCAGACAAGTAATTGCCAGACCATTGTTCCTAATTTTTACAGACAGTCTACTGACTGGAATGGTACCAGCTGATTGGAGAAAATCCAATGTAGTATCAATATTTAAAAAGGGCCCAAAATACATCCCTGTGAATTACAGACCAGTTAGCCTAACATCAATAGTATGTAAACTCTTGGAGTGGATGATAGGGGTCTATATACAAGATTTTAGTAACGAGAATGGTATCATTAGCAGTAATCAGCATGGATTCATGAAGAATCGTTCTTGCCAAACCAATCTATTAACCTTCTATGAGGAGGTGAGTTGCCATCTAGATAAAGGAAGGCCCATAGACGTGGTGTATCTGGATTTTGCGAAAGCATTTGACACAGTTCCCCATAAACATTTACTGTACAAAATAAGATCCGCTGGCATGGACCATAGGGTACATGGATTGAAAACTGGCTACAAGGGCGAGTTCCGAGAGTGGTGATAAATGGGGAATACTCGGAATGGTCAGGGGTGGATAGTGGGGTCCCCCAGGGTTCTGTGCTGGGACAAATCCTATTTAATTTGTTCATAAATGACCTGGAGAATGGGGTAAACAGTTCAATCTCTGTATTTGCGGACGATACTAAGCTAAGCAGGGCAATAACTTCTCCGCAGGATGTTGAAACCTTGCAAAAAGATCTGAACAAATTAATGGGGTGGACAACTACATTGCAAATGAGGTTCAATGTAGAAAAATGTAAAGTAATGCATTTGGGTGGCAAAAATATGAATGCAATCTATACACTGGGGGGAGAACCTCTGGGGGAATCTAGGATGGAAAAAGACCTGGCGGTCCTAGTAGATGATAGGCTCAGCAATGGCATGCAATGCCAAGCTGCTAACAAAGCAAACCGAATAATGGCATGCATTCAAAATGGGATACATTCCAGAGATAAAACAATAATTCTCCCACTCTACAAGACTCTGGTCCGGCCGCACCTAGAGTATGCTGTCCAGTTCTGGTGTCCAGTCTTCAGGAAGGATGTACTGGAAATGGAGCTAATACAAAGCTAATAAAGGGTCTGGAGGATATTAGTTATGAGGAAAGGTTGCGAGCACTGAACTTATTCTCTCTGGAGAAGAGACACTTGAGAGGGGATAAGATTTCAATATACAAATACCATACTGGTGACCCCACAATTGGGATACAATTTTTCGCAGAAGGGAGTTTAACAAGACACGTGGCCACTCATTAGGCTTAACCTTAAACTACTTAGAGGGTTTTTTACTGTAAGAGCGGCAAGGATGTGGAATTCCCTTCCACAGACGGTGGTCTCAGCGGGGGGCATTGATAGTTTCAAGAAACTATTGGATAAGCACCTGAACCACCGCAACATACAGGGATATACAATGTAATACTGACATATAATCACACACATAGGTTGGACTTGATGGACTTGTGTCTTTTTTCGACCTCACCTACTATGTTACTATGTAACTAATTTCATCTTCCTGATATGTACTTGTAAGAGAAAGTATCCTGTTTCCTTTATATTCCTTCCTCTGTGTGAAATCCCTGATGTTCCTGCCAGTCCCTCTGCTTTCCTATTAAAAACTGACCACACTAAGCAGGGTAGCACAGCGTGGTCAGTTCTCTAGCTATGCTGGGAAATCTGCCTGCTCTCCTCCAATGATCAGACTTGTCCTGCCACACCCCCACTACACAGCCTTTCACTGGGAAGATCAGTGTACTGTTGCTTTTCCTCCCCCAGCTCTTGCATAGCTGAGAACAGAGGGAATGTGATAATTTATAAAAAGGAGGAAAAGATATTCATAATGTTTTTTTTTATATCTATAGACAAATGTTTTGCCTTTCATTTCAGTTTTAAACTGAATGGATTGTTTTACAAGGTGATTGTTTACAATCACTTTGCTATTTTAACCACTTGCCGACCAGCCAAGTGTCAGGGCGGCACGTTCCCACGAGCCGTCGTAGCTATACTTCGGCTCCTTTAAGCAGGATAGCAGGCGCACGCGCCCACTGCACTGGGGGGTGCTGATGCTCGTGACCGGCGATCGCTATGACCGCCAGCCACAAACGATAATGGGCACAAGAGGCAGAACAGGGACATGTGTGTGTAAACACACAAATCCCTGTTCTGTTCTGAGAGGAGATGCAGATTGTGAGTTCCTAATAGCTAGGAACCACGATCTGTCATCTCCTATAGTCAGTCTCCTCCCCCCACAGTTAGAACACACAGTCAGGGAACACAGTTAACCCCCTTGATCACCCCTTAGTGTTAACCCCTTCCCTGTCAGTGACATTTATACAGTAATCAGTGCATTTTTACAGCACTGATCTCTGTAAAGTTGTTAATCGTCTCAAAAATGTGTCAAAGGTGTCCATTGTGTCCGCCATAATGACGCAGTCACAATAAAAATCACAGATCGCCACCATTACTAGTAAAAAAATAATAAAAATGCCATAAATCTATCCCCTATTTTGTAGACGCTATAACTTTTGCGCAATAGATAAATATACGCTTATTGGGATTTTTTTTAACCAAAAATATGTAGAAGAATACATATTGGCCTAAACTGAGAAGAAAATTAGCTTTTTTTTAAAAAAAATACGATATTTATTATAGCAAAAAGTACAAAATATTGTGGGTTTTTTTTTCAAAATTGTCGCTCCTTTTTTTTATAGCGCAAAAAACCCCCCCAAAAAACGCAGAGATGATCAAATACCACCAAAAGAAAGCTCTATTTGTGGGAAAAAAAGGACGTCAATTTTGTTTGGGTACAGCTTCACACGAGCGCGCAATTGTCAGTTAAAGCAACACAGTGCCGTATCGCAAAAAATGCTCTGGTCATTGGGCAGCCAAGTCTTCCGGGGTTAATTAAAGTGGTTGTAAACCCTTACATATACCCACTGAAATGACAAGTCTTTAGTAATACACAGACATGAAAAAAATCCCCCTGCATAAGTTGTACCTGTTTATCTGCAGCTCTCTTCCCTACTGGCTCCTAATACACAAATTTTACACAGCATTTCTCAGTGTCCAGAGGCAGGGGGCAGGGATCTGATGTTACCCACTGCATAGCATAGAGGGAAGAGCAAAGTGTAATCTGAGAGCTGAGTGGAGGAAAAGGAAACACCAGAGGTGGGGGACTCGAGTCACATGACTTGACTTGAGTCGGACTCGAGTCACCTGTTTGAGGACTTGCGACTTGCTTGACAAAATTAAATAAATGACTCGACTTGACTTTGACTTGCCACTAATGACTTGCGACTTGACTTTGACTTGGGCTATTTGACTTGCAATGACTTGGCACCACCAGTGTTGTGTCTTGGCCTAGGCAAAATATGCCAAGAAAAAAGCACTAAGCAGTTTTGTTAATGTTGAAAATGAAACAAAACCTTTCCTGAAAACTGACTTTTAACTAATTTTAAGGATGGAAATGGGGTAGATCAGTATTTTGACTTAATTTGTGACTTGACCAAAATAAATGACTTGACTTGACTTGCTTGACTTCTAGCAGGGACTCGACTTGACTTGCTTGCTTTTCGCAACAGTGACTTGGGACTTGTTTATGACTTGAAGGTTAAGACTTGAGACTTGCTTGTGACTTGCACATGTGTGACTTACCCCCATGTCTGGGAAACACCCCCTACAAAGCCTCGTAGGGAAATATGCACAGTTAAGGCTGTCAATCAGCTGCTGTGTTCTGGAGGGGGACATCTGTTGTAATTGACTGACAATCAAGTTAGACTGTCAGAAGCGACTCATGCAGATAGCAGAGGAATGACAGAGCTGCCAGAAATGACATTTAGTGTTTTGGATTGAGGCGAGTACACCCTATAGAACAGGGGTCTCAAACTGGTGGCTCTCCAGCTGTTTGCGAAACAACAAGTGTGACAAGCATATTACAAGCATGACTCCCACAGAGAGAGGCATGATGGGACTTATAGTTTTGCAACAGCTGAAGGGCCATCAGTTTGAGACCCCTGCTATAGAAGGATATGCTTTGCTCCTTTTTCATTTTGGAGTTTACAACCACTTAAAAACCTGCTTGTTTACAGAGATTGTGTAATCTCTGTGTGTTAGCTCAGGGGTCACAACATTGAGGTGAGAGGCCCATTATGTTCCTTGGTGGTGGGATCCAACTCGTTTGTCACCTGGATGTCATATGTGTCACGCTCTTTCTAACCGCATGTACATTTATGGACTCTTTATGATTCTCTCTGAGCTGTGTGTTTATTATAAACGTTCATATGTAGTATTGGTTTGCGCTGCACTTCTTCTCTTTTATTTTTTTATGTAAAGGTATTGTGAAAATTGCCTTCAGTGCTTAGCTTGCATTTCCATCTTATTGGTTTGATATTTTCTTGCGCTGATTGTTTTTTTATTTTAGTTTTGTATCATTGTAAAGCCATTATCTGACTTTAGTGATTGGATTTTTGATTTACCGTAGTCCATTGTTACTTTTCCTCTCACAATCACTAGGAATATTATGATCCCTTTTCTGTCTATTGTGGAAAGTATAAACTCTCAACATCCTTCTGAGTAACAAATGGGGGGGGGGGGGGGGGGGGGCTCTGCATGGTGAATATTTGTTCTGCTCCTGCAAAATCCCAATTTTATTTGAGTAAATGTTAAAAAATAAAAACCTGCGACATGCTTTATCAACAACACAAATTCAGATAAGTAATTCCGTTTTTTGTTTTTTTTCGTGTGACCTATTCGCTCTTAGTCAGATCTATGGTGAGGTCAGCTTCAAATTAGACATGTATTTTCCGCATCGTACTGTTTCTTTTTCTCAGCTTGGCAGGAACACGATGAACTGGAAGAAATGTGGCATTATCTTTTTTGCCAATCTGGCTTGAGTTAGGAAAAAATGAATTGGCAGAAATAACCAAGGACAATTTCTGTGATACAACACATTCCACTTGTTTCAATCCAATAAAACCTACAGTATATGCAATTAACAAACACCAAGGCTGGAATAAACTTTAGCCATGGCAAAAAAAAAAAAGTTTAGCTATGGGCTTTAAATTTGATCCATTTTTTAATAGATCAAATTTTATTTTTCTTCAATACAAAGTTTATACAAAGTTTATATTTAGAATCTGATATTTTACAGTATATCTGGTTATATATACCCTATATTATCAGCATATAAAAAAGATGCTCAGAGAGAACAGCATCAGTTGTATTGTTTCGGGCTCTCACTTAAACATTGAACAGAGCCTTTCAGAGGGCTTGCACTATTAAAATGCGTGTAAACCCAATATCAAAAAAAGGATTTTTGCTGGTACACCCCATGTTAGTTAGATTAAGGGCATTTTTATAACAGCATTCTGTTTCTTTTAGTTAAACCTAAAACCTGCCTATCCATCTTCGCCTTCCGAGTCTGCGAACTCCGGCTGTGTGACTGGCTGGAGCTGTGAGGCGTCACGGCACAGGGCTCTGAAGAAATGGCGCATGCACCAATGGCGTCATCGGCTGCATTTAAAGTAAATATCTCCTAAACGGCGCACGTTCACGAGATATTTACAGTACCTATAGACCTTATAATAGGATTATCTATAGGTACAAATGATCAATGGAAGTTTACTCTTTAAGTGTAAGTATAAGTATATGCAGAGGTCTATGCAGAAGTCTATGCAGAAGCAGCATTGTCACCCTAGGGTGCACACTGCTGCTACCGCTGAAAAAGCTTAGATGCAGATGCACAGTGCACCTGCAGGCACAACAAACCTTTATGATTTTCCTATTCGGTGCACTTTGTAGTCCTGCTGGTGACCAACAAGAACTGCCCACTGAGGGAATGTGGGATGTGTATACTGCCCACATCAGAGTTTCCCTATCCTGGGGAATGTAAAAGTCTGCAGGGGGACTTTTTGGAATCTAGAATCCTTATATAAAGTAGAGCCCCCCGCCCCAGATACACCCCCGCATGAATAAGTACTGGATACATAGTACCCTTGTTATTCATTTATAAAAATATTTGAAAACTAAATAAATGCACAGACAACATTGAAAGTGTCCTTTATTAAAATAAAATAGTAAGTAAATATTATCCCATGAATGAATTCCAATATCAGTTACGATGGAGATGCAGATCATCATACAGAAAGAGTGATCCCACCCTTACAACCTGTAGACTCAATGACCCTCTCTACAACGATCCTCTCCCTCCAACACCCCCACTGTAAATTACAATTTCTTGGCCAGTGCTGAATGGTAATAAACCAGCCAACCATGTTGGCTGAAGTCATTGACTACATATGACATCACCCAGTGACAGTACATATTGTTAGCCCTGATCACTGTATTAGTGTCACTAGCTCCAGGCAAAGTGTCAAAAGTGTCAGTGTCAGAATGTCTGCCGCAATATCACAGTCCTGCTATAAATCACTGCCATTATTAGTATACAAAAAAAGTGAATAGGAAAAAATTCCAGTATATATCCCATAGTTCGTAGATGCTATAACATTCACGTAAACCAATCAATATACGTTTATTGGTTATTTTTTACCAAAAACATGTAGCAGAATACAAATGTATGAAGAAGTTAGATTTTTTATATTTTTTTATTGGATGTGTTTTATAGTAGAAAGTAAAAAAATATTGTTTTATTTTTCAAAATTGTAAGTAATTTTTTGCTTATAGCGCAAAAAATAGAAAATCAAATACCACCAAAAGAAAGCTCTACTTGTGGGAAAAAAAACAACATACATTTTGTTTGGGTACAGCGTCGCATGACAGCGCAATTGTCAGTTAAAATAGCACAGTGTAGTATCGCACAAAAAATGGGCGGGTCAATAAGGGCGGTAAGTCTTCTGGAGGTCCAGTGGTTAAAGAACTTATACCCAATGGGTGATTATTTTTCTAATTTTTTTTTGCATTGCATTGCATATGTCATCCATGGCAGGGCCCAGGTAACCATGCCATTTTTTTTTTTCAAAAACGTTTAAATTTGCCTTGAAAAAGCCCAAACTTTAATGGGATTTGGGTAACATGTTTGAGGTTTGCAAAAGTTTTCAGTGAACTTTCAGTGAATCAAACTTTGCTTGGTTCATTCATGCCTAGCCAAGAGTATGTAGTACACACAGTGCAAGAATCAGAAGTGTGTAATGTTCAAAGTGCAGGGATCAGGAACATATAATATACAAAGTGCAAAGGTCAGAGTCGTGTAACATACAGCGTTCAGGGGTCAGTGTTGTGTAGTGTACAGAGTGTAGGGGTCAGGGGGGTGTAACATACAGAGTGCAGGGTCATGGTTGTGTAGTGTATAGAGTGTAGGGGTCAGAGGTGCGCAACACAAAGAGTGCAGTGGACAGCAATGTGTAACATACAGAGTGTACAGGTCAGGAGTGTGTAATATACAGAGCACATGGGTCAGAAATGTGTACCATACAGAGTGCAGAGATCAGGAGTGTGTAACATACAAAGTGCGGGGCTCAGGAGTAAAAGTAATGTACAGCCCAGTGAACAGAGTGTCAGGGTCAGGAATATGGAGGTCAAAAGTAAATCCACAACCCCCTATGATTCGTTGCACCTTCTTTTTAACAACAAACACAAACTCTTATATACGCATACATAAATATTGTGCAAACAAATGTGTAGCGGCAAAAAATTAATTAATTAATCAGCAAAGAATCAATATAAAGTGAAAGAAAAAAGTCCCTAATTAATGAATATAATCTTCCATGATTGAAACAAAAAATACTTATGTGCAAAGTCCAGTGGGAAAATGAAGACTTTTTAGAAAGATCCAGTACAGCAATACAAAGGAACCATCACTAACACCTCTTGAAGTGAACAAAGGTAATCCAGAAAAAGTGTTCCATGGTCAGCCACCACGCCCCAGTGAAATGAGCACTCACCAGAAATGATGGCTGCCATTACAGCAGCATGCATGCCTTAGATAAGTGTCTGTCATCCAGTGAAGAGTAAACCCAGTAAGTCGGTCCAGTAACACTTCTCATCAGGGTATGATTATGGTAAATAAAGCTCACCAGGAGCCATAAATGATCCTCATAGTATAGTATTTTTAATATGGATGCATGTACACATAAAACCAAAAAAATTGCATACAAATCCTTATTTTGGAAGCTGCTGCCGACCTGGAGTCGTGCAGCAGCATAACGTCATCACTAGAGTCTCCTCTCCAATGCATTTCATCCAATAGGACGTTATCAAGGGGTCCTCTAGTGTCAACGGCCACCATCTTTATGTATCTTCTCAAAAGTACTCCATTACATGGTAATCATTTGAACTAAAAATTTGCCGATTTTCAGTTGTTAGATTTTGCTATGTCTTTTAATTATTCCTGGTTCGATAACCAAATCTTCCTACAAACTAAATGCATAGCAATGTGCGCTAAATTTGCGCCAAGGCAATTTATTCATATTTCTATGGGAACAAGAGGTAATTTATGGTAAACAATGACCCACCCTGTGTTTTTACAAGAGCTACATAGATGATATAATTTTTATCTGAAGAGCAAGTGTACAGCCTTTAAAGAATTTCATGAATTTTTAAAATTACACTCATGCCCTGTACACACGGTCCGATTTTCCGATGGAAAATGTCCGATCGGAGCGTGTTGTCGGAAATTCCGACCGTGTGTGGGCTCCATCGGACATTTTCCATCGGATTTTCCGACACACAAAGTTGGAGAGCAGGAGATAAAATATTCCGACAGCAAAATCTGATTGCGTCAATTCCGACCGTGTGTGGCCTGTTCCGACGCACAAAGTGCCACGCATGCTCAGAAGAAATTCCGGCACGGAACAGCTCGTTCTGGTAAACTTAGCGTTCGCAATGGATACAGCACTTTCGTCACGCTGCAATGTTAAAAATGGTTTAATACAGCGCAATCTCTTCTTCTTTATAATGTGACAAGAATATAGTAGTTTTGCTGCTCATATTCACACACACTTCTCACAAACTTATTTTGTTACTATTTATCTGGATTCCCTCAATATATTTTGATTGCTCACATCTGACAACATATTTTTGTTGTTTTTTTTTTGGCTTTAATGTAGATTTTTTTTTGCGTTTGTATTTTTTTGAAGGTTTTTTTTTTTTTTTTGGGATTTTGATTTGTACTCCCGAAAATGTTTGTGTGTGTTTTTTGTGACAAGTTCCCACAACACCATTGATATGTTGTTCTATTTAATCTGTAGGAGATTGTTTGGTGTTGTTGTCCCTTGTTAATTTCACATTTTATGTTAGAAATGTACCAGAATCGTCACCAACAAACTGTCCTTTTTGGATGAAAACACACACAGGAGAGTATAATATCCCCAAAAAATTTTTATTAAGGGCTCACAACTAAACAAAGAGGGAGGCAACGCTGGAGAAACTGCAGAAGTGGGCGAAGCCTTGGACCCCCAGGGCAGACATCAACTATTTTTAAGCAAAATTGGTGGCCTGAGGAGTCCATATCTAAGGGAGGGCAGTCTGGTCCAGAAGTCCCAGAGATCCGGAAAGCAGCAGATGACATCTGTGTCCCCAGGCTGTGGTCATACGAGAGACTGCATCTTCTGTCAGACCAGACTGAACCAAGGGCCATCACTCTCAGGTCTTCCTTCCACGCTTCCTTACACGCGGTGGCTGTGGTGGCGGAGTTGTGGCAGCAGGAGGAGGAGGAGGAGGATGGTCCAACTCAACCACATCGGTCTTGGGTGTTAGTTCCCCACTCACCCCCTTACGTAGCACTTTATACATAAGGTCCTCACAGAGCCTGCGTTGACCCTCCTGCATGCCCTGCAGTTTGGTGGCAGCCATGCAGGCAAAGGCCTCTTCAGGAGTGGGTAAGGCTCGTAGGGACGCCAAAGCCTCCTGGATCAGCCTGAACGCTGAATCCTGCACGGAACTCGGAGTCGTCTTCCTGGCTCTTTTATATAGAAGCGGAGGGGAGGAACCTGAGACTCAGTCAGGCTGCGACTGGTCCCTGGCTTCTCCTGGCTGCCACTTAGCCCCGCCTCCTCCTGGCTGCCACTTATCACCGCCTCCTCCTGACTGCCACATTCCACAGCCTCCTCCTGGCTGAGGTCTTCCTGTGTATGAAAAAGGGACATAGTTTTAGTATTTTTTTCATCAATCACACACAATTTTCACCTCCTGACTGCTGCAAATTGAATGTTAACAAATATAACAGACTATCCTTCTGAGCCCAGCAGTTTTCATTCTTGTCCCAATTTTGGGTGCCCACTAATGTCTATTGATATGTAAAACACTTTTTTCAATCAGCAAATAGTGATCAATAATAACATCTAGTAAACATCATTTATTTATTGCCCAGAAATCTGTAGAACAATGCTATACCTGACTCCAGCTGGGCTCCCCCACTTCTTCCTGGCTGGAAGGCCCAGGTTGGACATCGGAAGCCTCAGCTGGGGTGGAAGGAAGCATGGAAGGAAGAGTAGAGAGGGATTCCCTGACTTCAGTGTGGTCTGACAGAAATCGCAGTCTCTCGTAGTACCACAGCCTGGGGACATAAACGTCATCTGCTGCAGCTCCAGACCTCTGGGAATCTGTGACCTTCTTGCGCTCCCTAAGATATGTGCTCCTCAGGCCACCAATTTTGGCTTTTAAATAGGGGATGGTTGCTGTGGGGACCACCGGCTTCACCAACTCCAGCAGTTTCTCCAGCGCTGTCTGCCTCTTCTGTTTATGGTTATAGTGGGGGTGTCTCACCTTCCACAGACAGGGCAGCTCCCTGTATCTGTCAATGAACAGGGGGAGGAAATTGTGGTCGTTGAACCCATCCATTTTCTCTGCAAGACACAACACAAGACAAACCCTAATGTCAGGCCAAACTCCCCTAATCTTGTTACAATATAGGCTTCCATTTCGAAGCAGTATAGGCCCAAGTTTAGATCCTACCTTCGTTATCACGATCGGCGCCTCCGATGCTCCTTCCTCCGCTCACAGATCGTACGTAAGACGCATGCGTGTTACGCTTTATACACACTGCGCATGCGTGTAACTCCGCCCGCCCCTGACGTTCTTTCTAGTCTATTCCCCGCCCCTTTTCGTTCGGCGCAGTGGGGGAAGAGCACATGGCGGAGACACAGCAGGTGCGTGCTAATTGTAGCAACGAGGAGGAGGAGGAGGAAAGGCCGGATCCGGACACGTCCTGATCCAGAAGGAGATTTAAGGACTCAAATATGTCCTTTGGGGAGATGTTGGAGATGGTCGAGATCCTGAAGAAGGCCGACTATGACGGGAAGTATGGGCCTTACCCCAACCCCAATGTCAGAAAGGCCAAGATCATGGCGAAAGTGGTCAGGAGTCTGCGCCGGAATTTCGGGGTACGACGATCGAAAGATCAGCTCAGGAACCGGTGGTCGGACCTCAAATTACGAGAACATGAGCAGTACAGAAAGATCTGGAGAGTGCTGCAAAAAAGTAAGTAGTTGTGCTGTGTTCCTATTCTTTATGTTTATTACGTTCGTGCTGCTCCATGTGCTTTTAGGAACTGTTGTACAGTTTAAAATGGCAACTTTCATGTTCATGGGCACATTATTCGTTCGGATCAAACATTTTTCTTTCGGACTATAAAATACCATTGTTTAGGCCATATGCATTTGGCCACCATTTTGACGCCCTATACTTGTCTTAAAAGGATTGGGTTGTGTAGATGGCTTTGTTACTAGAATGAAATGCAAACTAGATTCTGTGTAAGGAGAGGACACTGAGCAGCTGTTTTCACATCTGGACACTGGAGCACTAGTGTGGGACACAAGAACACCATTTTTATTAGGGGGGGCACACAGGTGCTCCAGTGTATACTATAGGGGGGGGGCTACATCTGTGAAGCTTGTACTAAACAGGTAAAGTATTGCAGGTTGACAAAGGACAATAAAAAAGCTACATCTTGGAACTCTGCTGAAATTGACAATTGTACCCCACTTCCAAGCAATGTTTCCTATTTCTAGTTCTGCCATCAAATATCTGTGTGCTAATTATACCATTTTTGTTTGACATAGGGGATAAAAGACTCGGAGGACACCCCTCATCTGAGGAGACCAGAGCCCCCCCCTCTGGAAGAAGGGGAAATCCCCCCCAACACAATCTGAGCAGGAGGAAGAAGACGTGGTGGAACTAGTCACCACAACAGGTGAGTGTCTGCAACCACAGGCTCAGATAAGAGATGGATGGCGGCATTTTTTTAGACCTAATTTATTTTGGGGTTCCTCTCTTTTTAGGTGATCGTGAGGTTGTGGATCCAGATCCTTTCACATCCGAAAGTGCCCAGATCCTGATCGGGGAGATCATGGGGTGTAATTTACAATTGGAAATCATCAAGAAAAACATCAATGATGTTATTCCAAAAAATAAAAAAATCATTGATGTTTTGGGGAGAGTTTAAAGCCCCTCCAAATCACTTTCTTCTTTTGTGTGCTACAATGTGCTAAATGTTTTTGTGATTTTTCCCAAAGCCAAATTTGGAGGATGCACACAGTGTGTCAACATGTGCTATCTGCCATCACGGGAGATCAATGGACGCGTTTTGGGGGTGCAACCCCTTCCTCAATAATAAAGTAGCGGTGAGGAAGGGCTTGCTCCCCCAAAACACATCCCTTGATCCCCCGTGATGGCAGGTCGCACATGTTGACATTGGTAAATTGGTGTGCATCTTCCAAATTTGGCTTTTCCTGGGGTGACTTCACCCCATCTGAACGCAATATCAAACACAGTTCATAAATACTCATGTGTGATATTGCCTTCAAATTCTACCAAATGTGACGTTTGTAAGTTCAAGATTTGTGTCTTTCTTGTTGGTTTTACACAGGCCTGTTTTATCTAAAATGGACATTTTGAGTTTTGATAATGCTACCCCAAAAATTGTTATACAACAAACATGTTGGTTTGTTTGAAAAACCTTTGGTAAATGCACATGTGATTGTGCAGGTATAAAAAAGTTTGTTAAGCAAGAATGTGTGGATTATTGTCTCAACGCTACAACACTTTTGGGGTGATGTCATTGTTGTTTTGTGAGAAAATGGGGGTTATTTACTAAGGGCAAATCCTCTTGGCACTACAAGTGCAGTTTCAGTGCAGTTGCAACTGCACTTGTAGTGAAATGTGTTTTTGCATTTTAGTAAATAACAGCCAACAGTGCTTTGTATAATAAGGTTACACAATCATGACATTTTCTGGACTCAACACATTTCTGTCAGGGTCAGCTAAAACAAACACAAGCAGTAAATGTCCACAAAGAATTTCTTTTTTTGTTTTATTATGAAAAGGCTTCACAGATTTGCTGGCATATTGATAGCCCCCCTACCCGCAAAGAACTCCAGGTAGCGTAACCGGACATCACGGGCACTCAGGGAGGGCAAGCCAGGACGGCCGCTTTCAAGCGCCGTCAGTGTGGTTTGATGTATCATTCCGGCCTCAGGCCCAACTGAGCCAGCATAGTTGGCCGAATGTTTCCTTAAAAAGTTATGGAGAACACAACACGCAAGTATAATATGGTTCAGTTTATACTCCGCCATATGGATGGGTGTCAGAAATAGGCGGAACCGGCTGGCCAGGATTCCAAATGTGTTCTCCACCACTCTTCGGGCTCTGGCCAGCCGGTAATTAAAAACCCTCTGTTCCGGGGTGAGGGTCCTCATTGGGAATGGCCGCATCAGGTGGTCCCCCAGCGCAAACGCTTCATCAGCAACGAACACAAATGGGAGTCCTTCAACATTGTCCTCTGGAGCTGGCAAGTCCAAGCTGCCATTCTGGAGACGCCTGTAAAACTTAGTCTGGGCGATGACTCCACCATCGGACATCCGGCCATTCTTCCCCACGTCCACATACAGGAGGTCATAATTAGCCGACACCACCGCCAACATCACTATACTATTGAACCCCTTATAGTTGAAATAGTATGACCCCGAGTTGGGTGGTGGGATGATGTGGACGTGTTTCCCATCAATTGCCCCTCTGCAGTTAGGAAAGTCCCACCGCTCGGCAAAGTGGGAGGCCACAGTCTGCCATTCCTGTGGCGTGGAAGGAAACTGTTGAGGAAAAAACAATAAACATTACTATTTTTGATCAGAAACATGGCAAGCAGATTAGACACAAACATTATGGGGCAACCTCCAGATAGCATTTATCAAGGGGAATTTAACAACGCCAAAGTATAAGGTACACCTATCATATCCCCCCCCCCCTCTCATGGGCCATTTCTAACATTATAGGGGGTGTGTGGAAATCTTGGACAGGTAACCCTCTTCACTTCATTGAGAGATGAATGCCTAAATACAGGGTATTACTTGGAACAGCCCCTCCTTAGTTACACTATTGGCAGACCACTGGACAGGTAAGAAGTGTCATAATAACAAGATATAAATACACATTGTACACATTTGAGCACATTTGGACATTCTGCTATTACCTATCAAGATAATAATAGGATACAAAAACTTTAAACAGTACCATTTAAAAGTATACAGGCAGGCCCTTGCACTACATGCTTTGGGGAATTCATCCATAAATCTGACCAGTAAAGAGGTGGGTATAGTGTGTATGGGTTTGGCAAAGTCAGCAGATAGATGATTGAGGATAGAGAATTGGGATCAGCTGACTTAGCAGTTGGGGGTTGGGAGGGTTACTAAAAATTATTTGGGGACACCACCAAAAAAAAGCTTTTGGCACTCTGCTTGAATTTAAAGCAAAAATAACATTTCAAAACATTTTAGGGGGTGTTTGGGGTAAAGCACTACTATGGAGCAGAAAAAAATACATTGCTAAGTGACTACATGAGGTGAATATAGGGGCAGGAGACACCATGCTGCGGAGGTTATTGAAGGGCAAATATGTATGAAGGACCTAAAATAATAATTACATAAAAATCCAGCATGCATGAGGACAAAGGGGACATTCACAGCATATTCCAATCATGGTAATTAGGGAATGAGGAAAGAAATACAAGATATTAGCAAACATTCAATACAATAAAATGTGATATAAAAGGATAAAAATCTTACCTTCATATATTCCTTCTGCAGGACCTGGATGATGGCAGAACAGGTCTCTGGGATAATGATCCCCAGAGCCTGGGGGGAGATGCCTGTCGAGAACTTGAGGTCCTGCAGGCTTCTCCCTGTCACCAAATACCGCAGGGTAGCGACCAACCTCTGCTCCGGAGTGATGGCTTGCCTCATGCAGGTATCCTGCCTGCTAATATAAGGGGTCAGCGAAGCCAACAGACGGTGAAACACGGGGTCTGTCATCCTGAGAAAGTTCCTGAAATCATCAGGATTATTCTCACGGATCTCACGGAGCAAAGGCATATGAGAGAACTGGTCACGCTGAAGCAACCAATTCTTGGTCCATGAACTCCTCCCCACCCTGTTCATGGACTGGACTTGTGTCAAGGTCAGGACCCCAACACCAAGCCCCCGCACAGCACGAACTCTACGAGGAGTACGCATAGGCAACATGTCTAGAAAACGGTCGGCTGCTCAGAACGAAGTAACAGAACGCACTGAAGAACAGCAAGGCCTGTGAAGAGCGACCTGAAAAACAGTAACGAACGAACAAGAATACAATGACTAATTAAAGTCACGCGGAACTTGCTGGACGCACTGAAGAGCAGATACAAACCCACAAGCACAAACTGAACGGCAGAAAACGATCTGAAAGCCACGAGTCTGAAAAAGCGCGAATCGTCTCTCACCAAACTTTTACTAACACGAGATTAGCAAAAGGAGCCCAAAGGGTGCCGCGCTTGGTTCTGAACCGGCCTTTTCTAGTCTTGTCGTACGTGGTGTACGTGACCGCGTGGTTGGCGATCGGAAATTCCGACAACTTTGTGCGACCGTGTGTAGACAAAACAAGTTTGAGCCAACATCCGTCGGAAAAAATCCTAGGATTTTGTTGTCGGAATGTCCGAACAAAGTCCGACCGTGTGTACGCCCCATCACACTTACAGTAACAAGGAACTATTCTTTCTTGATTTAACATTGATGGTTGAGGAAGGGAATATAGTTACTAAATCATACTTTAAGAGTACGTATAGAAACAGCTATATCCCTCTCTCTAGTTGTCTTAACTCGGTTTGGCTTAAAAATATCCCGAAGGGACAATTTGTGTGAATTTTTTCACAAAGTAACATTTTAAAAGGGTACAAAAAGTGTTTGCCCCAAAAATAGCAAAGGATATCTGTCGGAAAAGGGGTACCATTATCCAGTAATATGTTTGAAAGGGAAAAGGGAATATACAAGGGCTACTCCAAGAATGCCCTAATTCACCAAGGTGTTTGGACTATTGCGGTACCCAAGTAAAGAGTAAGACAAGAATAAAATTACAATTTATTTAATTACAAAAACTTTTTTGCATAGTAATTCACAAAGACAACTTGAAAGTTATTACATAGTAAACAATCAAGCAAGAATATTTAAAATATCAATAAATGAAACCCCCATGGGTGGATAAAGGCATAGTGATGGGAAAGAGGACGTTGGCCTCAACAGTTTCGCAGGCCAATGCCACTTCCTCAGGGGGCGTCCAATTATAACATCTACAAAACAGTAAGAATTACTAAAAAACAATAATACATAAGGTTCACTGATATTACATGGTAAGCTTGGAGTATTGAAGCAGTATGTAACAAGACTCACCAACACTTGCCCTGGCGGGCCAGGGGTGTTCCCCCTGGGGGCGGGCAAGGGGGGGCTGTTTAAGACGGACTCTAAATAAATAAAGTACTAGATTAGTGTAATAAACCAGGCTGAACTCTGGGACATTTAGGACTGAGAATTAGAACAAGAAGAGGAATAGAAAACCTGAGATGGAAAAACTCTATAGGTAAAAAACTTTATAGGTAAAACTTTATAGGTAAAAACTTTATAGGTAAAAAAAAGGTCTTTTTCCTGTGTCTCTGCCTATTAACCTTACAAATGACACATTTAGTGCATGGGTAGAACCCTTTCATGCTATTAAAGAATTCTACCTTTTTCTGAGGGTTTATTATATTGTGTTCGATTTTATCCCCCAGGTTTGGGGGCCTCCTAAAGACTACTTGTGGGCTGTCTGGAAGAATTTGTTTAAGAGCAGAGCCCTGTTTAAGAATACCCCAATGACGTTTAATTTTTCTCCTAATCTGGGTGGAGAAATTGGTGATAAAGGGACAAGAGAAGTTTGGTTCTGTATCTTTCCTTTTTGTAGTTAGCAAAGACAGTCTATCTATTTGTGCTACTTTTTGGATCAATGTATCCAACTCTGCTTCATTGTATCCTTGTATCCATTGTATCGTTTCTGTAGAAATCCTCCTTTTAAAATGTTACTTTGTGAAAAATATTCAGACGCATTACTACAGTTTCTCGGCATTTGCACAAATTTTCCTTTCGGGATATTTTTAAGCCAAACCGAGTTATGACAACTAGAGAGAGGGATATAGCTGTTTCTATCCATACTCTTAAATTATGACTAAGTAACTATATTCGCTTCCTAAACCATCAATGTCAATTACATTACATTAGTTTTTATTAGTCAATTCATTTTTTTGCTTATAGAGTTGCACTATATTGCCTTGGGGTAATTCGTTTGATTTTGGCAATTGGGGACATCGCGCTATGCATCCATATGTGCATTTTTCTACAATAGTCCACGGCCGTATTTCCAATAAAATGGTGACCAGACCATTACCTGCTCCTTCGACTTACAACAAAATGGCGGAGAATATTGTGAGTTTGCCTCAAAGTTGAAACCTTATACATAGGCAGATTAAAAGTACCATCCTTCAAAAATTGTATGCAAAAAAGAGGGAAGTAGAGACAGTTGCTGAGGCTGTCATCCTACAAAAACAGGGGAAAATGCACTCTCGGTACCAATGAGCACAAATAGACTTTGAAAAAAAATTATTATTTATTACATATAAAAAACACACATATGATTACAAAGAATCAATACATAAAAGAAGGAAAGAAAGTCAATACACTATACATATACTTGAAGACTTCCAGGTAAATTTCTGGTTATGGAAATTTCTCACAGATTATATAATCCTCTACCTCGACCAAAGGATCACTTCATCAGGAAGATAAATCTATAAGGTAAATAAAATATTTGAAAACCTGTACAAAGGATGGCAACACTATACAGAAAAAATACATTTACAATGGGGATATATCAAGAAAAATATATAGAACAGATACAGCAAGGGTCCGAGTGCAGTAGCTTACCTAGGAGTCCAAGGCCAGGAGCATGCTTCAATCACCATAGGATCCCCCCACGGCGGACATGGGGGATTTAAGCGGATAAAAATATATCTAAATAAAAATATATATACAGATGGATATTAAATTGTTGTGATACCAGGCCTGGTGGGAGTAAAGGAGAAAGGGAAGGGAGGGAGGGGGGGTGGATAGGAATAAAGAAAAGAGGGGTAGGGGGAGGGGGAAAGGGATGGGGGAGGGGAGGAAAGGGGGTTGGTTAAGGAGGGGCGGGAGGAGGAAAGAGGAAAGGTAGGAAAAACAGAGGGGAAAGGGGGAAGCAGGAAGAGGACGGGGAGGAGAATAGATGGGAGGGAAAGGGGGGCAAGGAGGAAGGGGGGAAAGGAGGAAGGAGGCGACAGGAGGGGGAAAGGGTGGAGGGGGGTGGGGAAAAGGGATGAGAAGAAGGAAAAGATGAGGGGTGCAAGGGGGGAAAAAAGGATTGAAGGGGGGAGGGAAAGAAGGGGAGAATGGGGGGAGTTGAAACAGGCCGAGGAATAATGCTAAAACGGTAAGTTTATAGTTTAAAAAAGCCGACCTGGTGTACCACACTATAGAGTGTGCTCAAATTACTAGTACGCCAAGAGGGGGAAAAAGGAAGTCTAAGGCAAGTCTCCCATGGGACAAGGAAGGATAAACTAATGCCCTGTACACATGGTCGGATTTTCCGACGGAAAATGTGTGAGAGGACCTTGTTGTCGGAAATTCCGACCGTGTGTGGGCTCCATCACACATTTTCCATCGGAATTTCCGACACACAAAGTTTGAGAGCTTGCTATAAAATCTTCCGACAACAAAATCCTTATTTGGAAATTCCGATCGTGTGTACACAAATCCGACGCACAAAGTGCCACGCATGCTCAGCATAAATGAAGAGATGAAAGCTATTGGTTACTGCCCCGTTTATAGTCCCGACGTACGTGTTTTACGTCACAGCGTTCAGAACGATTGGATTTTCCGACAACTTTGTGTGACCGTGTGTATGCAAGACAAGTTTGAGCCAACATCTGTCGGAAAAAATCCATGAATTTTGTTGTCGAAAAGTCCGATCAATGTCCGACCGTGTGTACAGGGCATAAGAGTGTAGAGCATGGGTAAATTATCACAGGCTTGTTTCGATGATCACATGGAGAAAAGAACAGGTAAAGAAAAGTTTGCAATCCCTGCTCTACACGTCCAGACAGATACTGGTCCAACTGGTCAGATCTGGGGGCATAGAGCAAACAAAGATTCTATCAGTAGGTGACATCGTGCTGTACAGTGTCTAATGACAGCGGACAGCCAAGGCTAGTGAATAAGTAGTTACTTTGGTAGATGGTTCAACTGGGCTCCCCCACTTGGAGACACAGAGGATCCGCGATGCTCACTGGCAGACGAAGGCCCATTTATTGGCTCCCCAACCTGAGGTGGCGCGTGATGTCACCAGGTCTGTGAAACCACGCTGACACGCAAGCACGCATCATATATGTCAAATGGGTGGGGTTGCCCAAAACGTGAACAATACAAGTGTGGAGCTGAGGGAGGAGGCCATCTCCACCAGGGGATTCACATGTCCATCCGGGAATAAAGAGTGACAGAGCAAATATGGCCAATGAAGGACTCTCAGATAGAAAACAGGGCTCGGGCTAGTAATACATGAAGTTCAAACCAGTTATAATTGGATACAGGCATAATACAGAAGATTAGACAACTTTAAATTCCTAACACATAGGGTTTATGTAAAAAGTATAACAGGAAAATCTGCGCTACCCCCACACAAATGAAAATATCCCAAATGAAGAAGCTAGATACCTTGCATATCAAAAATGCTGTGAAAAAGGTGCTGCAACCTAAAAACCCCTAAATATAAGGTTTATCAAAATGTGCAAAAAGGATTAGGTGCGCTACCTAGAGAAACACTGTGAAAAGACAAACCTAAGATTTATCTGTAGAACAAAGGGTGAATATCAAATGAATGAAAATAAAATAAACACAATACAAAAATGAATTGATATAATCAACAAAAGTCCATAAATATTGAATGTGAAATAAGTTCACCAAGTGTGAAACCATAAGAAAACTTTTCCAGAGGCTAAGTAATGTCCTTATAAGAGCATCCAAGGGGGCAAGTTTCTCACAGGGAAAAAAAACCTTCAATTATAAACCGGAGATGTGGTCTTCACAATTCACTATGCTCAGCAAAGGTAAAAGGAGGCTGTTTATCAGATCTGTGGGACCCCTATTATCAGAGCTCGAGTGTAATGGATCATCAGGCAGCAAACTGCTGATTCAGACTTCCGACAAACGAACAGCTGATTCACACTTCTGATGGAGCTCTCTCCTCCTCAAGCAGGTCTGGACATCGTAGCGCTGGTACAGCAGGCTGTGATTTCCTTATCTCCTTTAGCCAGAAAGGACCACTCGTGGCATATAATAGGCAAGAAAAGAGGAAAGAAGGTGCTTCGTAGTGCAGCAAGTTTAAAAACGTCCTTTATTTTCAATTCAAAGAACAGCTGACATCCTAAGAAGTATTATCCCAGCAACAAATTTCAAATGAATAACTTAGCCGCGGCGGGGGCCAGCCAGCTGGTATGTGGTGACATCAGGTCCTTCAGCTCCACCCGACGCTGCGTTTCTCCGTATGGGGCATTGACTGGGAAAGGAGAGAGGGGGGAAAAAAAATATTTTTTCCCCCTTTCTGGCTCTGTATCATCGGCAAAATGGAGGACCGAGTACTTCTGGCTTTTAATTTAGTTCAACTTATTACCATGTAATGGAGTACTTCCGAGAAGCTACATAAAGATAGTGGACGTTGACACTAGAGGACCCCTTGATAACCCCTCTAGTTGACACTAGAGGACCCCTATTGGATGAGTGCTGACGTCACACTGCTGCTCGATTCCAGGTCGGCATTTGCTTCCAATGTAAGGATTTTAATGCAATTTTTGGGGTTTTTACTATTATTATTATGCAGGATTTATATAGCGCCAACAGTTTATGTAGCACTTTACAACTTGAGGGTAGACAGTACAAATACAATACACTTTAATACAGTAGGAATCAGAGGGCCCTGCTCCTTATAGCTTACAATCTAAGAGATTTTATGTTTTATGCATACATGCATTCGTATTAAAAATACTATACGATGAGGATCATTTCCCGCTTCTGGTGAGCTTTATTTACCATAGTCATACCCTACTTGTTGGATCAATGTATCCTACTCTGCTTCGTTGTATCCTTTCTGTAGAAATATCCCTTTTAAAATGTTACTTTGTGAAAAATATTCAGACACATTACTACAGTTTCTTCGCATTCGCACAAATTGTCGCTTTGGGATATTTTTAAGCCAAACCGAATTATGACAACTAGAGAGAGGGATATAGCTGTTTCTATCCGTACTCTTAAAGTATAACTCAGTAACTACAGTGGGGACGGAAAGTATTTAGACCCGCTTAAATTTTTCACTATTTGTTATATTGCAGCCATTTGCTAAAATCATTTAAGTTCATTTTTCCCTCATTAATGTACACACAACACCCCATATTGACAGAAAAACACAGAATTGTTGACATTTTTGCAGATTTATTTAAAAAAACCCTGAAATATCACATGGTCCTAAGTAGTCAGACCCTTTGCTGTGACACTCATATATTTAACTCAGGTGCTGTCCATTTCTTCTGATCATCCTTGAGATGGTTCTTCACCTTCATTTAAATCCAGCTGTGTTTAATTATACTGATTGGACTTGATTAGTGAAGCCACGCACCTGTCTATATAAGACCTTACAGCTCACAGTGCATGTCAGAGCAAATGAGAATCATGAGGTCAAAAGAACTGCCTGAAGAGCTCAGAGACAGAATTGTGGCAAGGCACAGATCTGGCCAAGGTTACAAAAAAATTTCTGCTGCACTTAAGGTTCCTAAGAGCACAGTGGCCTCCATAATCCTTAAATGGAAGACGGTTGGGACAACCAGAACCCTTCCCAGAGCTGGCCATCTGGCCAAACTGAGCTATCGGGGGAGAAGAACCTTGGTGAGAGAGGTAAAGAAAAACCCAAAGATCACTGTGGATGAGCTCCAGAGATGCAGTCGGGAGATGGGAGAAAGTTGTAGAAAGTCAACCATCCCTGCAGCCCTCCACCAGTCGGGGCTTTATGGCAGAGTGGCCCGACGGAAGCCTCTCCTCAGTGCAAGACACATGAAAGCCCGCATGGAGTTTGATAAAAAACACCTGAAGGACTCCAAGATGGTGAGAAATAAGATTCTCTGGTCTGATGAGACCAAGATAGAACTTTTTGGCCTTAATTCTAAGCAGTATGTGTGGATAAAACCAGGCACTGCTCATCACCTGTCCAATACAGTCCCAAAAGTGAAACATGGTGGTGGCAGCATCATGCTGTGGGGGTGTTTTTCAGCTGCAGGGACAGGATGACTGGTTGCAATCGAGGAAAAGATTAATGCGGCCAAGTACGGGGATATCCTGGACGAAAACCTTCTCCAGAGTGCTCAGGACCTCAGACTGGGCCGAAGGTTTACCTTCCAACAAGACAATGACCCTAAGCACACAGCTAAAATAATGAAGGAGTGGCTTCACAACAACTCCGTGACTGTTCTTGAATGGCCCAGCCAGAGCCCTGACTTAAACCCAATTAATCATCTCTGGAGAGACCTAAAAATGGCTGTCCCCAACGTTTACCATCCAACCTGACAGAACTGGAGAGGATCTGCAAGGAGGAATGGCAGAGGATTCCCAAATCCAGGTGTGAAAAACTTGTTGCATCTTTACCAAAAAGACTCATGGCTGTATTAGATCAAAAGGCGGCTTCTACTAAATACTGAGCAAAGGGTCTGAATACTTAGGACCATGTGATATTTCAGTTTTTCGTTTTTAATAAATCTGCAAAAATGTCAACAATTCTGTGTTTTTCTGTCAATATGGGGTGCTGTGTGTACATTAACGTGGAACAAAAGTGAACTTAAATGATTTTAGCAAATGGCTGCAATATAACAAAGAGTGAAAAATTTAAGGGGGTCTGAATACTTTCCGTCCCCACTGTATATTCCCTTCCTCAACCATCAATGTTAAATCAAGAAAGTGTAGTTCCTTGTTACTGTATGTGTAAATCAATTCAATGTTCTTATGATTGTCATTTAAAAAATTCATGAAATCCTGCAACGACTATACACTTCCTCTCCAGATGGAAATTATATCATCTATGTAGCTTTTGTAAAAACACAGGGCGGGTCATTGTTTACCATAAATTACTTCTTCTTACCATAGAGACATGAATAAATTGGATTGGCGCAAATTTAGCACACATCGCTACGCATTTAGTTTTTAGGAAGAATTGGTTATCGAACCAGAAGTAATTGAAAGGCATAGCAAAATCTAACAACTGAAAATTGACAAAATGGCGGACCAAGTACTTCTGTTTTTTAATTTAGTTCAAATGATTACCATGTAATGGACTACTTTCGAAACGCAACATAAAGATGGTGGACACTAGTGCTGAGTCTGCAGACGTCACGTCGCTGCTCAATTCCAGGTCCAATATAAGGATTTTTATGCAATTTTTGGGGTTTTTTGTGTACATGCATCCATATTGAAAATACTATACTATGAGGATCATTTCTGGCTCCTGGTGAGCTTTATTTACCATAGTCATACCCTGATTAGAAGTGTTGCTGGACGGTCTTTACCGGATGGGTTTACTCTTCACTGGATGACAGACACATATCTAAGGCATGCATGCTGCTGTAATGGCAGCCATCATTTCTGGTGAGTGCTCAATTCACTGGGGCGTGGTGGCTGACCTTAGAGCACTTTGCTGGATTACCTATGTTCAAGAGGTGTTAGTGATGGTTCATTTGTATTGCTGCACTGGATCTTTCTAAAAAGTCTTCCTTTTCTCACTGGACTTTGCACATAAGTATTTTTTGTTTCCATCATGGAGGATTATATTCATTAATTGAGGACTTTTTTTCTTTTACTTTATATTGATTCTTTGCTGATTAATTTATTTATTTTTTGGCACTAAAAATTTGTTTGCACATTGTTTATATAAGTTGGGTATACTGCTTATTTGTGACAGTGGCCACCTTAATACAGCGCTAAGACACACATAAATATGACCTCTTCAAAAAACACACTTTCACCATACCAGGCTGACCCAAGCATATTCACATGGCTGGCTTTCTCTTGTAAAACTTGGCCGACCCTCTGCCAAGTTTTTATTGTAACTCGTATCCCCTCTGGAAAAATTCACCGGATTTTTCCTGGTCACAATTATCTCTAAAGCAGAAAGGAAGTGGAATTTCTGCATTTTATCGTGGTAATGAGAGCATGAGGGGAAGTCATCCAATGGAGACAATGGTTCTGGTGACTGTTTAAGGAATGTTTTGGCTTTACATACACTTTAATATGATTGTAAAATTTGTAAACAGTTTTTATCCTAACTGCCATTTTCTCTATGTCTAATGTGACATGAATAGCAGTGAAGAACTGTCAGAAGTTGTAAACATGATGCTGATTTCTGAATGACTTGTGTCATTTATATGGCGCTTAGACCTCAAATACCAGAACAAGCATATTTAGAATTGCTTTCTTAAAGGATCAGTCCACACAGAAATGATATTTCAGTTGTTAGGTCTGGTGGGATAAATCACACATTTACCCCTTTTATCTCTTGGAGAGTGTAGCAGCAAGCAGGGGTGGCCCATACATAAAGGGCACATGGGCGCAGACTCCCCTATCCATACGCCCAGCCCCCTGATCTACATATCAGAGCTGGACCATTAGTTGCAATGCAGGGTGGGTGTTTTTTTGAAGCACCTAATTAGAGCTAGAGGCTCTAATAGGCTTCAAAAAAGGGTGGTCTCAGAGTGTAGAGCATTGCGCTCCGATCCCACCCTGTTGTGTGATGATAGCGAACAAATTTTTGCTATTTTCACACTAAAGTTCTTCCCCGCCAATCAGGAGGCAGGTTGTGAAACCTGTCTCCCAATTGGCCAAAGCATCAGGTGATCCTTTTGGATGCCTAGCACTTTGGCGGAGGAGGAGAAACAAGCTTGACACAAGACACAAGCTTGAGGGGCGGGCACCGGAGGCGCTGCTGCCTGCACTCCAGGAGAGGAGGAGAGGACACCAAAGCCCCGCCACACGAGCGGATAAGTCCCGGACTGCCCACAGGGGTGGTGGTTGATGTCAGTGCTGCGCCGCCGGGGGGGTGTTGTTGGTTTGCCACCCCCCCAAAAGAAGAACCCACCAGTTGCCACTGGCAGCAAGATCTCTCCTGTTCTGGCTCTGTTCATGCCTACCAGTCTAGACCTGGATGTCAGAGTAGTTGTTGTGCCCGCATACTGCATGATACTTTGCCTGGTCAGTACAGAATATAAGAGATATGTGTCATGAAAAGTACAAACGGAATCATTATTTGTATACTGTATGTTCAATACATGTTTCTGGATAAGTCCTGATGCATTCTCAATAAGAGTCTAATCCGTATATAATTGATCTCTTACGGGTCTTGCAGTTTCATGGCCAGTAATCTGAAATAGATTTGTTCAGCTAGTACGGTAAAAAGCTTAGAAGAGGCTCCACAGGAGTTAATTTCATCTTTTTGCTTATTTTGAGAGAATATCCTCCCCTCAAGTATAATGAAGGGTCTCCTCAGATTTCATTTGTTCTTTGCAATAAAAAAAAAAAAGGGAAAGAACTAAGTGAGAGGACTTCTCCTATTTCATTTGGACACTGGGATCAAAGAAAACAGTAAGGCATCTGCCCATGAATTAACTTAAACCTCCACCAACTAGAAAAAACATGTTTGGATGTCCTAGAGCTGAAAGGGAAGAGATTGTTGCAAGAAAAGTAGCTGCTGCAATATCCCCTGGAGATCAATTCTGCAAGTTGACTAATTTTTAATTGACTGGTATACCTTTACAATGAACGCTTGTCCCATGGATTGCTCTGGCTCTAAGCCTTAACATTACAATAAATTCCCCAGCACTCAATCTAACAAGCCAGAACAGAATACCTAACAATATGCTGTTTCTTAGTGGGACATAAGAAGTGAGACACCAAACTAAAAATCAGGCTGGTTTCAATTCACTTTTTGTTAACCACTTAAGGACCTATTTTTCGGAATCGGTGTTTACAATTTAAAATCACTTTTGTTAGCTACAAAATTACTTAGAATCCCCAAGCATTATATATATATTTTTTCAGACACCCTAGAAAATAAAATGGCGGTCGTTGCAATACTTTATGTCACACAGTATTTGGGTAGCGGTCTTACAAGTGCACTTTTATTGGAAAAAATACACTTTTTGAATTAAAAGATAAGACAACAGTAAAGTTATCTCAATTTGTTTTATATTGTGAAAGATAATGTTACGCCGAGTAAATTGATACCCAACATGTCACGCTTCAAAATTACACCCATCATGGAATGGTGGTCTAGAGGAGTCCTAGGGCTAGAATTTTTAAACATCCCTGGCAGGACCTCTTAAATGTGAGCTCTGGGGTCAAAAAGACCTCAGATCTCATATTTACACAAAAATGCAATAAAAAAATAAAATAATTAAATGTTATTTGAAAAAAATTAATAAAATTCCCCTTTAAGAGCATTGGGCGGAAGTGCCTAACCCCATGAAATTTTCCTCATTTTGACATGTTACAACCAAAAACATACAATGTATTTTATTGGGATTTTATGTGATAGGCCAACACAAAGTGGCACATAATTGTGAAGTGGAAGGAAAATGATACATGGTTTTCAAATTTTTTACAAATAAATATCTGAAAAGTGTGACGTGCATTTGTATTCAGCCCCCTTTAGTCTGATACCCCTAACTAAAATCTAGGGAAACCAAAAGCCAAAAGCTTTCAGAAGTCACTTAGTTAGTAAATAGAGCCCACCTATGTGTCATTTATTTTTTATTCGGACGAAACGCATCAGTTCAAGTTCTGCCATCATTGCGTCTTTCCATGTCCTTTAAGAACCTTTTGATTACATCTGAAATGTGAGTGTTCCATTTTACCTTCTTTTTATTAAACAAATTTTAAACGTTATCACACTATGTGGAACCTTTTTTCAATTTTTGGTTTCATCGTGTGAGCATGAGGATATCCTCTGGCCCTCCTTCTCTCCACTTGAACCACATCCGCTTGTCCATTGTGAATTTGCCGTTGACCAGTACCATTTAAAGTCTGAATTGTGATCGTGGCTATCTGGATCCCTGATGGTTTCATACTACACACGGTGTTTATCACCACAAGCCTGCTTGACTTAAGAGATATATGCCCCTTTATGTCTACTGCTTCCGGTAAGCCTTCATACAATTGGTGGCGGTTCTTTTCACAAGATTTCCTTTTCAATATGTTTCCACTGATGTCATCTGCTCCACTGATGCTTCAGAAATGTTAACTTACTGACACTGTCCACTGATACCAGGACTTTTTTGATGTAACTCTTATTCCTGCTGTATATTACTACACATTCACGTGGTGGACATTATTTATATGATTCATAGTTGTTTCTTTATTATGTTATTATTGGTCATACACTAAAATACCACCATTTTCTATTAGTATATATAAGCACTGCATTTTTTCTTTTTGTATATATTATTACCAGCTTGGATATACATCTAGTTTAGATTTAGGAACACTGAGATGGATTCTAAATCTAATTTTAACTCAAATTTTAGAAAAAGTAAATTTTTTTTTTTTGAGGTTTTTTTTGCAATGTTTAGAGAATTGCCTCACCTGTATGCATCTTGCTACTGGGCTACTGGTAGATATAAATTGCTTTGAGCAGCTGCCTTTTTCTGGGTTAAACCATCCATCCACATAAATCCAGGGTAACCAAAATGACAATGACATCGTTTGCAGCTTTCCAGTCTTTATAAATAAAGATGGCACAGGACCAGCATGTCTGTCTCCATGATGGCCACTCCCAGAGCAGACTATCAGGCCTGCTGTCAGTGATAATGGTAAACCTTCTGTATCAACAGTTGGAGGTATGCGGTATGAGTTCACATTGAGGCAAAGATTCTACACTCCTGATAACCTGATAATCTGCAGCCCAAGTTCCACATATGGCTCTTTGGTACTTGTTGTGCAGCCTTTGGATCAGAGCAGTGGTTCTCAACCCTGTCCTCAAGTACCCCAACAGGCCATGATTGCAGGTTTTCCTTTATCTTGCACAGGTGCTTTAAATCAGAGTCAATGGCTTGGTATTTTGGACAGCTATATTATCTAAGAGAAATTCCCAAAATATGGCCTGTTGGGGGTACTTGAGGACAGGGTTGAGAACCACTGGACCAGAGCACTGTGTAGAGCAGGGGTCTCAAACTGGCGGCCCTCCAGTTGTTGCAAAACTTCAAGTCCCATGATGAATTGCAAGGCTGACAGTTACAAGCATGACTCCCACAGGCAGAGGCATGATGGGACTTGTAGTTTTGCAACAGCTGGAGGGCCATCAGTTTGAGACCCCTGGTGTAGAGGGATTGGAGACATTGTTTTATAAAGCGGGAACAGGAGTGATATCTACTAGTCTTCACTGGATTTGCTAGCAGGTCTCCTTTCTCTGACCATATCTGTAGCATGTCCACAGCCTCTAATCTCATTTCCTTTCCAAATCATATAATGATCATTATGTGTAGCCCTTTGGCGATGTCAAGGGCTACTTTGGAGGCCCCCATACCATTGTAAGTTGATGTCCCCCGGTCTAAGTCTTCCATCATTCTATCTCTGCAACTGAATGGACAGTAGCTCCCGGGTTAAAGCTTCCCTGTTTGCCCACAGCTGCAAGCTGAAGCTTTTGGCAGGACAAATACGGAGTCAAAAGCAAAAAGATGGTGAAACAAAGTTAAGAAGTTGGACCAGGCTGCTTACAGGTATAGTCAAGGATCAGGCAAAAGACCAGGACAAGCAGCAGACAGGATCCAAGGCAAGATATACCCAGGAGGTACAGGACATCATGTTCAAACAAGATTTTACTTATCTGCTAACAACAGATATTGTGCTTTGCTCCAGAAAATAAATGTGGGAATTCACCAGACTAGAAGGTTCTCTAATGCTGCATACACGACCAGACTTTCCGTCAGAATAGACTCCGATGGTCTTTCCGACGGAGTTCCGCCAAAATGGACCTGCCTACACACGATCACACCAAAGTCTGATCGTTTAGAACGCGATGACGTACAACGGGACTAGAAAAAGGAAGTTCAATAGCCAGTAGCGAATAGCTGCCCTTGCATCGTTTTGGTCCGTCGGAATAGCATACAGACGAACGGTTTTGCCAATAGGAACTGATTCCGTCGGAAAGATTTGAAACATGTTCTATTTCTAGGTCCGTCAGAATTTTAGAAAGAAAAAATCCGATGAAGCCCACACACGATCGGAATCATTCCGTCTGACCTTTTCTGCCGGAAAATCCGGTTGTGTGTACGCGGCATAAGGGGGCTTATGGATAAGCCAGCCGCGATATTGACTATGTGCTTTAACTTTGATAGGGAAATAATAGATAGTGTTGCTGTATAAGGGAAGTGCATAAGGATAACTAATAAGAACTATATAAAATGTTTATGGTCATAAAGTTGTTCACACCAGGAAAATTGCAGAGGCAAACCTTACAGAAATCATGGACATATATATAAAAGACTGAGTCATCAATAAGTAATGTACTAGGGCTAAGAGCTCAAAGAAAATCATTCCCATGGCTCCCATATGAGATGGAAATTATGTACATTGCGCTTTAGAAGAGCTGTGAGATGTTCAAATCTCATAATCTCTGCAATAGTGTTTGGAAGTTGGGACCTAGATGAGGGCACATAAGGGAGATAAGCCTCCTGGACGCAGTTAAAATATGTATGACTAAAGATTTGTTTTTAAGCAACAGTTTTTTCTTTAAATCACCTTTGCAGGCAATTTGATATTGTTAAAATCCTTTTAAGGACCCAAATCTGTCCACAACTGATTGATAGCTAACTCTCAGATGTCAACACCTTAGCAATTTTTATCTTATAATTGGGGTAACTTTTTTCAGATTATATATTTTTAGATGATATTGCTTTTAGTTTTGGGTGAGTAGAACACATCAGGCAATTGTTGCTTACAGTCCATTTTAAGCAGACTTTTTTGCAGCACACCACTACATCCTATGGAAAAAATGTAAAAACACTCTGCACCCAAAACACAATCTATTCTCAAACCAGGTTCCCTTCAACCCCCTGCAGTATCCCCATATACCCAAAAGTGTTTGGTCTTCTTAGGTAAACATATGTACTGATTTTATCAGTAACATCTGCAATCGGTGTTTGGTAGTCCTATGTCATCCATGTCTGACTTTTTTTTAATTCAAACTCAGCTTCTCAGTCACAAATAACTCCCACTATGCAGAAGGCCCTATTTGACATAACACATATAGCAGGCTAGCACCTCATAGGCATATTAGGCTACCCCCGGCCAGTGGTAACCCTTGACACCCAGTAGTCCATTGGAATAAACATGTTTTAGTTACCATCCCTGCCCATGTTTGCTTGTCCAGGAAAGGGACGGCCTTAAAGGCTAAGTTCACCTTTGGAATATGCTACATATTCAACCCGCATTTGGGGTGGGACATGTAACATGTTTCAGATCCTGCCCCCACTCCCCCTAATACCCCCCTCTCTGTGACAGCAGGCAGCCATGTCTTTCATTTACAGATTTATGTGAATTATTAAACTGCAAATCTGCCCCCGTGGGAGATTCATTTGTAGTTTTAATCAGCTGCAGGGGCACTGATGAGCACTCTCATAGTCCATTGACATGTCCTCCAGCTTTCAAACACAGGTAAGAGCTGAAAGCTCTTTGGTCTGATCTATATAGTTGTATATAAAAATAGGATTTTTTACTTACCGTAAAATCCGTTTCTCTGAGTTCATTGACAGACACAGCCTATTTATTCAGAACAGTAGGGTTATATCATCTCCGCAGGAGTAGGACAAGGCAGAACAAAAAAGCAACCCCTGCCTACGCCCATGGGCTGTCCTCCGTCAGTATATATCCCCCTCCCTGCACTAGGTATTCAGTTTAGTAGCAAGCAGTAATAGAGGTATCAAAAACTCCATAGAGGGGTGGGTGCTGTGTCTGTCAATGAACTCAGAGAAACGGATTTGACGGTAAGTAAAAAATCCTATTTTCTTATTCGTTCATTGACAGACACAGCCTTCTTTATATACTAGGCTATATGTGCTTAAGCTCTACCCCAAAAAACACAGGGGGCCACCAACTGGAACCCCCCCTGCCCGAGGACCACATATGGGATGTCGTCCAAGGCCCATCACAGGCGGCACAGACCAAGGCCCCCTTTACAGGGGGCAAATACCGGGGCCCCTCACAGGGGGCGCAGACTGGGGGCCCCTCACAGGGGGCAAAAACCATTGCCCCTCACAGGGGGCAAATACCAGGGGCCCTCACAGGGGGCAAATACCAGGGGCCCTCACCGGGGGCAAATACCGGGGCCCCTCACAGGGGGCACAGACCGGGGCCCCTCACCGAAGGCACATTCCGGGGCCCCTTACTGAGGGCACATTCCGGAGCCCCTCACGAGGGCACATACCGGGGCCCCTCACGGGGGGCACATACCGGGGCCCCTCACAGGGGGCACATACCGGGGCCCCACACAGAGGCACAGACCAGGGCCCCTCATAGGGGCACAGACCGGGGGCCACTCTCAGGGGCACCAATCCAGGAGGCCCAGAAGCCGCGGCCCAATAGGTACAAAAAAACGCTGCCCAGTGGGCCGCAAAAGCTGAGGGCTAAATTTTGGCCACCCGCCATGAGCGTGCAGCCCACGGTGAGACCAGACCGCCCGACTGGACAGCTGGTCGGTAGGCCGCAAGTGGGGTAGGCCGCAAAGCCGTGGCCTAAATTTTTGACTGCGAGTGCGGTAGGCCGCAAAGCCGTGGCCTAAATTTTCACCTGCCGGCCGCATGTGTGGTAGGCTGCAAAGCCGCAGCCTAAATTTTTGCCCGCCAGCCTCGAGTGCGGTAGGCCGCAAAGCCGCGGCCTAAATTTTCGGCCGCCGGCCACAGGATCGCCCCCCAGCTGGTAGGCCGCAAAGCCGCGGCCTAAATTACGGCAACCACTCACCTCCCAGGCCCAACCCTAGATGCCCCCCCAGTAACAACCCGAAGGTGGAAAAGGGACGCGAGGGGAGAAGGAAGGGGAAAGGAAGGGGGGGTGGAGGAGAACCCCAGAGGGACCGACCACCCCAAGGAGTGCCCATGCCCCACACCACCCCGGGGAAGGAGAGGAGGGGACACCTTACTTACCTTACTTACCTCTCCAGCAAAAAGCGTGGGTATTGCTCCCAGACAGATCCGCCTCGCCGCCGAAGTGGGAGGGCTGTCAGCCATGAGGAACTCTGCGACACAGGCCGAGACCTGGTCGTATGAGACCTCCCGAGACGTTTAACTTGCAGGGCCAGCCCCTCTCCAGTGGGGCTATGTCGCGGCCGACCTAGCGCGTAACTGCAGTCTGCGAGTGCTCGCTGGCCAGACTGGGGTGGCCACTGGATCAAGTGTCCAGCCCGTCACCCAGTCCGGCAGTTGATTGTAGATATCACCGGAAAAAATCCAGGAAAAAGAGAGAATAACAAACAACAAAAAAATTCCCAGGAATAGAGATCCCAGCAGAGAACTAGGTCCTTACTCCTGACTAGGCAGGAAAAAAAAAAATGAATACCTAGAGCAGGGAGGGGGTTATATACTGACGGAGGACAGTCCATGGGCGTAGCCAGGGGTTGTTTTTTTGTTCTGCCTAGTCCTACTCCTGCGGAGATGATATAACCCTACCATTCTGAATAAAGAAGGCTGTGTCTGTCAATGAATGAATGAGAAATGCACTTTTTGTCTTTCAAAAAAGGTAGCCCAGTGCTAAACATTTAATTCAATTTCTAAATGAAAAATTCTGAAAATTTCAAAAGCCAATACAAAGGAATAGTAGTGGTAAAAAAATGCACTTGTGAGTTTAACTAATCATTTTTGTACAATTCTCCTTTAACCACTTGTCGTCCGCCCACTGTCAAATGACTGCAGGGGCAGTGCGGCTCTGCGGTTCTGGGTGCCGTCATATGATGTCCACCCAGAATGAGCGCTGTTGCGCGCCCCCGGGGGTGCGCAGCGTGGCGATCGTGGCAGCGTTGTGTTGCTAGGACACGGCGCGGCTCTTTACCATGTGATCGGCTGTGTCCAATTACAGCCGGTCACATGAAAACATGGAGATACCGGTAATCGGTTCTCCTTGCCTTACAGTGACCGAGTGTGAGGAGAGGAGAGCCGATCAGCGGCATCTCCTCACAGAGGATATCTAGGCATGTAATCAGGTTACTGATAATCAGTGCCCCGATTACAATAAGTACTCAGTGCCAGAAGTGAGTGCCCACCAGTGCCAGCAGTGTGCCCACCAGTGCCAGCAGTGTGTGCCCACCAGTGCCAGAAAACAGTGCCCACAAGTGCCAGCAATCAGTAGCCATTAGGGATGACAGTCAGTGCTGGCTATCACTGCTGCCCATCAATGCTGCCCATCAATACCTATCACTGCTGCCCATCAATGCCACCCATCAATGCCCATCAGTGCCCATCAGTGCCACCCACCAGTGTCACCCATCAGTGCCCACCAGTGCCCCCTATTGGTGCTCATCAGTGCCACATATCAGTGCCACCTATCAGTGCCCATAAGTGTGGCATATTTGTGACTCCTCATCAGTGACACCTAATCAGTGTCCATAAGTGCCGCCTCATCAGTGCCACCTCATCAGTGCCCATCAGTGCAGCCTATTAGTGCCCATCAGTGGCACCTCAACAGCGCCCATCAGTGAAGGAGAAAAATTACTTATTTACATTTACTGCGAGAAACGAAGAAAAACATTTTTTTTTCAAAGTTTGTAGTCTTTTTTTTTTTAAGGAAAAAATTAAAAAAACAGAAGTGATTAAATACCACCAAAAGAACGTTCTATTTGTGTGAAGAAAATGATAAAAATTTCACATGGTATTGGCATTCAAAGTGTGACAGCGCTGAAAGATGAAAAATGGCTTGGGCAGGAAGTGGGTGTAAGTGTCCAGTATTGAAGTAGTTAAGGGCATTTGGCAGGGGTGTGTGTCCTATAAATTCATACTTTTGCTAATTGGTGTCCCTCGTTCTTATCTCAAAAAGTTGGGAGGTATGCTCACCACCTACTACCTCTATGTTGTAGCATCTCTACCTTTCCTTTTGGACTTGCTTGTCTTTTTGTTTTGATAATCCTGATTAGGTACGGGTGGGCAGATGATGGTCATTGGATTCTACACTTATTTTTGCGGCTGCTTGTCATTCCATCTTACCCTCTTTCTTTGTTATTTTGGAAATATTTGGGTATATGGGTATGGGAGTGGAGTTGTGGTTTTGAAGTGTATTTAAACCAAGCAAAATGTAAAAGTTAAAAAATAAATTACGCATTAGGGATTCGGTTTGCACTAGAACATATCGAACAAAAATTCGGAAGAATACACGAACACCGCGAAAAATAATTAGAATTTTCGAATTTGCCGCAAACACCGCATAATGTTTGCTGTTCGGCAAACAGGCGAACACCCGATGTTCGAGTCGAACTTACATTCGACCCAAACATTGGGCTCATTCCTAGTACGCATCCAAAATATGTGTTGCCAAAATATGGTGTCACTGATGCTGTCTGTAGAAATCATACTGTTCCGTAACACCACATTCAGCTTCAAGGCATCTCCCAGGCATGTAACTTAAAGGATTGGTGTTTTCATGTTTCCCTCAAAGTAACATTTTAAAGGGACCTCTCCCAGCTGTATGGTATAATTACACATTTGTTTTCACTTTGTTAAATATCCCCTCAATTGGGATGTGGAAGCAGCAGAAGGCTGCTTCCACATCCGTCTTTGCCAATAGTGAACTGTGGCCATATCGATGCACCCAAGAGACGGCCGCATCAAACGATGTATAGGTAACCGTACAGGCAAGTGGACCAATACCATCATTGACAGAGGCTTCCTTAGGATTAGAAAGATGATTGATCAGCCTGAATTTGCCAGGGTCTATCTTTTGGACCACCCCCAAGGCTAGACAATCAAACCCGGAAATGGCAGAGATGAAAAGAGGCCGCTCATCCGCCCCATGGCAACCTCCTTAAAAAGTTTCTCTGATACCACTTCCCGGTGAAGAAGCACCGAACTTAAGTTCTTCGCCAACGGTGGAACAGCATTTAACTTGCATTTAACCTGCACTGGGGGTCCCACTCTCCAGTGCCATCCCCAGTGCATCATTTGCTTTACTTAAAGCAACGGGAGAGGGAATGGCTGCCCCCACATCCTGAGCATTCGTGTTTAAAACTACAGGAGCTGCCGAAGCAGCAGGAACTGTCATTAAACTGCCAGCACAACCCCTTCTTACTAGTGGCCGGTGGATGTCCTGCCAGCCCCTTCTCGAAAAAACGAATTACCCGCCCTGGCAGAAGTTATCAACTTCATCTAGAGAGCGATATCCTTGTGATCCCAACGAATAGAGGACTGGATGGCTTTCCGCTGGCGAAACTGCTCGTCATAACAGAGCCATGCCGCACCACCATACACTCTATGTGCCTCCCAATCACGTCCAAATAACAAAAAAGTGCCAAACAATTTTCAGGCGCCTTTTCCCCAATTACGCTGGTCAAAGTGGTAAAAGCCTGTAACCAATTGGCAAACGTACGTAGGATAAGCCGATATCTTCGCCGCTCCTCCTCCTCCTTCTTGCTTTTGTCCGGTTTACCCCTATCCAAATAAATTTTTTCTAAGGGGAGAAGGGAAAATATTTCCACTTATTTCCCTTTCCAGATTTTGTCCTCCTGCTTAAGATGTGCGCCGAGCGGTCCTTTGAAGCAGATGTACAGCTCACACTTTGCTGAATCCGCTAATCTAACCTTATCTGCCTGTCTTGTCTACATCTTTCTCCTTCTCTGCCACTGAAACTGGTCCTGGCCTGGCACCCTCCATCTGTGTGCCAGCCGCTGACCCAACCTGCACCACGGGTGGGGGGGTGGCCCCTGTTCCACCGCCCCCGTCCCCCCATAGGGTCCCACGCCGTCACCAGAGCCCCATCCCTCGCAGGACCTTCCGACTGGCCCAGCAATTCCCGCAAACTCGCTAACACCTCACTCCCGCTAACCCCCAGAGTTCGTGTATCCCCTGACCCCCGTGACCCCTGACCTCTGACCCTGATAGAACAGAAGGAGAAAGTAAAGAAAAAGCAGTAAAAGGGGACTCACCAGGCTGCACAGGGCCGTGGGCCCCCCAGCCGCAGATCTGGATTCTCTGAACGCAGCACGGCTCTCCTCTTCCAGCTCTCCATCCTCCTCACTGCTCACTTCCCCCTCCGATCGCTTCAGGGCTGTGACATCTCCTTTTCCTGCCAACAGCTCTGCCTCTCTCCTCCTCCGCAGTAGGTGATCTCTGCTGTGTAAGCTGGCCATGGCTCCGAGGTGTCCCCCAAACCGCGCCGGAGCTCCGCCTCCCGCTGACATCATCCCCAATTACTGCAGCTCCATCCACTCTCCCAGGATCCAGCTGGGACCCATGGGTAGTCACTGCTGTCTTCCTGGCACCATGGGCAGATCTGCCCGACCTCCCCCGCCGCAAATCCCGACCACGAGGAGGGCCACCGGCCACACCAGGAGACAGGCCGGTGCCCGCAGGTGTAGCTCTCCCCTGCCAGGCTGTCCCACCAACAGGCACATCACCAGTGGAGGCAGCCACATGCTCCTGGATCCGGACGATGGAGGAGGTGACAGTGACCATGCGACCGGGATTCCACCCAGGACTGCTTCCTGTAGAAGCTGGCATGCCCTTAGCAGGGGGGCCTGGAGAGTCCAATTGTGGTCTTCCTAGCCAGCGCTGAGCCCTGGGGGTTCGATCTGGGCTAAAGCGTTCCGGAGGCTGAGACATCTGAGCACATGGAGTGGAAGGCTCCGCTTGAGGGGGGCTCTGGTGAACCCCTTGAAGAGCAGCTGCAACCTGGCTCTGAACCCAATCTGAGTCATGAATATCTGCTGCAGCCCTAAGTTGAGCCATCAAATGCTCCAAATCGCTAATTTTTCTTTTCTTTTTCAGGAACCAGCAACGCCCAGGACAGCAGATGCTCTTCTGACAATTTTGTCTCAGCATGTGAGCCGGAACCTCCCCTTCCGGATAACTGAACTCCCGGCCCCTCCCCGTCACACCTTAACCCCTGCCAACCAGTTCCCCTTCTCACCCTGTCATGTATGCCCTATACTGATTCCGTTTCTCCTCTGCTCCGGGCATTTCTTTTTAGGTACCTATAGTACACTAGAAAACTGCCCATTAACTGTCAAGACATATACTTACATTGTAGTCAATGTTGAATATGCATAACAACAAAATATATGCAAAGCTTGCAGTACCACGAGTCACTAACAAGCCAATGCCTATGGAGGAACAAAAACAAATTTACATTTATGTTTTACATACAGCAACAAAATGTGCACTCTCTGCAATAACAACACAGTTGGTGACAAAAATGTATCTGAAGCTTATTCTGTGTGCTTAGCATAGCATAACCTCTAAATATTGACCTTAGAGCCTGAAATTCTCTAAAATATCACATGGCAATTGAATAAATTATTTAAAAATAATTATATGGGCAACCTTGGCAAAAACATACTCTATTCAGATGATAAGTGCTGCATTGGAGATGTATGATATATTGGCTTTTTATCTTCTCAGTCGCTGAGACATTTTTACGATGACAGCACTGGTAGCATCTGCTTAGCATGAATCATGGAGAGAGAGAGCCTGAGCTTCTTTCTAACCAACAAAAAACGTTTATCTGGTTTGAGGATCTGTTCCAGTTCCATGAGGAAAAAGACAAAAACCACTAATAGTAATGAGTGTGTGTGGGTGCATATTTGTGGCTAGGTACCCATTCTGTGTTTGTAAACACGAAGACTGACATGCAAAATCCACATTGAAAGAAATTTTTTTATATAAAACCCACACACACACACCACGCACATAATATAATATATATATATATATATATATATATATATATATATATATATATATATATATATATATATATATATATATATATATATACATATACCTGTATATATATATATATGTATATATATATATATATATACATACACACACATATACACACAGCATATTGTGAGGTGAGGACCTTGATGATAAAACTGTGGACGGTGCGTATGTTTCAACTTACATATACTGTACATGATGAGGCCATTCCCCAGTCAGAATACAATAGCACAGCAGAGGAGATCGCTGTACTAATATTGCATAGTTAGTACAGTGGCTCCTTCCAAGCCTTCTGATTTTGTTTTGAAAAGACGAAAATAGTAACTAATAGTAAAAACGGAAAAATACCTAATAGTGTGTACCAGGGTTTAGGCTCAGAAAAACTGTCCCATTTGCATCATCTGTACTGGCATGGACGCAATCAGACACTAGCAGCCTACTAGTGCATTCCTCCTTGCAAAATAACAAAGGAGTGCAAAGCTTTGACAAACTGCACTGTATATGCAGTAAATCTCCCTGATTTACTGCATATACAGTATTCCCTTGATTTCCATCATATTTTGACCAGTTGTTCTCCAATGTTAATGTCTATAAATCTGCAAATCATCTGTTTGTCAATCATTTACTGTTTATGTGCTGTTGGGGCCCTATGGGATCTAATGTCACTGTTATAAAGCACATTGAGTAGTCATATTTGACCATAAATTCACCAGCTCAAGTTATAATCACCTTCATTATAGTTTCAGTAACATTCGGTGTATTTTTAATATGGTGAATGTTATAGACACCAGTAATGGTATTTTCTAATATCGTGGTATTAGGACTTTAGCTGCTATCAACAATAGGTATCTTGTTAAAGATTTTTTTGAATTTTTTCACAGAGCATTCAGAAATATGAAGTAAGCAACAGGCTGGTGTCAATTTAATATTAGTATCAGTAATACGTTTTATCAATGCACAAATTCTCTGCCAAAATGGGATTATTAGAGGGTATTTCCACCAAATGTGCACTAGAGAACCTATTTCTTGATTACAATGCCAACATAAATCAGAGGACTGTGTGAACCATTGTTTTTAACTTATCAGGAGTTATATAGCCTTTGTCTCTAGCTGATCTGATATTGGCCATCTCCTCTCCCATATTCAGATGTCTCAAATAAGACCCTATAATGACCAATTGAGAAATGCCTGCCTGTCTCCCTATAAATTTAAAGCAGCCTATGTGGTGGCGCAGACAGGGGCAAGGCGCAGACACCATGGCTCTTTCCTGAGTGGCTCTGTGACGAGTGATACGCAGTTTCACCGCCGCAGTTTAATGAAAGCAGGATAACTAAAGCTGGATGAAGATACAACAAGAACTCTGCTCCACTCTGCAAGACGACAAGCAAACCAGCATTTGACATTTATTTTATGTGAAGTCAGATTCCCACTCTCTATCCACTAACATGCTCCTTATTCTCATCCTTCTCACATCGGTGTCTTCTATCCTCAAATTATCCTTACTCTACCCCCTCCTCTCTACCCTGCAGCATGCACATATCAGCCTCACTCCTACCCTCTCCCTACTACTGCACCCATCATCTCCTGCATTTGCTGCACCCACATGCTGACATAAACACCAGGGCCACTAGACACGTGCGCTCATGCACATCCCACTCCCACCTTGCCTTCCTCACCCTCCTCCTTCTCCTAGTCTCAGGTAACATTTCTCCTAATCCTGGTCCGCCATTTTCCAACTGCAAGCCACATATACAACACCCCTCCTCCTCTGGCAACCACCTCAATCCACTCAGTTTAATTTCTATCCCGCTGCTTCCTCAAAGCAGCCCACCAATCTCATGCGCACTTTGGAAAGCCCGCTCCATCTGTAACAAGCTAACATCTGTACATGACCTCTTCATCTTTTATGGCTTTAACATACTCACCATAACAGAAACCTGGCTTCAAGATTTTGACTCAGCTTCTCCTGCTGCCCTCTCCCATGGTGCCTTCCATTGGACTCACTCCCCCAGACCCAACAGACAGAAAGGAGGTGAAGTTGGATTCCTTCTATCCCCACAACGCACCTTTCAAGTCCTTCCTATCCCTCCCTCTCTATCCCTCTCTTCTTTTGAGATGCACTGTATTCATCTGTTTTCTAATATTTCTCTGAAGATTGCAGCAATTTATCGGCCTCCTGGACCGGTATTACGCTTTCTTGATGACTTTGCTGCCTGGCTACCCTGCTTTCTCTCCTCTGAAATACCCACTATCATTCTTGGTTACTTCAACATTCCTGTCAATGTTAACAGCCCAACTACAGCTAAACCTCTCGACTGAACGTCACCTTTTGACCTAACCCAATGGACACAAACTTCCACTTACTCCAATGGTAATACCCTTGACCTTGTATTCTCCCATCTCTGCAACCCTGGCAACCTCACCAACACCCCCTTTCCCCTCTCTGATCACAACCTCATTAGTTTCACTGTATCCCTGCTTCCAACCACCCATCCCTCCAAGCAGCAAACAATTACTTGTAGGATCCTTCGCCACTTTAACCCTTCTCTTCTCTATTCTGCTACTGACCACCTATATGACATAATTTTTCCCCTGTCCTGTCCTGACCTGGCCACCTCTGTCTACAACAGTTCACTCTCATCATCACTAGATGCACTTGCTCCTCTAACCACACGCAGAATCAGGCCCCGACCGTTACAACCTTGGCAAACTGACAACGCTAGAAATCTCAAGAGACATTGCCGTGCTCTTGAACGACTGTGGTGTAAAACCAAATGCCTGCAAGACTTCACCCTATATAAATCTGTCCTTCTAAAATACAATTCCTGCCCCCATGCTGCAAAACAAGCCTACTTTGTCTCTCTTATTAATACCTTGTCATCCAGTCCCCGTTGGCTCTTCTCAACCTTTAACTCTCTGCTTCATCCACCACCCCCTCTACCCACTAACTCACTCACTGCCTAAGAGATTGCCAATCAGTTCAAAGACAAGATTGATGCAATTCACCTTCACCTATTGATGCAATACACCTCCATTGTGCGTACATCTTCCCCACCCAACATACCTTGCCTAACAGCACATTCAACACTCTCCTCTTGTTAAATTGGCTACTGAAGAGGTTACAAAACTTTTCTCAGATGCCCACCTAACCAATTGTCCCTGAGATCCTGTTCCCTCACAACTACTATGGTCAAACTCTTCTTCTATCCTATGCTCCCTCACTCACATCTTCAATCTTCCCCTCTCTAGTGGCACCTTCCCCTCCCTTCAGCGCAGATCACTACCATAGTTATAAAAACCCTCACTGGAGGCCACCAACCTGAACAACTTAAGACCCATCTCATTGCTCCCATTCACCTCTAAACTGCTAGAACACTTAGTCTAACATCATCGTAGCTCCTACCTCAGTGAAAATAACCTTCTTGACCCCTTACAGTCTGGCGTTTTCGCTCGCAGCACTCCACGGAATCTGCCTTACTAAAACTCACTAACAATTTACTAACTGCTAAAACCAACAGCCAGTACTCCATACTCTACTACTTGACCTTTCTGCAGCCTTTGATACTGTTGACCACCCGTTCCTTCTCAATAAACTACATTCCCTTGGCCTCCGAGATTCTGCTTAATCCTGGTTCTCTGCCTATCTATCACAGCGCTCCTTCAGTGTAACCTACAACTCTGTCTCCTCCTCTCCATTGCCCATTTATGTGGGTGTCCCTCAAGGCTCTGTTCTTGGACCCCTTCTCTTCTTTATCTACACCTCCTCCCTTGGTCACTTGATAACCGCCCATGGCTTCCAATACCACTTATACGCCGATGACACCCAAATCTATCTGCCTGCTCCTCACCTCACTCCTTCAGTCTCCTCTTGCATTACTAACTGACATATCAGCATGGATGTCTCACCACTTCCTTAAACTAAATCTCTCTAAAACTGAGCTATTAATATCCCCCCCGCCCCCCGCCCTTGTCCCCTTCCATGACTTTTCCATCAAAATCAACAATGCAACTATCAATCCCTCCCCTCATGCCAGGGTACTGGGTGTAATCCTAGACTCTGACTTGTCATTTCAGCCTCAAGTCCAATCGTTCTCAAAAGTTTGTTAAATTCACCTCCGTGACATCTCTAAATTTTGCCCCTTTTTAAAAAATGAAACCACCAAGCTCCTCATTCACTCCGTTGTTATCTCTCACCTTGACTATTGCAACTCCCTTCTCATTGGCCTGCCTCACCATTGGCTATCCCCTCTTCAGTCTATCATGAATGCTGCTGCCAGACTTATACACCTTACCAACTACTCAGTGTCTGCCAACCCTCTCCTCCAATCCCTACACTGGCTCCCAATCACCCAGCGAATTAAATTTAAAATACTAACCACAACATACAAAACCATTCACAACTCTGCCCCGAGCTACATCACCAATCTTGTCTCCAAATATCACCCAAATCGTCCTCTCCGCTCTTCTCAAGACCTTCTACTCTCAAGCTCTCTTGTCTCCTCCTCCCATGCGTGTCTCCAGGATTTCTCCAGAGCCTCTCCCATCCTCTAGAACTTGCTACCTCAACCTGTCTGGCTATCCCCTACTCTTGCTACCTTCAAGCGATCCCTGAAAACTCATCTCTTCAGGAAAGCCAATCACGTCTCCAACTAATCTTTTAACACTTCTATCAGCTCATTCCCCACAGTTACAACCTTTTGTACCACCTGCCCCACCCTATTAGATTGTAAGCTCTTCTGAGCAGGGCCCTCTTAATCCTCTTTTATTTTATTGTATTACAACTGTATTGTCTCCCTTTTATATTGTAAAGTGCTGCGTAAACTCTTGGCGCTATATAAATTCTGTATAATAATAATAATAATAATATATCAATGTGATAGGAGTTTATATGAAAGTTCCTGAAAACAGGAGCCAATGGAACATTTGTATGCAAAAATACATGCATGTTGCCATTGTTCATCATGAAATGTTGTATTAACCACTTGCTGACCGCTGTACACCGATATATGTCAGCACAATGACAGCAGTGGACAAATGGACGTACCTGTACGTCCCCTTTAAGAGGCGTACAGTGTGACCGTGCCCGCGGGACAAGAGGACTCGATGTCCGTCGGTTGTGTCACGGAGCCTCAGAAAGGGGAAGTGCCTATGTAAACAAGGCATTTCCCCATTCTGGCTTGTGCCATGACAGAGATCAATGCACTCTGTCATCAGGAGCGGTGATCGCTGTCCTGTGACTAGTAGCCCGTCCACAGTTGGAATCACTCCCTAGGACACACTTAACCCCTTCATCGCCCGCCAGTGTCATTTACACAGTAATCAGTGCATTTTATAGCACTTATTGCTGTATAAATGACAATGGTCCCAAAATAGTGTCAGAAGTGTCCGATGTGTCCACCATAATGGCCCAATAAAAATCACAGATCCCCGCCATTACTAATAAAAAAAAAATTTTTTATTACAAATGCCAAAAAACTATCCCCTATTTTGTAGACGCTATAACTTTTGCACAAACCAATCAATATACGCTTATTTTTACCAAAAATATGTAGAAGAATACATATCGGCCTAAACTGAGGAAAAAAAGTTTTTTTATATATTTTTGGGGGATGTTTATTATAACAAAAAGGCTGGCTGATGATTGGCCAAGCATGCACTATGACCTGCATGCTAGCAATGGGAAAAGTTTGGGACTTTATAAGAGGCACATATAGGGTGTGCCTCCATCCCTAATTGGAGGTTAATGGGAAGTTTGGGACTTTAATTGAGGCCATAGAAATGGTGGAGATAAATTCAATAAAAGTACACATTTATTGTCATAAAATCATGAAACAAATCAATAACAGAAACCACATGGGTAAAACACATTATAATAAATGTAATTTCATGTTTGTTCATACATACTATTGAAAGTGTGCATGCAATACAGGCAACTGGGGTACATCCGAGTATAGTAGCCAAGTGCCCCGCAGTGGTCTGATTGATCAGTAAATACATTCCAATGAGTTCATAATGGTACAGAAATATGTAGACAATGCTTGCAAATGAGACAGTGAGACCAAAAATAATGCATAATCAAAAAAGGAAAGAAATTGGGAGGAAAATCATCGGGGTGTGGAAAGACATCCCAAGACCACCCAAATTTGCCCAAAACAGATGGTAGGAAGGGGGCTTGTATCTGCATCCCAAAATAGTAATGTCCGACGCGTTTCGTGTGTTTCACACTCATCAGGGCGGGTGCTGATAATATATCTACAAGATATAATGAAGTATTATTAGTGGAGTATAGTGGAACCTATCCAAGAGGAGATAGATAGGTGTATCCCAAAATACTTACAAGGACTCACTGTAACTGAGGTATAGCACGTATGACACCGGGGTCAACCAATCTAAGCCGGGAGCTGAGGTGATCAAACAGCGTGCTGGCAGGGCATACATCCAAAACTCCCCAAAATACAGGACACAGCCAGGAGGTATATGGTCAGTCAGAATATTGGAACCTAAGGTAGCCACCAAAGGAAGTCTAAAAAGATATATAGTATCAAGGTGTCATGATGTTCATTCAAGTTGAAAAGTAATATATAGTTATAAGGTAATGAACAATCGTCAAAAGATAGCTTACCAGTATCACTGCTGGGAAAAAGATGGTAAGGTAAACTGCAGCGTCAGATGTTTGAAGGGCAATGGGGAACTGTGCCTGGGGAGGCCAGATATGACCTGCATGCTTGGCCAATCACAGCGCTGTGTGTACAGAGAGACGTAATTAGCCAAAGCCAAGGAGGCTTTGGCCAATTATGGCTCAGGGGGTTTAGTACACGCCCCACACTATATAAGGCCGCCTGCACGTCGGCCCTGTGTAGTGTGTTACGGCTTGAGAGAGAGATAGAGAGAGAGACAGTGTCATTTGATTTAAGTTAGATAGAGTAGGCAGGTCGAGTCAGTTAGCTGCACTTACAGACTTACAGTGTATTGTGTATATATATGCATCCCAGGTGTTGTGTGTGTATATATATATATATATATATATATATATATATATATATATATCAAATATATATATGTATATATATATTGTATTCAGTTAGCTAGATCCTGTTCTTCTCTTCCTAATATACTGACAGGCAGGCAGGTGTTTTTACAGGATTTCCAGTTACTGTACTGTGTACCCTGTAGTGTTGCACCTACAGTATAGCTACCTGCAGCCAGGTGCTTGTGTAGGCTCTTGAAGTATTTCCAGTTACTGTACTGTGTACCCTGCACAGTTGCATCTACAGTATAGCTACCTGAAGCCAGGTGCTTGTGTAGGCTCTTGAAGTATTTCCAGTTACTGTACTGTGTACCCTGCACCGTTGCACCTACAGTATAGCTACCTGCAGCCAGGTGCTTGTGTAGGCTCTTTGAAGTATTTCCAGTTACTGTACTGTGTACCCCGCACAGTTGCACCTACAGTATAGCTACCTGCAGCCAGGTGCTTGTGTAGGCTCTTGAAGTATTTCCAGTTACTGTACTGTGTAACTACACAGTTGCACCTACAGTATAGCTACCTGCAGCCAGGTGCTTGTGTAGGCTCTTGAAGTATTTTCAGTAACTGTATTGTGTACCCCGCACAGTTGCACCTACAGTATAGCTACCTGCAGCCATGTGCTTGTGTAGGCTCTTTGAAGTATTTCCACTTACTGTACTGTGTACTCCGCACAATTGCACCTACAGTATAGCTACCTGCAGCCAGGTGCTTGTGTAGGCTCTTTGAAGTATTTCCAGTTACTGTACTGTGTAACATACACAGTTGCACCTACAGTATAGCTACCTGCAGCCAGGTGCTTGTGTAGGCTATTTTAAGTATTTCCAGTAACTGTACTGTGTACCCCGCACAATTGCACCTACAGTATAGCTACCTGCAGCCAGGTGCTTGTGTAGGCTCTTTGAAGTATTTCCCGTTACTGTACTGTGTACCCTGCACAGTTGCACCTACAGTATAGCTACCTGCAGCCAGGTGCTTGTGTAGGCTCTTGAAGTATTTCCAGTCACTGTACTGTGTACCCCGCACAGTTGCACCCACAGTATAGCTACCTGCAGCCAGGTCCTTGTGTAGGCTCTTTGAAGTATTTTCAGTTACTGTACTGTGTACTCTGCACAGTTGCACGTACAGTATAGCTATCTGCAGCCAGGTGCTTGTGTAGGCTCTTTGAAGTATTTCCAGTTACTGTACTGTGTACCCCGCACAGTTGCACCTACAGTATAGCTACCTGCAGCTAGGTGCTTGTGTGGGCTCTTGAAGTATTTCCAGTTACTGTATTGTGTCCCCCGCACAGTAGCACCTACACTGTAGCTACCTGCAGCCAGGTGCTTGTGTAGGCTCTTTGAAGTATTTCCAGTTACTGTACTGTGTAACCCACACAGTTGCACTTACAGTATAGCTACCTGCAGCCAGGTGCTTGTGTAGGCTCTTTGAAGTATTTCCAGTTACTGTACTGTGTACCCCGCACAGTTGCACTTACAGTATAGCTACCTGCAGCCAGGCGCTTGTGTAGGCTCTTTGAAGTATTTCCAGTTACTGTACTGTGTACCCCGCACAGTTGCACCTACAGTATAGCTACCTGCAGCCAGGTGCTTGTGTAGGCTCTTTTAAGTATTTCCAGTTACTGTACTGTGTACCCCGCACAGTTGCACCTACAGTATAGCTACCTGCAGCCAGGTGCTTGTGTAGGCTCTTTGAAGTATTTCCAGTTACTGTACTGTGTACCCCGCACAGTTGCACCTACAGTATAGCTACCTGCAGCCAGGTGCTAGTGTAGGCTCTTGAAGTATTTCCAGTTTCTGTACTGTGTACCCTGCACAGTTGCACCTACAGTATAGCTACCTGAAGACAAGTGCACGTGTTATCATACTAATAATACTACAGGCAGGCAGTTGATTCTGCTAGCTGCAGTATAATTGGTATATATATATATATATAATATATATATATATATATATATATATATATATATATACATCCCAGTTTTGTGCAGCTCACTGCAGGCCAATAGTATTTCTGGAAGGCCAACAAGGAGAGGCAGACAGTGACAAGCCAATAAAAGAGGTCAATCAGGCTCTGTGTCTAGAGGCAACAGTGCTGGTCGTGGACACCTTGCATCCTCATCAGCACGTGGCCGTGGGACACGCTTGTCCTTTTTTTTGGCAGCTGGCCGTGTTGAGCCGCAACATGCGGAAGACTTGGTCGAGTAGATGACCAAGCCATCCTCATCGTCCTCATCCTCTCTCACCCAGACTCAGGGTACTTTGTCTGGCAAAGCAGCTGCCAATGCGACCTCTTCCCTCAGCTCAATGCCATCAGTGACTCCTTCCCTAGCACCACCATGTCCTCCTGAGGAGTCCTTCGAACTGTTTGACCACAGTGTTGGATACATGCTCTAGGAGGATGCCCAGAGTTTTGAAGGCTCCGATGATGGTACTCAGCAGGCAGTAACATGAGCCCAGACAGAGGGGGTGCCAAAGAAAGACAGCAATCTGGCAGTCATGTTCCCCCTGCTGCAGCATACTGCCAGGTTTGCTCCAGTGATGAGGAGGGAGGGGATGATGAGGTCACTGACTCCACGTGGGTGCCTGATAGGAGAGAGGAGGAGGAGGCACATCACCAACGAGGCAGGATGCCCTCCAGGAGCCAGCCTAAGGGCAGCACACTGACTGCATCACACTGCAGAGCTCCGCATGTGCAGGGCACTGCTGTCTCTCCATGTTATTCCAAAAGTTCTTTGGTGTGGGCCTTTTTTGAGACGAGTGCATCAGATCCCACTGCTGCTATTTGCAACATATGTCTCAAGCATATCTCGCGTGGCCAAAACATCTCCCGCTTGGGCACCACATGCTTGACCAGACATATATTGACCTGCCATGCAGTTCATTGGCAAGTTTACCTAAAAGACCCACACCAAAGAACAAAGAGGACCTCTCCTTGCTCCACAGCTGGGATCTCCAACCCCACTATACCTTCAGTCCTCTCTGAGATCTGCGAGGAATGAAGGTGTAGAATTAGGTGTGTCACAGCCAAGTACTTGCGGACAATCTACTATCGGTACACCGACGTCAGATTGTGCCAGGCAAATTTCCCTGCCCCAGCTGCTGCACCGCAGAAAGAAGTTCGCTCCCAGCCATCCACATGCCCAGCAGTTGAATGCTAGCTTGGCAAAATTGCTAGCACTTCAACTGCTACCTTTTGAGTTGGTAGACTCTGCCCCCTTCCGTGAGTTTGTTATGTCTGTTATGCTGAGTGATTATCCTCTTCCTCCTCAATGATCATGCTGATAGCTTGTAAGAACATTTTTGGTTCTGGGCGCCGCCACCAGTGGCTAAGGCCCAATTTTTCAGCCCCTGTTTAACAGGGGCGTGTAATTACAATTTTTGATGCAATACTTTGCAGCAGGGCTCGTTCCTGCGCTCCAACTAGAGTATCTGTGAGGGTTTGCAGTGTTGTGGCACCAGCACCAGTGCCTAAGACCCAATTTTTCAGCCTCTGTTTAACAGGGGCGTGTAATTACAATTTTTGATGCAATACTTTGCAGAAGGGCTCATTCCTGCGCTCCAACTAGAGTATCTGTGAGGGGTTTCAGTGTTGTGGCACCAGCACCAGTGCCTAAGGCTCAATTTTTCAGCCCCTGTTTAACAGGGGCGTGTAATTACAATTTTTGATGCAATACTTTGCAGCAGGGCTCGTTCCTGCGCTCCAACTAGAGTATCTGTGAGGGGTTGAAGTGTTGTGGCACCAGCACCAGTACCTAAGGCCCAATTTTTCTGCCCCTGTTCAACAGGGACATGTAATTACAATTCTTGATCTAATATTTCACAGCAGGGCCCGTTCCAGCGCCCACCAAGAGTAACTGTGAGGACTTACAGTGTTGTGGCACCAGCACCACCACCATCACCAAAGGCCCAATTTGTCTGCCCCTGTTCAACAGGGGCATGTAATTACAATTCTTGATCCAATACTTCACAGCAGGGCCCTGTGAGGGCTTACAGTGTTGTGGCAACACCCACACTAGGGATGAGCCGAACACCCCCCTGTTCGGTTCGCACCAGAACATGCGAACAGGAAAAAAGTTCGTTTGAACACGCGAACACCGTTAAAGTCTATGGGACACGAACATGAATAATCAAAAGTGCTAATTCGAATGCCGCGGAACACCCTTTAAAAGTCTATGGGAGAAATCAAAAGTGCTAATTTTAAAGGCTTATATGCAAGCTATTGTCATAAAAAGTGTTTAGGGACCTGGGTCCTGCCCCGGGGGACATGGATCAATGCAAAAAAAAGTTTTAAAAACGGCCGTTTTTTCAGGAGCAGTGATTTTAATAGTGCTTAAAGTCAAACAATAAACGTGTAATATCCCTTTAAATTTCGTACCTGGGGGGTGTCTATAGTATGCCTGTAAAGGGGCGCATGTTCCTGTGTTTAGAACAGTCTGACAGCAAAATGACATTTCAAAGGAAAAAACCCATTTAAAACTACTCGCGGCTATTGCATTGCCGGTCCGACAATACACATAGAAGTTCATTGATAAAAACGGCATAGGAATTCCCCAGAGGGGAACCCCGAACCAAAATTTAAAAAAAAAAATGACGTGGGGGTCCCTCTAAATTCCATACCAGGCCCTTCAGGTCTGGTATGGATATTAAGGGGAACCCCGGCCAAAATTTAAAAAAAAAATGACGTGGGGGTCCCCCTAAATTCCATACCAGACCCTTCAGGTCTGGTACGGATTTTAAAGGGAACCCCGCGCCAAAAAAAAAAAAAACAGCGTGGGGTCCCCCCAAAAATCCATACCAGACCCTTATCTGAGCACGCAACCTGGCAGGCTGCAGCGCCCCCCCTCCTGAACCGTACCAGGCCACATGCCCTCAACATTGGGAGGGTGCTTTGGGGTAGCCCCCCAAAACACCTTGTCCCCATGTTGATGAGGACAAGGGCCTCATCCCCACAACCCTGGCTGGTGGTTGTGGGGGTCTGCGGGCGGGGGGCTTATCGGAATCTGGATCCTTTTAACAAGGGGACCCCCAGATCCCAGCTCCCCCTCTGTGAAATGGTAAGGGACATGACGGGACTTCCCTGTGGCATTCCCCGTGACGTCACAGGGAAGTCCCGTCAAGTCACCGTGAAGATAGAAGAAAGAAGAAGCATTTAAATAAAGGAATTGTAAAAAACTGTCTCTTGTCATTTTTAACATTTTTGACAGTTTTTTAGTGAAATGGTAGGGGTAAGTACCCCCTTACCATTTCACACAGGGGGGGGCCGGGATCTGGGGGTCCCCTTGTTAAAGGGGGCTTCCAGATTCCGATAAGCCCCCTGCCCGCAGACCCCCACAACCACCGGCCAGGGTTGTGGGGATGAGGCCCTTGTCCTCATCAACATGGGGACAAGGTGTTTTGGGGGGCTACCCCAAAGCACCCTCCCAATGTTGAGGGCATGTGGCCTGGTACGGTTCAGGAGGGGGGGCCACACTCTCGTCCCCCCTCTTTTCCTGCGGCCTGCCAGGTTGCGTGCTTGGATAAGGGTCTGGTATGGATTTTTGGGGGGACCCCACGCCGTTTTTTTTTGGCGCGGGGTTCCCCTTAAAATCCATACCAGACCTGAAGTATCTGGTATGGAATTTAGGGGGACCCCCACATCATTTTTTTTTTAATTTTGGCCGGGGTTCCTTTTAATATCCATACCAGACCTGAAGGGCCTGGTATGGAATTTAGGGGGACCCCCACGTCATTTTTTTAAATTTAATTTTGGTTCAGGGTTCCCCTGTGGGGAATTCCCATGCCGTTTTTATCAATGAACTTCTATGTGTATTGTCGAACCGGCAATGCAATAGCCGCGAGTAGTTTTAAATGGGTTTTTTCCTTCGAAATGTCATTTTGCTGTCAGACTGTTCTAAACACAGGAAACATGCACCCCTTTACAGGCATACTATAGACACCCCCCCCCGGCTACGAAATTTAAAGGGATATTACACTTTTATTCTTTGACTTTAAGCATTATTAAAATCACTGCTCCTGAAAAAACGGCCGTTTTTAAAACTTTTTTTTGCATTGATCCATGTCCCCTGGGGCAGGACCCAGGTCCCCAAACACTTTTTATGACAATAACTTGCATATAAGCCTTTAAAATTAGCACTTTTGATTTCTCCCATAGACTTTTAAAGGGTGTTCCGCGGCATTCGAATTTGCCGCGAACACCCCAAATTGTTCGCTGTTCGGCGAACTTGCGAACAGCCAATGTTCGAGTCGAACATGAGTTCGACTTGAACTCGAAGCTCATCCCTAACCAACACCTAAGGCTACAATTTCTGCTGAGTATATAGGGCAGGCCCCTACTTTCAAACATCCAACTTACAAGCGACTCCTACTTGCAAACGGAAGGAGACAACAGGAAGTGAGATGAAATCTACCCCTAGGAAGGGAAATTCTCTGCTGTAAGAGTTAATATGGGGAAAACGTTTCTCCTTTCCACTGATGCTTTATCACCAAACCTTGCTTCACTAAAAACCCCAAATTTTCTAAAAACATTTGTCATTGGGACAGAAAGTGAGGTGAAATCTTCTATAGAGGAGCACAGACAGCAAAAAAAAATGTCACAGGGGTGATAACCCTTCCCTATGTTTTCCAAACAGCTTAAAATAGATTTTTTGGCTGGAGCTAAACACGTTAAAAATTTACCAGTTCAAAATTACAAACATATTCCACTTAACAACAAACACAGTCCCTGTCTTGTTTGCACCGCCTGTATACTGCTGTTCAGAGTATATAGGGCCTGGTGGCCCCACGCCTTTCCTTTTTTTAATTTGGGTGCGGGGTTCCCCTTAATATCCATACAAAACCCAAAGGGCCTGGTAATGGACTGGGGGGTACCCATGCCGTTTGTCTCACTGATTTTCTTTCAAAGATTTTATTGGTATTTCAACAAAAAAAAATACAAAAACAGATGTTGCAAACAGACATTACAAAATGCTTCAAATATTATCCGATCAAGAAAGCCTTTAGTAGATATAGAAGGGGCCCTGGAAGTGACTGAGGAGCATGAATCCTTGAGAAATAATATGATCGGAAAAAGACAAAAAGAAAACAAAAAAAAACAACTGGAATCCACAGGATGCCACGTGTTACTCTTTAATACTCAAGCCTAGCTCCAGTGGTCACGAGAGGCCCCCCCGGCACCCCTAATGGGAACTAACTGTGCCGCGGCAGTCCCCCCGAGACCCCCAGAGCATGGCCCAGAATATTGTCAAACACATCGTGTCTCAGTGGAGAGGAGTATAGGAGCTTATTTCTTATTAGCTCCTATTGAAGGTTGAGACACTGTATAATAGGATCAATCGGGCTGCATTGATATACGGAGTATAAAGTCCATTCGCAACAAATGTGAACTAGTAATATCCATCAAACAAAAAGAAAGCAAATGAAAAACCAGAGGGGGGAGGGAAGAAAAGGTAGGGGTTGAAGAGCCACTCAGCAAGCATCACGAAGGAGCAAGGGTGGTGACGTTTACCTGATTTGTTTGCATTCCAGGAATGAGGGAAATACCTATATGTGTAGCCCAGGGTTCGCAGGTGGATTCGAACTGCGCCTTGGAATTTAGTAAGGCGCTGGTCAATTTCTCCTGGGACATCAACCAGGAAATTTTTCGATTGGCCGCCAAAAATGACACCTTAGGCTGTTTCCAGGCCTTTGCAATTGTTAGTTTGGCACTAAGGAGGATAAAGTGGATTAATTTGCGAGTCCATTTAAAAGCGCCAGGGACATTTGCATTCAAGAGGGCCACTGCGGGAGTTCTGGGAATCTGTTGTCCCGTCACCTTGTGGATTAGAGCAAATATCCTCCTCCAGAATGACCTAATTTTGGGACATTCCCACCATATGTGGGCCATAGAACCGATCAGTTCACAACCTCTGAAACACCTGGAGTTGACAGAGGGAAACATGTGGGCCAATTTAGGAGTGAGATACCACCTGGTCATCACTTTGATATTCGATTCTATTAGGGAAATGTTTTTAATCCCTTTGTAGGCTCTGGAGAAGGATATTCGCCAATTTTCTAGATCCCATTGGATTTGAAAATCGTTCTCCCATATACGAGGTTTTGCCTTCTTGCTGAGCTAGAGATTGATATATGACAGAGATTCCACCCCTCTGATTCGTGGTCTGGTCTATCTAAGCTTCATAAGGGGTGATCCTAGGAGGGGCACCTTTCCCTATCCATATTTTATGGAGAAAGAGACTTATTTGTTGAAACCTAAAATGTTCCCTTTCCGGGATGTCCAATTTTTGTTGACAGAATTTTAAGGTTAAAGGGCCTGATGCCGTAAAAAAGTAACCAATCCGATACAGCCCCTTGTCCACCCACCATTTGAATGATGAAATATTAAGGCCAGGAGTAAAATCTGGGTTATTGAAAATGTGAGCCAGAGGTCGACAGTTAGAGGTAAATAAAGGTAAAGTCATTATTTTGTCCCAAAGGGTCATGGATTGTGAGAGGGTAGGCGAGAGTATGGGGGGTCTGTCCCTGGGAGGTAGCCATAATAAATAATCAAGAGTATGGTTAGGAACTGACTGTCTTTCAATTTGGATCCAATCAGGTTTTTCTGTTCTAGAGAAAACCGCTGAGAGTTGGGCGATTCTCGCTGCCTGATAATACCAGAAAAGTCTTGGTAAACCCAGACCCCCCTGTGTACGTAACCTATAGATAATGCTATTTGGTAATCTATGAACCTTGTTTCCCCAGATATACTTGTTGATTTTCCTTTGAAGGGCTTACAAGTGATACTTTTTAGGGTTGATCGTAATCGCTCTAAATAAATATAATAGTCTGGGGAGGAGTGTCATTTTTATTGAGTGGATCTTCCCTAGCCAGGAAAGCTCTTTATTGCCCCAGGACTTTAGTTCCGATTCTAGTTTCTTATACATGGGTGGAAATTTCATTGGGTATAGTTGGTCAATTTTGGCAGTGAGTTGGATCCCTAGATACTCTAGTGAAGATTCGTTCCATTGAAATTTAAAAGATTTTTTCAGCGAATCTACTATGTTAGGATTCAGAGATATGTTGAGAGCGTGGGTCTTGTCATAGTTAACCCTCAGGCCTGACACCTCAGCGAAGTCATTAAGGAGGCTACATAAATTTGGGAGAGATGTGATGGGTGAGGTTACAAATACTAGCATATCGTCGGCAAAAATACCACATTTATGAATTTTAGGACCACAGGAAATTCCCTGAATTTCTGTCCCACAGAGTAACATAGGGGTTGAGACCTAAAGCGAATGCTCCGAGTCCGTAATTTAGTCTGGCTGTGGCGTGGGAATACTCGTGAAAAACAGGGAACCGTGGATTGAAACTTCGGAAAGCCTAAAGATAGGCAACAAGGGTGTAGAAAGGAGCCCTAGGCTCCAACAACTGGGGGGAATGACATCCCCAAGTAGAAGGCCCCGATGAGGGCAATGAGGATGAGAGGAACCCCAGAAGCGGCTTATGGTGGACGACCTTCTTTGGGTTTCTTTGACTTGCCTTTGTTCCATAGAGGGGATATCGGACTCTCCGGCGTGGGTCTTTTGGAGGAACCTCCTGGAGCCGTAGTGAGATCTTCCTGGGATATCAGCTTAAGGTGAAGGAAATGTTTCACTCCTTCTGGCAGGGAGGAGAAGGAATAGGCTTTGTCTTGGATGGAGAATTTTACTCCAAAAGGAAAGCTCCAACGATATTTGATCTCAAGCCACTCTGCCCATTGATAGGACAGCGTGACACATACAGCAGCTGTTTTGAATTGCAACTCCGGCTGCACATGCGCACTACAGGCGCACTATCTGTGGAGCAGGAAGTAAAAAACAGTTTTATTCGGCCGCGCATGTGCAGCGCTGCCGTGCGGTTCACAATGGCAGGAAGATGAAACCAGCAAGGTCAACAGATCCTTGCTAATAAACGGAACGACGTGCGTGACACCATCATTCCTAAGAGATGTAAACAGCACAGCCATGCATGCTCACTGCAGCCGTACTACCCTGAAGGCATATAATAGAAAATAACATCTTGCGGCCGCACATGCACAGTGCAGCCAAACAATTCAAGAGACGAAAAAGCAAACCAGCATAGCTGTTTCTCACTTACGATAGGCAGAATAAAATCAACACCAGCCAGAAGTGATAACAGCACGTCAGGAGGCTGCCCATATAACAGAGGCACACTCCAAGAATGCTGGTGTTTCACATTGGTACACAAACACTTAGAAAATGTGGTATAATATGAAATAGGTAAAAAACGAATTAAACCTACATATTATTTAAAAAGGGGAGTGATAAGAATATATTTTTAATGGGCAATTAACTGCATTAAAGAGAGGATAAGGAGGCTCTCAAAAAATGCAACAATCACACAATATTAACCGCCCAAAAAAATTATATATGTGATAACACAAATTGTGTGGATAAGCTTTTCATAATTAAAAGGTATATCAGAGATAGGAAGAAGCCAGAGGCAATTTGTCATAGTCAAAGTAATCCGTGTACCAATCAATCTGGAGGAGAGATCATATATATTCTGCCAGACTGCAGCCAGTTTCTGGAACAAAAGAGCCAGAAGAAGCACATCCAGGAAGCAGGAGCCAGAGACCTGTGGGTAAGAGTTTAATTTGAGAGAGGTATAATACCACATAGTGAGAAGTTGACTAAAGTGAAGTGAAGTGATAGCAGTTTCCTGATTTGTCAATGACCTAGTGCTTTTGCAGTACATACAGAAAGTATTCACAGATCTTCACTTTTTCCACATTTTGTTACGTTACAGCCTTATTCTAAAATGGATTAAATTCACTATTGAAATCTTTGCAAACTTATTAAAGATATAAAACGAACAAAATCACATGTACATAAGTATTTACAGCCTTTGCTCAATGCTTCGTTGAAGTACCTTTGGCACCAAATACCACCTCAAGTCTTTTTAGGTATGATGCTACAAGCTTGGCACACCTATTTTTGGGCAGTTTCTCCCATTCTTCTTTGCATAACCTCTCAAGCTTCATCAGGTTGGATGGGGAGTGTCAGTGCACAGCCATTTTCAGATCTCTCCAGAGATGTTCAATCAGGGTCAAGTCTGGGCTCTGGCAGGGCCACTCAAGGACATTCACAGAGTTATCTCGTAGCCACTCCATTGTTATCTTGGCTGTGTGCTTTAGGGTCGTTGTCATGTTGGAAGATAAACCTTCGCCCCAGTCTGAGGTCTAGAGTGCGTTGGAGCAGGTTTCCATTAAGGATGTCTCTGTACATTGCTGCATTCATCTTTCCTTCGATCCTGGCTAGCCTCCCAGTTCCTGCCACTGAAAAACAGCCCCACAGCATGATGCTGCTACCACTATGCTTCACTGTATTGATGGCATTGGCCAGGTGATGAGCGGTGCCTGGTTTCCTCCAGACATGACATGTTTCAGCAGACCAGATCATTTTGTTTTTCATGGTCTGAGAGTCCTTCAGGTGCCTTTTGGCAAACTCCAGGTGGGCTGTCATGTGCCTTTTACTGAGGAGTGGCTTCCATCTGGTCACTCTACCATACAGGCCTGATTGGTGTGCTGCAGAGATGGTTGTTCTTCTGGAAGGTTCTCCTCTCTCCACAGAGAAATGCTGGAGCTCTGTCAGAGTGACCATCAGGTTTTTGGTCACTCCCCTGACTAAGGCCCTTCTCCCCTGATTGCTCAGTTTGGCTGGGTGGCCCATTTTAGAAAGAGTGCTGGTGGTTCCAAACTTTACGGATGATGGAGGCCACTGTGTTCATTGGGACAATCAATGCTGCAGAAATTTTTCTGTACCCTTCCCCACATCTGTGCCTCGATACAATCCTGTCTCAGAGGTCTACAGACGATTCCTTGGACTTCACGGCTTGGTTTATGCTCTGACGTGCACTGTTAACTGTGGGACCTTATATAGACAGGTGTGTGCCTTTCCAAATCATGTCCAATCAACTGAATTTACCACAGGTGGAATCAAGTTGTAGAAACATCTCAAGGATGATCAGTGGAAACTGGATGCACCTGAGCTCAATTTTGAGTGTCACGGCAAAGGCTGTGAATACTTATGAACATGGTATTTTTTTATTTTTTATTAATTTGCAAAGATTTCAAACAAACTTCTTTCATGTTGTCATTATGGGATATTGTTTGTAGAATTTTGAGGAAAATAATGAACTTAATCCATTTTGGAATAAGGCTGTAACATAGCACAATTTGGAAAAAGTGAAGCGCTGTGAATACTTTCCAGAAACACTGTATGCTTGTTATCTAACATATATTCCCACTCCTGATCAATGAATTGCTACTCACTATCTGCTTGCTATTGGAGCATATAAGAGAGCTAATCAACAGAAGCTACATTAAACTGAAAAGTATAGTGATCAGATCAGACCTTTACCCTGAGGAGTGGTGTGACAAATATATTCATACATAGTGGAAGGATAATGGGTGACATAAAAATGGGCAATTTGCAGGTAACTTAAATATTCAGAACTTGAAATTGACTTTAATAATTAAATAAGCTTAAACAGTAACTCTACTATTCAATTTCAATTTACAAATACTGTACTGGTGACCCCACAATAGGGATAAAACTTTTTCGCAGAAGAGAGTTTAATAAGACTCGTGGCCACTCATTACAATTAGAAGAAAAGAGGTTTAACCTTAAACTACGTAGAGGGTTCTTTACTGTAAGAGCGGCAAGGATGTGGAATTCCCTTCCACAGGCGGTGGTCTCAGCGGGGAGCATTGATAGCTTCAAGAAACTTTTAGATAATCACCTGAATGACCGCAATATACAGGGATATGTAATGTAATACTGACACATAATCACACACATAGGTTGGACTTGATGGACTTGTGTCTTTTTTCAACCTCACCTACTATGTAACTATGTAACTATTGTTGAGAAAAAAAAAACCTTCCCCTCTGGGTGATCTATGTACTGTACATTGCAAGGATGTTAACAAACTTTGTTGCAGAGTCCTACCATTTGTTATTCTGAAGAAATTCCTGTGTTTTTCCGTGTCCTTGTGGAAAGTGAATCTAGTAGGAGTGGTTTCATAGTTATGAATCAGCTGCTGCACCTGCAGGGCTCTAATGAGGAAAATTGCAGGGTCTGCATCTTTTTTGATGTGATTTCCTATTGGGAGTATCTCACCAAAAATTACATTTCTTGTTACAGGGGATGTCTAAAATCTGGCTTATATCTTAGTGTAGACCTCTGGGAAAATCAGTGAGCCAATCACACAAGCAGGAAATTATGTTTCTGGGGGGTTGTTCCGTACACCATCTGTGTATAGAACACCTCCAGGTAGCCATATTGCATTGCATTTTACAGAAAATGACAGCGGCTGCAAAATTGAAAAGGACAGTGTTTTGACAAAAAAGTGTCAAAAGTGTCCAATCTGTACGCTGCAATGTCACAGTCCTGCTAAAAATCGATGAACACCGTCATTACCAGTAAAAAAATAATAATAATAAAAATGCTATAAATCTATCCCCTATTTTGTAGATGCTATAACTTTTGCGCAAACCAATCAGTATACGCTTATTGTGATTTTTCTACCAAAAATATATAGAAGAATACATATTGGCCAAAACTGATGAATACGTTTGTTTTTTTACATTTTTTTTTTATTGGATGTGTATTATAACAAAAAGTAAAAAATATTGGTTTCTTTTCAAAATTTACGGTCTTTTTTTGTTTATAAAAAACAAACAAAAACGCAGAGGTGATTGGGTACAGCGTCGTACGCCCGCGCAATTTTCAGTTATACGCAGTGTTGTATCGCAAAAAATGGCCTGGTCATTAAGATTGGTAAACTTCAATATTTAGTCCCATCTGATGTAGGTGAGCTGGATTATTTTACTTTGTCTAATGCAAAACATCTTTTGCACAACATTTAAAGTGGGGTTCCACCCAAAAAACAAAAATACCTGGAAAAATTCTAAAAAAAAACCAAAAAAACATTTGGATGTTTTTTTTTTTTCACTTACCTCTAAATGCCTGTTGCTAGGTTGTCCCTCGTAGTCTGCCTGTTCCTTAGCCTGGGCTGGTGACATCACTTCCGTCTCGGCACAGGAAGGGCTCCGCTCTGCTCCCTCCCTCCTGTCAATCATCTGGGACCCATTACAGGTCCCAGGTGATTGAGCGGCCAATCAAGGCGCGCGGCGCCGCACGCGCATGCGCAGTGGGTGCCAGGCTGTGAAGCCACAGTCCAGCGCCCACAGTTGAAATGCCGGCGCCGACGAGCGGAGGGGGGGACGAGCGGAGCTTCGATCCCCTGCATCGCTGGACCCAGGGACAGGTAAGTGTCCAATTAAAAGTCAGCAGCTGCAGTATTTGTAGCTGCTGACTTTTAATTTTTTTTTTTTTTTTGACGGTCCCCCTGGGTGGAACTCCTCTTTAAATTGCCACGTGACAATTTTTTTTTTAAACCAAAACCAGCATGTTATTTAGCAGAATGAAAATACGATTTGTTAGAGACCAAATATGACAGTTCTTTGATGCATCTTTTAATGGGAATTTTAATGCGCCTTATTAGCCTTCTAAGCCTTGTAATATAGGCCTGTTTTTTATGTGTTAGTGAGTGGTATTCTCCTTTTACATTCCTGTAGCCACTTTTTAGTAAGGTAACACCATTACAGCAAGAGTTATGGAATATGAAAGTGTAGCACCCTCTAGTGTGCTAGGGTTGTAAGTAGGTTTTTTCAGTGTAGGCAAATTTATGCAGGCTTGGCTGGCAGCCAGGCCTGCTTGTTTTTTTTACAGGTTGGCAGAAATCCAGGGAGAGCTGGATGACTCACAGGCAGCATCACTGAGACATCCCTATTATTTACAGAAAGTGTTGGAACCTTCTGGAAAGATAGGAGGAGATGTGAGGTGGAGCTGCCTGGAGTATTCTGGGGGCCCTCAACAAATCCCCAACTTGGGTTGGCAGGGGGCAGGCCTCCTCAAATACTCAGGGTTAGCCCAGCTGGGGAGGAGTTGTTCAGGTGGAAGCTGGAGATGGAGTGTTAGACTGTCATGGCCTTTGAAGGAGCTCCCCAGTCGGGGGAGTGTGGACCTTCCTACAACCAACGGAGGTGTCTTGGACAGGAGGCATGGGAGCATGGAGAGGACAGCAGGAGAACACTGCTAGGCAAGTCTCCAGAAGGAACAACAAGGTGCAGCCAAGAGGGCTAGTGAGTGACTCACAGTCAGGAGGACTGGTAGGCATGCCTGAGAGGACTGGAAGCAAGCAGTTTGGGATGGGTGCAGAGCTAGTAAGGAGGACTGTGGTGGCATGGGCAGTGGAAATCGGAAGCTGTAGCCAGGAGGGCTGGCAGGGCCTGAAGAGGTGGTACTGGGATCAGTAGCCACATGGGACAGCTAGCACTGGGACTACCAATTTTGCTACACCATAGGGGCCCACGGTCCCTGCCTGCAAAGGGCATTTTTTGCTTTGTGCCTGGCTGAGCCTGCAATTCAGTACTAGCTGGTCCTGGGAGTTGTAGTTCTACAAGCAAGTTTGTGCTGGAGGTAGAAGCGGAAAGGTGTGTATATACCAGTGGTGTATATAGTTTCAGTCCCTAATTTCCTATCTGCAATCAAGTGGGCATCCCATAAGTAATGGTGGAAAAAACTTGCGCTAATGAGCAAAACAAAGTGAAAAAAAATAACTTAAATTCACAAAGTGCAGCTGCAACAAAATACTTCAAATATCCATAAAGTAAAAAACATATAAATTAAAATTTGTGCGCTGGCAAAATATAATGAAGTAGTACAATCAAGAAGCTCCTAGAGGCGATATCTGGAGCCACAATATGTTTGAAACCCAGTATGGGTCTTCTACGGGGCACGTAGAAGACGTCACGTATGACGAAACATGTAGGGCGTGGCCTCGCAGTGCTTGCCATCACGTGTTTTTTGTTTGCACGGGCGTTCAGCCTCTGTTTTTATGCCGGCTTTTTAGATCTTATGATTTTTTATTGTAAGCTTTGTATACATATCTTCGGTTTATTTTAACCAATAAATCCCTTAATACTACTACACCATTGGAGTTCTCTCCCCTTCTTTTTTTCAATTACGGATCCTTCCAATCCCGAGTCTCCCTTCTGATGCTGCAGCGGTCGGATCAGTCGGATCAGCTCGAAGTTGGCGGTGCACGCTAACAGGACCTGGACACCAACATTCCATCTGTCCCTGCAGAGGGTTATATCTGCAAGCCCATACGACCTCGCCACAGAGGAGGTCCAACGAATGGGGTAAGGGCACATCCACTACTCCTCTCCTGCAATCAATGGTGGTTTGGAAGCGTTTTTTGCATCTTTTCACTTCTCTGCTTCTGATGTGATACACCGAAGGAACGTCTCCCTTTTTCTTTTTCACTTGTCTTCATGGACTGAATGTGGTGTTTTTTAAAGGATTGAGTGATCAATCGTACTTTCAGAACTTTCACTTCTTTTCAATTTTTTTTCACTTTATTTTCTATAGAGATATGATTTAATGCACTTGTTTATAGCTACTGTTTTGGTATTTTTTCCATACTGGGTTTCAAACATATTGTGGCTCCAGATATCACCTCTAGGAGCTTCTTGATTGTACTACTTCATTATATTTTGCCAGCGCATCCCATAAGTACCCTATCCCCATCCAAGTTAAAATCCCCTAAATAAAACAAAAACAAGTACAAGGACTATTTCTTGACTGTTAGATGTCTGGGAATTCATGTGCCTGGGCGTGCATGGTGAGAGACGGACCTCAATTCCCAGCAGCCCCTACGGTGGTACTGCTATAAAAGGCAGTTAGGGGCTTTACATGTATGAGAGTTTAGCTGTAGGTCAAAATCCCACACAAATAAATGTAGTGCATAAACTGCACTCCAGACTATTTATAACTGGATCATTAATGATAGGGCCTTGTCAGAAATCTAATTAGTTATTAATTGGCTAATTTATTATGTCTCTATCATTCCTTCTAGCTTGCAGTGTTTTAAAACTAAGTCACTTTTCACGACTGCCTAGCATAGACGGGAAATATCGATCTGACCATTTTTGCTGCTGACTTGTGAATATTTTATTGACTCCCTGCAGTTTGGGGTTCCTCAGACCTCACTATCATCACATTCAGTGTGCATAATCATCTGTATACTGATCCAGCTGTCAGTTGTGGTTGAGTTTTCAGAATATCTCCTCTCCCCAGATCACTTGAAGAGTGCTGATTAATCCATTGAACTGTAAATACATAATCTCTTCAAAGTAATATTTGCGTATTTTAAGAACATAATCTATGTAATATCTACATGTCTATAAGAACAAAATCCTCTTACATAGCTGTAGGCCATCTATAAAATTGGATTATTGAGGCAGTCACTCTTGGTTTGGTTGTACAGTCTGTGTACAATGATTTAACAATAACTATACAGTACCCATCCATTCAATATACAGTGGAACCTTGGGTTACAAGCATAAATCGTTCCAGAAGAATGCTTGTAATCCAAAGCACTCGTATATCAAAGCGAGTTTCCCCATAGAAGTCAATGGAAACTCAGATAATTTGTTCCACAGTAACTGCTATTGAATGCAGTACCGTATGTGGCCAGAGATGGGGGGTCCTGGAGACACTCAGAAAAACTCGGAGACCGATCGGAGCCGCTCAAATGCACTCGGAGAGGCTCGGAGACACTCGGGAACAGGGTATTTCTGAGTGTCTCCGAGCAGCTCTGACTTTCAGCGGCTCCCCCGCACCTCTGGCCAAATGCGGTACTGCACACCCCATTGGCTTGAATCCTGTTCGTCTTGTGAGACAACGCTCGCAAATCGAGTCAGAATTTTTAAAAAAGAATAGCTCGTATTGCAAAACGCTCATAAACCGCATTACTCGCAACCCAAGGTATTACTGTATATCCAATCTAGCAAGAGCTAGTAACTAGTTGTTGTTAAAAGAGAGAATATTAGACACTTCCAGAAGTGAAGAGGGCTGTGCTAAGGAGCTGCTCCTGGAGTAGTTAAGTTTGTTAGCAAATTCAAAAGGTATATTGCAAGTGAATACATTCTTTTAATACATTTTACATTTAAAATTCTTGATTCTTCTAAGTTTTTACCTTCAATTTTTAAAGGGTAATTCCAGTTTTAATCCCCCCCCCTTGATTAATAGGCATTGCAATGCTTCTCTGTAGATAAACTACCTGTAGTGTTTGCAGTCTGCATGGTCCATCAGGTGCAGTACTGTCCCCAATCTGACAGAGACTCTTTACCTCGTGATCAGCTGTATCCAATCACAACTGATCACAGTGTAAACAGGAAAAGCCGTGTATCGGCTTTTCCTCACTCGCGTCTGACAGACGCTAGTAGAGGAGAGCCGATCGGCTGCTCTCCTGACAGGGGGGGTCTGCGTTGATTGATTATCAGCGCAGCCCCCCGAGGATGACCACCCAGGACCACGAGGGATGCCACCAGGAGCACCACGGATGCCAACCACTGATGACCACCAGGTATGCCACCCATGACCACCAGGGATGCCAATCTGTGCCCAAAAATTATGCCAATCAGTGCCCACAAAAGATGCCAATCAGTGCTCATCAGTAATGCCTGCCAGTGCCGCCTTTACCACAATGCCCATCAGTGCCCTCAATCAGTGTCCATCAGTGCCACCTATCAGTGCCCATCAGTACCGCCTATTAGTGCCCATCAGTGCCACCCATAAGTACCTATCAGTGCAGCCCTTCAGTGCCCATCAGTGTCGTCTATCAGTGCCAATTTTGAGTGTCCATCAGTGCCGCCTATCAATGCCCATCAGTGCCACCTATCAGTGCCCATCAGTGTAGCCTATCAGTACTGCATATTAGTGCCCATCATCAGTGCCACCTCATCAGTGCCACCTAATTGGTGCCACCTCATCAGTGCCCATCAGTGCCACCTTATCAGTGCCAGTCAGTGCAGCCTCATCAGTGCCCATCAGATCAGTGAAGGAGAAAATGTACTTATTTACAAAATGTTATAACAGAAACGAAGAAAAACTTTCAGTCTTTTCTTATTTGTTTAGCAAAAAATAAATACTCAAATACTACCAAAAGAAAGCTCTATTTGGGTGAACAAAATGATAAAAATTTTGTTTGGGTTCAACATTTCACGACCAGTGTGCGTCATCACTGTTGCATGATGGTAGGGATGAGCCCGATGTTTGAGTCGAACGTAAGTTCGACTCGAACATTGGGTGTTCGCCTGTTCGTCGAACAGCGAACAATATGCAGTGTTAAAGTCAATGGGACAGTAACATGAAAAATCAAAAGTGCTAAATTTAAAGGCTTATATGTCGTTAAAAGTGTTTGGGGACCTGGATCCTGTCCCAGGGGACATGTATCAATGATCAATGCAAACATTTTTTTAAAAACTGACATTTTTTCGGGAGCAGTGATTTTTTTTAATGCTTAAAGTGAAACAATAAAAATTAAATATTCATTTAAATGTCGTGCCTGGGGGGTGTCTATAGTTTGCCTTTAAAGTGGCACATTTTCCCCGTGTTTAGAACAGTACCACAGCAAAATTACATTTCTAAAGGAAAAATTGTCATTCAAAACTGATCGCGGCTGTAATGAATTGTCAGGTCTCTGCAATATAGATACAGATAATTGAAAAAAAGAGCATGGGATTCCCCCCGTCCATTAGCAGGCCCTTTGGGTCTGGTATGAATATTAAGGGGAACCCCAAATCAAAATTTTTTTTTTAAATTGCGTGGGGGTCCCCCTGAAATCCATACCAGGCCCTTCGGGTCTGATATGGAAATCAAGGGGAACAGTGCGCCAAATTAAAAAAAAAATGGCGTAGGGGTCCCCCCAAAATTCATACCAGACCCTTATCTGAGCACGCAACCTGGCAGGCCACAGGAAAAGAGGGGGGACGAGAGAGCGACCCCCCTATGAACCATACCAGGCCACGTGCCCTCAACATGGGGAGGGTGCTTTGGGGTAGCCCCCAAAGCACCTTGTCCCCATGTTGATGGGGACAAGGGCCTCATCCCCACAGCCCTTGCCTGGTGGTTGTGGGGGTCTGTGGGCAGGGGGCTTATCGGAATCTGGAAGCCCTTTTTAACAAGGGGACCCCCAGATCCCGGCCTCCCCCCATGTGAATTGGTAACGGGTTACAAATGTACCCCTACCATTTCACAAAAAAGTGTCAAAATGGTAAAAAAGACAAGTTTAAGACTATTGTTTATGCTAAGAGGTAACTCTCAGGGGACATTGCACTATATCCTAGACATTCTCCTAGAGTGCACTCCAGACTAGTTATAGTATTTTTGTTTACATTGCAGTTAAAGCAGTATTAAACCCAAAACTAAAAATGTACTATAACATTATCTCAGTGTAGCGCTGTCTTATAATACTTGATCAAATGTGCCCAAAATATAACATATGTAGCAAAAATAACATCAAAATAGCAAATTCCATTAATAAAATATTTGCTTAACCACTTGCTGACCGTGCCACAGCTTAATGATGGCTACAGCGTGGTAAGACACAGCTGATCACAAATCAGGGTAAAAAGCCAATCACAGCAGCATGATGTAAACACACTTGCCAGTTATCAGCATTCCTTTCCTCACGCTGTCACAGCGAGAGGAGAGCTGGTAACCGGCAAGTGTGAAAGGGAACATCTACCCTGATAATCAGGGCACTGCTCATCAGTGCTGCCAATCAGTGCCCATCAGTGCCGCCTATCAGTGCCTCCTCATCAGTGCCGTCTATCAGTGCCAATCAGTGCTGTATATCAGTGCCAATCGGTGCCGTATATCAGTGCAGCCTCATCAGTGCCTCCTCATCAGTGCCCACCAGTGCCAGATCACCAGTTCCCAGTGCAGCCTATCAGTGCCGATAAGTGCTGCCTATCAGTGCCATCTCATCAATGCCCATCAGTGCAGCCTCATCAGCACACATCAGTGAAGGAGAAAAATTACCTGTTTGCAAAATTTTATAACAGAAACTAAAAAGTGTTTTTTTTTTCAAAATTGTTGGCCTTTTTTCATTTGTTCAGCAAAAAATAAAAAAAAAACCCAGTGATGAATAAATACCACCAAAAGAAAGCTCTATTTTGTGAAAAAAGGGATAAACATTTCATATGAGTACAGTGTTGTATGACTGCACACAAGGGCATAACTAGAAACCACAGGGCCCCATAGCAAAATGTTGTATGGGCCCATCCCCACCCAGGGGCAGATCCAGAGTCTTGTCTTGGCAGGGGCACTGCCAGAAAATAAGTTTTTTTGGGGGCAATTTAACAGGGAAAGGGCTGATGTTGGCGCTTCAATCATCATGGCACCATGGTTATTATGGTGTCAGGATGATTGAAACACATTATTTCTATTATTACATTGTTATAGAAAATGAAATAGTTCAACTCACCATAATGCAGAATCAGTGGGAGCCCTGAGTGTGTCACTTGCCACATCGCCTGCCACCAGATGCAGATTGTCACACGTTGCAGATTATTACTTGCCACGTCACCTGCCACACATTGCGGATTGTCCACTTGCCACGTCCCCTGCCACAAGTTGTGGATTGTCACTTGCCACGTCACCTGCCACACGTTGCAAATTGTCCACTATCACCTGCCACACATTGCAGATTGTCCACTTGCCACGTCACCTGCCACAAGTTGCGGATTGTCACTTGCCACGTCACCTGCCACAAGTTGCGGATTGTCACTTGCCACGTCACCTGCCACACGTTGCAAATTGTCCACTATCACCTGCCACACATTGCTGTTTGTCCACTTGCCACGTCACCTGCCACAAGTTGTGGATTGTCACTTGCCACGTCACCTATCACACATTGCGGATTGTCCACTTGCCACGTCACCTGCCACAAGTTGCGGATTGTCACTTGCCACATCACCTGCCACAAGCTGTGGATTGTCACTTACCACGTCACCTGCCACATGTTGCAAATTGTCTACTATCACCTGACACACATTGCTGATTGTCCACTTGCCACATCACCTGCCACAAGTTGTGGATTGTCACTTGCCACAAGTTGCAAATTGTCCACCTGCCACGTCACCTGCCACCCATTGTGGATTGTCACTTGCCACAAGTTGTGGATTGTCCACTTACCACATCACATGCCACAAGTTTCAGATTGTCCACTTGCCACATCACCTGCCACAAGTTGCAGATAGTCACTTTACTGCTAAGGTGGGGAATGGGGATTGTCACTTTCTGTGTCCCAGTCTGAGTCAGGCAGCGGAGAGATGATGTAATCTCTCTGCTCCGCCACCCGCTGATTGGCCAGTCCACCCACCGAGCCTCCCAGCTGGCAGCTTCCTGTCCATCCCTCCCCCTCGCGCCACCCAGCTGAGTCCGCTCACACAGTCAGTGTGACTGTACGAGCGCCGAGCGGGTGAGCTCTTCTGCCGCCCACTCACTTAGATGCCGACTCGCCGGGCCCTACTCGGCTGCGGGCCCCATAGCGCCCGCGTGGGTCGCTATGGCGGTAGTTTTGCCACTGACTGCACAATTGTCATTTAGAAATTTGCCTGGGCAGGAAGGGGGTAAAATTGCAAAGTAAATATATAAATTAAATATTCTGCGCTTACCACAAATAGTGAGGTGATAAATAATTGATTATAAAAAATAATTGTATAAAAATGAATAATATATATATATATTGTGTGTGGGTGCTGCTACTCCAAAGAATTAAATACTCAATTCACCAATATGTATATATAAAGGAATTGTGCAATCCGACACCATATAAACTTTCAAATCACTGTGAAAAATTAGAAGAAGTGATAAAAAATCAACCAACCAGTGAGAAAATAATTTAAAAAGTAAAAATTGAAGAAAAAAACCTTGATTTTAAAGTCCATGTATAATTCCAGTGATACGCATGGATATCCAATATATTCAGCGGTAGGCTCTTTAACATCCCAAATGGAGAAAGATTAAAACAATTGCCTCTTACCAGACAAGATGGACCACAGATTATAGGGATCAGACACACTTAATTAAAACAGTATTCACCTGCGATATTCCACTCTGTTGGCTCCACTGTTAAACTCTCCAATTGATCCACCAGAGAACAAGGAATGATTTTCAAGCAATTCCGAAGCTTCCAATCGATCTGCTATATTGCTCTTCGACATGTATGAAAATTAAAAGAAGAGGAAACGTCATAGTGCATTTTTCGAACTGCAGGCTGGTGCGTGGTGATGTCACAGAAAGTCTCACCACCCGGTAGGCAAGTGGTTAAACAAGATGCATGGTGTACTTCTCTGCAATGCCAGAAAAATGTATTCTAGAGCCCAGGGCAAACTGCACCCCCCTCCCCAAGATGTATGACCATTATGTGTCAGCAAAAATCCCCCCACCAAAAAAAAGAAAAAAACGAGCACCAATCTGCATGCTTACCCCCTAAGCATAAATTCCACCACCTCCCAGTACAAATCTGCCCCCTTGCTGAAATCCCTAGTGCCAGCACAAATCCTTGCTCCCCCCATTCCCTGCCAAGCTAAAAATCCTTTATCTCACCTAATACTCCCAACACAAATACCCCCCTCAAAAAAAATCACCCCTTCTAGCTCAAATTCTCTACACCTCACGTTTCCCCTCCAAGCACAAATCCTCTCCCCCACTCGCATTCCCCCTCCTAGCACAAATGCTTAACCCCCAAACTTCCTCTCCTAGCACAAATCATCCCCAATCATCCCTACTAGCACAAATACCCTCTCCCCAAAAAAATCCCCTCCTAGCACAAATTCCTTCCCCTCACTACCATATCACCTCTTCTAACACAAACCCCCCCCCAATCCCCCTCCTAGCACAGATCCTCTTTCCCCCATTCACCCTCCCAACACAAATCCACCCAAATCACCATTCCTAGCACCCCTCCTAATTTCCTCTCCTAGAATTCCTATCCTCTGCCACCCTCCAACTTCCCCCTCCCAATACAAATCACCACCCCCATCTCCTTGTGGTGCCCCCAAATCACATGATACCACAGTGCCCAGGGCAGCCGCCCCTCCTACCCACCCCTTGTCCTGACCCTGCTTCTCTGTAAACAAATGACCATTTACTAATCGATCAAAAAGTGTTTTTTCAGAAACCATGAATCAGACCGAGACAGAAGTACAGTTAAATAACACTTGTTTAATAATAATAAAAGTAAATAGAACAAAACATAGCCTAAGTTCGGTAACCGGAACGGATAGTCAAACAAGCCAGGAAGTCAGGAAGCCTGGTGGGACAGCAAGCAGGATCTGGAACCAGAAGGGACGTCAGCCAAGCAAGTCTTTAACAGGCACGCAGGAGAGAGTCTCTGTGATGTTGACCAGGCGAAGGCAGAGAAGATCTGGGCTGGACAGCTTAAGTAGTCAGGACTGAGGAGCAGGATATCATCAACAGGTGAGTCACTGTGGAGAGATAGGAGCTGGCAATTAACCGAAAGCTGAGCGGCCAGCTCAGAGAAGGAAGGGCTGAGCCCAGCCCTGACAGTACCCCCTCCTCAACGACCCCTCCCCCTCAGAGGACCACCAGGCTTGAGGGGAAAACGTCTATGGAAATCACGGAGGAGGACAGGGTGATACGCAGAGGAGAAAGCAAGCTGAATTCCCATCTGTGCGTAAAAGGCTCGCCAGAACCGGGACACAAACTGAATACCCCTTTCCAAGACGATCACCTTGGGTAGCCCATGTAAGCGAAAGATATCCTGAGCAAAAATGGAAGCCAGTTCCTTAGATGTGGGCAACTTCTTAAGTTGAATACAATGAGACATTTTTGAGAACCGGTCAACCACCATAAGGAGAACTGTGTTGCCCTGGGAGTTGGGTAACTCCACAATAAAATCCATAGACAGGTGGGTCCAAGGCCTCTCTCCATTGGGTATGGGTTGTAGGAGACCGACTGGAAAGTGTCATGGAGTCTTACTCTGAGCACACACGGAAAAAGCAGCTACGAAGGTGGCTACATCAGCACGTAGACTAGGGCACCAGAATTGTTGAGAAATGGCCCAAAAGAGTTGATTCTTCCCAGGGTGACCAGCAGCCTTGGGAGAATGGTAAGTCTAGAGCACAGCAGTACGGAGACTCTCAGGGACAAAGCAGCGGTCACAAGGTTTCTCAGGAGGAGCATGGACCTGAGCGGCAAGAATTTTGTCACCCAAAGGAGAAGTGAGACTGGTGAGACTGGTGCGAACCGTAGCCAGAACACAATCAGGAGGAATCACAGGAACCTGAACCGACTCAAACTTGGAAGTGAAGGAAAATTGTCGCAACAAAGCGTCAGCCCTTATATTCCAAGTACCGGGTAGGAATGAGACAATGTAATTGAAACTTGACAAGAAAAGAGCAAATCGTGCCCTTTTGGGAGAGAAACGTTTAGCCTCAGACAAGAATGTGAGATTCTTAAAGTCAGTAAGAATGAAAACTGGAACAGTGGTACCTTAGAGGAAATGTCTCCATTCTTTCAGGGCTAAAATTATCGCTAACAGCTCTCTGTCCCCAATCTCATAATTGCATCCTGCAGGTGACAATTTCCTGGAAAAGTAGTCACAAGGATGCATAGCGCTCTCAGATGTATAACGTTGAGACAGAAGAGCGCCAACTCCAGTCTCAGAAGTATCAACCTCAAGGATAAAGGGTAATGTAGGATCAGGATGTGCAAACACAGGAGCAGAAACAAAGGCAGCCTTGAGACTCTCAAAGGCCTTAATGGACTCCTGAGACCAACTCTGTGAGTTACCGTCCTTTCTGGTCATATCAGTCAGGGGCTTGACCAGAGACGAAAAGTTACGAATAAACTTCCGATAATATTTGGAAAAGCCAAGAAAACGTTGCAGAGGACATAACCCCACAGGCCGGGCCACTGTAGGACTGCTGAAAGTTTCTCTGGGTCCATCGAAAAACCAGCAGTGAAAATGACATAACCCAGGAACTTAACCTGTTCACGATGGAACTCGCACTTCTCCAATTTACAATGGAGAGTGTTCTCTCTTAGTTTCTGAAGCACACGACAGACATCTGTGTGGTGGCTCTCTAGGGACTCGGAAAATATGAGGATATCGTCGAGATAAACCACCACACATAACTGCAACAAATCTAAGAGGACATCTTTAATAAATTCCTGGAAAACTGCCGGAGCGTTACAAAGGCCAAATGGCATTACGAGGTAATCATAATGGCCTGTTCTGGTATTAAACGCAGTTTTCTATTCATTACCCTCCTTAATCCTCACAAGATTATATGCTCCTTTCAAATCAAGCTTCGTGAAAAGCGTTGCTCCCTTGAGGCGGTCAAATAACTCCATAATTAATGGAATCGGATAAGCATTCTTAGTCGTGAAATGATTGAGATCCCTATAAACAATACAAGGTCTCAGTTCACCACTCTTCTTCTTCACAAAGAAGAAACCAGCACCAGCAGGAAACAAGGATTTGTGGATGAAACCTTGAGAAAGTGCGTCTGCAACATACTCCTCCATAGCCTTATCCTCCGAGACCGACAAAGGGTAGACCCAGGCACTAGGTTGAAGGTCAATTGTGCAATCATAAGACCAGTGTGGAAGCAAACTACCGGCTTGACCTTTGTCAAAGACATTGCTAAACTCGCAGTACTCCTCCGGCAGGGAGGAGAGTGAAGTGGTGCACAGGACCTTAGCCACCTTCTGAAAGCATGTCTTACTGTATTGTGACAACCAGGAGAGAACCTCAGCACAAAGCCAATCAAAAGAGGGGTTGTGCCTCTGTAACCAAGGATAACCAATAACCAGCAGAAATTTAGGTAAGGAAATAACTTGGAATCAGATTATCTCATGGTGAACAGTCCCTATGGCCATGGACAACAGAGCAGTCTCATGAGTCACATGGGCAGGCTGTAGAGGTCTCCCATCAAAGAGCCTCAATGACAAGTGAAGTGGCACGCAGCTGTAGCGGAATCGAGTGCTTCGATACAAAGGCAGCATCAATGAACAGGCTCTGCAGCCCCAGAGTCGATTAGAGCCTGTATCTAGATGGACATCTCTAGCTACTGATGGCTCAGTGTGGGCTGGTTTCAGCCACATCTGCGGTGCACAGCGATCTACCCATCAACCGCCGACAGCTGGCGCCTGACGGGTAGATCAAGATTTACCCAGTATGCAGAGTAGCGCAGGAAGCATTTGTCTGTAGTAAGTTCTCTCTCATGTCACGCAGTGCTGCTCGCTCCCTGGCGGCCCCTCCTCTCTTCTCGTGTATCCCAGATGATGTCACAAGCCAATGGGGATATACGAGAAGAGAGGAGGGGCTGCCGGGGAGTGCTGTGCTAATCTGCATGCTGGCTAGTAAGATTCCATGATGTGCCCCCTGATGTGCCCTGATGATGTGCCCTATAATGTACCCCATCATGTGCCTTGATGTGCCCCATCATGTGCCCCCAGATGTGCCCTATAATTTTCCCCATCATGTACCTTGATGTGTCCCATCATGTGCCCCCAGATGTGCCCTATAATGTGCCCAATCATGTGCCTTGATGTGCCCCATCATGTGCCCCCTGATGTGCCCTATAATGGGCCCCATCATGTGCCCCGTGCCCTGATTACTATGTTCCCCATGCCCTGTGCCCTGATGTGCCCCGTACCCTGATGTGCTATGTGCCCTGATGTGCTATTTGCCCCAATGTGCCCTATAATGTGCCCTGATGTGCCCCATTATGTGCCATGTGCCATAATGTGCTCTGATGTGCCCCGTGCCCTGATGTGCCCTGTGCCCTGATGTGCTATGTGCCCTGATGTGCCCTAATGTGCCCTGTGCCCTGATGTGCCATGTGGACTGATGTGCCTCATTTTCTGCTGTGCCCCGTGCCCTGATGTGCTATGTGCCCTGATGTGCCCTAATGTGCTATGTGCCCCATAATGTGCCCTGATGTGCCCCATAATGTGCCATGTGCCTGATGTGCCATAATGTGCCCTAATGTGCCCCGAGCCCTGATGTGCCCCAATGTGCCCCGTGCCCAGATGTGCTATGTGCCATGTGCCCCGATGTGCCCCGTGCCCTGATGTGCCATGTGCCCTAATGTGCTATGTGCCCTGTGCCCTGATGTGCCATGTGGCCTGATGTGCCCCATGCCCTGATGTGCCCCTATGTCCTATGCCCCCAGATGTGCCCTATAATGTGCCCCATCATATGCCTTGATGTGCCCCATCACGTGCCCCCTGATGTGCCCTATAATGTGCCCCATCATGTGCCCCATGCCCTGATGTACTATGTGCCCCATGCCCTGTGCCCTGATGTGCCCCGTACCCTGATGTGCTCCGTGCCCTGATGTGCTATGTTCCCTGGTGTGCTATGTGCCCTGATGTGCTATTTGCCCCAATGTGCCCCATAATGTGCCCTGATGTGCCACATAATGTGCCATGTGCCATAATGTGCCCTGATGTGCCCCGTGCCCTGATGAGCCCTGTGCTATGTGCTCCGATGTGCCCTGATGTGCTATGTGCCCTGTGCCCTGATGTGCCATGTGGACTGATGTGCCCCATGCCCTGCTGTGCTCTGTGCCCTGATGTGCTATGTGCCCAGATTTGCTATGTGCCCTGATGTGCTATGTGCCCCATAATGTGGCCTGATGTGCCCCATAATGTGCCATGTGCCCTGATGTGCCACAATGTGCCCTGATGTGCCCCGAGCTCTGATGTGCCCCGATGTGCCATGTGCCCCGTGCCCTGATGTGCCCTGTGCCCCGATGTGCTATCTGCCATGTGCCCCGATGTGCCATGTGCCCTTATGTGCCATGTGCCCTGATGTGCTATGTGCCCTGTGCCCTGATGTGCCATGTGGCCTGATGTGCCCCATGCCCTGATGTGCCCTAATGTGCTATGTGCCCCATAATGTGCCCTGATGTGCCCCATAATGTGCCATGTGCCCTGATGTGCCATAATGTGCCCTAATGTGCCCCGAGCCCTGATGTGCCCCAATGTGCCCCGTGCCCTGATGTGCTATGTGCCATGTGCCCCGATGTGCCCCGTGCCCTGATGTGCCATGTGCCCTAATGTGCTATGTGCCCTGTGCCCTGATGTGCCATGTGGCCTGATGTGCCCCATGCCCTGATGTGCCCCTATGTCCTATGCCCCCAGATGTGCCCTATAATGTGCCCCATCATATGCCTTGATGTGCCCCATCACGTGCCCCCTGATGTGCCCTATAATGTGCCCCATCATGTGCCCCGTGCCCTGATGTACTATGTGCCCCATGCCCTGTGCCCTGATGTGCCCCGTACCCTGATGTGCTCCGTGCCCTGATGTGCTATGTTCCCTGGTGTGCTATGTGCCCTGATGTGCTATTTGCCCCAATGTGCCCCATAATGTGCCCTGATGTGCCACATAATGTGCCATGTGCCATAATGTGCCCTGATGTGCCCCGTGCCCTGATGAGCCCTGTGCTATGTGCTCCGATGTGCCCTGATGTGCTATGTGCCCTGTGCCCTGATGTGCCATGTGGACTGATGTGCCCCATGCCCTGCTGTGCTCTGTGCCCTGATGTGCTATGTGCCCAGATTTGCTATGTGCCCTGATGTGCTATGTGCCCCATAATGTGGCCTGATGTGCCCCATAATGTGCCATGTGCCCTGATGTGCCATAATGTGCCCTGATGTGCCCCGAGCTCTGATGTGCCCCGATTTGCCATGTGCCCCGTGCCCTGATGTGCCCTGTGCCCTGATGTGCTATGTGCCATGTGCCCCGATGTGCCATGTGCCCTTATGTGCCATGTGCCCTGATGTGCTATGTGCCCTGTGCCCTATGCCCTGATGTGCCCCGATGTCCTATGCCCTAATGTGCCCGTGACCTGATGTGCCCCGTGCCCTGATGTGCTGTGCCCCGATGTCCTATGCCCTGATGTGCCCCGATGCCTTATGCCCTGATGGGCCTTGTGCCCTGATGTCCTGTGCCATGATGTCCTGTACCCTGACGTGCCCTGATGTGTTGTGCCCTGTACCCTGATGTGTTGTGCCCTGATGTACTGTGACCTGTGCCCTGATGTCCTGTACCCTGATGTCCTGTACCCTGATGTGCTGGGCTCTGTACCCTGATGTGTTGTGCCCTGATGTGCTGGGCTCTGTACCCTTATGTGCTGTGCTCTGTACCCTGATGTTGCCTGGTGTGTTGTACCCTGATGTGTTGTACCCTGATGTTCCTTGTGCCCTGATGTGCTGGACTCTGTATCCTGATATGCTGTGCTCTGATGTACCGTACCCTGATGTGTTGTGCCCTGGGCCGGTCTGGGTGAAGTCCAGGGCCACATTTTTGTCCCAGTCCAGCCCTGAGTGCAGGGGTCAAAAGCTGGGGGGGGCAATGTGTAATGTGCAGGGGTCCAGAGCTGGGGTGGGGGGCTGTGTAATGTAAAGGGGTCCAAAGCTGGGGTGGGGGGTTGCGTAATGTGCAGGTGTCCAGAGCTGGGGTGGGGGGCTGTGTAATGTGCAGGGGTCCAGGGTTTGGGGGGGTAATGTGCATGGGTCCAGAGTTGGGAGAGGTAATGTTCTAATGTTCATGGGTCCCGATCTGGGGGAGTCCAGAGCTGGGGGGAAGTGTAATATGCAGGGGTCCATAGCTGGGGTGGGGGGGCTATGTAATGTGCAGGGGTCCAGAGCTGGGGTGGGGGGCTGTGTAATGTGCAAGGGGTCCAGAGCTGTGGGGGGGCGGCTGTGTAATGTGTAGGGGTCCAAAGCTGGGGTGGGGGCTGTGTAATGTGCAGGGATCCATAGATAGTGGGGGGGCTGTGTAATCTGCAGGGGTCCAGACCTGTGGGGGGCTGTGTAATGTAAAGGGGTCCAGAGGTGCAGTTGTGGAGAGGGGGTACACAGTAGTAATAAAGAGTTATTGGGTAAGAGGTATGCAGAGGTATGCATACCGCCCCGGGTGCCAAATACTCTAGGTACGCCATTGGCTATAACACATAGAAAACAATGGAGCCTGCAGAGTATTGACCATGTGCCACCAGTTTTACATGAGATTGATAAGCAGGCACCACCAGGAACAGAATTAGAAGAGAAGTGACAATGCATGTATATGCTGGCCAGAGGAGTGCAGTATGCATTCAGTACTTATCTCAACTTGTTCCATGGAATTAAAAACAAAACAGAAAAAACAATAAGCACCAGTGTTATTCTATACTAGTTATACTCTGTGAACTAAATGTACTGTCTATGTTCTGGTATTCAGTCTGAGATTTTTATTTATTTTTTTCTACAAATGTCATTTAGCGAGGCAAACCATTTTCCATGCTTGAGCTCATCAACTCTGTCTCTGCCTTGACCCATTTCCAGTAAATGCCTCCCATTGTATTATAACAGCAGCATGTATCCCGAGACTAATCAGGTATGTGTGCTGCAGTTTGTATGCGGCATGGTCACTTAAAGCTCTGCATCAAGCTTTACTAACAAATGTTTTTTATCTATCTAACGTTATTATATATTTTTTCAGTTAAAGAATAAAACATGTATTTACTTGTTTTGCTTCAATATTTTAGGGCTTGTCACTTACATAAAACAGGACACTTATGTATGTTTATGAATTATGTATGGCATATTTATAAAGCACTGAATGTGACATGGACTGAACCGGTGGTGAATTAACCACTGTCATTTAAAAAAACATGCAACTGGAAGATTCACCTGCAGTGAATGTTTGCTGAATGTCAGATTTACTGCCATAGTGTTGTAACAGAAGCATGTAAGTGAAGAGGTTTTACAAAAGATACATGCTAGTGTAACGCACCCCCTAAGGAGCAGCAAGTAGATTGTGATTCTCCCATCCCGCACAGCCAGGCACACTGAATTTCCACAGTCACTCCAGAGTCAGAGAACAGTCTGTGATTTTGTTTTTTTGTTTTATTGAGGGTAATAAACTTGGAAGGGGATAGGGGTATTATGGGATGCCCACTTGACTTTAGAACAAACTTCAGGGAAACTTTTCCTATATACAGTCTATATACAGCCCCAAACATTACCTCCAGCATACACTTGCTTGCAGAAATCCAGCTGTGTCACTCTAAAAGGGTTTGTAGCCATGGACCATTAGAGCCAGGGACTTGTAGAACATTGGAGTGACACAGCTAACACATTTCCAGCACTTCCTCCTATGGTCACTGAGTCCAGCACCACCTCTTCGGGCACTGCCAGCCTGCCTTTTATTAGCCCTCCTGGCTAACTTCTCCACAGTCCTCCACACTGACATTCTCTCCACAGTCCTCCCAGACTGAACACTCACCTGCCCACCCGGCTGATGTTCTGACCTGCTCCCGATGTCCTCACACTTGCTCTAATACCTCCAGGATAGGATTCCTCTGAGTGCTGTAGCGGGTCCTTCCAGCACCCAAGCCCCAGGCCAACCCCCCCCCCCCAGACTAGGGGGCACCCTCAAGGGCCACTGACAGCACTCCATCTCTATCTTCCACCCTGCTGGCATGACTCATGTCTATTTATCAGGTGAGTCGGCCCCCTGCCAGCCCATTTGCTGGGGATTGGCTGAGGCTCTCATAAATATGCATGGCAGCTGCTCCTAGCTTCCACCCACTACATCTGGAAGTATGTGCAAGGTTCCTGAAACAGCAGGAGGCACCAGAAGAGCTGTCAGATGAGTCATCCAGCCTCACTGAGTCACTCAACCCTGACCCAGCCCAAGCCTGGATCTCAGCCAAACCACCCAGGTACGAAATTTAAAGGAATATTTCACTTTTACTGTTTCACTTTAAGCCTTTCTTAAAATCACTGCTCCTGAAAAAACGGCCGTTTTTAAATCCTTTTTTTGCATTGATGCATGTCCCCTGGGGCAGGACCCAGGTCCCCAAACACTTTTTATGACAATACCATGCACATAAGCCTTTAAAATTAGCACTTTTGATTTCTCCCATAGACTTTTAAAGGGTGTTCCGCGGCTTTCGAATTTGCCGCAAACACCCCAAATTGTTCGCTATTCGGCGAACAGGTGAACACCCGATGTTCGAGTCGAACTTTCGTTCGACTCGTACATCGGGCTCATCCCTATTCAACATATAGCTTTGAATGCAAAAAGCAGTATTATGCTATTATAAAAACCCAGACCTGGGCAGCATTACTTTCACAGGTATGCAGCAAGCAAACATCTTTGTTCCTCAGGAGGACTGTGTTGTGATGCATGCAAACTTCTATCTCTCCCAAATCAGTTAGTTTACATGTTGGAGAAAATACAGATGGAGTTTTACTTGCAGGCCACTCTAGATGTAACCCTCAGTGCCCACTGCATCCTTAAAACCCACTAAAAGACAACTTAAACACTTTCTGCCCAGAACAATTTTTTAATTTTACACAAACATGTTTTAAATTAGTGTTTTTTGCTAGAAAATTACTTAGAACCTTCATATATTATATAAATGCTAAAAAGCAGAGGCCCTGGAAAAAAAAAAGTTGGTGGTTGCAACTTTTTTTATGTCACACAATAAATGGCGCAGTTGTTTATCAAATGCAGATCTTCAGAAAAAACTGTGCATACAAACACAATATATTACCCAATTTTTTGTTACAATTTAGAAGATGATGATGCATTGAGTAAATATATACCAAACATGTCAAAACTCAAAATTGCACACACCTGAGAAATTGCTACAAACTAAAGTACCTACATTTTTCATAAGTGATGCTTAAAAAATATTTACAGATTATCAGTGTAGAGTTAGACGTAAATGATGGCTCTCACGCTGACATTCATGGTGACACCTCACATAAGCACGCGGGACCTACGTGTAATGCCAGAAATGGGAGTAAGGGTGGCCCTTCTCTGTAAAAGCCGATTGCTGGCTGTAAAAAAAGATACCAAGATCATAGCCGCAGCTTAAGCATCATATTGGTGTAACCACTTGCTTAGGCAACTTTCATGGCACCAACCTTTCCCTTTCTATATTGACTGAGTATGGTAGTTTACAGAGACTTCCTAGGCTAGGTGCAGTGTTCCTGATGTGGACAAGGAATTACACAGGAGGTAGTATCTCGGATGCACATGTTCCTCTTCCATGATCATTGACTGTATAAGTATGCATTGACTACTCTACAGTAGTTGTAGGTAGTAATAGGTGTGTTTGTCCCAGGGCAGGTTCTTAGAATGTATTAAAACCAGGACAGCCAGGAGACAAGCATTTTCAGAAAGACAGCAATAATAGCTGCCTTCTGGCATGTAGGGTTCGCTTTAAGGCCTTCACAATAAAGATAAAAATGGTGGAATGAAGGGCCTGTGTAACCATTATATATTTTCAATTTTTCATATTTTTTTTCATACATAGTAATACAGAGAATGGCATAAAATCTAAACGGAGGACGATGAGCTCAAAAGTCTTCCTACCAGCATTATTCTACCCAGAACAAGAGGACTTTAAGGAAAGTTAAACTTTAAGGAAACAATCTTTCAAGGGAACTGAGGTATTATTACATATTTTGAACAAAGACAACTGGAAGTATGAAAGAGGCCATCAACATAAAGCTGGAACAAATCTCTCAGGAATATGTTATGGTACATCTCTAATGCTGCGTACACACGGTCGGATTTCCGATGGGAAATGTTCGATGGGAGCTTGTTGTCGGAAATTCCGACCGTGTGTAGGGTCCATCAGACATTTTCCGTCAGAATTTCCGACAAACAAAATTTGAGATCTGGATCTCAAATTTTCCGACAACAAAATCCGTTGTTGGAAATTCCGATCGCGTGTACACAATTCCGACGCACAAATTTCCACGCATGCTCGGAATCAAGCAGAAGAGCCGCACTGGCTATTAAATTTAATTTTTCGGCCATCGGCATATTCAATAGCTGGTTGTTAAAGGGAAGCCAGCCGCCGCGTCCTTGACAACCGATGACTCACTAGCTGTCAGCGGGTTCCCCGTAAACCAGAGAATTGCCGGGGATGAAAAATAAAGAAAAAACACAGCCCTTCTGGTATGGATTTTAAGGGGAACCCCACGCCAAAAAAAACCCGGTGTGGGCCCCCCAATCAATACCAGACCCTTAGGTCTGGTATGGATTTTGAGGGGAACCCCATGGCAAAATATAGAAAAAATGGCATGGGGTGGCCCCACCCCTTAATTATATAGGAACTGTCAAACACAGGAGCGGGCAGACAGCTGGAGTCAGTGACTGGTGTGGACCTTTTTTTTTTCGGGTCGCGGTGGTGTTCATCGTGATTGACACTGGATCTACACTGGGAACATTGTTTTTGGGTTTTTTTAATAAAGGAATTATCAAAAACTGTCTCTGTGTTTGTATGTATTTTTGACACTTTTTTTTGGTGAATGAGTAGGGGTACAATGTACCCCTACTCATTCAAATGTTGAAGGGGGCTTCCAGATTACAATGAGCCTGCAGACCCCCACAACCACCGGCCAGGGTTGTGGGGAAGAGGCCGTTGTCCCCATCAACATGTTGAGGGCATGTGGCCAGGTATGGCTCAGGAGGGGGCGCTCGATCATCCCTGCCCTTTCCTGGCCTGCCAGGCTGCATGCTCGGATAAGGGTATGGTACGGTTTTTGTAGGGTGCCCCATGCTTTATTTTTATCAATTTGTGTTCAAAACTGAGGACATGTGCATTCCTATAGAAGGCATTGAGCCTGGAATTCATATCTGAATCACACCACAGTGCTCAGAAAACAGACAGGACTTATTTCAAATTTGCATTAAAATAGCACTGCCACTGCACCGCAGATATATGAACTGGCTCCATAGAAAGCCAGTTTGGTTCACATGTCATGCGAATCAGATGCGGTTCAAAACACATCCAATTCGTATGAATGGGAATGGAGCATTGCACCTATTATATTTCAGGTTCCTTGGATATGTGGCAAATCTTCTTCAATATTACAAAACAAGATTTCAATTTTTCCTATTTTTTTTTCCTACAGAGTAATATAGTAATTCTGTATGCTGGAGTGTCAGAAAATCTAAACAGAGAAGGGTGAACCTAAAATTCTTCCAACCAGCATTTTTCTCCCCAGAAGACTGAGGACTTCCTATTAGTGCAGGGTGTTATGGACCCAAAAGGCTTTACCATGGCACCCCACACTAACAATGTAAAGATGCAGAGAGCCTTGCTGACTTGATGACGGGAGGGAGCTCAGAGTTAAACCTAAAGTCTAAGGACAGTGAAGAACACATTTTGTACAAAGAGGACAACTGGTTCCAACGAGGTATGAAAGAGGCCATTAAAGTGGTTGTTACCCCCCAAAAAAATCATGCTCCTGTCCCTTTAAGGCTCGAGCTATAACAGTGCTTTTGCCTAGTCAATTGCCTCTTTGTATCTCCTACTGTAACTGATTGATTCTGCCTGATCCTGACCTTCCCTCTGTGAGCTGACCACGTTTATCATTTCTGCTGAGCCATGAGATCGGGGTCAGGATATGTGCCTCTGTCATCTAGCTTTTCTCCTGTGTGTCTGCGTGTCTCTACAGCTCCCCCTCCTCTCTCCCTGTCAGATCCGTAGTGTGTAGTAAGAACACCATCTCACTGCCCCTCCCCTATCTTCTCCTCACAGCCCCTCTCCTCCAGCCTTCATTCACCGACTATACTGTTTACCTAAAACAGAAGGAGAATCTCGACCCCTCCCACTTGGCTCTCTTAGATCGGGATACAGAGCAGAGAAATCTGTAAGGTGAACCTACACAGGACCCCTCCCCATCCCCCCAGTCCCACTGACCTGCAGCATGGCGATCTCCCGTTCTGAGCCCTGGTATAGCCGCCTCAGGGGTCCGGGGCTTAGAAATCCCCTCGACATTCATTCTTCTCCTTCCCCGCTGAGAGGACAGGTTACGCAGGTTCTAATAGGTCGACGTCACCCATGTGACTGCGCCGACCAATTAGAATGCTCTTAAATGTCCCTCCTGACAAGGTACGTTTAGGAAATGAAGCTCCGGGGATTTCTAAGCCCCAAAGCCGTGAGGCGGCTATAGCAGGGCTCAGAATGGGAGATCGCCGCGCTGTAGGTCAACAGGACTGGGGGGGATGGTTAGGGGGTCCTGTGTAAGTTCACCTTACAGATTTTTCTGTAAAGGTGAACTAACCCTTTAAGTAAAGTTGGAACAAATCTCTCAGAGTTATGCTGTGGTATAGTTCTTATAATAACTCAAGCTGCTTTGATGAGTGGCAAAAATGTATTACAGAACAACTCCAGTTGAATGTGGCTAACTACTACTGTGAAAACAAAAGCGTATTTTCATGCTTAGAAACAACTGATTGCAAAGGATGCCACTTTTTTTACTCCACTTTTTTATTCATAAAACATCAAATGCCTCAATTTTCAAAAATAACATCTGTACACAAAGTTTCACAAGGGAAGTAAAGCTATTTAAATACTTTTTCCTGCTGTTTTTACTGGTCCCAGTCCCAGAACTTCATCTTGTCAAAACATTATAAATGTAACACGCGTTTGAAGTGGAAAGGTCAGAAATTCAACCACACTTTAGGCACAATTTTTTTTTATATACAACCCACATATACCAATATACACCAAAAAACTTACATAAATTAATTGGTGTATCTAAGTCGAGAAAAAATGGGTCTGTATACTTAGGTTTATGTCAATTTTACATATTAGATTTGATGGTTTTATTTATGGTTGCGGTAGACACAAGTATGGGCTTGTGTTGACAGCCTTTTGTTTGTGTCAGGCCTTCTTATCTCACCATTGAATTTAATGGGAATTCAAAAGCAGCTTAAGGCTCGATTCACACCTATGCATGTTGCTTTTGAGCGTTTTTGGAGGTTTTTTTTTCATGCTTGCCACGTTTTTGAGCCGCGTTTTTGCCGCGATTTTGCCGCGATTTTGCCGCGATTTGCGTTTTGCGTATTTTTTTTTTTTTTTTACATTTTTTTTTACAGTCTTAAAAAAAATTATAAAAAAATAAAATTAAAAAAAAAAAACAAAAAAAACGGCAAAAACGCATCAAAAACGCACCAAAAACGCATCAAAAACGCTGCAAAAACGGTGCACTTGCGTTTTTGATGCTTGTCCATTGAATTCTATTACATGCAAAACGCTGCATTTTGCATGAAAAAAAGTCCCTGACCCTTTCCAAAAATGCAGAGAAACAAAAAGGCATTGATGTGAACATGTTCCATAGGAACCCATGTTAAAAAATTCCCGTGCATTTCTGCAAAATGCAAAATGCATCAAAAAACGCGCTAGAGTGAATGGAGCCTAATACAGATTGATGCTTAGGAGGACAATTGCAGCTCACCTGACAATGAACTCTGAATAATCGTCTTTTTTGATGTTTTGTTGATTTTATCCATGGTTGTTACACCATATATGACTTTATCAATGAGCTAGTTTGCTTTTAAACAAATTTATATTTAGAAAATTATTACTATGTATTCTCAATCTCAAACACAGAAAAGTCCTAAATTTAAGGGGAGATGAAAAGAAAACAACCAGAAAATGAATATTTAAAGTATATCCCATACCACAACTTTTTAGAACAAAGCCTCGTACACATGATCAGATTTTACAAAGACAAAACCTCAGACTTTTGTCCGAAGGTGTGTGCCTGGATTTTGTCTTGCATACAAACGGTAAGGAATTGTCGGCCAACAAACACGAACGTAGTGACATACTACCTGGTTTTTCAGCTCTTTAGTGCCACCCATTAGGCTCCTTCTGCTAATTTTAGCTTCCAACCAGACTGCTGGTTGGAAGCTAAAGAGTGGGGACCTTGAGTGGAGAGTGAACAAGTCTTGCTTTTTGACTGCTGGTGATTGCTGGGTTGCATTTTTAGGTTCTTTTTGGGGCTTTTCCTTGTAGCTTTTTAACACCCTTTTCTGACACTTTTTAAACAGCTTTTTTTCTTTGCTTCCTTCAGCCTACTAATAAAGGGCAGTGGTTAATTGGTCACAGGTGCTTAAAGTCTATTTAACCTTGTGTAATGCACATGTGAAATTGCCAGACTGCTGGTTGGAAGCTAAACAGTGGGGACCTTGAGTGGAGATTTAACAAATCTTGCTTTTTGATTGCTGGGTTGTATTTTTAGGTTCTTTTTGGGGCTTTTCCTTGTAGCTTTTTAACACTTTTTTCTGACACTTTTTAAAGCTTTTTTTCTTTGCTTCCTTCAGCCTACTAATTAAGGGGAGTGGTTAATTGGTCACAGGTGTTTGAGGCCTATATAACCTTGTGTAGAACTCATTGTGAGCCTGCTCATCTTTGAGTCTGCTGGAACTCTGTCCAAGTGGAACTGGTCTAAGTGGTGAGTTAAAACCATAGTTTAAAACAGGAGGTTGTCAGGGGTCATAGTACCTGTGTAGTGTGAGTACCTGAGTGTTGTCTGAGTAGTGTGTGTGGATCGTTAGTACTTGTGTATTGTGTACTGTATACTTGTGTATTGTGAGTGCAAGTAGGTCTGCGAGTGCACGTAGTTCTGCGAGTGCACGTAGGTCTGCGAGTACCTGTGCATTCTGTTGTTGAGTAACTGTGTATTGTCTTGAGTATTAGTGACAGGAAGATAGTTGTTAGGTAATTTGGACAGGGTATAATCTCCAATCCTCATTAAATTTAATAGGTACGATGCCTGGCGGGTGTGGAGAGGCGACTCTTTGTACATCTTGTGGCATGTATGCGTTCCTTGATCATCCGATCGAGGGTGAATACTGCTGTGCAAAATGTAAGCACATTGTTTCCCTGGAAGCCCAGGTTCTGAATCTGGGGAAGCAACTGTCAGCACTAAGAAGTCCCTCCATCCTAAAGGAGAGCCAGGAACGTACACGGCAGGTGCCAGCAGGGGCCAGCAAAGAGGCGGGGGGAGACAAAGAGGTGCAGGCACTAGCAAAGAGTAGATGGGTGACAGTCAGGAAGGGTAGAGGGGGAAGTGCCAGGGAGGCCGATCCAGGGCTGGAGCATCCCAATAAGAACACTCCATTGAGTGACATTGTGGTGAAACCAGTCAGGGACCAGCACTGCTGGAGCTGAGCGACTCTCCTAGCTGCTAGGGGAAGAACTCCTCCAGTGACAGTGGGGGGGGGGCGAAGGGAAAGGAAAGACAGATTCTGGTGGTAGGGGACTGAATTCTTATAAGGACAGAGAGGCCAATCTGTAACAAAGACCTGTGGCGCCGAACAGTATGTTGTCTACCAGGCGCTCGGGTTCGGCACATCACAGATCTGGTGAACAGATTCCTGGGAGGGGCTGGGGAAGACCCAGCTGTCATGGTGCACCTTGGCACCAATGACAAAGTCAGAGGCAGATGGAGTGTCCTAAAGAACGATTTTAGGGACTTAGGAGCTAAATTGAGGAAAAGGACCTCCAAGATAGTATTCTCAGGAATACTACCGGTACATCGAGCCACACCAGAAAGGCAGAGGGAGATTAGGGAAGTAAACAAGTGGCTGAAGAGCTGGTGTAGTAAGGAGGGGTTTGGGTTCCTGGAGGACTGGGCCGACTTGTCAGTCGATAACCAGTACTATAGAAAGGACGGACTGCACCTAAATGAGGAGGGTGCAGATCAGCTGGGAATGAAGATGGCCAAAAAGTTAGAGGGGTTTTAAACTAGGCGATTGGGGGGGGGGGGTCCAGAGGTAGAGATAGTCAGCGTGGAACATATTCCAGAGGGTAACATTGGGGGCATTAGTGGTAGGTTGACCAAAGCACATAAACCCAAGGTAAGTATAGTAGCAAGTCCTAGTTGCAATCTCGGAACACCCAATAAGTGGATAATATGCGACCAGTCTAAACTACGTGGCATGTTCACCAATGCCAGGAGCCTGGTGGACAAGATGGCTGAACTAGAGATACTGTTGTACGAGGAGGATTTGGATTTTGTGGGAATTTCAGCTCTCATGATTGGCTGGCAAATATTCAAGGGTGTATCCTTTATCGCAAGGATAGAAAGGGTAAAAAAGGGGGAGGGGTATGCCTATATATCAAGAATAATGTACAAGTGAATGTGAGAGGTGACATCAATAAGGGAGCTAGGGAGGAGGTGGAATCCTTATGGGTAGAGCTCCAAAGGGATGAAGCTAAGGGGGAAATAATACTGGGAGTATGCTATAGGTCCTCTAACCTGAGGGAGGAAGGGGAGACAGATCTCCTATCACAATTTGGATTAGCAGCAAGGATGGGAAGTGTTATCATAATGGGGGATTTTAATTATCCAGACATAGACTGGGCGGAGGGAACCACACATTCATCTAAGGCTCGCCAGTTCCTAAATGTCTTCCAGGACAATTTTATGGGTCAGATGGTAGACGCACCAACTAGAAATAAAGCATTACTGGATCTACTGATTACCAACAATACAGACCAATACAGGTAACAGCGATCACAGGTCACTTGGCTTCAGTATAAATCACACAAATAGGAAACATAAGGGGAATACAAAGACACTGAATTTCAAAATAGTGAACTTCCCTAAACTACGAACCTTGCTAGAAGGCAGAAATTGGGATAAAATCTTAGGAACAAAGAACACGGAGGAGAGATGGGTTTGCTTTAAGAGCATATTAAATAAGGGCATTAGCCAATGCATCCCATTGGGTAATAAATTTAAAAGACCAAACAAAAGTCCTGGATGGCTTAACGCCAATGTAAAAATGCATATAAAAGCAAATGAGAAGGCCTTCAAAAACACAAGGTTGAGGGATCATCATCAGCATTCATGCTTAATAAAGAATGCAGCAAGAAATGTAAGGGTGCAATAAGGACGGCTAAGATAGAACACGAAAGACACATAGCGGAGGAGAGCAAAAAAAATCCCAAGAAATTCTTTAAGTATGTAAACAGTGAAAAAGGGAGGACAGACCATATTGACCCCACAAAGAATGAGGAAGGACATCTGGTTTCAAAGGATGGGGAGATGGCGAAGGTATTGAATTTATTCTTCTCCTCAGTCTTCATGAGGGAATCGGGGGCTTCAGTAACCAAAACTGCAGTGTTTATCCTCATGACACATCACAGGAAGCACCTCCATGGTTAACAGAGGACAGAATTAAAATTAGACTTGAGAAACTTAACATTAATAAATCACCGGGACCAGATAGCTTGCACCGGAGGGTACTTAGGGAACTCAGTCAAGTAATTGCAAGACTATTGTTCCTAATTTTTACTGACAGTCTACTGACTGGAATGGTACCAGCTGAATGGAGAAAAGCCAATGTAGCACCAATATTTAAAAAAGGGCCCCAAATAAATCCCTGGGAATTACAGACCAGTTAGCCAAACATCGATAGCATGTAAACTCTTGTAGGGGATGATAAGGGACTATATACAAGATTTTAGTAATGACAACGGTATCAGTAATAGCAGTAGCAGTAATCAGCATGGATTCGAGAAGAATCGTTCTTGCCAAACCAATCTACTAACCTTCTATGAGCAGGTAAGTTGCCAGCTAGATAAAGGAAGGCCCATAGACGTGGTGTATCTGGATTTTGCAAAAGCATTTGACACAGTTCCCCATAAGCGTTTACTGTACAAAATAAGGTCCGTTGGCATAAACCATAGGGTGAGTACATGGATTGAAAACTGGCTACAAGGGCGAGTTCAGAGGGTGGTGATAAATGGGGAGTACTCGGAATAGTCAGGGGTGGGTAGTGGGGTCCCCCAGGGTTCTGTGCTGGGACCAATCCTATTTAATTTGTTCATAAATGACCTGGATGATGGGGTAAACAGTTCAATCTCTATATTTGCGGACAATATTAAGCTAAGCAGGGCAATAACTTCTCCGCAGGATGTGGAAACTTTGCAAAAAGATCTGAACAAATTAATGGGGTGGGCAACTACATGGCAAATGAGGTTCAATGTAGAAAAATGTAAAATAATGCATTTGGGTGGCAAAAATATGAATGCAATCTGGGGGGAGAACCTCTGGGGGAATCTAGGATGGAATAGGACCTGGGGGTCCTAGTAGATGAGATGAAGCTCAGCAATGGCATGCAATGCCAAGCTGCTGCTAACAAAGCAAACAAAATATTGGCATTCATTAAAAAGGGGATCAACTCCAGAGATAAAACGATAATTTTCCTGCTCTACAAGACTCTGGTCCGGCCGCATCTAGAGTATGCTGTCCAGTTCTGGGCACCAGTCCTCAGGAAGGATGTACTGGAAATGGAGCGAGTACAAAGAAGGGCAACAAAGCTAATAAAGGGTCTGGAGAATATTAGTTATGAGGAAAGGTTTCAAGCACTGAACTTATTCTCTGTGGAGAAGAGACGCTTGAGAGGGGATATGATTTCAATATACAAATACCGTACTGGTGACCCCACAAAAGAAATAAAACTTTTTCACAGAAGAGAGTTTAACATGACTCGTGGCCACTCATTACAATTAGAAGAAAAGAGGTTTAACCTTAAACTATGTAGAGGGTTCTTTATTGTAAGAGCGGCAAGGATGTGGAATTCCCTTCCGCAGGCGGTGGTCTCAGCGGGGGGGCATTGATAGTTTCAAGAAACTATTAGATAAGCACCTGAATGGCTGCAACATACAGGGATATACAATGTAATAATGAATATAATCACACACATAGGTTGGACTTGATAGACTTGTGTCTTTTTTCAACCTCACCTACTATGTAACTATGAAACTATGTAATGGAGAATTAACATTTGTGACGCTTTAAGTGGAGGACAGAGTAGAACTAAGTGGCTGGACCAAAAACACGTAGACCAGTTTGGTAAGAGGGAAAGGGAGCAGGGAGGATGAGGGGAGGAGAGGGGAGGGAAAGGAAGGAGAAGAAAGTATACATAAACATACTCACAATATAATTATACACGGTGTGCGGATAGGAATGGCTATACATTTTCACAGGGAGTGGAGGGATGGGGGGTGTTTAAGGAAAGGTGTTGTACAGGTTGGGATATAGTTGATACTATGGATAGAGGTGTTGTGATGGACAGGGACGGGGGGGAGTGTTGCCCTCTACCCCATGGTACAGCTGGATCCCGGGGATGGGGGCGACGTCCACTCGTCCCAAGAGCACTTTTACAGTTTGAGGATTAAATGTGTACTGTGTTAAGACATGTTAATGTAACATTTTAATGGCTTTTCATCTTACATAGTAATGTAAATTTGGCTATGTTATAGTTATATGCCTATGGTTCTTTGCTCTTTTGTGTATGTACACTTAAAAACTTTAATAAAAAATGTATTAAATTTAAAAAAAAACATTTGTGACATGGCAAATTATGAAATCTCGAAATGCAGCGCACAATTCTCTTCTTCTTTAATGGGATAACAATGAAGCTGCTTTGCTGGTGATACTGATGAAGTTCTGCCAAACATATTTTAAAAGGCTTTTATTTTCTAGTGATATCAAAAATAATATTATTATGCTTGTTTTTTTTGTTTTTGTTTTTTTTTTTAGGCAAGTTGCCACAACAACATTATCTCATCATTTTTAAGATCAAAGATACAACTATGTTGGTGTCCCTTGTTAATTTTACATTGTGTTTTTTAAATGTAACTGCCTACTCCCAAACTGTCATGTGAAGTAAAACACATAGCCAAGTATTATTCTACACAATTTTTTTATTGTGCATTAAAAAAGAAAACAAATTAAATTAGACATGCTATCTGCCAATAGAACTTAATCAAAAATACATTGTATGCATCCAAAAATATAGAAAATATACCAAATCACATCATTATTCAACCAAAAAATAAAAGCCTCTTAAATGTGTCCTGCTTCTTAATATAGGGGGTCAACAATGCCAAGAGTTGGTGAAAACAGGGGCCTGTCACCCGGAAATAATTCCTAAAATCATCCGGATTATTCTCCTGGAGCTCTCGCAGCAAAGGCATGTGACATAATTGGTCACGATTAATAAAGCAACCAATTTTTGGTCCAAGAACTCCTCTTCCTGTTCCTGGACTGGACTTGGGTCAAAGCAATAACTCCAAGGCCAATAATAAATAACACGTTATCGCCTCCAATTCCGCAACATGTCTGGTTGACGAACGGCCGTTCAGATATGAACTGAAAAGCGCGAAATGAAAAACGCGAATCAACACTCATCAAACTTCTATTAACACAAAATTAGCAGAAGGGTGGCGCCTGACAATTGAACTTCATCTTTATCGGCTCGTAGTACGTCTAGTATGTCACTACGTTCATGTTTGTTGGCAGACAATTGTGTACCGTTTGTATGCAAGACAAGTTTTAGGCCAACGCCCTTTGGACAAAAGTCCGAGGCTTTGTCTGCGGAAAATCCGATTGTGTGTATGAGGTTTTAGGCTCCATGCACACTGAAGCTCATAAACATCCATTTTTGGAAGTTTGGGTGTTTTTTTAACAGCCCATAAACTCCCCTCTATGTTATCCTATGTGTCCATGCACAAATGGATGTTTTTGGACATTTATCAGCAGTGGAGTTTATGGGCTGTTGTCTGAATGCCCTAAAATTGCATTCAGGAGCTATTTTTCTGACCACAAAAAAACGATTAAAAACGTTAAACGTACATAAACGCTGATAAACGTTGATAAACATGCAAAAACGTGGCTCACCAGACTTTTTTAACATTTTTGATCCATTGAAAAAAACATTTTTTAAAAACAAAAAAAAACGCTAAAAAATGCTAATAAACGCTATTGCGTTAACAAAACTTTGAAAGACTCACTGCAAAGCTACTGGCGTTTTTATTTTAACGTCCAGTGTGCATGGAGCCTTAGGGAAAATCCCCTTAAGATCATTGTTACTGGAACAGATGTCCCCATTGGAAGATTTACCCGTGCCTCTTGTTCTGAAGTATACGGTTTGGAATTTCCCATCACTTTCTGCGTCAGTGACAATGATCAACAGGACAAATAATAAGGGTCAATATCCCTTGTGAGGATACACACACCCATAATAACATGGGGGATTTAATCACTTCCCAATCCAACAGAAAAAAAAAGTTTTAGATATATCTTTAGATATAAAGTATATTGTGGTGATCATGCCAAATGCAATGCCCTCTTACTTGCCTTCCAATACAGCAGTGGTGATGCCCCCCTTCCGTGCACACTCTCACTACAAGACTGTAAGTCACAGCACCAACTTATATTGTGTCTGTAGTCTCCGCATTGATAGATTTCTTTCCACTGATCCAGGTCAGGAAGAGGGACCAGGGGTGGAGGGACCAGGGGTGGAGGGACCAGGGGTGTCAGTCTTTGTTTACAGCAGTTGGGGATGGAAAGGGCTTCTGGGACTTAAGACTGAAGTGACAATCTTCTGCATGATCTTGCTATCCACCAGCCTGGATGTGCAAAAGAACTAAGGAGGCACATACAATGTGAACATTTTACTTTTGTTCTTTTTTTGAAAAAGTGATCTTACATTTTGAAAATTGGGTTTACTTATACTATAAGAAAGAAAAAAAAAAAAAATCTTCCTCTTCCTTTTACAGTCCGTCCTTCCTTTATCTATTCTGAAGAAAACACAGTTTTTCCACCATCACCTTGCTAAACTGATTCCTGAATGAGAGGGTCTGCACTCATTATAACCACCTGCTGCACTTTCAGTGTTTTCATGAGAAAAGTTGCAGTGTCTGCATCCTTTTACTTCTGCGGGCGTGGGGCGTTCTGTACACCAACAGTGTACAGAACACCTCAAGATTGTCATATTGCATTTAATATTGCATTTCATTTCTTTGACAGTTTTAGAAAATACTTCAGCTTTAGATTAAAATGAAAGTACATTTTTAATAAAATGTTACTAAAGGCTTTTTTTTTAAAAATTAAAGTAACAAACATGTTATACTTACCTGCTCTGTGCAATTGTATTGCACAGAGCAGCCTCGGACCTCCTCTTCGCAGGTCACCTGTCCAATCTTACACATCAGTGTCTGTCCCCATAGCAAGTGCTTGCTATAAGGGCAAATGTGTAGGTTAGCTCCAGAGCTGGGCTATGTCTGGCTATAGAATCACACAGAGTGGTTTGGTCCCACCCTTTGCTTCCTCCTGGATCTGATTGACAGCAGCAGGAGTCAATGGCAGCAGCTGCTGCCTCCATGTCCAGTTAGGAGAGAGAGGGAGAGCAGAAATGCTGGCCTTCGGACACAGCACTGGATTGAGACTGGGCTCAGGTAAGTATTTAGGGGGCCGAGGGAGAGCTAATCTTAGAAGGTGTTTACCTTAATGCAGAGAATGCATTATGGTAAACCTTTAGCCTGAACAACCACTTTAACCTTAAATTGTAAAACAAAGCAGAATTCACCTTTATTCAACAGTTCCTCTCTTGTATTTTAATATCCAGTATTATTTCCAGACTAAATATCAGCCATTATATGCAGGCCACTATGGGGTGCTATTTTGTGCAAGCAATGTGTGCTATTTGCAAGCATACTATTAGATATACAGTATATTCCATTTTTATTTTAGCTATACCGCAACTTAGGTGGCATAGGTTTGGATGCTGGAATGTTTGCTGCCTAGAAAACCACATTCAGTACACTAATATCATCTCCATAAGCCTATCTTGCAGTGTTATAATTTCATAGACGAAAATATTTTTGGCGACAAAATTAACACTATTTTAGTCAGCTAAAATACGACTAAAACTAAAATAATTCAGATGACTAAAATACGACTAAAACGGCATTTCAGTCAAAAGACAATGACTAAAACTAAATTGAAAAAAAAAAAACGAAATTTCAAAATAACACTGATCTCTTGCACTTAGTAAAAGCTGCAATAGTACAATTTAGCTGTTCGACTACTTTGGCAGGCACATCAGTGTCATAGCGTAGGTACGTTTTCTTTAGTAAATTAGCCTCATAGTATGGTTTAGTGCTATAGCTGAATTTAGCAGATATACAATGAGCAAAATTATAAACGCAACACTTTTGTGTTGGCCCCAATTTATCATGAGCTGAACACAAAGATCTACAAATTTTTCTATGTACACAAAAGGCCTATTTCTCTCAAATATTTTTCACAAATCTGTCTAAATCTGTGTTAGTGAGCACTTCTTCTTTGCCAAGATAATCCATCCACCTCACATGTGTGGCATATCAAGATGCTGATTTGACAGCATGATTATTGCACAGGTGTACCTTAGGCTGGCCACAATAAAAGGCCACTCTAAAATGTGCAATCTTACTGTATTGGGGGGGGGGGGGGGGGTCCGAAAACCAGTCAATATCTGGTGTGACCACCATTTGCTTCATGCAGTGCAGCACATCTCCTTCGCATAGAGTTGATCAGGTTGTTGATTGTGGCCTGTGTCCATTCCTCTTCAATGGCTGTGCGAAGTTGCTTGATATTGGCAGGAACTGGAACACGCTGTTGTATACGCCTATCCAGAGCATCCTAAACATGCTCAATGGGTGACATGTCCGGTGAGTATGTTGGCCATGCAAGAACTGGGATCTTTTCAGCTTCCAGGAATTGTGTACAGATCCTTGTAACATGGGGCCGTGCATTATCATGCTGCAACATGAGGTGATGGTTGCGGATGAATGGCACAACAATGGGCCCCAGGATCTCGTCACGGTATCACTGTGCATTCAAAATGCCATCAAAAAAATGCACCTGTGTTCGTTGTCCATAGCATGCGCCTCCCCATAACATAACCCCACCACCACCATGGGCCACTCGATCCACAACGTTGACATCAGCAAACCGCTCACCCACACAACGCCATACACGCTGTCTGCCATCTGCTCTGTACCACGAAAACCGTGATTCATCCGTGAAAAGAACACCTCTCCAAAGTGCCAGAAGCCATCGAATGTGAGCATTTGCCCACTCAAGTTGGTTACGACGACGAACTGCAGTCAGGTCGTGACCCCGATGAGGACGACGAGCATGCAGATGAGCTTCCCTGAGACGGTTTCCCTGACAGTTTGTGCAGAAATTCTTTGGTTATGCAAACCGATTGTTGCAGCTGCTGTCCAGGTGGCTGGTCGCAGGCAATCTTGGAGGAGAAGATGCTGTATGTGGAGGTCTTGGGCTCGTGTGGTTACAGGTGCTCTGCGGTTGTGAGGCCAGTTGGATGTACTGCCAAATTCTCTGAAACACCTTTGGATACAGCTTAACGGCCTGAACAAGGACCTTTATGGCAGGATCACCACAATTTATTTTAGCCGCTTAACCACTTGACGACCGCCTCACGCCGATGTACGTCGGCAAGGCGGCATGGACAGGCAAAATCACGTACATGGTACGTGATTTGCCTTCCGCGGGTGGGGGGTCCGATCGGACCCCCCCCCCCTGCGCCCGAGGCGGTCCCGTTTTGTCCCCCGGCGATCGGAGACGAGGGGGAGGCCATCCGTTCGTGGCCCCCCCCTCGCGATCGCCGCCGGCCAATGGGAACACTCCTTTGCTGCTGTATGCTAAACAGCAGCAAAGGAAATGATGTCATCTCCCCTCGGGTCGGTAGTTTCCGTTCCGGCCCGAGGAGAGACGACAAGTGAGTGACTGCACCAACACACACACACACAGTAGAACATGCCAGGCACACATTACACCCCGATCCCCCCCCGATCGCCCCCCGATCCCCCCCCAATCACCCCCCCCCCCCCCTGTCACAAACTGACACCAGCAGTTTTTTTTTTTTTTCTGATTACTGCTAGGTGTCAGTTTGTGACAGTTACTGTGTTAGCACAGTTACTGTTACCCCCCTGTAGGTCTAGGGTACCCCCCTAACCCCCCCCTAATAAAGTTTTAACCCCTTGATCACCCCCCGTCACCAGTGTCACTAAGCGATCATTTTTCTGATCGCTGTATTAGTGTCGCTGGTGACGCTAGTTAGTGAGGTAAATATTTGGGTTCGCCGTCAGCGTTTTATAGCGTCAGGGACCCCCATATACTACCTAATAAATGTTTTAACCCCTTGATTGCCCCCTAGTTAACCCTTTCACCACTGATCACCGTATAACTGTTACGGTTGACGCTGGTTAGTTTGTTTATTTTTTATAGTGTCAGGGCACCCGCCGTTTATTACCGAATAAAGGTTTAGCCCCCTAATCGCCCGGCGGTGATATGCGTCGCCCCAGGCAGCGTCAGATTAGCGCCAGTACCGCTAACACCCACGCACGCAGCATACGCCTCCCTTAGTGGTATAGTATCTGAACGCATCAATATCTGATCCGATCAGATCTATACTAGCGTCCCCAGCAGTTTAGGGTTCCCAAAAACGCAGTGTTAGCGGGATCAGCCCAGATACCTGCTAGCACCTGCGTTTTGCGCCTCCGCCCGGCCCAGCCCACCCAAGTACAGTATCGATCGATCACTGACACTTACAAAACACTAAACGCATAACTGCAGCGTTCGCAGAGTCAGGCCTGATCCCTGCGATCGCTAACAGTTTTTTTGGTAGCATTTTGGTGAACTGGCAAGATCCAGCCCCAGGCAGCGTCAGGTTAGCGCCAGTACCGCTAACACCCACGCACGCACCGTACACCTCCCTTAGTGGTATAGTATCTGATCGGATCAATATCTGATCCGATCAGATCTATACTAGCGTCCCCAGCAGTTTAGGGTTCCCAAAAACGCAGTGTTAGCGGGATCAGCCCAGATACCTGCTAGCACCTGCGTTTTGCCCCTCCGTCCGGCCCGGCCCAGCCCACCCAAGTGCAGTATCGATCGATCACTGTCACTTACAAAACTCTAAACGCATAACTGCAGCGTTCGCAGAGTCAGGCCTGATCCCTGCGATCGCTAACAGTTTTTTTGGTAGCATTTTGGTGAACTGGCAAGCACCAGCCCCAGGCAGCGTCAGGTTAGCGCCAGTACCGCTAACACCCACGCACGCACCGTACACCTCCCTTAGTGGTATAGTATCTGATCGGATCAATATCTGATCCGATCAGATCTATACTAGCGTCCCCAGCAGTTTAGGGTTCCCAAAAACGCAGTGTTAGCGGGATCAGCCCAGATACCTGCTAGCACCTGCGTTTTGCCCCTCCGCCCGGCCCGGCCCAGCCCACCCAAGTGCAGTATCGATCGACCACTGTCACTTACAAAACTCTAAACGCATAACTGCAGCGTTCGCAGAGTCAGGCCTGATCCCTGCGATCGCTAACAGTTTTTTTGGTAGCGTTTTGGGGAACTGGCAAGCGCCAGCGGCGTAGTACACCCCGGTCGTAATCAAACCAGCACTGCAGTAACACTTGGTGACGTGGCGAGTCCCATAAGTGCAGTTCAAGCTGGTGAGGTGGCAAGCACAAGTAGTGTCCCGCTGCCACCAAAAAGACAAACACAGGCCCGTCGTGCCCATAATGCCCTTCCTGCTGCATTCGCCAATCCTAATTGGGAACCCACCGCTTCTGCAGCGCCCGTACTTCCCCCATTCACATCCCCAACCAAATGCAGTCGGCTGCATGAGAGGCATTTTTATGTCCTCCCGAGTACCCCTACCCAGCGAACCCCCCAAAAAAGATGTTGTGTCTGCAGCAAGCGCGGATATAGGCGTGACACCTGCTATTATTGTCCCTCCTGTCCTGAAAATCCTGGTCTTTGCATTGGTGAATGTTTTGAACGCTACCATGCACTAGTTGAGTATTAGCGTAGGGTACAGCATTGCACAGACTAGGCACACTTTCACAGGGTCTCCCAAGATGCCATCGCATTTTGAGAGACCCGAACCTGGAACCGGTTACAGTTATAAAAGTTAGTTACAAAAAAAGTGTAAAAAAAAAAATATATATAAAATAAAAAAAAATAGTTGTCGTTTTATTGTTCTCTCTCTCTCTATTCTCTCTCTATTGTTCTGCTCTTTTTTTTACTGTATTCTATTCTGCAATGTTTTATTGTTATTGTTATTGTTATTATGTTTTATCACGTTTGTTTTTCAGGTATGTAATTATTTATACTTTACTGTTTACTGTGCTTTATTGTTAACCATTGTTAACCATTTTTTTGTCTTCAGGTACGCCATGCACGACTTTGAGTGGTTATACCAGAATGATGCCTGCAGGTTTAGGTATCATCTTGGTATCATTCTTTTCAGCCAGCGGTCGGCTTTCATGTAAAAGCAATCCTAGCGGCTAATTAGCCTCTAGACTGCTTTTACAAGCCGTGGGAGGGAATGCCCCCCCCCCCACCGTCTTCCGTGTTTTTCTCTGGCTCTCCTGTCTCAACAGGGAACTTGAGAATGCAGCCGGTGATTCAGCCTGCTGACCATAGAGCTGATCAGAGACCAGAGTGGCGCCAAACATCTCTATGGCCTAAGAAACCGGAAGCTACGAGCATTTCATGGCTTAGATTTCGCCGGATGTAAATAGCGCCATTGGGAAATTGGGGAAGCATTTTATCACACCGATCTTGGTGTGGTCAGATGCTTTGAGGGCAGAGGAGAGATCTAGGGTCTAATAGACCCCAATTTTTTCAAAAAAGAGTACCTGTCACTACCTATTGCTATCATAGGGGATATTTACATTCCCCGAGATAACAATAAAAATGATTAAAAAAAAAAATATGAAAGGAACAGTTTAAAAGTAAGATTAAAAAAGCAAAAAAATAATTAAGAAAAAAAAAAAAAAAAAAAAAAGCACCCCTGTCGCCCCCTGCTCTCGCGCTAAGGCGAACGCAAGCGGCGGTCTGTCGTCAAACGTAAACAGCAATTGCACCATGCATGTGAGGTATCACCGCGAAGGCCAGATCGAGTGCAGTAATTTTTCCAGTAGACCTCCTCTGTAAATCTAAAGTGGTAACCTGTAAAGGCTTTTAAAGGCTTTTAAACATGTATTTATTTTGTTGCCACTGCACGTTTGTGCGCAATTTTAAAGCATGTCATGTTTGGTATCCATGTACTCGGCCTAAGATCATCTTTTTTATTTCATCAAACATTTGGGCAATATAGTGTGTTTTAGTGCATTAAAATTTAAAAAAGTGTGTTTTTTCCCCAAAAAATGCGTTTGAAAAATCGCTGCGCAATTACTGTGTGAAAAAAAAAAAATGAAACACCCACCATTTTAATCTGTAGGGCATTTGCTTTAAAAAAATATATAATGTTTGGGGGTTCAAAGTAATTTTTTTGCAAAAAAAAATAACTTTTTCATGTAAACAATAAGTGTCAGAAAGGGCTTTGTCTTCAAGTGGTTAGAAGAGTGGGTGATGTGTGACATAAGCTTCTAAATGTTGTGCATAAAATGCCAGGACAGTTCAAAACCCCCCTAAATGACCCCATTTTGGAAAGTAGACACCCCAAGCTATTTGCTGAGAGTCATGTCGAGTCCATGGAATATTTTATATTGCGACACAAGTTGCGGGAAAGAGACAAATTTTTTTTTTTTTTTTGCACAAAGTTGTCACTTAATGATATATTGCTCAAACATGCCATGGAAATATGTGAAATTACACCCCAAAATACATTCTGCTGCTTCTCCTGAGTACGGGGATACCACATGTGTGAGACTTTTTGGGAGCCTAGCCGCGTACGGGACCCCGAAAACCAAGTACCGCCTTCAGGCTTTCTAAGGGCGTGAATTTTTGATTTCACTCTTCACTGCCTATCACAGTTTCGGAGGCCATGGAATGCCCAGGTGGCACAAAACCCCCCCAAATGACCCCATTTTGGAAAGTAGACACCCCAAGCTATTTGCTGAGAGGTATAGTGAGTATTTTGCAGACCTCACTTTTTGTCACAAAGTTTTGAAAATTGAAAAAAGAAAAAAAAAATGTTTTTTCTTGTCTTTCTTCATTTTCAAAAACAAATGAGAGCTGTAAAATACTCACCATGCCTCTCAGCAAATAGCTTGGGGTGTCTACTTTCCAAAATGGGGTCATTTGGGGGGGGTTGTGCCACCTGGGCATTCCATGGCCTCCGAACCTGTGATAGGCAGTAAAGAGTGAAATCAAAAATTTTCACCCTTAGAAATCCTGAAGGCAGTGATTGGTTTTCGGGGTCCCGTACGCGGCTAGGCTCCCAAAAAGTCCCACACATGTGGTATCCCCATACTCAGGAGAAGCAGATAAATGTATTTTGGGGTGCAATTCCACATATGCCCATGGCCTGTGTGAGCAATATATCATTTAGTGACAACTTTATGAAAAAAAAAAAAAAAAAGTGTCACTTTCCCGCAACTTGTGTCAAAATATAAAATATTCCATGGACTCAATATGCCTCTCAGCAAATAGCTTGGGGTGTCTACTTTCCAAAATGGGGTCATTTTGGGGGGTTTTGTGCCACCTGGGCATTCCATGGCCTCCGAAACTGTGATAGGCAGAGAAGAGTGAAATCATAAATTTACACTCTTAGAAATCCTGAAGGCAGTGATTGGTTTTCGGGGCCCCGTACGCGGCTAGGCTCCCAAAAAGTCCCACACATGTGGTATCCCCATACTCAGGAGAAGCAGCTGAATGTATTTTGGGGTGCAATTCCACATAGGCCCATGGCCTGTGTGAGCAATATATCATTTAGTGACAACTTTTTGTAAATATATATATATTTTTTTTTTTTTGTCATTTTTCAATCACTTGGGACAAAAAAAATAAATATTCAATGGGTTCAACATGCCTCTCAGCAATTTCCTTGGGGTGTCTACTTTCCAAAATGGGGTCATTTGGGGGGGTTTTGTACTGCCCTGCCATTTTAGCACCTCAAGAAATGACATAGGCAGTCATAAACTAAAAGCTGTGTAAATTACAGAAAATGTACCCTAGTTTGTAGACGCTATAACTTTTGCGCAAACCAATAAATATACGCTTATTGACATTTTTTTTACCAAAGACATGTGGCCGAATACATTTTGGCCTAAATGTATGACTAAAATTTAGTTTATTGGATTTTTTTTATAACAAAAAGTAGAAAATATCATTTTTTTTCAAAATTTTCGGTCTTTTTCCGTTTATAGCGCAAAAAATAAAAACCGCAGAGGTGATCAAATACCATCAAAAGAAAGCTCTATTTGTGGGAAGAAAAGGACGCAAATTTCGTTTGGGTACAGCATTGCATGACCGCGCAATTAGCAGTTAAAGCGACGCAGTGCCAAATTGGAAAAAGACCTCTGGTCCTTAGGCAGCATAATGGTCCGGGGCTCAAGTGGTTAAGGTCCGCCCTATAGCAGTTTTACTGCTACAGGGTGGCACCTCTGTACCAGATCACGTATGATACATGATCTGGCTCTTCTGGGTAGCAGGCACAAATGTGTGCTTGCTCCCGCTCTGATTATACATAGTGGGAGCTGAGCGGCAGTCACCACAGACTTGATGTCTGTCGGTACCCGCCGATCCTTCGGTACAGAGGCAGAACATATCTCTCTCTCTCTCTCTCTCTCTCTCTCTCTCTCTCTCTCTCTCTCTCTCTCTCTCTCTCTCTCTCTCTATATATATATATATATATATATATATATATATAGAGAGAGAGAGAGAGAGAGAGAGAGAGAGAGATTTATATAAACAAGACAGATTGCCGTTCTGTCAGTAGGGAAGACATGGACAAAGATCTATGTCTTCCCTTAGTGAAAGTACCTCCCACAGTACACACGGAAACACTGGCTAGGCACACAGTTTGATCACCCGTGATGTTAACCCCTTACCAGCCAATATCATTAGTACCATGACAGTGCATATTTCTTAGCACTGATCACTGTATTAGTGTCATTGGTCCCCAAAAAGTGTCAGCTAGTGTCAGAATGTCCACCGCAATGTCACAGTCCCTCTATAAGTCACTGATCGCCGCAATTACTAGTAAAAAAATAAATACAAATAAATAAATACCGTATTTATCGGCGTATAACACGCACTTTTTCCCCCTTAAAATCAGGGGAAAGTCGCAGGTGCGTGTTATACGCCGATCCCCTGCGATCCCGAGCTGTCACAACTTCAAAATCGCCGACCGCGATATGAAAATGGCGCCGCCGGCGCCGAAATACACAGAGCCGGTCCTCGGCTCTTTCCGGCGGCTCTTGTTCACTTTCGGCTCCACTCGTAGTCCCGAGTGGAGCTATCCGAACCTACTCGGCTAGGTTCGGATAGCTCCGCTCGGGACTACGAGTGGAGCCGAAAGTGAACGAGAGCCGCCGGAAAGAGCCGAGGACCGGCTCTGTGTATTTCGGCGCCGGCGGCGCCATTTTCAAATCGCGGTCGGCGATTTTGAAGCCCAGGATGGCAGGAACAGGGGATCGAAGGCTGCACTGGGGCAAGGCTGCACTGGGGAAGGCTGCACTGGGGAAGGCTGCACTGACAAGGCTGCACTGGGGAAGGCTGCACTGGGGAAGGCTGCACTGACAAGGCTGCACTGACAAGGCTGCACTGACATGGCTGCACTGACATGGCTGCACTGAGAAGGCTGCACTGACATGGCTGCACTGAGAAGGCTGCACTGACATGGCTGCACTGACAAGGCTGCACTGGGGAAGGCTGCACTGACAAGGCTGCACTGACATGGCTGCACTGGGGCAAGGCTGCACTGACAAGGCTGCAATGATGGGCATTTAAATGTAAGTTTTTTTTCCCTTCAACTTCCCTCCTAAAAGTTTTTTTTTCCTTAAAATTCCCTCCTAAATTGGGGTGCGTGTTATACGCCGGTGCGTGTTATACGCCGATAAATACGGTATTTAAAAAAATATAAATATGCCATTTTTTTTAGACGCTATAACTTTTGCGCAAACCAATCAATATACTCTTACTGGGATTTTCTTACCAAAAATATGTAGCAGAATACATATTGGGCTAAATTTATGAAGAAGTTAGATTTTTTTTATTTTTATTGGGACTATTTTATAGCAGAAAGTAAAAAATTTTGCTTTTTTTTTTCAAAATTGTCAGTCTTTTTTTGTTTATAGCGCAAAAAATAAAAACTGTAGAAGTGATCAAATACCACCAGAAGAAAGCTCTATTTGTGGGGAAAAAGAACATAAATTTTATTTGGGTACAGCGCAATTGTTAATTAAAGTAATGCAGTGCAGTATCACAAAAAATGGCCTGGTCGTGAAAGGGGTTAAATCTTCCAGAGTTGAAGTGGTTAATGGAAGGTAAAAATGTAAATATATTGAAAATTACTTTTCAGATAACATATTAATTACAATAACATATTAATAATGCTCATGTGAGATATTAATCACTGGGTTTAGATTATATATACTTTAAGTCATAGGTGTCAAACACAAGGCCCGCGGGTCGAATCCGGCCATCCAGGCCATTTCATGTGGCCCTCACACCTCTCCTACAGCTGCAGGAAAGCTCCAGCCCTCCCCTTCAGGTAATACCAACTTATCCTACAACGGATCTCCAATCTCCTAACGGTAAGTGACTACAGAACACTCCAACTCCAACTACATACCTACCAGCCATGCCATTTACCATATTGTCCCTCAACGCCAAGGGTCTTAACCACCCGGTGAAACGTCACTCCTTATGGCTCACAGCTGAAAAACTACAAAGTGATATAATATGTGTTCAAGAAACACACTTACTGCCCTCGTCCGTAGCACTTTGCTCAAATAACAAGTACTCTCACATCTATCATGCTACTTACTCCACAAAAAAAGAGGAGTTTTAATAGCAGTAAAAAAAAGATGTAGACTTCCACCTGCTTCAAATAATATCTGACCCAGTCGAAAGATACTTGATCCTAACATGTATACACAGAATACCATTGGCAACGAGCACTACAAACAATCTACAAAGCAACTAAATGCTCTGCCCTATGGGAACTCGCCCAAAAAATGTCCCTTAGGTGGTACTTAACCCCATCAAAACTCGCTTCATTCAATAAAAATTCCCCTAACACATATTGGAGATGCAATTCATCCATAGGTGACATGATACACATATTCTGGCAATGCAACCGTCTCCGAAACTACTGGGAAAATATTTTCAAAATCCTAACAGACATTACAACACGACACATCCTTTTATCTCCTGATTTGGCGATCTTAAACCTAAATATAGCTTCTATACCACAGCCCTTCAGACATGTAACGACACACATCCTACTAGCTGCAAGACTAAGCATAACAAGGCTATGGAAAACAGATAAGGTCCCCTCAGTGAAACACAAGCTCAAACTAGTAAATATACATTACAGCTACAAAATAACCATGGCATCTAGTGGAGAACGCCTAGTGTAAGAAAAAATACTGTGGCTACCATGGGTTCAAGGGATGGGTGCTGAAAAATTTCTGTGATATAATAAAGCTTACACTTAGACTAGTCATGATATAGCACAGAGTCAGTATTGAATATTTGAATATCTAAACATTTAAGTATATGAATAATTTGTAAGTTACATACCTTGGTCACGCATGTATCACTGGAGTTGACTCTCCCCGGGGACAAAAGAGGCCCCATAGGGGGTCCCCTGGAGGAGTAGGTTCTACAGGTACTACTAGTAACTATTTAATTAACTATACCAGACATATAAGTTCTGCCTTTCATAAACTTTTGTCAGTTGTTGTATGTTAACACATCTCATCGAACATAAACCTATGTATTGACATGTTCACACTTCTTTGTAACACGATTTACAATGCATAAATTGTAAGATATCTTTGTAAACAATAAAAATCTGTTGAATCACAAAAAATGTTCATGTGATATTGGATTTAGACATGTTGGGACACATGCCTGTTCTTAGCTGCTCAAGAACTTATACACAAGGATTTTATTGAGTAAGGAGAACCAGACCCGGTACTCAGAGCCAAGAATCAGTGTCAGGTATAGGCCAATGTCAGCAGATGAAAAGATCAGTTTATAAAACAAAATCAATATTCAGTAGGTAGGGTCAGGCAAAGGACAGGCAAAGAACCAAATCACAGCTAATAATAAAGAGGCCAAATTCCAGGGCAGGGGTCAGGTTCAGTGGTAGGCAAACAAGGTCAGGACAAGGCTAATTAAAGAAAAAAAATAGCGGGATGAAGTTGTTTGGCTGAACAGATATTTTTTGTAGATTGTGTAATTTAGATGATAGATTTTTTTTTTATTTTTTAAGCATTTAAAACAGCTTCAAATGCATATGGTTTCCAGCTAAGCTGGAGCAATTGGAAGTTGTCTTTTGATAAGCATTTACATGGTATAGTTTATACATCTGTACTTGTAAAACAGTAAAAGAAAATAATAAATGCTGCAGCAAAATAGATGCTTCAAGTGTGCTCTGTTGATGAGACTTTGTGAAAATTGTACTCTTCCATAAAACACCACAAACAGCTTTTAGGCACCTCTTAAACATGTTATTTTATAACTTGCCCACCGGAAGGTTTCCTCACCAGGCTATTTTTTGCTTTTCGCCACTGCGCTACTTTAACTGACAAGTGCACAGACATGAAACACTGTACGCAAATTAAATTTATGCCATTTTTTTCACACAAATAGAGCTTTCTTTTGGTGCTATTTATTCAACACTGTTTTTTTTTTGCGATATTTTTTTTAAAAAAAAACAGTATTTTTTTACTTTCCGCAATAAAACATATCCAGTAAAAAAAATGTAAAAAATCAAATTTTATTCATAAATTTAGGCAAAAATGTGTTCTGCTAAATATTTTTGGTAACAAAAATCCAAATAAGCGTATATTAATTGGTTTGCGTGAAAGTTATAGCATCTACACACTATGCGATATATAGTGAAATTTTAATTTTTTTAAATTTATTTTATACTAGTAATGGCGGTGATCAGTGTACGGTGGGCAATTTGAAACTAATTGACACTAGTCCCTCTGGTGCGGTGCTGTGTGTCTGTGTTAGTGCAGCAGAAGGGCTGGGGCATGGTGGAGATGGGAGCATTGAGAGGTGCAGGGTCTGTTAGCTGACCTCCTGGCCGGCGGAGACACTATGGAGCGGCTGGATGGCGGCGGTGGTGGGGACACCATAGAGCAGCTGGATGGCGGCACTGGCGGGGACACCTAACCAATACTTCCTGCTCAGTGCTAAGGAGAGCCGGGATGTGATGGTCAAATAAGTGCAGAGGTAAGGAGGAGAATGGATCCTCCCCATTTACATCAAGCTGTGTGTGGGGGATGGGGGGTGAGTAGTGCAGGAAATAGGATTCAGGTAGGTCAGTGTATGTGTCAGGTAGGTAGGTCACTGTATGTGTCAGGTAGGTAGGTCAACGTATGTGTCAGGTAGGTAGGTCAACGTATGTGTCAGGTAGGTGGGGTCAGTGTATGTGTCAGGTAGGTGGGTCAGTGTATGTGTGAGGTAGGTAGGTCAGTGTATGTGTCAGGTAGGTGGGTCAGTGTATATGTCAGGTAGGTGGGTCAGTGTATGTGTCAGGTAGGTGGGTCAGTGTATATGTCAGGTAGGTGGGTCAGTGTATGTGTCAGGTAGGTAGGTCAGTGTATGTGTCAGGTAGGTAGGTCAGTGTATGTGTCAGGTAGGTAGGTCAGTGTATGTGTCAGGTAGGTAGGTCAGTGTATGTGTCAGGTAGGTAGGCCAGTGTAAGTGTCATGTAGTTAGGTCTGTGTATGTGTTAGGTAGGTGGGTCAGTGTATGTGTCAGGTAGGTGGATCAGTGTATGTGTCAGGTAGGTGGGTCAGTGTATGTGTCGGGTAGGTGGGTCAGTGAATGTGTCAGGTTGGTGGGTCAGTGTATGTGTCAGGTAGGTGGGTCAGTGTATGTGTCAGGTAGGTCAGTGTAATGGAAAAGTAGGTCACGTGTTACAAGGGCAGAGTAAAGTAGGTGGGGTCAGGGGCAGAGCCAAGGGGGGGCGGCAAAATGTGGTTTCACCTACGGTGTCGATAATTCTTGCACCAGCACTGTCTGTGTTGTTTACAATCACAGAGCTCTGTCCTGTCATCGAATTTGCCGATCGGCGGTTCTCGGCCATCAATTATTGGCTGGGTCCCGCTGATTGGCTTGTGCTGTAACTAATCACAGCACATCTGGTGTGGCGCCCAGCCCCTACCTGGAAGAGCTGGATCACATATCAGATACATGATCCAGTACAGAGAGACCCATTTGCCGCCATACTTCTAAGTGAGGCATATACTGTACAGTATATATATATATATATATATACCGTATTTATCGGCGTATAACACGTGCCGGCGTATAACACGCACCCCAAGTTTAGGAGAGAATTTTAAGGAAAAAAACTTTTAGGAGGGAAGTTTAAGGAAAAAAAACTTACATTAAAATGCCCATCAATGCAGCCTCATCAGTGTTCATCTGCAGCCTTGTTAGTGTCATTGCAGCCTTTTCAGTGTCAGTGCAGCCTTGACCCAGTGTCCATTGCAGCCTTGTCAGTGCAGCTTTGCCCCAGTGCAGTCTTGTCAGTGCAGCTTTGCCCCAGTGCAGTCTTGTCAGTGCAGCCTTGTCAGTGCAGCTTTGCCCCAGTGCAGTCTTGTCAGTGCAGCTTTGCCCCAGTGGTCAGTGCAGCCTTGCCCCCCAGTGTCCATGCTTGCCGCCGCCGACATATACATAGCTGCATGTCGTTTTAAATATGGCGCCGCGGAGTTCGGAGGGACTCGGCGGAGCTGAACGAGCGCCGCCGAAATCATAGTGACTGCTCGGAGCCGAGATACACATAGTCGAGTGTATTGGGCTCTTTCCGGCGCTGCTCACAGTCCCGCCCAGTCCCGCCCTATGATGGACATAACACAGGTCCAATGGCGGGACTGGGCGTGACTGTGAGCGGCGCCGGAAAGAGCCGAATACACTCGACTATGTGTATCTCGGCTCCGAGCAGTCACTGTGATTTCGGTGCCGCTCGTTCAGCTCCGCCGAGTCCCTCTGAACTCCGCGGCGCCATATTTAAAATGACACGCTATTTGAATGTCGCCGCCGATAGATCACAATTAGCGGGGATCAGCGTATAACACGCACACACGAATTTCCCCTGATTTTAAGGGGAAAAAAGTGCGTGTAATACGCAGATAAATACGGTATATATATATATATATATATATATATATATATATATATATATATATATATATAAATATATATTTGGAACATCTCATATAGCTCCTCATGCCTTTTTTAACAGTAGTTTGTCTATTAAACAATATCAGAATTTATTATCAATATTTGCCTCCCATAGACTTCAATGGGATTTACCGATAATATTTAGTTTTTGGGGAATTTCAAACAGGATTCTTCAAACCCGGGGTGAATTTAACAAGGGCAGATTCGGTCATTCCTAGCCCCAGGCAATGATGTGCAGCTGCCACTGGAACATGTAGAGAGGGTGTGGCTGGAGGATGCTGAAGGAGATCTGCAGTACTGAGACACAACAACGTATTTTATAGAAAAAAATGTATGGCAATTGTTTATGATACAAAATGCTTTAGCAAGAGTCTAAGAGTCTAGGTCAATCGGTTTTTGTTGGAGTCTGAACTTTTGAACTGCTTCTCTTCCCTTTCAAGTGAATGGGAATGCTAAAGAAACTTGAAGCATGTCAGATGCAGGTCAGAAGGAGGTCAACTGCAGATTAAATGCACCTGCAATTGACTCTAAATGATTTCAGAAGTGTCTCAAACTGATGTCAAAAGTATGCTGCCCATTGACAGGAGCCCAAGGTGTCATCCAGTTAGAGTTTAAATCTTCTTTAAGGGATAAGCTCAAAGTTCAGACCTTGAACTCTGGCTGTTCTTGCGTTTGTCTAGATAGCATACTTTTTTCTCATTCAGCCAGAGCTGAATGTCATAGATAGTAGCAGTATTTCTACCACTACCATCTATGACAGATTCTGTCCTGTCAATGGCTGTTAAGGAAGTGGTGGGTGCTGGCATCCACGGTGTCCTTAGCAACCAGTGACAACAGCCTAGCCTCATTCATTTACTGGCCAGAAATCCAGTAGAGCTACCATCACTTACCAAATTTAGCTATTTTTGGGCAGTGACATTATGGTCATGGTGACTCCTATCAAGGATAAGGGTCTAGTATGTATATTTTAGGGAATCCAATGTTGTATCTATATAACATCTAGGATAGGGTCTGGTAAAGATGAGGGGAATACTCTGCCATTTGTTTACAAACAGAAGTAAGCTGCCTGGAGCTATCATTTTAGTTAAAGTATTACTAAACCCACAACAGTAAAATAACTCTGTATATACAGTAAAGCATGCTTGTTATACTCACTGTAGAACCTAAGGGGTTAATCCTCCGCATTGTGTAAAAAGGCTGTTTGAGCCTGACTTCTTTGATCCTCCTCTCTGTCCACTGTTCCCTGATAATTTCCTGATAACACAGAGTCTATGGAGTCAAGCTGCACATGCTCAGTTTGGTGTGTATTGCTAGAGAGGTTTTTTTTTTTTCTTGGGAGAGTACATGTGATCAGCACAGGGCCAATCAGTACTGTCCAGACAGAGTCAAGGATACTGCTGGAGATCGTTCTCCTCTGGATGCCAGTTTATGAAGCGGTGTAAATCTCTTCTCCTTTGGAGGAGTGAAGCGATCTACAAATGCTTCAAACAGCGGAGAACGCCTCCTGATACTGGAATCTCGTGAGACTTTACGAGATTATGGTACCAGAAAATCACTGAAACACCAAGATGTCTGTTTATTAAGCAGTGATAAATTATCACTGCTTAGTACACGGACATTCCCGGAGGAGACGCCCACCTAGTAATAAAATATTTGTCCCCCTACACTATATATATATATATATATATATATATATATATATATATATATATATACATACACAAACACATTTTATATATATATATATATATATATATATATATATATATATATATATACATACATACATATATATATATATATATATATACACACACACACATTATATATATATATATACATACATAGACATGGCAGGGGGACATGGTTACTGTGTTGGTGGTCTGAACGAGGAAGGAGGAAGTAAAAAATCTTCCTCCTTCCCCCTGGATTCTCTCATCACTCCCTGATTCTCCACCTCTGAGCTGGTGAATCGGGGAGAGTGAATTCTGACTCAGATCGCCAGTGAAGTGCTGAGATCGCAGCTTCATAAACTCGTCGTTTCTGTGTCAGTCAATGACAGCTTCTCAGTGTGTGGAGATCATCGGCAGAGAACATGTTCTCCCCCGATCATCTCTGTTACATAAACCATTAATGGACTGGGATCACCGCTGATCACAGTTTCATAAACAGACACCTTAGCAGTTTATATTTACTAAAATAATTGCATTTCCATGTTCTGTGTACTGTGGGAGACCAGATATAGTGAATGTAGGGTCCTGGGTTTAGGACACTTAACGCTTTAAGAGCTTCCTCCAGGCAAGTTATTTAAAGGAATTCAGAATTTTTTTTGTTTCCCTTAACGCATTATTAAAATCACTTCTCCCTGCCAAACATAATTTTTATAACTTTTTTTTTGGGAACACATTCCCTAGAGCAATGCCCAACAGTCATTACATTGGTTTTACAATACCTTGCCTAATAGCCCCTAGAGAATGCAGTTACTTTTTTTTTTTAACATTCAGCTTCCATTGACCTCAATAAGATGCAGATTCGGCACTTGAATTTAAGTAATGTTTACCAAACCCGCCTTAAACTATACGCAGGTACATTCAGCTCAACACTAGTGCGTACTACACAGAAAGGGAGTTGTTCTTTTTTCGTGACAAGGATATTTTAATATAAAAGTGCATTATTCTCTGAGCCCAAGTTACACCTGTTGATTACAATCTAAGTATATTAAAATACCTTTCCCAAGTAACCACTGAGCAAATGAGTCTGTGCATGTCAGTGATGAGAATAAATGTACCATTTACAAACATTGCCAATTTGCCAAGGTTTTAACACACAAAGCAAATACACAGCATGGAAGAACAGTGGGAATAACATTCCAGAGTTTGTTGAGATCAAATAGCCTTCAGTCTTTCACATCTACTTCCAAGAACAATTCCGCATCCACTAAAATAAAGAACATGGTTCCTTTAGGCTGCAGAGATCCGAAGAATACATTATGACAGGTGTGTCCAAACTTTTTTTTAAAAAAGGCCCAGATTAGATGAACTGAGCATGCATGAGGGCTGACCATTTTGCCTGACATTCTTTGAACCATTAAAAATAAATGCAAATTAACACACTGCCCAACAAGAATTCTCTTGCCTTTTTGGCTGTGTGTGGTGAAGAGTCTAAGGATGAGCTTGGGCGTGTTATTTGGATATACCGTATTTATCGGTGTATAACACGCACCTTCACTTTAAGAGGGAAGTTTCAGGAAAAAAATTTAATTTTAAATAAAGAACTGTGAAGTAAAATAAGTGTCAGTGCCCATCAATGCAGCCTAATCAGTGCCCATCTGCAGCCTCACCATTGCCAATGAATGCAGCCTCACCATTGCCATGATTACAGAGCAGCTGAGTTTTAGGCTCAGTTCACACCTAAACCCGCTGCGGATCGCACAGCAAAGCTGTCTGTCCCTGTTCTCCGTTTCAGGGATGAATCTTTGCCTGAATTTGGCTCTGAAACGGAGGCAAAGACGCACAGCGTTTCTGTGCAGTGCACATTTTTAAAATATGTATTTTGGCCCTTTTTTATTGCTTATTTATACGCATTTTTACGTTTTTTAACATGCCATTTTTTTTAACACGCATCTGGGCGTGGGTTTTTTTTTTTGTGCATTTTAAACACACATTTTGGCCCTTTGGTGCACATTTTGACATAGGTTATTTTAACACGCACGTTGGTAAAGTTTGTAACGCACATTTTGGCGCTTCTTTTAGCATGTAGTTTGACACTTTTTTAACGTGCATTTTGATTTGCTTTTTATGCATTTTTTTGGCAAACAGCACATTTGCTAGCCACTTTTGAGGTGCCATTAACAATTAATTAACAATTAATGTTAATTAACAATTAATGGCACCTCAAGCATATCATGCATTTTGCATGGGTTTGCGGAATGCACACAAAAACACAGGTAAATATAAGCCAAAATACATGTTATAAAAGCACTAAAATGCACATAAAAATATGCTAAAGTGCATTTTAAAAAACAAGCCAAAAAGCAGCAAAAAGTGCATCAAAAACCGTACCAAAATGCGCACAAAAAAGGCCCAAAAACCCAAATTAAATTTTTTTCGGCATAAAGCATTGTGCATTTTTTCAATGCGCACTTTGGCACAGTGGTAGTGTATTTGTCAAATTACAAAATGTGTGGCAAAATGCATGTCTGCTAACTGCATTTGGGGTGCCATTAACAATGAATGGCACCCAAAAGCGCATTGCGTATTTTGACACAATTGCACTGCTCAGATGTGAATGGGTCCTAAAAGAAAATACATTATAACTATACTGTGTGTGTGTGTGTATGTATGTATATACTCTATATATAAAACACATATATACACACAAAAACATATGTAGTTATTATTTATATCAATCTTTAAGCTTGTTATTGCTGATATTAGGAAGAAAGAAGCCCCCTTCCTCACATCACAGTAGCTTCTCACCCAGATTCTCCACATTTTAGCTGGAGAATCTGGAACAGAGATATTTTATAGAGATGGCCAGTGAGATCTTTAGATCTCACCCGCATAAACTGGTCATCTGTGTAAAAGTGAATGACAGAAGGGTGTGTCCTTTGATGAGAAGTGAAGAACATGTTCTAATCCAATCCTCATCTCAGCGTCATAAACTGACACACCTGAGATATCAGCCGTGATCCTCAGGATCTCGGCTCTTCTCTGATAAACGTATACCCTGTTTGTAAGCCTAACTCTAGGCTCTGATCCCCATCTCCAAGCCACCCTTCTTGTATTTTAAGTTTTACTTTTTTTTTTAATTTATACTTACCTATTGAAGATGTCTTCAGGCCAGGAACGTGACGTACAGAGTCCTCTTCCTCTTCACCACTTTGGTGGCTCAAGAATGCAGAAAGAGGCTCTGTTTTCTGCATCATTAGAATGTAATGGGTCCATGATGTCCTGCATTCACAACATGTCCTCAGTCTTCTAGGTTCTAGTCTTCTATAGATGCTGGGCATCACTCAACTGAGCACATCTAGTGTTGATAGCGAATTACTGTAAGGGACAGTGCCAGGCAATGTATGAGTATGGCAACCAGAGCTAATTTTTTGTTTTGTTTTCAAACTTACTGGAGGGCCATTTACAGGGCAAAAAAAAAAAGAGAGAGATCTGGGCTTTCATTCTCTATATTTCTTTGAATCCAATGTTAAAATTTGCCTTTGCAGTCTGTCCTAAGGATGTATTTATTTATTACAGGTATTTATATAGTGGTGACAATTTATGCAGCACTTCACAAATAAATTGTACATTCACATCACTCCCTATCTTCAAAGCACTTACAGGGTCCCTAAATAACATTCATACACCACGGGCAATTTAGACAGGAGACAATTAAGCTTGTCTAGAGGGTGGGAGGAAACTGGAATTCCCGGAGGAAACCCATGCAAAAATCAGGGAGAGCATGCAAACCGATGACCTTGCTAGGCAGTATAGTGTTGACCACTAAGTCACTGTATAAAAAAATTCCAGTGTCTTGCACTATGGCACCATGACAACCAAGATGAAGCTGCCAAGTACTAGTACAACAAAAGGTAAGCTAATGCACACCCAAATCACAACATCAGTGCATAAAGAGTTAACTGCATGAACACAGGTGCTGGAACCATATATTGGGTTTCCTCAAGAGAGACCCTGGAATAATAACTAGTGTTGGACTGCCCTATAGCAGATTTATTGTTACAGGGACACTCTTCTGTGCAGGATCATTCATATATATATATATATATATATATATATATATACATGATTCTGCACTTCTGCCTGCAGGGGGCATACGTGTGCTGCCTACAAGATGCTTCTGCTCTGATTAATCACAGCGGGAGCACTGGGATAAAATCCATCTCTTCCCCTACTAAAAGCAGCACGCAAATGTCACAAAAACACTGGCTAGGCACACAGTTAACCCTTTGATCGCCCTAGCTGTTTAACCCCTGCCCAGCCAGTGTCATTAGTACAGTGGCAGTGCATATGTTTAGCACTGGTCACTGGTTCCCATCAAGTGTCAAAAGTGTCAGTTAGTGTCCAATTGTTTGCCACATAATCGCAGTCCTGTTATAAGTCGCTCATCGCGACCATTACTAATATAAAATAAATAAATAAAAATTCCATAAATTATACAATAGTTCGCATAAACCAATCAATATACGCTTTCTGTTTTTTTTGTTCACCAAAAACATGTAGCAGAATACATATTGCCCTAAATTTATGAAGAAATTTGATTTTTAAAATGTTTTTATTGGATATGTTTTATTTTTCTTTTTTTTTTTTTGTAAAATTCTGTTTATTAAGAATTTCAACACAGATTCAAAAAACACACAGTATATGACAGCCTTAACATAGGCTACATATTACACACAAACATAACAGTCCTCAACTCTAGACTTACTTTATAATCCTGAGACTAAACATGTAAAAATATTCGCAAGTGCGACTGTATATAACATTAGTTCATACGACTTCACCAAAGGACATTTATAGGCTCCACACAGCATAGAACTAACTCATCAAATAAATCAACAGATCTCTAGAAATGATATATAGGCCCTCGCTCATCCCGAGGGAATTGATAAGCAATCTCCCACCATCCCCAGACATATTCAATACATGTTATGCATTGTATTACATATCCACTATAAATTACAATTTTAATCAGACACCATGGATGTGCTATTCAGGCAACCACCCCACATCTTCTCAAACTTGTTCAGTATGCCTCTACTAGCATATGTAGCCTTGTAAAGGGTATGGCCTTGTTTATAATTGCCTTCCATGCCGGGACAGACATAGGGAAAGACTTTTTCCAGAAAAGCACTATCATCTTCCGAGCATAATAAAATAATAACGTCAAAAGAGTACGTGTTACTCTCTTGGGGTTCATGTGCACTGCTGCTGGTAAACGGACGTTTAGGTGCAGTTGGGCATTTTTCTCAGCTGCCTCTGAACTCTTCTCTATGTTATTGTCAGGATACACCCATCAGCAGACAGCCTCGAAGATGTCTAAGGCACAGAAAAAGACATATTCCTGTTGCACACAGAAATCGGGCTTTGGCATTTAGACGTGCGCATGCGCGAACAAGAGCGCAAACAGTGGCCGTCACGCATTCCTGAGCAACGATCGGCACCTGCACACTTCCGTACGTATCTAACGCGCGCACTAGCGCTCGTTCACGTTGGCGCCAAACGATCTATTTAAGTCCAGCTGGTGCTTGGCCAGGTGCTGCCTTGTCTTCAGCTTCTGAGTATCCAGTACCCTGTGAACCTGTATCCTGATTCCTGGCTTGTCTTGTTACCTTCCCTTGAACTCTGCCTGTACCGACCCCGGCTTGTCCTGTGACTAATCTTCTGCTTTCTCCCTGGCACCTGCACTGCTGATCTGGTTTGACCCGGCTTGTTCCTGACTACGATCCTGCCTGCACCTAGTACCCGATTTGATCTGCCGTGTATGACCCTGCCTGTCTGACCCTGCTGCTTGTCGTTGTCATCTGCACCTGCTGCCATCTGCTAGTCTCCTGCGGAAGCTTCCCTGTGTCTTTTCAGTACGACCGGACCCGCTACCCTGCTACCACCAAAGACTTTCTGGCACTCGTGCGACTCTGTACTTTGGTGCCTTCTGTTTCCTCTATCAGGGGCCCTAAGTCAGAGTGGTAAGGGAGGCCTTGCTCGTCCATTCAGGCTCTTCTACCAGGTACGTGATAGTACAAGGCAGCCATGACTGAGCCTGAACGAGCAACCTCCCCCATAGAGCAGCTGTGTCATCACCTAACTGCATTTACCCAAACAGTCAAGAGTCTGCAAGCAAGTTACAGCCAGCTGGAAGAACGGATTCATGAACTTTCTCCAACACCTGCTTTAATAATGCAGTCACCGGAACCCCGGGTTCCTATTCCAGAGAAGTTTTCTGGCAACCGTGGCAAGTTCAGGACTTTTCAGAATGCCTGTATCCTGTATTTTTCATTACAGCCCCAGACCTTCTCTCAGGAGACCACCAAAGTAGGGTTTGTAATCTCCCTCCTGCAGGGTGAACCTCAGTCCTGGGCTCACCATTTAATGGAACAGGACAATCCCTGTCTGTCAAGCCTGACTACTTTCTTTGCATCCATGGCTCGAATCTACGAGGACCCTCTGCGAACTGCCACGGCCGAGTCTGCTCTGCATGCGCTCCAGCAAGGCCATCGAGCCGCTGAGGACTATGTAACGGACTTTAGATGCTGGAGCGCAGACGTCGAATGGAACAGTGCTGCTCTCTGTTACCAATTTCGACTAGGACTATCCGAACCCCTAAAAGATGAACTGGCTTGTGTTGGAGTACCTGAATCCTTAGAAGCACTCATCGACCTGACAATTCAAATTGACAGACGTCTGAGAGAACGCAGTGTAGAGAGATCAGCTGAACGATTCCAGCCTCTAGGGTTGCTACCACAAGAGCCTGGTCCATCTAGTCCAGCTCAACCCAGCAGGTTCCATCCCTCCCTCTCTCCAGAGGAACGTCTGTACCGTCGTCAGAACCACTTGTGTCTGTATTGTGGAAAGGATGGCCATTATGTGAGTTCCTGTCCTGCCAAGATTCGGAAATGCCTGACCTTTCTCCCTGCCAGCCAGTCCTCCCGGCCTCCCAAGTCTTCTCACCTGGCCGTACAGATTTCACTACAACTTTCAGAAAGAGTGATCCAAGTACCTGCTATTGTAGATTCAGGGGCTTGCAGTTGCTTCATTGATTTGACTTTTGCTCTTCAACATAAGATTCCTCTGCAACCCAAAGCTCATGGACTCTCTATCCACCTGGCAGACCGGTCACATATTAAATCTGGTCCGGTTACCCAGGAGACTGTTCCGTTATTAGCTACTATTTCTGGTGACCACAGAGAACTGTTACGTCTGGATGCCATAGCTTCACCACTGTTCCCTATCATTTTGGGTATGCCATGGCTCCAGGCACATAATCCCTGTATCCATTGGGATGTCAGAAAAGTCGAGTTTCCCTCTCTCTACTGCCAGCAACATTGCTTCTCCAGACCATTCTGTCATCCATCCCCCTTGCTGTGCATGGACTCAGATGATGAAACCCGTTCTTCCATTCCAGCACCCTACCAAGACTTTGCCGATGTGTTCAGTAAGAAGGGAGCTGAGATTCTACCTCCACATAGACCATACGACTGCCCCATCGAGCTCCTCCCTGGGGCCGAGATACCTTTTGGGTGAATCTTTCCCTTGACTGAACCTGAACTTGCCGCCTTGAAAATCTACATTGATGACAGCCTGAGAAAGGGATTTATCCGTCCCTCTACATCCCCAGCCGGAGCTGGGATTTTCTTTGTTGAGAAAAAGGATCTTTCCTTCGCCCGTGCGTGGATTACCGGGACTTAAATAAAATCACGATTAAAAACCGATACCCCTTGCCTCTAGTACCAGAGTTGTTTCAGAGACTCCGTTCTGCTGTCATCTTCACAAAGTTAGACTTGCGAGGGGCATATAACCTGGTACGTATTCGTGAAGGTGACGATTGGAAGACGGCCTTTCGTACCAGGTTTGGACATTTCGAATACTTGGTGATGCCCTTTGGGCTATGTAATGCCCCAGCAACGTTCCAGCACTTTATTAATGATGTTTTCCGGGACTATTTAGACTTATTTGTTATTGTATATCTTGACGATATCTTGATTTTCTCCCCTTCTTTAGAAGCTCATCGAGAACATGTCAGAAAAGTTTTGGTTCGACTCAGACAGCACGGCTTGTTTGCAAAAGTAGAAAAGTGTGAATTTGAATGCCAAAGCATCCAGTTCCTGGGCCTTGTTCTTTCCACAGGTGGCATTAAGATGGATCCCCAGAAGGTCTCGGTCATCCTGGATTGGCCGGCTCCTACGGACAAGAAAGGGGTGCAACGGTTCGTAGGATTTGCAAACTTCTATAGAAAGTTTATCAAGGGGTTTTCCGCAATAATTTCTCCCATAACTCAACTGACAAGACAATCTCAACGGTTCCAGTGGTCTTCCGAGGCGCAAACCGCATTTGAAACTCTGAAAGGTCTTTTCACAGCTGCACCTATATTACTTCATCCAGATCCTGCTCTGCCGTTCGTCCTAGAGGTAGACGCATCAGAGACGGCAGTAGGGGCAGTTCTGTCTCAACGCCAAGGGGCCAAGTCCCTACTACATCCTGTGGCATTCTTTTCTCGCAAGTTGTCCCCGGCAGAGAAAAACTACGACGTAGGAGACCGTGAGCTTCTGGCAATTAAAGCTGCTCTCGAAGAGTGGAGATACCTACTGGAAGGTGCAGCTCATCCGATCCTGATCTACACCGACCATCGAAACTTAGAGTATCTGTGAGTCGCAAAGCGCTTAAAACCCCGGCAGGCCAGGTGGGCACTCTTTTTTACAAGATTCGTTTTCCATATTACCTACAGGCCAGGATCTAAGAACATTAAGTCGGATGCTCTGTCCCGAATGTTTGGCACGACAGAAGAACCAGTTTCTCCGGATACCATTCTTCCTCCCGGAAATTTCCTTTTATTACAGGAAGATTTGTTGTCACAGATTAGACAAGCCACTATTGATGTCTCACCATCTCCTGGGATGACGCTACAAGCTAAAGATGGCCTTTTATGGCACAACAACAAGATCTTTGTGCCTGAAGGTCTACGAGTCTCCACCTTGGGTCTCTGCCATGACCATGCCCTTGCAGGACACTTTGGAGTCCACAAGACAACTGAACTTTTACAGCGTACCTTTTGGTGGCCTTGTTTAAAAGAAGACTGCAAGAAGTACATTGAAACCTGCCCTACCTGCGCCAGAAATAAATATAGCCGAACAAGATCCTGGGGATTGTTGAGACCCTTACCAGTTCCAGATAGACCCTGGCAGATGATTTCTATGGATTTTATCACTGAGCTCCCTCCTTCCGAAGGTTACTCTACCATCTTTGTAGTCATAGATCGGTTGTCGAAGATGGCACATTTCCTACCCATGAAGGGTACCCCGTCTGCTTCTGAGACAGCGCAGGTCTTTATTAAAGAAATTGTGAGACTATATGGACTTCCTGCCAATATCGTGTCGGACCGCGGGGTACAATTCACATCCAGATTTTGGAGAGCCTAGTGTAAATCCTTGAAAATCGAACTATCCTTTTCCTCAGCTTACCACCCCCAGACCAATGGTCAAACTGAAAGGTCCAACCAGACGTTAGAGCAATACTTACGCTGTTTTTCTTCCTTCTCGCAGGATGACTGGGTGGCACTATTACCTCTGGCGGAGTTTGCGTATAATAATTCAGAGCATTCTGCCATCAAACAAGCCCCATTCAACTATGGGTTCCACCCTTCATTTTTGACTGCCTCCGCTCCAGAATGCCCTGTTCCGGCAGTTCAGGACATAATAAACTTTTTCAGGTCCAACAATCAGTTATTACAGAAGACGATGACCAAGGCCCAGGAAGACTATAAAAAATCCTTTGACAAGAAGAAGCAGGGAGAGTTGATTTTGGAACCTGGTGATCCGGTCTGGTTAGCTACGACTAATCTGAAATTAGCCTGCCCATCTAGAAAACTGGGCCCTAGGTTTGTGGGACCCTTCAGGGTGAAGAAAAGGATCAATAATGTGGCTTATGAGTTGGCACTCCCAGATTCCTTCAGAATTCACCCAGTTTTCCATGTATCTCTACTGAAGCCTGCTAGTCCAGATCCATTTCCCGAACGGAGTAGTAATCCTACTGCACCTGTAATGGTAGATGGGGAAGAGGAGTACGAGGTCGAGGCGATCATGGATTGCAGGAAGAGACAGAATCAGGTCCAGTACTTGGTCAAATGGAAAGGGTACGGACCTGAGGAAAATTCATGGGAACCAGAGGGCAATATTCATGCCAACAGACTTGTCCAAGCATTCTGTCAAAACCACCCGGAGAGACTAGCTCAGTTGGGCATCCGGAGGCTGCCCATTGGAGGGGGGCAATGTCAGGATACACCCATCAGCAGACAGCCTCGAAGATGTCTAAGGCACAGAAAAAGACATATTCCTGTTGCACACAGAAACCGGGCTTTGGCATTTAGACGTGCGCATGCGCGAACAAGAGCGCAAACAGTGGCCGTCACGCATTCCTGAGCAACGATTGGCACCTGCACACTTCCGTACGTATCTAACGTGCGCACTAGCGCTCGTTCACGTTGGCGCCAAACGATCTATTTAAGTCCAGCTGGTGCTTGGCCTGGTGCTGCCTTGTCTTCAGCTTCTGAGTATCCAGTACCCTGTGAACCTGTATCCTGATTCCTGGCTTGTCTTGTTACCTTCCCTTGAACTCTGCCTGTACCGACCCCGGCTTGTCCTGTGACTAATCTTCTGCTTTCTCCCTGGCACCTGCACTGCTGATCTGGTTTGACCCGGCTTGTTCCTGACTACGATCCTGCCTGCACCTAGTACCCGATTTGATCTGCCGTGTATGACCCTGCCTGTCTGACCCTGCTGCTTGTCGTTGTCATCTGCACCTGCTGCCATCTGCTAGTCTCCTGCGGAAGCTTCCCTGTGTCTTTTCCGTACGACCAGACCCGCTACCCTGCTACCACCAAAGACTTTCTGGCATTCGTGCGACTCTGTACTTTGGTGCCTTCTGTTTGCTCTATCAGGGGCCCTAAGTCAGAGTGGTAAGGGAGGCCTTGCTCGTCCATTCAGGCTCTTCTACCAGGTACGTGATAGTTATGTTATCAGTACATGTACACAGGGTCCTTAAGGCTGCTTTCACACTGAGGCACTTTTCAGTCGTTTTAGCTCTAAAAATAGTGCTTGTAAAGTGCATGAAAACTGCCTCTCATTCATCTCAATGGATGCTTTCACAGTGGGACGTTGCGCTGGCGGGGCGTTGAGAAAAGTCCTGCAAGCAGCATCTTTGGAGCTTGTTTGTAGCGCTAAAAAAAGTGCTTCAAAAACGCCCAAGTCCATTGAAATGAATGGGAAGCGCTCTAAAAGCACCTTAAAAGCACCTGAAAACCGCCTTGAAGCTGTGGGAAGGTCACATGACCGCAGTGCAGTGTAGGATGCTGGGATACAGGAAATCCTGTTGAGAGGTGTTGAGGAGAGACAAGAGAGAATGGATGCTGCAGATAACCGGATGCAAGACAATGGAGAAAATGTGGCAAGACCATCCAGATTAATTTCAGCAGCAGCAATAGAGGAGGAGTTTATTCAATCAGTGCAGGACCACCCTGAACTTTGGGACACCAAAAATCCCTGGTATGCCAATAGCAGCAAAATGTCTTTGGGATGGTATGCTGTTGCTGAACATCATATTAAGGACTGGAATGACCTTAAAAGAGAACAAAAAGCTGCCAAAAGCGAGTACCAATCCCATAATCCTTGTCAGATAAGCGGGAGTGTGATTCTCACTGCCACTCCCGCTAATCCCAAACCCCATAACTAACCCTAATCCCAGTCAGAATAGTCCCAAAACACAAAAGTTTAACCTTAATTCCAGTCAGAATAGTGCCACAACACAAAAGTTTAACCCTAATTCCAGTCAAAATAGTGCCAAAACACAAAAATGTAACCCTAATCCTACTTCTAATAGTCCCAAATCTCTAACCCTAACCATAATCCCACCCCCACTAGTCCCAAATCCCTAACCCTAATCCCGCCCCTACTAGTCCCAAATCCCATATCCCACTTCTACTAGTCCCTAATCCCTAACCCTAATCCCACCCCCACTAGTCCCAAATCCCTAACCCTAACCCTAATCCCACTTCTACTAGTCCTTAATCCCTAACCCTAATCCCACCCCATTAGTTCCAAACTCCTAACCCTAATCCCACTTCTACTAGTCCCCAATCCCTAACCCTAAACCCACCCCCACTAGACCCAAATCTCTAACCCTAATCCCACTTCTAGTAGTCCCTAATCCCTAACCCTAATCCCGCCCCCACTAGTCCCAAATCCCTAACCTTAATCCCGCCCCCACTAGTCCCAAATCCCTAACCCTAACCCTAATGCCACTTCTACTAGTCCCAAATCCCTAACCCTAACCCCACTTCTACTAGTCCCAAATCCCTAACCCTAATCCCACCCCACTAGTCCCAATTCCCTAACCCCACTTCTACTAGTCCCTAATCCCTAACCTTAACCCCGCCCTACTAGTCCCAAATCCCTAACCCTAATCTCACTTCTACTAGTCCCTAATCCCTAACCCTAACCCCACTTCTACTAGTCCCAAATCCCTAACCCTAACCCTAATATTTTTCTATTGTCTTTAATCAATACAGCAATAAAGAAATTCAGAATCGATAACAATATGCAATTATTTTTGGAAGTATATAATTGCAAACAAGAGAAAATATTCAATGAAACATAGTAATGATCATTTTTATTTGATATAAAGTTTGAAATCATATTTCCTTGCCAACTTACTGCTCCAGCAGGGGCTCATAAAATAATCTGCCAATTCATCCCTAATTCTGAAACCCACTGTTGGACCACGAATATGAGGGAAATTAGCAGGTTCCAAATTGTGAGCCAATGTGTCCTCAAAATTGACGCCATCTCTATCCCTTACCACATTGTGCAACACACATGCTGCCTTTATTAATTTGCATGCATTTTCGACCTTGAGATTGATAGGTTTATGGAATATTTGCCATTTGTTGGCAAGGATGCCAAATGAACATTCAACCAGCCTACGTGCCCAACAGAGACGATAATTGAAAATTCTCTTCCAGGATGTCAAGATTCCTCCGTGAGTAGGGCTTCATTAAATGTTCGCTGATAGCGAAAGCCTCATCAGCCACGAAAACAAATGGCATATCTGGACTTTCTGTACCAGGTAATGGTTTTCAGGCAAATCGAGTCGATTAGATTGAAGACGCTTCCCAAATCTCGAATTCAGGAAAACAGAAGAGTCTGCAGAACTCCCAAATGCTCCTACATTAATAAATATGAATTTATAGTCTACATCAACCACAGCCGTTAGCACAACAGAAAAAATATTTTTTGTAATTATAATATCGGCTACTACTGTCACAGGGTTTTATTAGCCAAATGTGTTTTCCATCAATTGCTCCCCGGCAGTTTGGAAAGTTTATTTTGATCCAGAACCGCTTAGCAACATCATTCCATTTTTCTTTATTTGGAATAGGCATGAATGTATTTTTCAAAGTCCATATAGCATCACATGTTAGCTTCACAATTTCTCCAATTGTCGATATTCCTGTTCCGAATTCATAGTGTAATGATGTATAGGTATTTCCTGTGGCAAGATATCTGTAATAAAACCAAAAAATCTTAATTTTTTCAGTATGACTAATAAAGAAAAGGTGGAAGACTATGAGGGATAACTATAGGAGAGAACACAATCTACAAACTAAGATACGAAGTGGTTCTGGTGGGAAGAGAAAAGGGAGAGTGTATTGTCACTATGAGGAGCTCATGTTCCTGAAGCCCATCATAGAGATGAGACCGTAAGTATAACAACATTTAGGTAAATTTGATTATTTAGATAGAATTGTCTAATATTAATTTTTTTTTTTAGGAGTGCACGGTATAACAACCAGGTTTTACAAATTGACTATTTTTCTATTTTCACTACAGAAAGTAATATGAAGTCTGAAAGTGAAGAGGACCCTGAGGATGCAGAGGAGATAGACGAATTAGATACAGCAGACAATTCACAAATACAGTATGACCGCGATATTGTGTCAATCTCGCCGCATTTCTTGGCGAGATTGGACACCTGCGAGCCCCGTTGCGGGAGCCAGCGCCGAGATGGCTCACTCATCGGGAAAGGAAAACTTTTTTCTCCTTTGGCGATGAGCGACAGGCAGTGCTGACAGCTGTCTGGTATGAATCCTGAGGGGGGAACGCCGCGCCAAATTTTAAATAAAAAACAGGCGTGGGTTCCCCCCCCAGGGGCATACCAGGCCCTTAGGTCTGGTATGGATTGTAAGGGGAATCCCTATGCCGAAAAATTGGCATGGGGGTCCCCCCAAAATCCATACCAGACCCTTATCCGAGCACACAGCCCGGCCGGCCAGGAAAGGGGGTGGGGACGAGCGAGCGCCCCCCCTCCTGAGCCATACCAGGCCGCATGCCCTCAACATGGGGGGTGAGTGCCTTGGGGGAGGGGGGCGCCCTGCGGCCCCCCCACAGCACCTTGTCCCCATGTTGATGAGGACAAGGGCCTCTTCCCGATAACCCTGGCCGTTGGTTGTCGGGGTCTGCGGGCAGGGGGGCTTATCAGAATCTGGGAGCCCCCCTTTAATTAGGGGGCCCCCAGATCCCGGCCCCCCACCCTATGTGAATGAGTATGGGGTACATGGTACCCCTACCCATTCACCTAGGGAAAAAAAGTGTCAATAAAAAAAAAACACAGTACACAGATTTTAAGAGTAATTTATTAGGCAGCTCTGGGGTCTTCTTCCGACTTCGGGGGTCTCCTTCCGACTTCTCCCGATGTTCGGCCTCTTCTCCCGGTGTTCGTCCTCTTCTCCCGGGCCCCACCGCTATCTTCTTCCAGCTCTTTTGCCATAAGGGGGCGTGACCCCAGAGTCCCTGCACATGCTGGGACCGTGAAGTCAGAAGGGGGCGGGGTCACCGCCTATATAAATGGCTCCGCAGCTCGCACACAGCATTCCAGCCGGAGAGAGCGTCATGTCAACATCGGAAGAAAAGAAGAGAAGAAGCGACGAGACAGCGGCGACAAGACAGCGGTGACAAGACAGCGGCAGCAGACCGGGCCCCTCGCTGGCAAAAGAGCTGGAAGAAGAGAGTGGAGGGGCCCGGGAGAAGAGGCCCAACACTGGGAGAAGAGGCCGAACACCGGGAGAAGTCGAAAGGAGACCCCCGAAGTCGGAAGAAGACCCCGGAGCGGCCTAATAAATTACTCTTAAAATCTGTGTACTGTGTTTTTTTTATTGACACTTTTTTTCCGTAGGTGAATGGGTAGGGGTACCATGTACCCCATACTCATTCACATAGGGTGGGGGGCCGGGATCTGGGGGCCCCCTTATTAAAGGGGGGCTCCCAGATTCCGATAAGCCCCCCGCCGGCAGACCCTGACAACCAACGGCCAGGGTTGTCGGGAAGAGGCCCTTGTCCTCATCAACATGGGGACAAGGTGCTTTGGGGTGGGGGGGCCGCAGGCCGCCCCCCTCCCCCAAGGCACTCACCCCCCTATGTTAAGGGCATGCGGCCTGGTATGGCTCAGGAGGGGGGCAGCTCGCTCGTCCCCACCCCCTTTCCTAGCCGGCCGGGCTGCGTGCTCAGATAAGGGTCTGGTATGGATTTTGGGGGGCACCCCCACGCCGATTTTTCAGCGTAGGGGGTTCCTCTTACAATCCATACCAGTCCTAAGGGCCTGGTATGCCCCTGGGGGGGAACCCACGCCGTTTTTTTATTTAAAATTTGGCGCGGCATTCCCCCCTCAGGATTCATACCAGACAGCTGTTGGCACTGCCTGTCTCTCATCGCGAAAGGAAAAAAAGTTTTCCTTTCCCGATGAGCGAGCCAGCGCGACATGCACAGTACCCTGTCACCGAGAACCAGCGCGATGGTATCGCGCTGGAAACACAATCTCGCGGTCAGGTACTGTAAATGAAACTGAAGCTGAAACACCAGAAGCAACATTGCCCACCAACAGAGAAAAACTAAGGAAACTAACAAAACAACAACTCTCAGAGGACTTCCTAGATTTTGTTAAACAATTGTTTAACAAACAGCAAAAAGTTGGATCGGAATTGGAGCCCTTTGCCAGAAGCCTGGTTCCTCAATTGGCCAAAGTATCCTACGATTATGCACCGTATGAAGGCAACATTACTAATCAGTGTCCAGGTACCTCACGCTCACACACATACCCATCTCCTGCAGCTTCTAGATTTCAAATAATGTCCCAAAGATTTAAGCAACCAGGGCCGATCCTAGGGTCACCGGCGCCTGGGTGCAGAAATATTTCTGGCGCCCCCACATGGGCGTGGTCATCTTACCAACTCCTGCCCTTTACAAATGTTTCTATGGCAATGACTCAAACACAGAGATGCTCTCCTAAGAACTCTTTGTTACCCTAGGATCCTCCCATGATCTTTTAACAATAAAAAAAAATACAGGAAGAGCGTACACTAATGAGACCTGGAGGGGAGTCTCTCTGATGCACACAAAGAGGGCTTCTGTTAGAGAGTCTGTTAGAAAGAACCCCCAGACATAGTACAGGAGATGATCAGAGACTGCAGACATGATACAAGAGATGGACAGAGACTGCAGACATGATACAGGAGATGATCAGAGACTGCAGACATAGTACAGGAGATGGTCAGAGACTGCAGACATGATACAGGAGATGATCAGAGACTGCAGACATGATACAAGAGATGGTCAGAGACTGCAGACATGATACAGGAGATGATCAGAGACTGCAGACATGATACAAGAGATGGTCAGAGACTGCAGACATGATACAGGAGATGATCAAAGACTGCAGACATAGTACAGGAGATGGTCAGAGACTGCAGACATGATACAGGAGATGATCAGAGACTGCAGACATGATACAAGAGATGGTCAGAGACTGCAGACATGATACAGGAGATGATCAAAGACTGCAGACATAGTACAGGAGATGGTCAGAGACTGCAGACATGATACAGGAGATGATCAGAGACTGCAGACATGATACAGGAGATGATCAGAGACTGCAGACATGATACAAGAGATGGTCAGAGACTGCAGACATGATACAGGAGATGGTCAGAGACTGCAGACATGATACAGGAGATGATCAGAGACTGCAGATATTGTACAGGAGATGATCAGAGACTGCAGACATAGTACAGGAGATGATCAGAGATTGCAGACATAATACAGGAGATGATCAGAGACTGCAGACATAGTACAGGAGATGATCAGAGACTGCAGACATAGTACAGGAGATGATCAGAGACTGCAGACATAGTACAGGAGATGATCAGAGACTGCAGACATAGTACAGGAGATGATCAGAGACTGCAGACATAGTACAGGAGATGATCAGAGACTGCAGACATAGTACAGGAGATGATCAGAGACTGCAGACATAGTACAGGAGATGATCAGAGACTGCAGACATAGTACAGGAGATGATCAGAGATTGCAGACATAATACAGGAGATGGTCAGAGACTGCAAACATAATACAGGAGATGATCAGAGACTGCAGACATAGTACATATTGGCCGATCGGCCCTCTCACCTGACCCAGCGATACAGCAACGGTTCCTCTGATCAGGAGTCAGCTCACTCTGAATTGCCCATGGTGACTCCGCTGTATTCCTGCAATGACTCCATTCCTTTCAATGCCAGCGATGGCGCTAGACTGTGTGCCTTTCCCTCTGGTGGTGCAGGGCAGCAGGGTTCTCTCTCTGATGGTGTTCTCTCAGCACTGTCCTCTCCCTCTGGAGTCCTGGGTGTACTTCCCTGAAAACTTTCCCAGGCTCCTGTCTCTCTCTCTCTCTCTTTCCCATTCAGCTGAGCATGCTGTGTGGGCTGCAGTTTCCGTGTTACAGTGGGGCTGCCAGTTCTCGGGACTATATGTCCCACAATCCTCTTCTCTGCTCTTTTTTTCTTTTCCATTAGTACAGACCCCCCAGGACAGACCCCCCTCCATTAGTACAGACCCCCCAGGACAGACCCCCCCCCTCCATTAGTACAGACCCCCCATTAGTACAGACCCCCCTCCATTAGTAGAGACCCCCATATTAGTACAGACCCCACCATTAGTACAGATCCCCCTCCATTAGTACAGACCTCATTAGTACAGACCTCCCCTCCATTAGTACAGACCCCACCTCCATTAGTACAGACCCCCTCATTAGTACAGACCCCCCCATTAGTACAGACCCCCCAGGACAGACCCCCCTCCATTAGTACAGACCCCATTAGTACAGACCCCCCCTCCATTAGTACAGACCCCATTAGTACATACCCCCCCTCCATTAGTACAGACCCCCTCTCCATTAGTACAGACCCCCCGGGACAGACCCCCTCTCCATTAGTACAGACCCCCTCTCCATTAGTACAGACCCCCCTCCATTAGTACAGACCCCCCAGGACAGACCCCCCTCCATTAGTACAGACCCCCCAGGACAGACCCCCCTCCATTAGTACAGACCCCCCAGGACAGACCCCCTCTCTATTAGTACAGACCCCCCTCCATTAGTAGAGACCCCCATATTAGTACAGACCCCACCATTAGTACAGACCCCCCCTCCATTAGTACAGACCCCATTAGTACAGACCCCCTCTCCATTAGTACAGACCCCAATAGTACAGACCCCCTCTCCATTAGTACAGACCCCCCCCCCATTATTAGTACAGCCCCCCTCCATTAGTACAGCGCCCCCTCCATTAGTACAGCTCCCCCTCCATTAGTACAGCCCCCCCTCCATTAGTACAGCCCCCCCTCCATTAGTACAGCCCCCCCTCCACTAGTACAGCCCCCCCTCCATTAGTACAGACCCCCAGGACAGACCCCCCTCCATTAGTACAGACCCCCTTTCCATTAGTACAGACCCCCCTCCATTAGTACAGACCCCCCTCCATTAGTACAGACCCCCCCAGGACAGACCCCCCTCCATTAGTACAGACCCCCCTCCATTAGTACAGACCCCCTAGGACAGACCCCCTCTCCATTAGTACAGACCCCCCTCCATTAGTAGAGACCCCCATATTAGTACAGACCCCACCATTAGTACAGACCCCCCCTCCATAAGTACAGACCCCATTAGTACAGACCCCCTCTCAATTAGTACAGACCCCATTAGTACAGACCCCCTCTCCATTAGTACAGACCCCATTAGTACAGACCCCCCCATTATTAGTACAGCCCCCCCTCCATTAGTACAGCGCCCCCTCCATTAGTACAGCCCCCCCTCCATTAGTACAGCCCCCCCTCCATTAGTACAGCCCCCCTCCATTAGTACAGCGCCCCCCTCCATTAGTACAGCCCCCCTCCATTAGTATAGCCCCCCCCCATTAGTATAGCCCCCCATTAGTATAGCCCCCCCCCATTAGTACAGCCCCCCTCCATTAGTACAGCGTCCCCTCCATTAGTACAGCCCCCCTCCATTAGTACAGCCCCCCCTCCATTAGTACAGCGTCCCCTCCATTAGTACAGCCCCCCCCCTCCATTAGTACAGCGTCCCCTCCATTAGTACAGCCCCCCTCCATTAGGGTACATATATACACCCGGGCGGCAGCTGAAGAGGAGAGAACAGTGTGCAGCCAGCCGCGCCGCCCGGGTGAAGAGCAGAGGAGTTTAAAGTAGGCAGGAGTGGGAGACACAGAGCAGAATGTGTCGGGCACATACCGCTCCTCCGCTCCCTCCCCCCCGCGCGACATCACTGTGCGGCTGGTCTCTCTCCACGCAGAGACCAGCCGCTCAGGAGGGAGGGGTTTGAGCAGCACACACAGCGGCGGCGGCGCCTTTCTTCTTTTAACACCGGCGGAGAGCGCCGCCGCCGGACGCAATCAAGAGGAGGAGGAGGAGAGAAGGGAGCACTCCGGCGCTTCAGCGCCCCCACCTCTCTGGCGCCTGGGTGCACTGCACCCCGTGCACCCCGTCTAGGACCGGCCCTGTAAGCAACCTCATTTTCATGGAGGAGCTTACGTAATGCAGCAATTTTTGTCCAACCTCCCCCTCCCACCCCTCTAGAGGAGACACACCATCCTCCTCCCACCTATCATAATCTGTGACAGTTTTTGTTTGATATCTTTTCTGTATAGTTTTACATTGGTTAATAGAATGTTTTTCTAAAAATGAACATGTTGATGGTATATCATAAAACATTTTGTGTTTTGCACATGTTGTGCATTCTTGTTAATATATATAGACAACAATAAATATATAATTTTTGACAAATTTTTTGATGGCCATTTTATTACGTGTTTAAATGTGCACTTATTAATTATTCATATATACTTACCTTAGCGTTATAAGTAAACGTTCACATGGTGATATTGCCACCCTGCAATTGGTATCCTGTCTTAACAAGTCAGGGGTTAAGATGTCAAGCAGAAAATTAAATATGGTAAAGGAAATAGGAAAATTGTTTTTAAAACTTTAGAAAATCCACTGCTAACCATAATCCAAACAAAACACTGTGTTAACATGAACTTTATGCTAATCCTACAGATAATCCTATACTAACTGAACAAAGCCTAACCTTATGCTTACTCTATGACAATCCTAACAATCCTAACTTAAATCGGATTAGGGTTAGGGTTAGGTATTTGGGACTAGTGGGGGCAGGATTAAGGTTAGTGTTAGGGATTTGGAACTAGTGGGGGCGGCATTAGGGTTAGGGTTAGGGATTTGGGACTAGTGGGGGCGGGATTAAGGTTAGGGTTAGGGATTTGGAACTAGTGGGGGTGGGATTAGGGTTAGGGATTTGGAACTAGTGGGGGTGGGATTAGGGTTAGGGTTAGGGATTTGGGACTACTGGGGGTGGGAGTAGGGTTAGGGTTAGGGATTTGGGACTAGTAGAAATGGGACTAGGGTTAGAGTTAGGGATTTGGAAATAGTCTCAATGGGATGGGATATTATCACTTACGTTGCCATGCTCATCCGTGTGTAATTTTTTAACTTTACTGGGTGCTCTCTCAAGTCCTGATAGAGCAACACAAATTGTCCTCTTGAGGAGTGCGTTTGGGATGGGATGGATCCAATAGCGACGTTCCTGCCTCTGTTTCAGGATATGTTCCCAAAAAATTAGCACAAAAAGTAACAGCAGCTCAGTAAACTCCATCTTCTCTTTGGTCAGTCTCTTCACTGACAAAATACTAGAAAGTGTACAGGATGTGATGTAATTGTAGGCTAATGCTAACACTTCAAAAAACGCGTATCAAAAACACTAGCGCGTCAGCGCTAATTTTAGAGCTAACACGGTAAAAGCGCGTCCAAAACGCGGCAATATTGCTAGGCATTTTATGGGCGTTTTTAAACGCCTCAGTGTGAAAGCAGCCTAATAGTTGTTTCTAGGCAGTTGAGTTCAGAAGCATTTTTTGTAAAGCAAAAAAATGCGTTTAGAACGGATTTTCAAAGGCATTTGAAACGCCAAATGCCTGTAACAGCTTGTAAAGGCGATAACTCGCTAATATAAGAAAGAGAAGGAAGGGGTCAAGAGGAGATCCCCCCAAAAAAAAAAAAAAAAAAAAAAAAGATGGTCCGCTCAAGAACAACCAGTAGAACCTACAAAAACGTTATTGTGTCACAATAAGCAGAAACATAATCCAACAACCATGTGTATTTTAAAAATAGGGCAAATAAAAGTCCTATTGTGTGCTGGTGGCCACCACAGACATTAAACATATATCTCATGCATTCATGCACTCACACTCATCAATTAAAGTCACTAGAGACCCGGGTCTATACTATTCCACTGGAATTCCAGAGCCGGATTGGCTACATGAGTGGGTAGACTAGGTCCTTGTTAGATAAAGTGCAAGTGCTAATAAACAACAAAAGTCCCCTCGGATGTGAACCAATGGCTGGTTAGACATATATATATGTCATTCAACCGGAGCCAAGGAAGGAAACGGTGTCCTGGTTGTGTGGTGAACAATTGCAACTCAAGCAAACTCACATAGAGGGCTTTTAAGGATGGACGGAAAATGGCCATAAACAAAATGCCTCATGTATGTAAGGGTACATTTTAGCTCACCGTCTGACGTCTTCAGTGAAGAAGAAGTAGAGCCCAAAGGAGTTGCTGATAGCCGCGTTCGTGTGAGTTTGAGAACACGTTCATGCGGTATTAGCTTGTTGTGGGCATGAGCGGATTACTTCCGGGTATCCTCCGGCAGAAGGTAAGGTGAGTCACAAGGGTCAAGCTTGTTAGTGTCTCATATCCAGTGGTATAAGCAATCCGGGGAGACGCTCAGGCGTCCGTGTTCACCGCAGAGGTTTCACCTGATGTCCCAATTCTTGATTGATGAGTGTGAGTGCATGAATGCATGAGATATATGTGTAATGTCTGTGGTGGCCACCAGCACACAATAGGACTTTTATTTGCCCTATTTTTAAAATACACATGGTTGTTGGATTATGTTTCTGCTTATTGTGACACAATAAAGTTTTTGTAGGTTCTACTGGTTGTTCTTGAGCGGACCATCTTTTTTTTGGGGGGATCTCCTCTTGACCCCTTCCTTCTCTTTCTTACATATGCCTTATGGTCCATTGAACAACCACTTGACAGCTAGTTAGCTACATACCACTGAGTTAAATGATTAAAGATACGGGTGACATGAGAGATATATTAATCTGATTAATTACCCCAGTGGGAGGGAATTCCCCTCCCCCCGTCTGTCACCCTAGAACCTACTATTGGATGACGTTAAGGTGTCCTCTCCCCCCCTCTTTTCATATGCATCATTGTAGGATTTGACTTCCTTTCTGGACCCTTGGTCTCCGTGTCAGGTAGTAACGGCATCCACCCCATGGTTTTTAATAGCACACCCAAGTGCATATGTTTAGGATTGGACTTTATAACCATGTTTTTAACATATCTATATTGGCTTGTTGAGCAACTGCTTTAAATCCTGTGATTGAATCCTTGTTCCCTCCCTTCCTTTCCCCTTTCCCCCGGCCCCCCTCCCTGTCCTCCCCTTTTCCTCCCTCCCTCCCCTCCTCCCCCCTCCCCCCCCCCTTTCCCTCCGCCCTTCCTGACCCTCTTTCCTTCCCTGGTCCCCCTCCTCCTCCCCTTTCCTGGAACAATGGCGTATGTATTGGCGGATGAGATTGACTTAGAGATACAGTCTGCGTTTTCTAGTGAAACTCCAGCTGCATCCAACCATGATGAGACTCTTAAAAAACTGTTTAAGAATCATAAAAAATTAACTATAAAATTCCTTAATAGGAAATGGGACATTTCTTCATTGAAGTCCCACATTGAGCATAAAGTTATACCTAGAGGGCTGAGGGAAAGAGTAGTACCTGCTGCTCATTTACATACACCGAGATTCCTGGAAATATGGAAACAAAGTTGTCTCGATCGTGGACTAGCAATTCTGCACATGATTATCAATGAAGAACAAATACAATTGGATGACCTCAAAAAAGAGATTGATATCAGTGCACAGCTGCTAGAGCCATATAAAAATGATCAGGATTTCAACAAATACAATGACTCGCTCAAGAAGGAGGTTGAAAAGACACAAAAAACCCTTAAAACCACTAAACAAGAGAAATTCAAGCAGAATCTTTTAGATTGGGAGAAAGGAGATATCTTTGACCCCACAGTACCTCGAGGGAGGAGTAGATCACGCAAGGGCAGGAGAAATCGATCAGGTACATCTAGACCTAGATATACATCTACTGACAGTGACCCTGAACAACCAGAGAAAACTGTGGCTTTTTTAGATCAGGAAGGGGACACCATCCCCAGGACAGGTACCCAACCAACTACATCCATGATCAAGACCCAGGCTCAAACCAACAGAGGAAACCGGGGAAAGGGAAAGGAAGGAAGGGAAAATCAAAGGGAACTCAGGTCAGGGCCACGCAAGCTTTAAATAGCGAAGTAAATCAATCTAGTGACCACTCAGAACAAATACAATCTGATCTGAAGGTTGTTAACCTATCAGATTTCCCCCTAAATCACCACCACATTTCACTGCTGCAAAAAGGCCTAACATTCTCTCCCACTACAACGATGAGCGAATTTGAGGTCTTCAAAGATATCAATTTGTTCTTGAGGAAATTAATTTTTAGGTACTGGCATGCAAAGAGGGACACCCAAGATATAGACACGGACCAACTAGACAAACAAGAGCGCGACTCTCTCGAAGCCCTAATAGCCCTCCTTGATGAAAATCAACAGTGGAACTTAGAAGGGGAAGCCACCCAAGTGTCGCCTAGCTGCCCCCGCCCATCCCAACTGACGATTAAATCCCAAAAAATGCCCCCCCTGTCCAAACATAGACATATCCAGCTCTTTTTGGAACAAGTAAAAAGGGACCTTATGGGGGTCAACTGGGAATATAAAGGATATGACAATCTTAGCCGGGAAGAGAGAAGGGCCCTACGGGAATTAGAGAACGCAAAGGATATTGTTATTAAAGCAAGCGATAAGGGAGGTAACACGGTCCTTATGTCACATACTCTATATGAGGAGCAAACCATGCGCCTTCTCCGTGATGGATCTACATATCTACGTCTACACCAGAACCCTTTTCCCCAAATGATATCAGACTTAAACTTTAAACTTGAACTAGCCCTTGAAGCAGGCCTAATTACCAAAAGGGAACTCGAATACCTCAGAGTCAATGAATTCAACATCCCTACCCTATACACCATTCCTAAACTACATAAGTCCATTACCGACCCCCCGGGGAGACCAATTGTATCAGCTGTAAAGGGTCCCCTCGAGAGGGTCGGTAAGTACGTGGACTCACTGATTAAAGAACTTGTACATGAACTACCATCATATGTTCAGGACACACGGGATGTTTTGGGGCACCTGGAAGACATATCGATACCCAAAGGTATGTTACTGGTCGGAATTGACGTGGAGTCGTTATACACGTCAATTCCGCACAGATGGGGGCTAGCAGCGACACAATTCTTTTTGGATAATAAATTTCCGTCATTAGCAGGCCAAAATGAATTTATCATTGAACTATTGCAATTTATGTTAGAAAACAACTATTTCCAATTTCTTGGGATATACTACAAACAAATTAGGGGCACATCGATGGGTGCCCCATGGGCCCCATCATATGCATGCCTGCACCTTGGCTTTTGGGAGTCTGAGTGTGTGTACCCCGCGTCGATGTACCTCAGCCACTGTCGTTTGTGGCTGAGGTACATCGATGACGTGATCATGATTTGGGACGGCCTGCCATCTGAATTGACACAATTCATTAATGAACTTAATGACAACGACCGTAATATTAGGTTAACATATACGTATGACACCAATGAATTGTCATTTTTGGACCTTACGGTGTTTGTCAGGGATGACAAGTTACATACAAAAACCTTTCGAAAAGACACAGCGGCAAACACTTTACTGCTAGCGTCCAGCCATCATCCCGCATCTCTGAAACGGGGTATTCCCGTGGGACAGTTCCTCCGCGCAAGAAGGAACTGTTCAGAGGAGGGGGATTTTCACAGGGAAATGTATGACCTACATGGGAGGTTTCGTGAAAGGGGTTATTCGCATACGGACATCAGACGTGCTAGAAAAAGAGCACTACAGACAAATAGATCGTCTTTGTTGGTGAACTCTATTAAAGAAAAAGCAAAAACCTCAAGCCACCCTCCCCTTAGAATCATTACCAAATTTGGTACCCAGTGGGACCAAATCAAAGAAATTCTGGGCCGACATTGGCACATTTTATCTGAGGCCCCCATTTTGGGAAAACTTGTCAGTAAAAAACCTCTGCTCACTGCCCGTAGAGCTACAAATTTAAGGGATCGCTTGGTACACTCAGAGTACACCCGCCCTAAAAAACGCAGCTGGCTTACTGACCTTCCACCCCTTAGGGGTATGTACAGTTGCGGTAGATGCCATATATGTAGGCACGTGGATAGGACTGATGTGTTCGCCAGTTCTGACAATAAAAGACAATTTAGAATCAACAATTTTATCAACTGTACTACCACACGGGTAGTCTATATGTTGACCTGCCCGTGTGGCCTTATCTATGTGGGCAAGACCAAAAGAGAGCTAAAAATCAGAACTGGCGAACACATCCAAAGTATTATCAACAAGGATGATGACCGGCCACTATCATTGCACTTTCTTGAAAAACATGAAGGTAAACCGGATGGCCTTAGGGTTAAGGGTATATACAAGCTTAATTTGCCCCATAGACGTGGAGACTTTGATAAGATCTTATGTCAGAAGGAGAAGATGTGGATCTTCTATTTAAACAGTATGCAGCCTTTTGGATTGAACAATGAATTTAACTTATCTCCATTTTTGGAACAATGACTTAAGTACTCACAATCTAAATGTTCTCATCCGAAAATTGATTGGTTCTAACCGAGGATCCACATCTTCTCCTGCCCATAATGGGCAGCTTTTAAGGAAAGTTGACTGTGTGTAGTGTTGCCTGCGACCATGTCCTTGCCCTCTACACGAATGTCAGTGAGTGACATGTGAGACGTAACCTATGCGAGACAGTGGCCCATGACCTCATTCCATCCCAGCTTGCCTCCATCATTTGGCTGCCAATCAACTGATTGAATTGAAGCCGCACTGCCCCCAGATTATGAAACTTTCATATTTTAAATTATAATCTGTACAACAGATTTTTCTGTTGTTCCATATGCGGGTAATACCAGTGTAATGCCTATATGTAACTGCATATCCGGACTATCCGGAATCACCCTGTATTAAGTTGTTTCATGTGACTTCACAGGCAATTTCACTGGTAACAATGTCTTTATCCCGTGTGTGGATGACAATACATCGGACGGGAGCTGCCATTTAATTTGGCCAAAGCGATGGTTGGTTGCATATATTCATACTCATTATTTTTATTCCGTGTGTGTATGCCATGCAATTTTTGATTAATTATTGGGACATCTCTGTCTATTGTCAAGATGTTGATATGTGTCGCAATTTCATTTAATTTGGAACAATAGACTGTTCCCTCTTGCTTCTATATATCACTATTTTGACTATCTTATTATTATTATTATTATTTAGTATATGGTTATATATGCACGGTTTTGCTTTGGAAATGCAGCATTCCTTAATTGTTTTTTATGTATTAATAGCAGTTGCTTGACAAGCCTTTTTTCCGTTACTTCATGATGGTAAGAGATGCAATATTCAAATCTGACCACATACACAAGTCAATCAGATTGAATCTCTATGTATCCACTGCCCTCAATGGTTTTGTCTAAATAGATGTATGTATGGGTGTGATTGGCACATTTTTGGTGATTGCAATTATGGTCAAGCTATGGTATCCGGGTGTTAATTATGAAGACAGGAAATTGAACACTAGCCTTCTGGCTATTTAAACATCCAGTTACCGATACCACACTAGCTCTGAAGAAGCTTGGTAACAAGCGAAAGCGCTCAGCATTTGACCCATGTGCAGGTGGCACACAGACTCTCACACCCCAACTATGATATCCTTCCAAATTGGATGTGAACATTTCTAACGATCCTGATCGGATCAATCAAGAATTGGGACATCAGGTGAAACCTCTGCGGTGAACACGGACGCCTGAGCGTCTCCCCGGATTGCTTATACCACTGGATATGAGACACTAACAAGCTTGACCCTTGTGACTCACCTTACCTTCTGCCGGAGGATACCCGGAAGTAATCCGCTCATGCCCACAACAAGCTAATACCGCATGAACGTGTTCTCAAACTCACACGAACGCGGCTATCAGCAACTCCTTTGGGCTCTACTTCTTCTTCACTGAAGACGTCAGACGGTGAGCTAAAATGTACCCTTACATACATGAGGCATTTTGTTTATGGCCATTTTCCGTCCATCCTTAAAAGCCCTCTATGTGAGTTTGCTTGAGTTGCAATTGTTCACCACACAACCAGGACACCGTTTCCTTCCTTGGCTCCGGTTGAATGACATATATATATGTCTAACCAGCCATTGGTTCACATCCGAGGGGACTTTTGTTGTTTATTAGCACTTGCACTTTATCTAACAAGGACCTAGTCTACCCACTCATGTAGCCAATCCGGCTCTGGAATTCCAGTGGAATAGTATAGACCTGGGTCTCTAGTGACTTTAATTGATGAGTGTGAGTGCATGAATGCATGAGATATATGTGTAATGTCTGTGGTGGCCACCAGCACACAATAGGACTTTTATTTGCCCTATTTTTAAAATACACATGGTTGTTGGATTATGTTTCTGCTTATTGTGACACAAAAAAGTTTTTGTAGGTTCTACTGGTTGTTCTTGAGCGGACCATCTTTTTTTTTGGGGGGATCTCCTCTTGACCCCTTCCTTCTCTTTCTTACATATGCCTTATGGTCCATTGAACAACCACTTGACAGCTAGTTAGCTACATACCACTGAGTTAAATGATTAAAGATACGGGTGACATGAGAGATATATTAATCTGATTAATTACCCCAGTGGGAGGGAATTCCCCTCCCCCCGTCTGTCACCCTAGAACCTACTATTGGATGACGTTAAGGTGTCCTCTCCCCCCCTCTTTTGATAACTCGCTAATAGTCGCATTTCCTTTACATGCGTTTTTAATGGAGATACATTTTTGACTATTTGAAAAAAAATAATAACGAAGGCTAAATGTGGCTAAACGCATCTACTATCTGTCAAGTTAAATCATTCAGGGGAGGTTGTAAAATGTCCCGTGTACATTAAGCCTTAGGGGCCAGGGCATCCACAAGCCCCAGAAGACACACTTTAACCGCTGGCTGTACGCTAATTGTAGCAACCTCCTCCACACACAGAACAAAGCAGCTGCATACGAATGTGACAAAAATTCATGAACAGAAGTGAATAGAAATGTAGCGTTAGTGAAAAAACAGTGCTAGAAAACTGTGTAAATAAATAAAAAACATATAAAGAACATATGAATGGGAAATACAATCAAAAAGTGAATAAGTCCCAATAAACAATAAAATAAGTGATGAATCACAAGTGGGTCAATCCCAAAGGGTGGAGGGTAAACCACAAGTGAAAAATTGTTCATGTAGGGGCCAAAGGCACAGCTGACTGAAATTTTCTTGATACAAGAAGTCAGGAACACCAGGTGTAATCTCGACAGCAAATATCACAGAAGAAAATGAATGGGTACTCTTACCAGAATTGGTGGACCTGGATGTCAGCGACACCAGATCAAACAGACATAGATAACGGAAATCTCGGTGCAGCAGGAACGGTTCGAAGTATCCTGAACTATTCAGCAAAGGAACTGGAACAGACACCGATGTCCTCAGGGATAAGCAATTCTCCCAATACGATTACGACAAAAGAGCCGACCATTGGGCCAATGATGGCCAGATGGATGGACCAGGCGGGCTCATAGTGGAAAGGATATGTAAACAAGAATAAGGCTCCCAATGGTGCAGATCAAAAATGAATTGAGTATTTATTTTCATAAAAAACAGCATACAATAAAATTGTGATCACAGATAAAAAAGGCAATCTGGAGAGCAGAAAGGCCAAGCCCTTACGCGTTTCATCATACTAGGACTTCTACTGGGGCATTCAGGGAATAAGGAATATTTTAGCCAATCTTGCCAGAGTAAGGTAAGTGCGATGTAAAAATGTATACTGAAGAAGGTGATCCCTAGTCGATACTAGTCTGGAAAAGTTAGTTTCCCACACATCATCCCAGTCATCCCTGTCAAGCTGAGGGAACACTGCCTTCCAGTCCATTCTACATTATGCAAGAAGCCCACCAACATCTGTAAATAAATGTTTATAAATAGCAGACACAGAGCTTTAGGTAGAGAGTCATCCTTAAGCAGAGATTGCAAGTCACTCATTTGGATACTAAGAATAGAAGTACCGAATTGAGTGTGGTACGCATGCCTAAGGTTGAGATAGCGAAACAAATGTGTGTTGAGGAGGTTGAATTTAGCTTTCAAAGTATCAAACTGAAGGAGCTTTCCATTACTCACAATATCGCCAATCTTCTTAACCACTTGCCGACCGCCTCACGCCTATATACGTGAGCAGAGCGGCACGGGCAGGCAAAATCACGTACCTGAAACGTGATTGCCTTCCCGCGGGTGGGGGGTCCGATCGGACCCCCCCCCCCGGTGCCAGCTGCGGTCGGCATTTGGTTGGAAGCGATGGGAGATGAGGGGGAGGCCATCCGATCGTGGCCCCCCCCTCGCGATCGCTCCCAGCCAATGAGAAACATCCCCTGCCTCTGTATAGTACACAGAGGCAGAGGATGTGATGTCATCTCTCCTCGGCTCGGGAGTTTCCGTTCCAGCGCCGAGGGGAGATGACATGTAAGTGCACCAACACACACACACACACACAGTAGAACATGCCAGGCATACATTACACCCCCGATCCCCCCCCCGATCGCCCCCCGATCCCCCCCCAATCACCCCCCCCCCCGTCACAAACTGACACCAAGCAGGTTTTTTTTTTGTTTTGTTTTTCCTGATTACTGCATAGTGTCAGTTTGTGACAGTTAGCAGTGTTAGGGTAGTGACTGTTACCCCCCTGTAGGTCTAGGGTACCCCCCTTACCCCCCCTAATAAAGTTTTAACCCCTTGATCACCCCCCCTCACCAGTGTAACTAAGCGATCATTTTTCTGATCGCTGTATTAGTGTCGCTGGTGACGCTAGTTAGTGACGTAAATATTTAGGTTCGCCGTCAGTGTTTTATAGTGACAGGGACCCCCATATACTACCTAATAAATGTTTTAACCCCTTGATTGCCCCCTAGTTAACCCTTTCACCACTGATCACCATATAACCGTTACGGGTGACGCTGGTTAGTTCGTTTATTTTTTATAGTGTCAGGGCACCCGCCGTTTATTACCAAATAAAAGTTTAGCCCCCTGTAGGTCTAGGGTACCCCCCTTACCCCCCCTAATAAAGTTTTAACCCCTTGATCACCCCCCCCTCACCAGTGTCGCTAAGCGATCATTTTTCTGATCGCTGTATTAGTGTCGCTGGTGACGCTAGTTAGGGACGTAAATATTTAGGTTCGCCGTCAGTGTTTTATAGCGACAGGGACCCCCATATACTATCTAATAAATGTTTTAACCCCTTGATGGCCCCCTAGTTAACCCTTTTACCACTGATCACCGTATAACCGTTACGGGTGACGCTGGTTAGTTCGTTTATTTTTTATAGTGTCAGGGCACCCGCCGTTTATTACCGAAAAAAGGTTTAGCCCCCTGATCGCCCGGCGGTGATATGCGTCGCCCTAGGCAGCGTCAGATTAGCGCCAGTACCGCGAACACCCATGCACGCACCGTACACGCACCGTACACCTCCCTTAGTGGTATAGTATCTGAACGCATCAATATCTGATCCGATCAGATCTATACTAGCGTCCCCAGCAGTTTAGGGTTCCCAAAAACGCAGTGTTAGCGGGATCAGCCCAGATACCTGCTAGCACCTGCGTTTTGCCCCTCCGCCCGGCCCAGCCCAGTCCAGCCCACCCAAGTGCAGTATCGATCGATCACTGTCACTTTTTTTTGTAGCGTTTTGGTGAACTGGCAAGCGCCAGCGGCCTAGTACACCCCGGTCGTAGTCAAACCAGCACTGCAGTAACACTTGGTGACGTGGCGAGTCCCATAAGTGCAGTTCAAGCTGGTGAGGTGGCAAGCACAAGTAGTGTCCCGCTGCCACCAAAAAGACAAACACAGGCCCGTCGTGCCCATAGTGCCCTTCCTGCTGCATTCGCCAATCCTAATTGGGAACCCACCGCTTCTGCAGCGCCCGTACTTCCCCCATTCACATCCCCAACCAAATGCAGTCGGCTGCATGAGAGGCATTTATATATCCTCCCAAGTACCCCTACCCAACGAACCCCCCCAAAAAAGATGTTGTGTCTGCAGCAAGCGCGGATATAGGCGTGACACTCACTATTATTGTCCCTCCTGTCCTGACAATCCTGGTCTTTACATTGGTGAATGTTTTGAACGCTACCATTCACTAGTTGAGTATTAGCGTAGGGTACAGCATTGCACAGACTAGGCACACTTTCACAGGGTCTCCCAAGATGCCATCGCATTTTGAGAGACCCGAACCTGGAACCGGTTACAGTTATAAAAGTTACAGTTACAAAAAAAAGTGTAAAAAAAAAAAAAAACACAAACAAAAATAAAAAAAAATAGTTGTCGTTTTATTGTTCTCTCTCTCTATTCTCTCTCTCTATTGTTCTGCTCTTTTTTACTGTATTCTATTCTGCAATGTTTTATTGTTATTATGTTTTATCATGTTTGCTTTTCAGGTATGCAATTTTTTATACTTTACCGTTTACTGTGCTTTATTGTTAACCATTTTTTTGTCTTCAGGTACGCCATTCACGACTTTGAGTGGTTATACCAGAATGATGCCTGCAGGTTTAGGTATCATCTTGGTATCATTCTTTTTAGCCAGCGGTCGGCTTTCATGTAAAAGCAATCCTAGCGGCTAATTAGCCTCTAGACTGCTTTTACAAGCAGTGGGAGGGAATGCCCCCCCCCCACCGTCTTCCGTGTATTTCTCTGGCTCTCCTGTCTCAACAGGGAACCTGAGAATGCAGCCGGTGATTCAGCCAGCTGACCATAGAGCTGATCAGAGACCAGAGTGGCTCCAAACATCTCTATGGCCTAAGAAACCGGAAGCTACGAGCATTTTATGACTTAGATTTCGCCGGATGTAAATAGCGCCATTGGGAAATTGGGGGAGCATTTTATCACACCGATCTTGGTGTGGTCAGATGCTTTGAGGGCAGAGGAGAGATCTAGGGTCTAATAGACCCCAATTTTTTCAAAAAAGAGTACCTGTCACTACCTATTGCTATCATAGGGGATATTTACATTCCCTGAGATAACAATAAAAATGATTTAAAAAAAAAAATGAAAGGAACAGTTTAAAAATAAGATAAAAAAGCAAAAAAATAATAAAGAAAAAAAAAAAATAAATAAAAAGCACCCCTGTCCCCCCTGCTCTCGCGCTAAGGCGAACGCAAGCGGCGGTCTGGCGTCAAATGTAAACAGCAATTGCACCATGCATGTGAGGTATCACCGCGAAGGTCAGATCGAGGGCAGTAATTTTAGCAGTAGACCTCCTCTGTAAATCTAAAGTGGTAACCTGTAAAGGCTTTTAAAGGCTTTTAAAAATGTATTAATTTTGTTGCCACTGCACGTTTGTGCGCAATTTTAAAGCATGTCATGTTTGGTATCCATGTACTCGGCCTAAGATCATCTTTTTTATTTCATCAAACATTTGGGCAATATAGTGTGTTTTAGTGCATTAAAATTTAAAAAAGTGTGTTTTTTCCCCAAAAAATGCGTTTGAAAATCGCTGCGCAAATACTGTGTGAAAAAAAAAAAATGAAACACCCACCGTTTTAATCTGTAGGGCATTTGCTTTAAAATAATATATAATGTTTGGGGGTTCAAAGTAATTTTCTTGCAAAAAAAAATAATTTTTTCATGTAATCAAAAAGTGTCAGAAAGGGCTTTGTCTTCAAGTGGTTAGAAGAGTGGGTGATGTGTGACATAAGCTTCTAAATGTTGTGCATAAAATGCCAGGACAGTTCAAACCCCCCCCAAATGACCCCATTTTGGAAAGTAGACACCCCAAGCTATTTGCTGAGAGGCATGTCGAGTCCATGGAATATTTTATATTGTGACACAAGTAGCGGGAAAGAGACAAATTTTTTTTTTTTTTTTTTGCACAAAGTTGTCACTAAATGTTATATTGCTCAAACATGCCATGGGAATATGTGAAATTACACCCCAAAATAAATTCTGTTGCTTCTCCTGAGTACGGGGATACCACATGTGTGGGACTTTTTGGGAGCCTAGCCGCGCACGGGACCCCGAAACCCAAGCACCGCCTTCAGGCTTTCTAAGGCCGTAAATTTTTGATTTCACTCTTCACTGCCTATCACAGTTTCGGAGGCCATGGAATGCCCAGGTGGCACAAACCCCCCCCCCAAATTACCCCATTTTGGAAAGTAGACACCCCAAGCTATTTGCTGAGAGGTATAGTGAGTATTTTGCAGACCTCACTTTTTGTCACAAAGTTTTGAAAATTGAAAAAAGAAAAAAAAAATTTTTTTTTCTGGTCTTTCTTCATTTTCAAAAACAAATGAGAGCTGCAAAATACTCACCATGCCTCTCAGCAAATAGCTTGGGGTGTCTACTTTCCAAAATGGGGTCATTTGGGGGGGGTTTGTGCCATCTTGGCATTTTATGGCCTTCAAAACTGTGATAGGTAGTGAGGAGTAAAATCAAAAATGTATGCCCATAGAAATCCTGAAGGTGGTGCTGGGTTTTCGGGGCCCCGTACGCGGCTAGGCTCCCAAAAAGTGCCACACATGTGGTATCCCCGTACTCAGGAGAAGCAGCTGAATGTATTTTGGGGTGCAATTCCACATATGCCCATGGCCTGTGTGAGCAATATATCATTTAGTGACAACTTTTTGTAAATTTTTTTTTTTTTTTTTTTTTTGTCATTATTCAATCACTTGGGACAAAAAAAAAAAATATTCAATGGGTTCAACATGCCTCTCAGCAATTTCCTTGGGGTGTCTACTTTCCAAAATGGGGTCATTTGGGGGGGTTTGGTACTGCCCTGCCATTTTAGCACCTCAAGAAATGACATAGGCAGTCATAAACTAAAAGCTGTGTAAATTCCAGAAAATGTACCCTAGTTTGTAGACGCTATAACTTTTGCGCAAACCAATAAATATACGCTTATTGACATTTTTTTTTACCAAAGACATGTGGCCGAATACATTTTGGCCTAAATGTATGACTAAAATTTAGTTTATTGGATTTTTTTTATAACAAAAAGTAGAAAATATCATTTTTTTTCAAAATTTTCAGTCTTTTTCCGTTTATAGCGCAAAAAATAAAAACGGCAGAGGTGATCAAATACCATCAAAAGAAAGCTCTATTTGTGGGAAGAAAAGGACGCAAATTTCGTTTGGGTAGAGCATTGCATGACCGCGCAATTAGCAGTTAAAGCGACGCAGTGCCGAATTGTAAAAAGTGCTCTGGTCAGGAAGGGGGTAAATCCTTCCGGGGCTGAAGTGGTTAAAGAGGAAGTAAACCGTGATGGGTTTTACTTCCTCTTTTTCTCGCTGCTGCAGCCTGCAAATGAGATGCATAATGGGCTAGTATGCATTGGATGTGTCACTTACCTGCAAAAGAATCCAGTGATGTCCTCTGTGTGGGCAGCGTCCATCTTCTGGCCCTTTTCCTTCTGGGCCGCGGACTCCGGCTCTGTGATTTGCCGGAGCCGCGTGACATCACTCCTGCACATGCGCACGGGAGCCGCGACTAACGGCATAGGCTAGGGAAGAAACTGCACTTAGTTTAGTTTCTTCCCCGCGCATGCGCCATTGGAATTTCCAGCGGACTACAAGTGAAATATCTCCTAAACGGCACATGTTTAGGAGATATTTCCACTACCTATAGGTAAGCCTTATTCTAGGCTTACCTATAGGTAAATGTCCAAAAAGTGGGCTTACAACCAATTTAATACCATATTTAGTCCAAATGACAGGGTCCTGGTAATGTAGGAAATGTAAAAGGTGAGAATTCCTCCATATCGGTGTATGAGGGGAAACTACTGTACTGTCACCCACTCACACCTTATTCGTCATCGCCCACGCTCTACCGGTTGCACGCATGGAAATGGTAAAGTCATATGGAACCCTGCTGCCCCGCAACAGCAAATGTGACAGTGCCTCATAGGAGCCAGCAATGGCCGCCTCCAAAGCAATGACAGCATCATCATCCGGGACAGTGAGCCACCTATGAACAAAGACCAACTGAAAATAAGGATAGAAATTAGGAACCGCCAACCCCCCCTGTTTCCATGGTTGTTGCAACACTTGGAGTTTGATCCTGGGATTTCGCCCCTGCCACAGAAAATTTGTAACCAACCGATCTATGCTCCTGAATATATATCGTGGTATCCAAACAGGTGGATTCTGAAATAAATACAAAAAAAGAGGTAAAAATGTAAACTTCAAGAAATCAACTCTACCTATGAGCGTTAAAGGAAGATTCTGCCAGGCCTGTACCCTATGGGGTAACTGTGAAACTAGTGGAGTGACGTTCAGGGCAATAAAATCAGATACCAAGTTGGAGATATGTAGGCCCAAATATTTAACCCTGTCCATCTGTTTCAAGGGACAATTAACAGGGACCCTACAGTTAGGAGATGATGTTCTGAGCAGGAGGATTTTGGATTTGCCCCAATTAACCTTTAATCCTGAAAAATTAGCAAAAGTATTCAAAATATTTAGAGCCGCTGAGAGGGACAAATCACGCAAAAAAAGGACCATATCATCAGCATAAAGTGCTGTTTTTTCTTGCAGACTGCCCACCTGTATTCCCTGTACTTCAGCTGAGGCTCTAAATGCAGCTGCTAAAGGTTCGCTCAGGATTGTAAAGAGGCCAGGGGACATGGGACAACCCTGATAAGTGCCCCTACTCACCGAAAAGTAATCTGACAGCAGACCATTTAATTTAATGGCCGCAGTTGGGTTCTGAATTGGGTATGTTTTACAGCAGAAAGTATAAAATATTGTTTTCTTTTTCAAAATTGTCATTTTTTTTTTGTTTATAGCACAAAGAATTAAAAACGCAGTGGTGATCAAATACCACCAAAAGAAAATTCTATTTGTGGCAAAAAAATACATAAATTTCATTTGGGTAGAGTGTTGCATGACCACACAATTGTCAATTAAAGCAACGCAGTGCCGTATTGCAAAATGGGTCATGAAGTGGAGGTAAATCTTCTGGAGGTCAATTGGTAAGTAAATAATTGGCAGCACTCCAAACACCCAACATTTTGATTTCCATATATTTATGTTAGAAAGCATTGTATAAAGACAAAACAGCACAACAGAGTAAAAGCAGTAGATCTCCTCACAGTTATTCTATCTAGAAAAAGACAAACTCATGCATTTTCATCAGAACAAGGAGGAATTCCAGGCTAACAGTACAGCAATAATCAAACATTTATACACATAGATAGATATAAGAAAAAACCTTTGGCTGACATGCAAACACAGATCTAGGTGAGGATGAGTCAGAGGTGGGAATCACATCATTTCAGAGTAAAAACCCCATCTCAAGGATCTCACTTGAGAAAGTGTTTTTTACTTTGAAAAATGTGAAGTTGAAGATGCCAAAGTACGCCGCTCTCAAGCTGAGACAGGTGGAGCGTAGAGACTGGCCCTTGCACATGGTTGGGCTGGTGCACGGATAGGCACTGGATCTACTTGAAGGGGTAACACCTTTCGGTCCTCAGAAAACTGAAGGGAACCTGTTTACAAATATTGCTTCAACACTGGCTGCATGGGCCAGGTGTCACTTTATCCCTAGCGAGTGATATTCTGTAGGGTTTCCTTCACTCATCCAGCCAGTTGTCTCCACTAACTAGACTGACAGTGTACCATGTACCTTAAAACGCAGCCAGGCTATTGCAGAAGAAGTAACCCAACTTTGCACTCCCTCACACCAGAATTTCAAAACTATTATCTAAAATAGAATGCCCAAATTAGAGATACAATAATTGCCTGGAGGTAAGCAAGATTAAAATTTGACTCCCATCTGTATATATTGGCATACAGTATCTCCCATTCAAAGGCAATCCCCAATTTCTATAAGGACAGAAACATCAGGCTTAAATAACATGGGAACAGAAAGACATAGTAACCACAAAACACCTTTTTGACACAACCACACACAAACCCTTGTTCTTTACTGCCCTTTGCGAGAAACATAAACTGACAATTTTGCCAGCACTTATTATGCTTTTGATTTCTTCCATAAAATTTGGACACTTGCCCTCTATCTTAAATACTGTCTAAGTGTGGTCAAGTAGGATACCTTTAGGACACTAGTTATGGGATCACCTCCATATGTCAAGGTTTTGGGAGGAGACTGTACAATATTTCAATACTATATACTAGATATAAATCTCACTGCAGATCGCTGGATCTGTTTGCTTTGGTGATGGTTTCCCCCTGCCCATCTCAGCAAAACAGAGACGTACTGGTTTTTTGTCCTGTCTTCTATTAGCCCAGAGGGAAATAATGATCACCTGGTTATTAACATTAGCCCCTCACCCTGGCAAACTTCCAACAAAGTCTATACCAAGCTACACAAAAATACCTTGGCAGAGAAGTTAATTAAGGGATTTTGTTACTTTATCACACACGACATCAATGCCATCAGCATAATAACAGTTGTTCAATCTTTTCAACGTAGTACATGGTACTCACAGGATGCCCCCTGTGGAACATTCACACCTGCAAATACCCAGAATCTCTTGATCTGTGTATGGATTTTTTAATGCTTCCAGTTAATCACATAAAACCCAGCACAGCTCGTATCTAACCACTGTGACTTTGATCTATCACTTTCTGCTAGTGTCTCAATAAACAATGTCTAAAAGAGGAAGTATTTGGGTGATGGCAACTGTTTTCTCACAAACCCACCTCCATGGCAGCATACAGATGTCTCTTACACAAACTCTTGGCTAAAATAAGATACCTATGTAAAAGCCTAAAGCCACTTCTGCTGACTACTGATGAAATTGTCATGTTACTTTCCTTACCATTCCTTTTTCCTCTCTCTTTGGTCTCCCTACCCGCCCTTCTTTATCACAAATGGTATATGCATAACATTGACAATATGTAGCTATTTGTAAAAAAAAAAAAAAGAAAAAGTTTTATATCACTGGGTGATAAAAGACCCTTTAAAAAACACACTAAAATATTTTGGAAAAATATCCAATTCGGTGCTCATTTTCAGCTATCAAATTTGACATTGTTATAACATCTAAAATGCACTATTGTCTAAAATGTATGCAGTTGTATTTGGAACTGGAAAGGGAGATGCACATCTGTAAAATCATACCTAAAATTACAAGTGGCATTAAACCCAAACTATGAAAAACTCTCAATACATGCTTTATAACAGTGTTCATACTCACAAAGCCAGTGAATTATTTGTTTTGTGTAGAGTGAAATATACCTGGTTGATCCTGCCTTCAGCCATTTCTACTATCTTCTCTGCATCCCTATTGCAGGTTGAGATTGTGTAGACCAGCTGGCGTCCTCTTCAGAGCAAGCTCAATTTCAGTTTTCTTCTAAGCTCTTCATTTCCTCCTTTTTCTAATCTGTGTAGCCCACATGACTATAGAGTCACACATGTGGACACATTACACTTCCCTCCCCTTTCCTCCTCCATGTCCTCCTATTGCTAGGAGGGATATAGTATGCTGATTGATTACATTCACTAAGAAACTAACACAAATGCTTAGTTTTAATCAAAATCATTATTCAATATATCTAATGTAATTGATAATAATTTTAAAGTTAAAAAAGAGCATTGCACTCCTATAATTCGGAATCCCGCCTTTAGCCCTGGCCTACTTAAAGTGGTTGTAAACCCATTACAACCACTTTACCTACAGGTAAGCCTAAATTAAGGCTTACCTGTAGGTGCAAGAAACATCTCCCAAAGCTAAAAGGTTTAGGAGATATTTGCAGGAATAGCGGCACCGATGTCTATGGCGCATGCGCCGTAGACATCGGGCGCAGGCATACTGAGCGTGTTGTTTCTAACGGCGATCATACCGTTAGTGGCGGCACCAGTGCGTATGCGCAGGAGTGACGTTATCGTGGCTCCGGCCAGTCGCAGCGCCGGAGCCGCGATACCCGGAAGTCACTCCAGGATAGATGGCAGCGTCGGAGGAGGCGAACAAGGGCTGATGCCGGGGCTTCGATCTCAGGTAAGTATATCATAATGAGCTAGTATGCTATGCATACTAGCTCAATATGCCTTTGCCTTGCAGGGTGTATTTTTTTTTTTTTTATAGAGGCTTTACTTCCTCATTAATGTCATGGATCTGCAGTAATGTTCATGTCTGTCTGCTTACCTCTGTGTTCAGCTTAAGAGACTGACCGCTTAAGTAATCTTCCCTCAAGCATGGCTCCACCCCAGCCCCTAACTGCTAACACTATATTAACCTGTACACTGCAAGCCAGCCTCACTGATCAATATTTGTGTTTGGCTTCCTGCGTGCGTCTTGCCGTGTGTTCTACCTCTGATCCTGTTTACTGACCTTGGCTTGTTCTTGACTGTCTCTGTCTGGAGCAAAGTCCATCTCCACCATCAGGGGCTCTGGTGAACACCTGCTGGCTCTTAGATTCTGCGCCCTGGGCAATCTCATGCTCTAACTCCCAGTGTGATCCTTGTTGGTGCTCCAGAGGACCTGCTTTTCTGAACCACCCAGAGCTCTATCCGCAGCAGTCAGTCGTAGGGTCCACTACCTTAGCGGTGCACTCCTGACCCCAATGGGGTGCATGTGTCACCTGGCTTCAGGTGACCTGACAGTTTGATCAGCCATGGACCCAGCTGATGTCCCACTACCCACAGAGGATCCATTGCAGGGCATAGTCCACAGATTCGAAACCCAGGAATCTAATCAGACTCAGGTGATGCAATTCCTCCAGAATTTTGCCTCCTGCTTCAAGCAGCTTCAGGCCTCCTTAGGAACCCTGATTCAGCAACCTCAATCACAATTGGCAGCTGTACCTATTCCGGTTGCAATAGCAGCCACACAGTTGCTGCAACTGCCAGCTCCATCCCGTTTCTCTGGGGACTCCTGTAGGGGGTTCCTCAGCCAGTGCACCATTCACTTTGAACTCCAGCCTCAAAACTTCTCGTCTGATCGGGCAAAGGTAGCCTATATTATTTCCCACCTCTCTGGTGAGGCTTTAGCCTGGGCTGCCCCACTGTGGGAGAAGAATTATCCATTGGATTCTAGCCTGCCTGACTTCCTGAAGCTCTTTCGGAATATCTTTGGGGAACCGGGTCGGGTTTCTTCAGCGGCCAGTGTCCTTTTTACGTCTTCGCCAAGAATCTTCTTCCGTGGGACAGTATGCTCATCAGTTTTGTATACTCTGGGACTGTGTCTCTATTGTGGGGGCAAGGGTCATTTTTGTGACTCCTGCTCACTTTGTTTCAGGAAACGCTTGGGTCTAATACATCTGGAAGGTGTAGTATTGGACCCAGAAACATCACCTTCTCTTCTTCTTCTTTCGGTGTTCCTTCATGTAGGCGTTTCCTCACAATCAGTCTTGGCATATCTGGATTCCAGGGCTGCTGGCAATTTTTATGGACTGGAGAACTGCATCTTCCATGAAGCTTACTCTTTCGCCCCTCACCACGCCACTGGTGGTCTCAGCAATTGATGGCACTGTTCTTCCAAGGGGCCCTATCCACTTCCAGACTCTCCCTGTTAAGATGTCGGTAGGAATACTCCACCGGGAGTGGATATCCTTCCTTATCCTACCTAAGGCCTCAACCCCCATCGTATTGAGTCCTCTCTGGCCTCAGCTCCACTCTCCACGCGTGGACTGGACTTCTGGGCAGATCCTGGCTTGGGGTAAATCCTGTTTCTCATCCTGCCTACTCAAGGTTGCCCCAAAGGAGAGACTTCCGGTTGCAACCACATCTGTATCTTCTGCTCTTCCCGCTGCATATAGCGATTTCTGGGATGTGTTCTGCAAAAAATCAGCTGGGGTGCTTCCTCCTCACAGGCCCTTTGACTGTACTATTGACCTTATTCCCGCAGCAACTCTGCCCAGGGGCCGTAACTACCCTCTGTCTATCCCAGAGACCCAGGCCGTGTCAGAGTATGTCACTGTGAATCTGGAGAGAGAGGAAATCCTCATCGCCTGCGGGAGCAGGGTTCTTTTTCATTGCTAAAAAAAGATGTTACCTTAAGGCCCTGCATTGACTATCAAGGCTTAAATGTGGTGACAATCAAAAAACGGTACCCCTTACCCTTAATTACTATTAACTATTCAAACTATTCGACAGGTTGAAAGGTGCCTCCATTTTTACCAAGTTGGATGTCAGAGGTGCATACAATCTGATCCAGATACGGGAAGCTGACGAATGGAAAACCGCATTTAACACTAGAGACGGGCATCACAAATACTTGGTTATGCTTTTTGGTTTGTGTAATGCTCCAGCTGTGCTCCAAAACTTTGTCAACAAAATCTTCAGGAATCTGCTGTATCGATTTGTTGTCATCTATCTGGATGACATTCTCATCTTTTCGGGAAATTTGCTTGTCCACAGAGACCATTTTCGGATTGTACTTTAGCATCTTAGAGAGAATAATCTGTATGCCAAGCTGGAGAAATGTTCTTTTGAATGTTCTGAGGTCCTGTTTCTGGGATGTTTTATTTCTCGTTTGGGTCTTCGTATGGATCCTGGTCTCGGCCATTACCAACTGGCCTTTTCCTGACAGCCTCAAGGCCACACAGCGCTTTCTTGGGTTCACAAATTATTATAGGCAGCTCATTCAGAATTACTCTTCCATCGCCTGTTATCGCCTTGATCAAGAAGGGTGCAAATGCCAAGAAGTGGTCCCCTGAAGCTGTCTCTGCATTTCACGATTGCAAACAGGGCCTTTGTTTCTGGACCTCTCTTGAGGAGACCTAATCCTGGGGATCCATTTTTTATTGAAGTGGACACTTCTTCAATGGGGGTGGTGGCTGTGCTTCTTCAATCCTTTAAGATGAAACGTCAACCAAGTACATTCTTCTCCAAAAAAAATTCTCAGGCAGAGAAAAATTATGCTATTGGTGATCAGGAACTTCTTGCAATTAAATTGGCGTTAGAGGTGTGTCGTCATCTCTTGGAGGGTTCCCCTCCCTCCATAACGATTTTCACTGATCATAAAAATCTGCAGTACTTCCTGACTTCAGACTGCCAAATGCCTGAATTTCACAATTACGTACAAACCTGGTTCCTGCAACAGTCAGGCTGATGCACTCTCTAGGTCATTTGACACTTTGGATGAGGAGCTCACTCCTGAACCTGAGCCGATCATTCCAACCTCTTGCATTCTTGCCCATTCTACCACCCTCGAGTCAAAAATTCCTTCTGGCAAGACCTTCGTCCCCACTGAGCTAAGAGCTAAGATCCTTCGCTGGGGACAATATTTCCAAGGTGGCAGGTCATGCTGGGTTCCTCCGATCCTCCCTGCTCATCAGTCGCTACTACTGGTGGCCTACTCTCTGCTTGGATGTCAAGGACTACGTTAAGACTTGTAATGTCTGTGCTCAGTCTAAATCCTCCACACAAGCTCCTGCTGGTCTTCTCATGCCCTTGCCCATTCCTAAAGAGCCCTGGTCTCACACTGCAATGGATTATCACTGATCTCCCACTGTCTGAGAATAATACAGTCATTTGGGTGGTAATCAATTGGTTCTCCAAGATGACTCATTTGGTTCCCCTTCCTGGTCTCCCTTCTGCTCCTGCCTTGGTTTCCATTTTTGTTCGAGAAATCTTCCGCCTCCATGGGGTTCCTTCCCATATTATTTCTGACAGGGGTGTTTAATTTACTTCTCGCTTTTGGAGAGCCTTTTGCAAATCCCTCAATATCATCTTTAATTTTTCCTCTTCGTACCACTCTCAATCCAATCGACAGACTGAGAGGGTTAATCAGGAGTTAGAGGCCTTTCTCTGCACCTTAGGATCTGCTCATCATGACGATTGGTCCTTTCTACTTCTGTGGGCAGAATTCTCTCACAATAATCATGTAAACACCAGTTCACAGAAGACACCTTTTTTTACAGTTTATGGAAGACACCCTCAGCTCCCTCTTCCTATGACCTGTTCTCCAGACATTGCAGCTTTGGCTACGGCTCAGGAATCTTTCAATTCTATTTGGAGTAACGTTCATGATTCCCTCCGGCAGCTACTGACAAATTCAAAGCTTTTGCCGACCTTCGCAGGCGTAAACCGCCTTCTCTACAACCAAGGGACAAAGTGTGGCTTTCCACCAGGAACATCAAGCTCCAGGTTCCTTCTCTGAAGTTTGCCCTGAGATTCATTGGCCCATACTTCATAACTTCTAAGCTGAATCCAGTTTGTTTCAAACTTCAGATTCCTAAAAGCCTCAAAAACTGAAACTCCCTCCATGTTTCCCTTCTGAAGCCTTTAGTCCTCAATAAGTTCTCTCGTCCTCTCTCTACCGTGGCTCGGGTTTCTGAGGATAATCAAGAGTATGAGGTTAGTCAAATTCTGTATTCCCGGCTCTGTAAAGGCATTCTTCAGTACCTCATGCATTGGAAGTGGTTTGGTTCTGAGGAGAGGTCTTGGATCATTGCATCTGATGTCTTTGCGCCTAGTCTTTTGAGGAGGTTTAATCTGAGGTTTCTCTCCAAGCCTGGACCCAAGCAGGGGAGGGGGAGGCCTCATAAGAGGGGGGGTATGGTCATGGATCTGCAGTAATGTTCATGTCTGTCTGCTTACCTCTGTGTTCAGCTTAAGAGACTGGACGCATGTTCACCTGTCTGCTTAAGTAATCTTCCCTCAATCATGGCTCCACCCCAGCCCCTAAATGGGAACACTATAATAACCTGTGCACTGCAAGACAGCCTCGCTGATCAATATTGTTTGTTTGGCTTTCTGTGTGCATCTTGCCGTGTGCTCTACCTCTGATCCTGTTTACTGACCTTGGCTTGTTCTTGATTGTCTCTGTCTGCTTCATATCCCGACCTTTGGCGTGTTCTTTGACTATCCCTGCCTGCTTGTTGCCCTGACCTTTTGGCTTATCTCCTGACTATCCCTTGTTGTCCCAGTCTGCTGTTTCCTCTCTATCCTCCAGTAGCCTACCGCGAGTGTTAACTGGGAGACCCTGGGGGCCGCGACCTAGAACCAGTTGCAGCAAAGTCTATCCCCACCATTAGGGGCTCTGGTAGAACACCTGCTGGCTCTTACATTCTGCGCCCTGGGGAATTTCATGCTTTAGCTCCCAGTGTAATTCTTGTTGGTACTCCAGAGGACCTGCTTTCCGGAACCCAGAGCTCAATCTGCAGAAGTAAGGCCGTAGGGTCCACTACCTTAGCGGTGCACTCCTGACCCCAAAGGGGTGCATCTGTCACCTGGCTTCAGGTGAACTGACACTTAACTCGAGATTTCAAACAATGAAAACTAACGGCCTTTTCCAGGCACGTAATTTCATCTCGGCCAGATGTTGGGTTCTCAGACAGCGAATTCTTGATGACCTGACTTACTTAGGGTTCTTTTTGCCGACGCCTGAGTTAATTTGAATTTCTGTACACAGACAGCTCCCCACTGCGCCTGAGGTTCTCAGACTTATCTCCTGACTATCCCTTGTTGTCCCAGTCTGCTGCTTCCTCTCTATCCTCCAGTAGCCTACCGTGAGTGTTAACTGAGAGACCCTGGGGGCCGCGACCTAGAACCAGTTGCAGCGAAGTCTATCCCCACCATTAGGGGCTCTGGTAGAACACCTGCTGGCTCTTACATTCTGTGCCCTGGGGAATTTCATGCTTTAGCTTCCAGTGTAATCCTTGTTGGTACTCCAGAGGACCTGCTTTCCTGAACTAAGAGCTCTATCTGCAGAAGTAAGGCCGTAGGGTCCACTACCTTAGCGGTGCACTCCTGACCCCAAAGTGGTGCATCTGTCACCTGGCTTCAGGTGAACTGACACTTAACTCGAGATTTCAAACAATGAAAACTAACGGCCTTTTCCAGGCACGTCATTTCATCTTGGCCAGATGTTGGGTTTCCAGACAGCGAATTCTTGATGACCTGACTTACTTAGGGTTCTTTTTGCCGACGGAAAAGCAAAAGAGAGAGGCGCCTCTGGGTGCAGACTAGAAACAAGGTTTATTTCATAAAAAGGTAATGATCATCAAACTCACATGTTGAAGGTCGTCAGTAGGCATAAAATAGTAATCAATACTGAGGAGGACATCATCCATCAAAGGTTCAAGACAGTCAAAAACAACTCCTAGCAGGGGGCTCTGCCTGTGTGTGAGGAGAGGTACCGCTGAGATGTGAGGCCGGCCGCAGCGGTGACAAGTCACAGTACTAGGTGGAGAGCATGGAAGGCTGTAAACATCCGGCGAAGAGTGATGACGTCATGAGTCGAGCGACGCGTTGCCGGGCGTACGGGCTGTGATGACGTGACAGCCGCGCCCCTTCATCAGGCTAAAGATGGATGGGATAGGGCAGCTTAAGACAACCAGAAAAGACAACCAGTCTTTTTGCCGACGCCTGAGTTAATTTGAATTTCTGTACACAGACAGCTCCCCACTGCGCCTGAGTTTCTCAGACTTACCACATGCTTGTAACCCTGCCCCCAACCTACCGGTTACTATACATATTCAAATGGGAACAAGATCTGGGGCTAAGCCTCATGGACAAACAAGTGGAGAGGATTCTCCTCTTCACTTACAAAACATCCATCAGCTCCAGGTACCAAGAATCGGGATTCAAACTGTGAACACGCTGGTATTTCACGTCCATCAGGATCAATAAGATGTTTCCCCAATGTACAGTATGTTGGCATTGTGGAAAAGAAACTGGTTCTCTTCTTCACATCTTTTGGCGCTGCCGTTCTCTGCATACCTTCTGGTCGGAGGTGCGTCATGTTACTCAGAAATTCACTCATCATGTAATACCGTGGGACCCAGCGTTCCTTATACTGCATCACCACCATATCTCTGGGAAGACCTTCATTCTACAATTACTGCTTAATGCAGCAAAAAGCTGCATCCCTCTTTTCTGAAAGCAGACACAAGCCCTGTCAATCTCTATCTGGTTGAAAAGGTGGTCATGGAGAGGGGACTTTGAGAAAAATTCCTCAAAAAGTGGTTATACTGGCACGACTTTAATTACTCAGAGTATCCATTCCTGATGGGCTAAATTGTCATCCTGTGACATTTGGAGGCCGCTTTGCTGGTCCTGCCAAGTCGGGGGAGGGCGAAGGGGGGGACAGAGGCTCTATTCCTTTCCATAATATCCCCTCCTCCCCCCTTTTTTTTTCTTTTTCTTTTTTCCCCTCTTTCCCTATTCTGCATTCCCCACTCTCTTCTTTCTTGAGTTTAAATGAAAAACACAGGGTACAGAGACAACCGGCTGCCTAGTCCCCTGGGGTACTTTAACATACAAGATTTATCTCACTCCATTTGGTTCTCGCTGCTCTGATGGACATTGTGTTGAATCAAAACTTGACCATGTTGGAACTTGGTTCTCTCCCGCTAAACCCCTGGATGGACATGTTGTTATTTCTGATATTTATGCTATACATTCACTGTATTGATACCTTGTGATGTAAAAAAAAGATTTAAAAAAAAAAGAGCCTTGGGTGCAGATGCCATCTGAACAGAATTAAAGCTAGTGTCAATCATGCTTGACTCTGCCTACACCATATTGATGCACAAAAAATACATATTTGATGTTCAATAACAATTTATAGGGAGCTGTAAAACAGTTATTTGATATTTATAATTTCATTTGAATTGCTCTTCTGAAACTGGCTTTTTTTAGTCATGTGACTGGCATAGCACCAATCAGGGCTGGCCAGACACAGACTTACACTAAAGAGAGCATACATCAGCAGAGTAATAGAAGCCCCTCCCAAAGATATTTCCCTGCAGATGCCAAAGAACAGGGAAAGATCATGTGACCACACAACAGCGCTGCAGGAATAAGGTACTTAGAGGATTTAAAATAAAAATACAGTGGCATAACATACTGTATATGATTGAAATATGGCAATTAACACTTTTCTGTTTAGTATAATTTTACATTTTTCTTTAACCACTTCCCACCCGTCATATAGCAGAATGATGGCCGGAAAGTGGTTGCATTAGTCTGACTGGGCGTCATATGACATCCAGCAGGATAAGCCACTAGCGCGCGGAGGCGTGCAGTACAGCAATCGGTGGTGTGGTGTGTGAGTCTGACACACCGCATCTCCAATGCCTGTAAAAAGCCTATGACATAGGCTCTTTACCATGTGATCAGCTGTGTCCAATCACAGCTGATCACATGGTAACCAGGAAGTGCCGTTTATCGGCTTTTCCTCTACTCACGCTGACAAGGCACGAGTAGAGGAGAGCCGATCGGCTGCTTTCCTGGCAAGGGGGGGGGGGGGTCTAAGCTGATAATCAGTGCATTGATTATCATTGCAGACTCCTCGAGGATTATTATTTTATTATTATTGTACAGGATTTAGTTTGTGCAGCTCTTAACAAAATGAAGGCAGTCATTACAGTTACATTACAAATTTGGTACAAGAGGAATCAGAGGGCTCTGCTCATTAGAGCTTACAATCTAAAAGGAAGGGTCAATTGATACAAAGGGCAATAGTTGTGGGGGATGAGCTGATGAAGAAAGTAAAACAGTGTATTAGTTAGAAGCAGGTAAGGCTTCTTTAAAGATTAGGGTTTTCAGGGATCATCTAAAGATAGATAGATTAGGGGACAGTCGGACAGATTGGGGTAGGGAGTTCCAAAGAATGGGAGAAGCTCTGGAGAAATCCTGGAGACAAGCATGGGAGCAGGTGACAAGGGAGCTAGAGATCAGGAGGTCTTGGGAAGACCGAAGAGAGCGGCTTGGTTGGTATTTTGAGACTAGGTTAGTGACGTAGCTGGGGACAGAGTTATGGATGGCTTTGTAAATTATTGTTAGTACTTTGAATTTTATTTGTTGGGTGAGTGGAAGACAGTGGAGGGATTGGCAGAGAGGGGTGGAGGACACTGGATGGTTGTTAGGGTGGATAAGTCTTGCATCAGCATTCATTATAGACTGAAGGGGGGATAGTCTATGTAAAGATAATCCAATGAGGAGGGAGTTGCAGTATTCAAGGCGAGAGATAACCAGGGAGTGAATTAGAAGCTTGGATGCCCACTAGAGCCCACTTGAGCCCACCAGGGATACCCACTAAAGCCCACCATGGATGCCCACTAGAGCCCACCAGGGATGGGCTCTAGTGGGCAACCATGGTGGGATCTAGTGGGTATTCCTGGTGGTCTCTAGTGGCCTCTAGTGGGCATCCAAGCTTCTAAATCACTCCCTGGTTATCTCTCGCCTTGACTACTGCAACTCCCTCCTCATTGGATTATCTTTACGCAGACTATTGCCCCTTCAGTCCATAATGAATGCTGATGCAAGACTTATCCACCTTAACAACCATCAGTGCCAATCAGTGCCCACTAAAATGCCTATCAGTACAAATCAGTACCACCCATCAGCGCTCATCAGTGCCGCCTGTCAGTGCCTTTCAGTGCCGCCTATCAGTGCCCACCAGTGCCGCCTATCAGTGCCATCTATGAGTGCCCATCAGTGCCCCCTTTGTGTGCCTATCAGTGCCATCTATCAGTGCCCATCAGTGCTGCATATCAGTGCCCATCAATGCTGCTTATCAGTGCCGCCTATCAGTGCCAATCAGTGTTGCATACAAGTGCCTCATCATCAGTTCCCATCAGCGCCACCTCATCAGTGCCCATCAGTGCCGCCTCATCAGTGCCCATCAGTGCCGCCTCATCAGTGCTCATCTGTGAAGGAGAAAACGTAGTTATTTACAACGTTTTATAACAGAAACAAAAAAAAATTTTTTTTTCAAAGTTTTCTGTCTTTTTTATTTGTAGCGCAAAAAATAAAAAACCCAGTGATGATCAAATTCCACTAAAAGAAAGCTCTATTTGTGGGGGAAAAAATGATAAACATTTTGGTTGAGTACAGTGTTGCATGACTGCGCAATTGTTATTCAAAATGCAACAGCGCTGAAAGCTGAAAATTGTCCTGGGCAGGAAGGGGGTAAAAATGCCCTGTATTGAAGTGGTTAAGCTGTAACATTTAAATTGATTTTAATTACTCATATAGTTGTGTTGCCGGGATCCCTCCATGAGTATACCAAAAGAGAAATTTGACTGCTGAAATAGATTTCTTAATAATTAATTTGATCAACCATTAATTTCATTAACCATATATGCCTATTTCCTGCATCCTACATCTGTATGGAAGTGGAAAAGCTCACACAGCCTGTTTGTACACAGTGGACTGAAGCAGTTTCCATGGAGTTTAAGTAACCTTCTCATAGAGTTATGTAACACATTACGTAATCTGTATTTACTGAGAATATGAGTAAAGCAATCAAGGTCACTTATAAAAAAAAAAAAAACCACAAGGTAGAACAAACAACAAGCTCTCATTAAATAGTTTGACCTTTAAACCAAAACATTATAGAAAAAAAATCTGAAATATAGAATTATACAATTGTTTTAAAGAAAACATAAACACAATAATTACTATAGTAACAGTTTCAATGAGAAAAAAACACCCATCTCTAGGAGAATTATATATGTATATTGCCATTATCTGAGCAGGTTTTTGAAGATTCAACATTTCACAATGGATCAAAAATAATGCAGAGTGCTTCTTTTGTGTTGTAGTGCACGACAACGCAGGTATGTTGTGAAGGTTTGTTAACGTCCCATTTGAAATTAAAGGTACCACAGTGCACCAACGCATGTATCGTGCTTTAACTTAATGTTCACTTTACTGTAGCATTGTAGTGTGCACAGGCCCCATAAATGAACATACCTTAGAGAGCAAGTTGCCAAAATAAAAAGCTAAAATTTAAGGAAATTACAATAGTTGCAGTTTGAAATAGACAATTCATTTCTAACAGCATTAAAAAAAGTATTTTCTTCCTCCAAACATGGCGAGTCCCCCTCCTCAAGAAGGCACATGTACACTCATGCCAATTAACATCTAATCGATTCAGAGGATTGGGAGAAAGTGGTGTGGTCAGATGAGACCAAAATTAAGCTCTTTGGCATTAACTCATTAACTAAATGTTCATTGACATGACTCTACATGTGCCTTCTTGAGGAGGGGGACTCGCCATGTTTGGAGGAAGAAAAATGCTGACTATGACCCTAGGAACACCAACCCTGCAGTCAGTGCAGATCCTGACCTCCCTGGGGCCCTAAGCAAAATTCTGCTAGGGGGCCCTCTACCTGACCCGTGATGCGCAAGCTATGTAAACCATTTGCCATTGCCACACAGTCACACCTGACACTTAAGTGCTCCCAATACAATCCTCCCTCCTTTAAACAAAACAGTCAAAGAATAAGTACAAGAATATAGAACAGAATGAGGTTCAAACAAACAATATTTATTGAATAGAGTATTTTCTATACTATTAAGATAACAAGTGAATATTATCAAATAAGTGAATATTAACGTAAAATAAATAAGAACAAAGTAATAAATTATAACCCTGAACTTTGGCTTTTGGGATTAACTTTGGTTCTCTCTACAGCCTGGGCATTTTCAGCATCAGTATGAGCACCACCAGACTATTTGGACTGTCTAGAAGAAACTGAGAAGAATATCACATAGTTAGTTAAGCAGTCATTTACACTACTTGTTACATGTTACAAATGTGTAAACATTTGAATTTTTGAATTAAAATCTTACCATCAAAATATTCCTTTTCTGCACTTTCTTGAGGCACAATCATCAATGATGTCATCATAGGAAAGGTGTTTCCCCACATCATGATTTATGCTCATGATGGCCAATCCACTCAAACGTTCCAGTGACATTGAAGACCTCAGGTAGCTTTTGATGAGTTTTGATTTTGAAAAGCTCCTCTCTGATGATGCTACCTGTTACAGGCAGGGTGACTGCAATTCTTAGGGCTATCCAAAGATTAGGATAGAGTTCCTCCAGGTTGTTCTCACAGAGAAATGAAAGCAACTCAAATGCAGTCATCTTATCTGATGGCAGATCAGGTAAATTTTGAATCTCGTGTGCCAGATCCATTCCACTGATGTCATAGTCATCTTTGAAGGTTAGAGTATTTTGAACTTCCATGCCGTGAGCCTTTAAAGATTCACTAGACATCTGGGAGGCAGTGCTGAAGTTTAGCAACACTCCATATTTGGATTTCACCTGGTTGAGTGTTTCAAATCTCTCATCCATGGATGTCACAGCAGAGTCGACCACCATGTTAAAGAAGTTGACTTCAAGGTTTTTCAGTGCATCAGCCACTGGTTCATCAGGAGCCTCATAGCTGAAAAGCCTCTTGCTGTTTCTCAGTCTCTTCTCTTTCAGAACAGCCTCCACATTCATTACTTCGCAAATGCTTTTGGCTGTTGTCTGGGCCTCAGAGAATCCAGTTTCCCGTTATGTAGTGAGGGAAGCCTTTGCATTCAAGATTAAATTGCTATATCCAACTGCATTGAGGCAGATTGGAGGAGCTTGTTCACCATGTTTGTCATAGTCAGTATCTCACACCATACGACACAGCAAATCAAGAAGCGGTAGGACCCAACTTCCTCTGTAAGTGCTTGTGCCTCCACTTTGGCCACAGGATCATTGATTGTCTGTCTGGCCTCCAGTAATGCCTCCCGAACCTCAGATGCCTGGTGCCTTATTGCATGAACGCTTTTGAGCCTACTCTCCCATCTTGTGTCACTCCATGACTTTATGGTTATCTTCACGTGTTTCTTTAAAACACTCCATCTTTGTGTGCCAGCTGAAAAGAAGGTGAAGAGCTTTTGCATATGTCCATAGAACCCTACTGCATCTTTTGAAGATTTTAAAGATTTGGCAGCATGTGCAATTAAAAGGTTTAGAGTATGTGCTCCACATGGGACAAACATGGCTCTGGGGGTTTTTTCTGAGCAGTCTGGCTTGTACTCCTTGGTTCTTGCCTTTCATGTTGGCCTCGTTATCAAAAGCTTGCCCTCTGCAATCTTCAAATGAAATCTTCAGCTCATTCAGCTTATTTAAGATGACAGTGGACAGATTAAAACCTGTTGTAGCCTTAACATTCACAAAGCCGAGGAAGTGCTTTGAGATCTTTGATCTCTGGCTTTCCCTTTAAAGCTACGCTTCTCAGAATAATGGACATTTGCTCTTGGTGACTAATGTCAGGTGTACAGTCCAAGATAATGGAGAAGTACTTTGAGTCTCTTATTTGAGTCACTATTGCTTCCAGAAATTTGCCACTCACAATCTGTATTAGCTCATTCTGTGTGTGCTGCCCAAGGTAATGAGAATGTGTCTCTCCATCTTTAATTTTGCTGAGGTGGTTTTCCATTATGGGGTCAAATTTTGCCAGTAATTCAACCTCTTTTAGGAAATTTCCATTATCTGGCTGGAAGAGTTTTTCTGATGAACCCCTGAATGCTAGGTTTTGTTCAGCCAGAGACTGGGTGATACTTATTAAACGTGTAAGGACATCCCGCAATCTCTTTCTTTCAGACTCGTAAATGGCCATTTGTATCTGGTCAAGAGTCTGTCCCCGACTTAGGCGCAGATCAAGTTCTCTCCACTTAATCATATTTTTTGTTTGTTCAGGACTACTCTCATGGTGTTTCAGACTGGCATTGATATTTGACCAGTCATTCAAACCTTCCTTTATAATTTTGTTGTCTTTTGTAGAAAAGAGCTTACAGCAAAAACAATAAACAGCATTGTTTTTGATTGAGTATGTAAGCCAGCTCCTTTGAATCTTTTCCCCATTTGATAGTTGTCTCTGTAATAAGCCTGAATGGAAAGCTCTTTTAGACTTGCTTTTAGGGAAAAAAAAAATTAAGTCCTGGTTTGAATGGACCTCTGCGCACTATCTTAGTCCTCATAAAGTCTGTTAAGATTTGGGGCCAATCTGCTGGGTCATTTGGTAGAGCTGCAACTGTTCTATTTGGGTCTGAGCTGCTTGTATCTGCTGCTGGCTGTACACCTCTGGTTGTGCTGCTAGTACTGACTGAGGCTGCCTGTACTTCACCTGTGTCTATGTTGCTAGTACTTGCTGAAGACGGCTGTACTGTACTGGCTGAGGCTGCCTGTACTTCACCTGGGTCTGTGTTGCTAGTACTTGCTGAAGACGGCTGTACTGGCTGAGGCTGCCTGTACTTCACCTGGGTCTGTGTTGCTAGTACTTGCTGAAGACTGCTGTACTGTACTGGCTGAGACTGTCTGTACTTCACCTGGGTCTGTGTTGCTAGTACTTGCTGAAGAGGGCTGTACTGTACTGGCTGAGACTGCCTGTACTTCACCTGGGTCTGTGTTGCTAGTACTTGCTGAAGACGGCTGTACTGTACTGACTGAGGCTGCCTGTACTTCACCTGGGTCTGTGTTGCTAGTACTTGCTGAAGACGGCTGTACTGTACTGACTGAGGCTACCTGTACGTCACCTGGGTCTGTGTTGCTAGTACTTGCTGAAGACAGCTGTGCTGTTTTTGCTGAAGCTGGCTGTACTGGGTCTGTGCTAGTGGCTGTGGAGGCTAGATTTGTAACAACTGAGTCTGTGCTTGTACTGGCTGATGATCCAGCATGTCACGGACAAATACTCACCGAGGCCGAGATGCCGAGAGCGGCTCGCCCTTACGACCACGCGCACCCAGACCCCCGAAATGGGTACAGAAGGCTGAGGGCACGCGGAGGCACGGGCTTCCGGTAGGATAGTAGGTACAGAAGCTGGAAGCGGGTGTCCTGGGATCCGCAGGGAGCAGGGCTGAAAACACAAGCAGAGGTTAGGGAACAAGCAGGTAATAATCAGGGTATCACAAGATCCAGCAGAGCGGTGGTTAAGCAGGCCAGGGGTCGGTGCACAGATCAGGCAGGTATAATCAAGATAGTCCAGCAGAGTAGTAGTTAAACAGGCCAGGGGTTTGGTACACAGATCAGGCAGGTTATGACAGGATTGTCCAGCAGAGTAGTGGTTAAACAGTCCAGCAGAGGTTCGGTACACAGATCAGGCAATAGTACAGGGGCAATCCGGGAGAGTAGTGGTTAAACAGGCCAGCAGAGATTCGGTACACAGATCAGGCAATAGTACAGGGGCAATCCGGGAGAGTAGTGGTTAACGGTCCAGCAGAGGTTCGGTACACAGATCAGGCAATAGTACAGGGTAACACAGGCTCAGGGAACAGGGAGAGCTGACGACAAACCAGCAACCCGACTGGGCGCTGGAGCGGTCAGATATAGCCCCCCTGCCCGGCGAGCGCGTCAGTGTGACGCGCTACCGGGCACCCGCACGGGCTACGGCGCGCACGCGGTGACCGCCGTGCACCCGCGCGCGCCGCACCATCAGGCCGCGGACGGTTGTGCGGCGAAGCGCTTGTCCCGTGCGCATGCGTACCGGAGCCCGGCGAGCGGAGACGCTCCCTGGCTCCTGACACAGCATCTCCTCTACTGACAAACTTAAGCATAGCACCTGCAAATTATAGATAACTAATTTTTATAAGCTGCATCAGACCCAATTAAACTGGCTTACAATTTCCTTTTATACATTTTCAAATATAAAATACTATTTATACTATGGCTTGGCTCTTGTAATATTTAAATAGTGAACTAGTGATGCAGATATCAATAATCCCTGTGAGTGATATCAAGAATTAACTTTTGTACAAGTGAACATGTAATTCCTGATATCAAAAATAGACATTGGTAGGTAAAAATTAACTAAGGGACCCTACTAGTAAAAATAATCAAGAATTCACATTGCAAATAGTAAAAAAAATCGAATTCTTGATATCAAAAATGCATAAACTGTGAATGAATAAAAGCTAAAATGGCTGACTGGCATTAGCAGCTAGACACAGACCAAGAGTTGCACTGCCTGCCTGCCCAGCTAGGTTAGCAAGACCGAAAAAAACACAATAGAAATGCACATAAACATAACTCTACTTTGCTGAGATCAAACTTGGAGTTGGAGAGAACACAAGTTTACCTGATTGTTGTTCCCGCACTTCACTCTCATGGTGTTTTTTTTTCCTCTCTTCGTGACCAGAAGAATAGTTTCGCTTCATTTTGTCATGGATGTTGTAAACATTAATTGACGCACTATGACACAAGGGGAAATGCGGGGCCTCTAGTAATTTGCGGGGCCCTACGCAGCTTGCGCAGTGAGCGTATAGGGCAGATCGGCTCTGCCTGCAGTCAAGCACGGAGGTGGAAACATTATGCTTTGGGGCTGCTTCTCTGCTAAAAGTACAGGCTGACTTTGCCGCAATAAGGGGGCAAAGGACGGGGCCATGTATTGTAAAATCTTGGGTGAGAACCTTCTTTCCTCAGCCAGAACACTGAAAATGGGTCGTGGATGGGTCTTCCTGCATGACAATTAAGGCAACAAAGGCGTGGCTCAAGAAGAAGCACATTAAGGTCATGGAGTGGCCTAGCTAGTCTCCAGACCTTAATCCTATGGAAAATTTATGGAGGGAGCTGAAACTTTGAGTTGCTAAGAGACAGCCAGGAAACCTTAAGGATTTAGAGAAGATCTGTAAAGAAGAGTGGACCAAAATCACTCCTGACCTGAGATGTGCGCAAACCTGGTCACCAACTACATTTGTGCTTGCCAACAAGGGTTTCTCCACCAAGTCATGTTTTGCTTGGGGATCAAATACTTTTTTTACTCACTGAACTGCAACTCAATTTATAGAATTTGTGTTTTTTCTGGATTTTTGGTTGATATTCTGTCTCTATCATTTAAAATACACCTATGATAAAAATTATAGACCCTTCTTTTCTTTGTAAGTGGGCAAACTTACAAAAATCTGCAGGGGATCAAATAATTATTTTTATTCCCATTGTATGTATACTGTATATATTGTATATATGCTGAAGTACGTATATACAATACCATTGAAGTCCATCTAATGCAGCTTCCTGTGTTGGTATGGCAACAATGCTGCACTGCTCTTGAATTCAGAGCAGAGTTGGCACTCTCATGTACTGTAGGCTGTGCCTACTTACTGCTCCCAGGACACCTATCGCTCTCTATCAATTCCTGGAGCATAGATGAACTCCCTTCCTGGCCAGCACTTACAGCATTGGGAACAGGAGTTTACTCCCATACAGCCAGAGCGCTTCACACACATATCTTGATTTGCTGTGTCTGCTTGCACTACAGTGGGAGAAAAAAAGTTGCAGGAGGTGTGCCTATCAGAATTGTCACTGCTGATTGCAGCTGACAATGCCTAGTCCTGTACACTGCTTTTTAGGATTTACAGCAGTGTCTCTGTTGCTTGAAAGGGAGTTTTAGTCAGTTCTGGAAAAAATTTAAGTCAGCAGCTGCAAAAACTGTAGCTGCCGACTTTTAATAAACAGACACTCACCTGTCCAAGGATCCAGCGCTGTCCTCACCTGAGCCGGTTCTTCATCGGTCTTCAGGTCCCTGGCACCGGTATGTTAACTGAGATCAGGTGACTGACTTTTTGGGGCATCACAGCGTGCATCTCACTGCAAATGTGCAAGTCACGCTGCTTTTTGCCAATAGTCCCACAGTCTTCTATGACTTTTGATGTATCCCAGAAAGTTGCTTGAAAGGAGGGTGGGGAGGAGAACTTCAGGTGGACCCACTGCAGCAATACAACTGGAAGTGGAAACAGGTACCTGTCAAAACCAGGTACCCGCTCCCCCCACAAAAAAATCTTATTCCAAACCTGGCAGAGGAGTGGGCAGGTAGAAGAAGAGCAGAACTTCCCCTTTCCGGAGAACTCTGTTGTTTTGAGGACTGTAACTGTAAGCTGCAGTGTCTAAAAGGGGGCGTCTGTGAGACACAAATGAAGGAGGATATAGCTCAGTCAGGGAAGGTTAAGGAAGTTCTTTGTTTAATTTATGAAGCTTGTGCACTTTTTTTAGCCATGCAAGAGACTTTAGTTCTTTAAATTTACAAAAGACTCTATGTAACAACTATATATCTTACAGTGGAGACTTGCGTAAAAAAAATATATATATATAATTATCTCTCTCTCTCTCTCTCTCTCTCTCTCTCTCTCTCTCTCTCTCTCTCTCTCTCCTGATATCACAGAGCCGGTCCAGGCTGGGGAAAGATCGTGACCATATGCTCGGGATCCACCCAGAAGCCTGGATCGGCACCTGGCTCAGCCTTTCAGCAAGCTGCTGAGAGCCTGAGCCAGGAGCTCCCACTCCCTCCACAACCCAGCGCTCCAGTGAGTGCATGGGGAGGGGTGAGGAGACAGGGGTGACTGACAGTCAACAGCTCTCTGCTCACGGAGCAATCGGTGTTAGATCGCTTGGTTCTCAGTCTTAGAGGCGGCACAGGGGACAGATGCAGCATCGGACCAATTTTGCATCCTAGGTAAGTATGATTAAAAAAAATAGAAAACTTCTCTTAATGTCTGTAATGAGAAAACTAAAAATTTCTTTTGAAATTGCTGGTTGACTAGCTGTCTCTGGCTCAAATCATATCGGAATCGCTGATCCAGAGCAAGCATGCACATTTTAAAGAGGTATTAAGCTCAAAAGCAAAAATGTAATTATTGCAACTTATCAGTCTTTAGATGGGGTGGCTGCATTTGTTTTCTTTTGTAGGATACTTTTCCCTTTTTTTTCCAGCTGGTGATCCTGCCTGTAACACACTTCCTGTCTTAAGGTGTCTACATTCTGGATGAAGTAGCAAAGCAGACACAGCTGAACTCCAGCTAACACATTATATGCAGTTACAGTAAACAGTGTTTTTTTTCTTTTAGAGATAAAGGTATTATATAAATGAATAAAAGCTGATCATTGTAAGCACCCCTGTCAGTGGTAAATCATTTGTCTCAAGTCAGTCGCGGGATGGCATGCATTGTTATACAGTGCCTCGAAAAAGTATTCATACCCCTTGCCATTTTCCAAATTTCGTCATGTTACAACCAAAAACTTACATTTATTTTATTGGGATTTTATGTGATAAAACAACACAAAGTGGCACATAATTGTAAAGTGGAAGGAACATGATAAATGGTTTTCAAAATGTTTTACAAATAAATGTCTGAAAAGTGTAGTGTGCATTTGTATTCAGCCCCCTTAAAGCTGGATACACACTATACAACTTTTGTTGTTCAATTTCCTTTAGATTTACCTCCAAATATGTAGTGCAAGAGCCTGCCTGATTGCATACAAATTTAAAGTGTTTAGGTTTGATCTCATATTATATGGTTTTGGTAAATCTAAAGGAAAGAATTTAAAGAAAAATGTATAGTGTGTATCCAGGTTTACTCTGATTCCCCTAACCAAAATCTAGTGGAACCGATTGCCTTCAGAAGTCACCTAATTAGTAAATAGAGTCGACCTGTGTGTAATTTAATCTCAGTATAAATACAGCTGTTCTGTGAAGCCCTCAGAGGTTTGTTAGAGAACCCTAGTGAACAAACAGCATCATGAAGGCCAAGGAACACACCAGACAGGTCAGGGATAAAGTTGTGGAGAAGTTTAAAGCAGGGTTAGGTTAAAAAAATGTAGCGCTGGTAGATTTGCAATCTACCGCATGTTAGGTAAATTTAGTAAATTGTGCATTAGGAAGGTTAAAAGTTTGCCTCTGTTCCAGCTTAGCTGATGTTGTGGGTGTTTACGTGCTGACCGGTGGGTGTCACTGTTGCCACTGGTCAGGGTTGGAAAGGCAACGTGTTGAAGCGTATGGGTGCTCCTCTGTCCCGGAGACGACTCGGTGGAGGTGGTCCTCCGAGTTGCATTCTGGGCGAGGGTATTTATGGGCAGGCGCCATATTTTGGGATTCGTTTTAAAGCCACCTGCTGGCCCTCCTGGCCGACAGATATGCGTTAAGGGGCTACCTCGTGGTCCTCCGTTCGGGAGGCCCACAATACAGCGGCGCAGGGGTGGATCCAGAGGCTTGTCTGGGGCCTACCACCGTGGCCAAGGAATGGTCCTGAGCTGTCGGTCCTGTGTGACGAAGCTGGACAACCGAGGAGATCCCAGGGGAGGACCCGTCTTGGAGGGATCATGCCATGTGCTGGTCTATAGAGGGGCCTGGTGACTCGGTTGGAGGATGTATCCAAAAGTAACTATACAGCATAGTGTTGCCGGCTCGGCTTAAAGGTTCAAGCACTGTGACTGACTTTCACTACACAAAATCTATACATCCTGTGGCAGAGGATCGTATGGATTTTATTCCCAAACAAGTCTGTGGCAGAGACTTTGATTCGTGCTGCGTGCTGGCTGCTAGACCGGTGAGAGAGGCCTATCTAGACGAGCAAGGAGTGTGTCCCAAGAGGGGAGCGCATTTCAAATAGTATTTGAATTCTATCAGGACATTTTGTCAAGAGAACCCTACCAGAGGATATTTGGGTTTCTTCTGCAAGTTTCCTTTCTATCTCTTTCCTACTACTTCCTAAGTCGTTCATTTTAATAAAGCATTGAAAACGTACTCCAGTGTTGGTGCGTGTGTCGTCCAGAAGTAAACTCAACGGAACCCTAGACCCGGTGCCGGTGAAACAGAGGGAAGCAGAGTGAAGGTAACAGACCCGCTTAAACCAGCAGCTCCACCGTGAGTTATTGCTACAAAAACATTTTCCAAGCTTTGAACATCTCACGGAGCACTGTACAATCCATCATCTGAAAATGGAAAGAGTATGGTACAACTGCAAACCTGCCAAGAAATGGCCATCCACCTAAACTGACAGGCCGGGCAAGGAGAGCATTAATCAGAGAAGCAGCCAAGAGGCCCAGGGTAACTCTGGAGGAGCTGCAGAGATCCACAGCTCAGGTGGGAGAATCTGTTCACAGGACAATTAATTAGTCGTGCACTCCACAAATCTGGCCTTTATGGAAGAGTGGCCAGAAGAAAGTCATTGTTGAAAGAAAGCCATAAGAAGTCTGTTTGCAGTTTGCGATAGGCCATGTGGGGGACACAGCAAACATGTGGAAGAAGGTGCTCTGGTCAGATGAGACCAAAATTGAACTTTTTGGCCTAAAAGCAAAACGCTATGTGTGGCAGAAAACCGCTCTCTTGTATACTGTTCCGACGGACCAAAAACTACGCATGCTCTGAAGCAAGTACGAGACGGAAGCTATTGGCTACTGGCTATTGAACTTCCTTTTTCCAGTCCCGTCGTACGTGTTGTACGTCACCTTGTTCTGGACGGTCGGACTTTGGTGTGATCGTGTGTATGCAAGAGTTCCATCGGAGAAACCTTCAGAGTTTATTCCGACGGCAAAACCGGACGTGTGTATACGGCATAAGAGTCTGCAAAAAACTTGAGACTGGGGCAGAGGTTCACCTTCCAGCTGGACAACGACCCTAAACATACAGCCAAAGCTACAATGGAATGGTTTAGAATCAAAGCATATTCATGTGTTAGTTAGAATGGCCCAGTCAAAGCCCAGACCTAAATCCAATTGAGAATCTGTGGAAAAACTTAAAAATTGCTGTTAACAGACCTTCTCCATCCAATCTGACAGAGCTTGAGCTATTTTTCAAAGAAGAATGTCACTCTCTAGATGTGCAAAGCTGGTAGAGACAACCCCAAAAAAACTTGGTGGTTCAACAAAGTATTGACTCAGGGGGGCGGAACACAAATGTACGCCACACTTTTCGGATATTTATTTGTGAAAAGTGTTGGAAACCATTTATCATTTTCCTTCCACTTCACAATTATGTGCCACTTTGTGTTGGTCTATCAGGCTGGGTTCCCACTATTGCGAATTGGATGCGGGTTTCCCCGCATTCAATTTGCATGTCAGGATCTCTATGGAGCCAGTTCACACATTTCCGAAGCAGCTCCGGTGCGAATTGCACAGGAGTCCTGTGCGTCTTCTAGTCTGTTTCAGGTTTGAATTCAGCCAAAAATTCAGACTAAAATCAGACCCAAAACGGTAAATGTGGACACACCGGACCCCTGCTGTGAGCCGCTCTGTGCGGTAGTGTGAACCCAGCCTTACATAAAATCCCAATAAAATACATTTATGTTTTAAGTTGTAACATGACAAAAAGTGGAACCTTTCAAGGGGTATGAATACTTTTTTAGGGCACTGTATCTAACACACATGTGAAATATTGTCTGGACGGCTTGGTCTGTTAAAGTAACCCGGTGAAAATAAAGGAGAAAAAATAAATAAAAATGAAAACTAAAGCAGACATCTTTTTTTAAGAATTGGTAAGTTGCAAATCAATACATTTTTGTTTTGGGGTTCAGTATTGTTTAAAGAACAGTCAACAGCGGTAGCTCCCATATTCTTTCAGTACAGGTTACTTTTTGCAGTAACAGTCCAGCTTTCCATGCAAAAATCTGCAAAAGAGCTGGTGTCAGTGTAGATTAGAACAGGCAAAGAATGAAGTCAATCCCGGGGTGACATGCATTGTTATATCTAACACACATGTGGAATATTACTGTGAACTGTATCTGCTGTTATAATATTATACCACACACAGATCATTCCATTTATTTACATTAGATTACTCCTGAGTAGCCGTGATGCTGTCATTTCGGTTTCACTTACAGTATTTGTAAAGACACAATATAGCAGAGTGCAGCATGCTGATTTACCGTTATGGTATAGGCATGAATTACAATTAGACTTGGCAGTCGTCACAAGCAGTGACACTGAATCCAGCAATTCATTGGCAGGGCCAGATTAAGAGCATCATGGGCCTGGTGCTGAGGATTTTGGTGGGCCTTTTTATGGAAACAAAATGAAAATGCAAACAATTTTTCGCTAAAACGAATTAAATATACTCTCACCAGTAATACCAGCCGTGCAGCCTCTGAGCAGCAGCAACACCACCAATACCACCAGCTATGCGGTCTCTCACCAGCAGCAACATAGGGAGACCACATTTCCAAACTGTCATTTAGGGACAACCCCCTCTTCCCAAAAAAAGATAAGGGTGGAGGATGTAGTCTCGGGGTTGGCAGGGAAATCGGCATTGGAGGTGATTTGTCAGGCAAATGGCTGGTGTTAGTACTTAAAATCAATCATCCTGACACCATGCTTGATATGGTGTCAGGATGATCAAATTCCATTATTTCAGTTACTACATCGTAATATACAGTGAAATAGTTCAACTCACCATCATGCAGAATCAGTGGGAACCTGAGCTTGTCACTTGCCACCAGATGCAGCTTGTCACTTGCCACCCATAGCCTGCCACCAGATGTAGAGTATCACTTTCCACAGTTGCCTGCCGCTAGATGCAGCATGTCACTTGCCACCAGCAGCCTGCCACCAGATACAGTGTGCCACTTGCTACCCACAGCCTGCCACAGATACAGTGTGCTACTTGCCACTAGCAGCCTGCCACCAGATACAGCGTGCCACTTGCCACCAGCAGCCTGCCACCAGATACAGTGTGCCACTTGCCACCAGCAGCCTGCCACCAGATACAGTGTGCCACTTGCCACTAGCAGCCAGCCACCAGATACAGTGGGCCACTTGCCACCAGCAGCATGCCACCAGATACAGTGGGCCACTTGCCACCAGCAGCCTTTCACCAGATACAGTGCGCCACTTGCCAACCACAGCCTGTCACCAGATACAGTGTGCCACTTGCCACCAGCAGCCTGCCACCAGATACATTGTGCCACTTGCCACCAGATACAGTGTGCCACTTGCCACCAGCAGCCTGCCACCAGATACAGTGTTTCACATGCTACCACCAGCCTGTCACCATATTCATTGTGCCACTTGCCACCAGATACAGTGTGCCACTTGCCACCAGCAGCCTGCCACCAGATAGTGTGCCACTTGCCACCAGCACCCTGCCACCAGATACAGTGTGCCACTTGCCACCAGCAGCCTGCCACCAGATACAGTTTTACTTGCCACCAGCAGCCTTCCACCAGATACAGTGTGCCACTTGCCACCAGCAGCCTGCCACCAGATACAGTGTGCCACTTGCCACCAGCAGTCTGCCACCAGATACAGTGTGCCACTTGGCACTAGCAGCCTGCCACCAGATACAGTGTGCCACTTGCCACCAGCAGCCTTTCACCAGACACAGTGTGCCACTTGCTACCAGCAGCTTGCCACCAGATAGTGTGCCACTTGCCACCAGATACAGTGTGCCACTTGCCACCAGCAGCCTTCCATCAGATACAGTGTGCCACTTGCCAACCACAGCCTGCCACCAGATACAGTGTGCCACTTGCCACCAGCAGCCTGCCACCAGATACAGTGTCACTTGCCACCAGCAGCCTTCCACCAGATACAGTGTGCCACTTGCCACCAGCAGCCTGCCACCAGATACAGTGTGCCACTTGCCACCAGATACAGTGTGCCACTTGGCACTAGCAGCCTGCCACCAGATGCAGTGTGCCACTTGCCACCAGCAGCCTTTCACCAGATACAGTGTGCCACTTGCTACCAGCAGCTTGCCACCAGATACAGTGTGCCACTTGCCACCAGCAGCCTTCCATCAGATACAGTGTGCCACTTGCCAACCACAGCCTTTCACCAGATACAGTGTGCCACTTGCTACCAGCAGCTTGCCACCAGATAGTGTGCCACTTGCCACCAGATACAGTGTGCCACTTGCCACCAGCAGCCTTCCATCAGATACAGTGTGCCACTTGCCAACCACAGTCTGCCACCAGATACAGTGTGCCACTTGCCACCAGCAGCCTGCCACTAGATACAGTGTCACTTGCCACCAGCAGCCTTCCACCAGATACAGTGTGCCACTTGCCACCAGCAGCCTGCCACCAGATACAGTGTGCCACTTGCCACCAGCAGCCTGCCACCAGATACAGTGTGCCACTTGGCACTAGCAGCCTGCCACCAGATAGTGTGCCACTTGCCACCAGCAGCCGTTCACCAGATACAGTGTGCCACTTGCTACCAGCAGCTTGCCACCAGATAGTGTGCCACTTGCCACCAGATACAGTGTGCCACTTGCCACCAGCAGCCTTCCATCAGATACAGTGTGCCACTTGCCAACCACAGCCTGCCACCAGATACAGTGTGCCACTTGCCACCAGCAGCCTGCCACCAGATACAGTGTCACTTGCCACCAGCAGCCTTCCACCAGATACAGTGTGCCACTTGCAACCAGCAGCCTGCCACCAGATACAGTGTGCCACTTGCAACCAGCAGCCTGCCACCAGATACAGTGTGCCACTTGACACTAGCAGCCTGCCACCAGATACAGTGTGCCACTTGCCACTAGCAGCCTGCCACCAGATACAGTGTGCCACTTGACACTAGCAGCCTGCCACCAGATACAGTGTGCCACTTGCCACTAGCAGCCTGCCACCAGATACAGTGTGCCACTTGTCACCTGCAGCCTGGCACCAGATACAGTGTGCCACTTGCCACCAGCAGCCTTTCACCAGATACAGTGTGCCACTTGCCACTGACAGCCTGTCACCAGATACAGTGTGCCACTTGCCACTGACAGCCTGTCACCAGATACAGCGTGTCACTTGCCACCAGCAGCCTGCCACTAGCAACGTGCCACCACATACAGTGTGCAACTTGCCATCAGATGCAATGTGCCACTTGCCACCAGCAGCCTGACCCCAGATACAGCGTGTCACTTGCCACCAGCAGCCTGCCACTCCCTCCAGGACTCTTCCAGGATGGAAAGAAGGGACAGGGCCTGCATAGTCAAACAAATCCCTGGAGCCCCCACCCCTCCTCATCTGGGATGGTATGGTTGTGTGTAAATTGAATGCCAGCAGTATTGATCAGACCAAGTTCTACAGAGGGGGGTGTGTACAAGCCTTTGGGCTCACACTGGTGTGCTGCAGTTTGGGCGCACTGCTTGTGTAGCTGCAGTTTTAGCTGCAGACCTATTGCTTTATATCAGGTTGCATATTTTTGCTGCATTTTCTGACAGTGCGCCAAAGATAAGATGCAGCACGCAGGAATTTTGGTGCGCTTTCAGAAAAAACATGCAACCTAATAGAAATCAATAGGACTGTGGGTAAAACGCAGGAAAACTGCGGATACACCAGCAATGGGCCAAAACACAGCAAAGCAGTGTGAACCCACCTAAAAGCACAAGGAGCCAAGTCTAAATATGGACTGCAGTTATAACAGCCATTGCTGAAGATAAAGGCAAAAGAGGGGGAGAAGGGAGATAAGAGTCCAGTCACTGAGCTCACACTTGGATGGGAAGCTTATCACTCAGATATGTGTTCAGTTCACCTTCTATCTGCCTGCTCTGTTCATAATTTCCCAACCCACACGGCTCCTTCACTGCACACAGAGAGAGAAGAGAGGGGAGGGGGAAGGCAGAGCCATTCGTGTAGGGGGGGAACTGTGCACTGTGACACTGTAATAAACACAGTGAGCCAACACAGATGCAGCCAGACACCCCTACATTTACACACAGCTTCTCCTGTCCCATAGAAGTTTATCGACAGGAGAAACCGGGCTTATAATGCTGGCTGGGAGGGCCGATTTTAAGGCAGGGGCCTGGAGCTGCAGCTCCATCAGCCCCTATGTTAATCCGGCCCTGTTCATTGGTGTAACCTCACAACATGGAAGCAATTAAGAGCAATTATTGGAGCCAACAAGCTATGACCATTTAAAAAGATCCATTTCTAAAACATAAATATATCCTGCTGCTGTCATTGTAATTACTCGAGAAATTTCCATCATTATTTCCAGTCCGATGTACTGTAACACTATATTTATACTGTAGAAATATGTGGGGAAAGTAGCTGTGGCTACACTGACTTTATTGTTTGCCTATAGAAGTAATGAATAGAAGAGTCTACTAAGGCATTTGCAGCACAATGCGAGCAAGTTTTAAAGGGAACCTGTGAACATATAGAAAAGCTGCCGTTGCTGACCTATTTTTGAAGGTGGAGGGTGCTGATTCTGGCTTTAACACAAAGTGTATTTAAGCCCAAATATAAGCAAATGTATCATATTGCAGTCCAAATTCGGTGCCTTTATTTTTTCAGGCCTTTTCCTTTATATTTCACCTGGTCATTTTGACAGTTGAAGTGTTACTAAACCCACAACAGTTTAATGAGTCCGGATATGCAGTAAAGCATGCTTTTGATACATGCTTGGAACCTAAGGGGTTAATTCTCTGCATTCTGTAAAAATGCTGTTTGATCCTGTCTTTACTGCCCCCAATCTCCTCATAGAACAGAGCCTTGGAGGCACTCTGCACATGCTCAGTTTGGTGTGTTTTGCTAGAGTTTTTTTTTTTTTGGGGGGGGGGGGGTTACATGTGATCAGCACATGGCCAATCAACATTGTCCAGACAGAAAGTCAAGGGTCATACAGCCTTATAAGACAGTCAGAGCAGAATTAAAACTTCTCTTACAAGCTTTAACCAGTGCTTGGCTGGACACAGATAGAAGTCATCAGAATGTTATATACTGCTGATGATAAAAGCTATTTAGCAGCTTATATTTACTAAAATAATTGCATTTCCATGTTCTGTGTACTTTGGAAGAACAGATATAGTGAATGCAGGTTCCTGGGTTTAGTAACATTTTAGTTCTAGTACACACTATTAGGGCGTACACACGGTTGGACTTTGTTCGGACATTCCGACAACAAAATCCTAGGATTTTTTCCGACGGATGTTGGCTCAAACTTGTTTTGTCTACACACGGTCGCACAAAGTTGTCGGAAAATCCGATCGTTCTAAACACGGTGACGTAAAACACGTACGTCGGGACTATAAACGGGGCAGTGGCCAATAGCTTTCATCTCTTTATTTATTCTGAGCATGCGTGGCACTTTGTCCGTCGGATTTGTGTACACACGATCGGAATTTCCGACAACGGATTTTGTTGTCGGAAAATTTTATCTCCTGCTCTCCAACTTTGTGTGTCGGAAAATCCGATGGAAAATGTCCGATGGAGCCCACACACGGTCGGAATTTCCGACAACACGCTCCGATCGGACATTTTCCATCGGAAAATCCGACCGTGTGTACGGGGCATATCAGTTTTGTTTTCGTTCAACCCAGTGGGCTGAACAAACAAAAACTGAGGAGCTTGGGAGGAGCTCACTGTACTAACTGTATGATGTTAGTACAGAGATCTCCCCACTGAGCTATTATGGTCTGACTGGGGGACCGCCCTCCCTGGCAGAACACACTGGTCACTCAGTACTTGCAGCCATTGGATGCCGGCACTGATCAGGTGCCAATCAGATGCTGGTTTTCCAGCATACCCGTTCAACAGAAGCCGACCAAACAGCCGGCTTCTGACGGACAGACTGGTGTACACACAGAATAAATGTCGGCCAGTTTCCGTTATATCGGCAGGTAGTGGCGGATATTCGGCCCGTGTGTTCCAGGTTTAATGCACTTCCTGTCCTAGGGTCACAACTTTCACCCTTTTGTGCCAGGATAACATAACAAGATCGGACTACAGACATTAGCTCTGCTTCTATTCTCTACAACATGGAGGGCTGTGGTCCTAAGAAAGTCCTAAGAAATAGCTGATAACAATGCTAACTGATAACAGTCAACATTGTTAGAATTTACATACCATTTGATCTGGAAGAATTGTGCAACATGAGGACTCAGACTTTTCAGATTTCACTGATAATATGCTTGTGGAAAAAAGGTACTGGGAGAGGTGAGGCTGATTTCATGGTTTTGATATTGTCAGAATAGGGTTTCTTTTTTTCTTAAAGTGGGATTCCGGCCGTAAAAAAAAAAAAATTAAAAGTCAGCAGCTACAAACACTGTAGCTGCTGACTTTAAATAAGTACTCACCTGTCCTGGGTGCCCGAGGCCGACCCGTCCCTCGGCTCTCGGGTCCCTGCACAGCCATCCTAAGTAAGGGAAACAGGCAGTGGAGCCTTGTGGATTCACTGCCAGTTTCCTACTGCGCACAGCGCTCTGTGAATGGCCCCGTGGTGTTCTGGGAACACACACAGTTCCCAGAAGACAACGAGGCCGCTCACCGAGGAGCAGAACACGCAGCGGAATAGGAAGAGGCAGATTAGGAAGACTGCCTAGCAACAAGGGTTTAGGTAAGTTTATTTTTTTTTTCAAATGTTTTTTTTTAATTTTTCTTAGGATTTTTGGTGAATTTTTTTTTCAGGGTGGCCCTCCACTTTAAGTTTTTTTGAGCTGTCATGAAATCTGAAACGGTTTGGTGGAATTTCTTGTGCATGTAAAAGACTTTTCTTGGCCAATCAGAAATGGGGAAAACATAGAAATGGCACTGCATACAAGAGGAGGTGGCCAGAGTGAGTGTCTGTGTGGGTGGGGGGGGGGGGGGGGGGCAGGAAGTAATTACCTTTTTTTCAGAAGAAAGTCCTACCCCCAGAATCCATGTATGACTTCTCATCACCTTGTGTTCAAGTGGTACCATAAGAGCAGAGTGTTATTGCTTAATGCCCCCTGACTATTTTTTTGTTATCTGGTGCTGCCTGCCATTAAAATAACTGACGCACAGGCCTTGGGTATTGTTGTAGGGGCAGGGAAATGAGTCCTTGCTTGTGCACACATCAGAATATGAAGATGTTGTTAGTCCTGAAAATGAGACATAAGCCTTTTATTGAAGCCAGAAAATTAGATGTCAGATAAAGTTCATGTGCGTGTAAAGGCAGGTGTACCAATTCTTTTGACAAATCGTCCGATGGTGCTTTTAAAGTCTAAAATCTACAAATTTCAGTTTTTGTACCTGTAACACATTTGTTGTGCATGCTTTACTTTCATAATTACTTGCACACAAAATTTCCCCTTTTGTGTTCAGGACAAAGTAGTAGCTGAAATGAACTTGGCTGTAACTTTGTAATTACTCCTTCAACAAAATTCAGAGTTCAGTAAAATTTTACCATTGTGGGTGCAATGAGCCATAAGTGGATCCTGAGGATTATGGAAGCTCCTTTAAACTATCTCAAAACTGTTCTTGTGCCAGAATACAACCCCTCCTTAGCTGCATTATATTATGTTTTTTTTTTTTTTAACAGACACTGAAAAGTAAAATAGGTACACAAATGAAAACAAGGATACAATTATTTAAGGGGCACTAAATCTAAATAATCTAAAATACTCTAATTACCCCCCCCCCCCCGATATTTTTTTCAAGCAGATTTTACCAAACACATTAATAAGAGTTTTCTTCTCAGACACAATTTGGCTGCATAATTGGTATTCTTGCAGAAAATGGATTTCGGTGAACTCAAACCACTCAGTCTTAGCCAGCAACATCCATACATAGCAGCCCCCGGAGAAAATCAGTGCCCCGCTCTCACATTACTTAAGTTAAAGCGATGGGGCTGCCATATGATTACAACATGCCCTGACAGATGTGAGAAGTCATACGACAAGATTTTCATTCTTACCATCCGCAATCCAGCTGGATTATCGCACAACACTGGGATTCATTTCCTAATGCTGGCAGCTATGGATAGATTAAGTCTAAACTGTTCAACCTTCCCTGACTATCTTGACATATTATTTTCCCTCCCCACCTTTACAGAAGATAAAAATGAAATAAGTTAGCTGGCACTTCCTCTAAAGTGGTTCTAAAGGCTCAAGGTGTTTTTGCCTTCATGCATTCAATGCATGAAGGTAAAAAAACTTCCCTGTGCAGCAGCCCCCCCAATGACCTGCCCAATACGGGATCCAGCGATGTGGCTCTCAATGAGCCATAGCCAGTGAGCCAATGAGAAGAGAGAGGGGGTGGGCCCAAGCCAAGGCTCTGTGTATGAATGGACAGGCAGAACAGTGGCTTGGGAGAGAGCCTGCTTGGGTACTGCCATTGCAAGCTGCTTGTTCTGGGGGCACTTGGCTAAAAGAAGGAGCCAGGAGCACCGGCGGGAGAGCCGAGAAGAGGAGGATCTGGGCTGCTCTGTGCAAAACCCATGATCTTGCCAGTAAAACATTTTGCTTCCTAGGGTGACAACACTCACTAATTATATTGTATCTATGGAGAAGCTACAGTATGTTGTCACCCTGGAAGACGAACAAGACAAGGAATTGGTCGCGCACTGGAACTCCAAAATATCTAGATGTCATCTTTATTGTCAAAAAAGGGTCAGACAGATACAGGCAATGGTAGACGTTTCACAAGCGATAGCTTACTTGTTCACAAGCAAGCTATCGCTTGTTCTATGTTGTCACCTTACTCCTGATCTCCTGATTTTTACTACAGAATACCTCTCCCTTTACTTATTTCTATAAATTAGGGGGGGGGGGGGGGGGTAACGTTTCTGTAGTTTGCAGATGAGAAAAGGGCAAGGCTGTTTGGGATTTTTATATAGCTGAGGCAGGGTACAATTAAAATGAAAGTAGCATAAATTCTCCCCTGTTTTATTGTAATTCATTACCTTACACTAATGCAAGTGTCAACATCTACCATTTTGGGTGAATATATCCCAAAACTCTTACTTTCTGTTGCCATTTGCTCCTTATGCATTAATGCTGCTAGCTTGAACTTCTGGTCGGGGAGGTCAGGCAGCACACACTGTAGAGTTCACATCAGCAGTACTTGTCCCTATCTCTACTGATAGCACAGAACAAACTGAAATACTATTCCTATTTAATGTCATCCCTTGACTTTTTTTAATATATCATGAGGTGTCTTGTGGCGAGATTCTCCCTGATATATTACATTGATCTGTTCCCTGGAGTACCAGGTGTTCCTATTGACCACTCACTGTTCCCATACAATACTGTTCATAATATAAAATATATTAAAACTTTCAACCTCCTTGCAAGGGTGTTGCCAGGTTTTACAGACATGGTAACCTAAAGCACATCTTTCAAATATTTTACATGCTGCACTTCTTTTTTCTTACCTTGTGAAGCAAGGTATACTCACCTAAATCTGTCACCTTGGTCTTTCATTGGTGTCATTCTCAGTTACTGGAGGTTGCTAATCCAGAGCTGCAGATGCACCTGTGTCAGCTGGTCCCCTACAGTCCCCATGTGCTGACTCCACTTGCGGATCCCGAGAGAACCCCACAAATAAGAAGTGCTCACATCACACAGGTAATGTCGTGCACACCCAATGAAAGAACCTGCCTCATGTAAACAATAAAGGAGAGAAGACTAGGGACTGGAGCCTCACACGGCTGTGGCTTTATGTAAGTAAGCCCTGGTTCACACCAGTGCAGCTTTGAAATCGCGATACTTCAGCGCCATTTTAAAGCCGCTGCTCTGTGCAATTTGCATTGACAATTTTGTTGCAGCTTGCGACTTCATTTAACAGAAGTCAATGCAATTCGCAATGAAAGAGTTTTAAGCACCAAGCTCTTACAATAGAAGTCTCCAAAAATAAAAAATATCAAATGATAGCCCTGTTTAGCTCCTTTGACAGGAATTACTGTAAGTGTGTGGGAACACGTAAGATGTCTGACCTTTACCAAGGCCCAACGGAGCATATTTCCATAAATATTGTCTCATGTTATTGGAAATTCCACCAGTCCTTGGACATAGCCGTACAGGAACGTCAAGTGAATACTTGTAAACATATAGCAGATCCTGTTACTGGAATAGGTTTATGAGGTCTGGGAAGCATGTTATACCCTGTGTAAGGTTACAGGGGTGAAAGGTTCCAAGCTATCATAAATACTAATCTACAATAAATGTTCTGTACAATAAGATAGTAAATTGAATTTTCAACAGCCCGTTTAGCAACTCTAGGAATTATCTATAAAGTGGAGGAAAGATCTGTAACTGGTAAATTATGCTTACATTGATGACCTTGTCAGATAAACTTTTTCACCCTAGGTTACAGTTTGTGTTACCAGTACAATTTCATTAAGGTTATCCTTTTTCAAATAAATGATATGACCTTCTCTCTTTCTTGGGTTCAGTTTCTCTGTTCATATACCACATCTCAGCAGAGCAGGCTCCATGAACATCAGTTGCAGTTGACAATCTAACTGTTAGTGGGCAAATAATACTACATACTAGTTCTCCATCCGCTAGAAATAGGTCATTGTTTGGCCTGAATCTCTGTTGGCTTTGTGAACAGGGCAGACATAGCAGGCCTTGGCATTTTGGCCTTCCTAGTCCAAGGCCTTTTAACCCTTTATAAAGCTATAGGCCCCCTTTTGATAACAGGTTCAACCATGCCTTTTTGGAAAATCTCCAGCAACTGAATATGATGTGTTGATCAACTTTAACAATTATGAATTAGGTAGTTGCTGTTGGAATAAATATGAACTACATTTATGGGGCCTGTTAAAACTGTACAAAAAAAAGACACTTTTCACAGAATACCACACCGAGGTAACCCTTTAATTAGAAAGGAAGAACAAACAGGAAATTCAGTTTTGGATACACAATGCTTGGATATCAGCCATTTAAGCTGGTAAAAATATGTGCAAAAAATTTCATCTTCAGGAACTTTTGTTTGATTTTCTAATGGTTAGTGTCAAATTGATGTTAGTTTTTGACCACAGTGATGACAATTTTAAAAGGAGCCGTATAAACCATTTGCTTCAAACAAACAAAATGCCAACTGTGAATATGGTCTTCATTTGTGAAAATTGTACGAAAAATCATACACATTGTAACGAAATCTGTTTTAGTACATTTGGAATTACATTAACCTCTTCGCACCCGGCGCCTCTCGGCCCTTTTATGAGATTAGAGATTTATGGCACTGGGAGGCGAGGATCACATGACCACCATGATTTGTTGTCACGGCGATCACTTGATCTGAAAACTCCTGATCGCAAGCAGCAATCGGGAGCTTTTGGTTAGGCCAGGTTCCGTGTCCCCTATACTATTTTTAACCACTTTCCACCACGTTCCCCCCCATATTCGCACACAGTTGTGAACGCATATGTAGGTCACATCTGCATATGTAAATGGTGTTTGCACCACACATGTGAGGTATCGCAGAAAACTTTATAGCGAGAGCAATAATTATAGCACTAGACTTCCTCTCTAACTCTAAACTGGTAACTTGTAAAAGCCTATGGAGATTTTTAGGTACCGTAGTTTGGTGCCATTCCATGAGCGTGTGCAATTTTAAAGCATGACACGTTAGGTATCTGTTTACTTGGTAAACTTCATCCTTCATCTTTTATAATCTACCAAAAAAATGTAGTTATATTTTGTGTTTTTTTTGCATTAAAATTATTTAAAGCAGAGTTCCACCCATATAAAAGTCAGCAGCTACAAAAAGTGTAGCTGCTGACTTTTAATAATCAGACACTCACCTGTCCCACAGTCCAGCGATGCGGGCGAACAAAGCCTGGCTTCTCTCCCCCTCCTCTCTGCGGCTCCGGAATTCTGACTGTGGGTGCAGCTGTGGCTTCACAGCCAGGCACGTACTGCGCACGCGTGAGCCGCGCTGCACGCTGTGATTGGCCGGGCAATCTTCTGGGACCTGTGATGTGTCCCAGAAGATTGCACGGAGGGAGGGGGAGAGGTGAACTTCCTTCCGGTGCCGTGGAGCCCCGGGAGGAAGTGGTAGTTGGGTGTCTCTAAAAAAAGGGTATCCGCTCCCCCCCAAAAAAATGACATGCCAAATGTGGCATGTCAGGGGGTCACCTACACTTAAAGCGGAAGTTCCGTTTTTGGTTTGAACTCCACTTTAAAGTGTATTTTTTTTTTTTTTTAAATTGCGTTTGAAAGATCACTACATAAATATAGTGTGACATATAAAATTGCAACACCCACAATTATTTTCTCTAGGGCCTCTGCTTAAAAAATATATAATGTTCGTGGGGGTTCTGAGTAATTTTCTAACAAAAATTTGAATTTTTACAGGAGAGAAGTGTCAGAATTGGCCTGGGCAGGAAGTAGTTGAGCAGGCAGACTTGTATGAATTTTAATTACATCTTTTTACACTTTCCCTACAAAAAAAACCATAAAATTATAAGGTGTTAATTTGTATTTGTGTTTAACAAAAGGCCCGTAGACGTGGTGTATCTGGATTTTGCAAAAGCATTTGACACAGTTCCCCATAAACGTTTACTATACAAAATAAGGTCCGTTGGCATGGACCATAGGGTGAGTACATGGATTGAAAACAAGGCTACAAGGGCGAGTTCAGAGGGTGGTGATAAATGGGGAGTAGTCGGAATGGTAGTGGGGTCCCCCAGGGTTCTGTGCTGGGACTAATCATATTTAATTTGTTCATAAACGACCTGGAGGATGGGGTAAATAGTTCAATCTCTGTATTTGCGGACGATACTAAGCTAAGCAGGGCAATAACTTCTTTGCAGGATGTGGAAACCTTGCAAAAAGATCTGAACAAATTAATGAGGTGGGCAACTACAAAATGAGGTTTAATGTAGAAAAATGTAAAATAATGCATTTGGGTGGCAAAAATATGAATGCAATCTTTACACTGGAGGGAGAACCTCTGGGGGAATCTAGGATGGAAAAGGACCTGGGAGTCCTAGTAGATGATAGGCTCAGCAATGGCATGCAATGCCAAGCTGCTGCTAACAAAGCAAACAGAATATTGGCATGCATTAAAAAGGGGATCAACTCCAGAGATAAAACGATAATTCTCCCACTCTACAAGACTCTAGAGTGTGCTGTCCAGTTCTGGGCACCAGTCCTCAGGAAGGATGTACTGGAAATGGAGCGAGTACAAAGAAGGGGAACAAAGCTAATAAAGGGTCTGGAGGATATTAGTTATGAGGAAAGGTTGCGAGCACTGAACTTATTCTCTCTGGAGAAGAGACACTTGAGAGGGGATATGATTTCAATATACAAATACCGTACTGGTGACCCCACAAGAGGGATAAAACTTTTTTGCAGAAGGGAGTTTAACAAGATTTTTGGCCACTCATTAAAATTAGAAGAAAAGAGGTTTAACCTTAAACTATGTAGAGGGTTCTTTACTGTAAGAGAGGCAAGGATGTGGAATTCCCTTCCACAGGCGGTGGTCTCAGTGGGGAGCATCGATATTTTCAAGAAACTATTAGACATATAATCACACACATGGGTTGGACTTGATGGACGTGTGTCTTTTTTCAACCTCACCTACTATGTAACTATGTAATAATAATAATAATAATAATAATAATAGTATATAAATCCAATCACAAAAATCTGATATAGGATTTAAATGTTAATGCGATTTCAATTTAATTTTAACCATTTTAAAACCTCTAACTTACATTAATATAAGACTTGGTGACCCTCCCTCTCTATACCTCTCTTCTTTCTAAATGCACTATATTTGTCTGTTTTCTCCAATTTCTCTAAGCATTGCAGTGATTTATCGGCCTTCTGGACCAGTATTGCGCTTTTTTGATGACTTCTCTGCCTTGCTTCCCTGCTTTCTCTCCTCTGAAATACCCACTGTCATCCTTGGTGACTTTACCATCCCTGTTAATGTTAACAGCCCGGCTACAGCTCAACTTCTCAACTTAACCTCATCTTTTAACCTAACATAATGGACACACATTTCCACCCACTCCAATGGTAATACCCTAGTCCTTGTATTCTCCCACCTTTGCACTTCTGGCAATTCCATCTTTCGCACTTCTTCTCATCAACACCCCCTTTCCTCTCTCTGATCACAACCTAATCAGTTTCACAGTATCCTTTTCTCATACCACCTATCCCTCCAAGCAACAAATTATTACTTGTAGACACCTTTGGGACTTTAACCCTTCTCTTCTCTAATCTGCTACTGACCACCTCTGGCTACCTCTGCCTACAACAGTTCACTCTCTTCCTCACTAGACTCACTTATTCCTCTAACCAAACGCAGAATCAGGCCCCGACCGTTACAACCCTGGCAAACTGACAACATGAGATATCTCAAGAGACAGTGCCATGCTCTTAAACGACTGTGGCGTAAAACCAAATCACTGCAGGCCTTCACCCTATATAAATCTGCCCTTCTAAAATATAATTCCTGCCTCAATGCTGACAAACAAACCTACTTTGACTCTCTTACTAATACCTTTGTCATCCAGACAGTCCTCATCGACTATTCTCTACCTTTAACTCTCTGCTTTGTCCACCGCCCCCTCTACCTACTTACTCACTCACCGCCCAAGAGATTGCCAATCACTTCAAAGACAAGATTGGTGCAATACGTGGGGGATTGTACAGTTATCTTCCTCACTTACAATGCCTTGTCTAATAGCACAGTCAGCACTCTTCTCTTTCTAACTGGCTACCACTGAAGAGGTTACAAAACTTTTCTCAAATGCCTACCTAACCAATTGTTTCCTGGATCCTGTTCCCCCGCAACTACTACGGTAACCCCTCTTATTCTATCCTATTCTTCCTCACTCACATCTTCAATCTATCCCTTTCTACTGGCACCTTCCCCTCCTCTCTAAAGCATGCACAGATCACTCCGATACTTAAAAGGCCCTCACTTCACCCCACCAACCCGAAAAACTTCTCATTGCTCCTATTCACCTCTAAACGTTTAGAACGCTTAGTCTACAACCTTCTTGACCCCTTATAGTCTGGGTTATGCTCGCAGCATTCCACAGAAACTGCCTTACTAAAACTTGCTAACGATTTACTAACTGCTAAAACCAATGTCCACTATTCCATACCCTTACTACTAGACCTTTCTGCGGCCTTTGACACTGTTGACCACCCACCTCCTCCCTTGGTCACTTAAAAAGCTCTGATGGCTTCCAATACCATCTCTACGCCAATGACACCCAAATCTATCTCTCTACTCCTCACCTCCTACTCCTTCAGTATCCTCTTGCATTACTAACTTACATATCAGCATGGATGTCGCACCACTTACTAAATCTCTCTAAAACTGAGCTGATAATATTCTCAATAAAGCAGCTATCAATCCTTCCCCTCACGCCAGGGTACTAGGTGTAATCCTAGAGTCTGACCTTTCCTTTCAGCCCCAAATCCAATCGTTGTCAAAACCATGTAGACTTCACCTCCATAACATCTCTAAAATGTGCCCCTTTTTAACTAATGAAACCACCGAACTACTCATTCACCCCTTGTTATCTCTCTCCTTGACTATTGCAACTCTCTCCTCATAGGCCTACCTCTCCGTAGGCTATCCCCTCTTCAGTCTATCATGAATGCTGCTGCCAGACTCATCTACCAACTGCTGCCCCTCACTGCCAATCCTTACACTGGCTTCTGCTTGGCAAGCAAATTAAATTCAAAATACTAACAACAACATACAAAGCCATTTACAACTCTGCCCAGAGCTACATCACCAATCTTGTCTTTAAATATCACCCAAACTTCCTCTCCACTCCTCTCAAGACTTCCTGCTCTCAAGCTCTCACGTCTCCTCCTCTCATACTCATCTCCATGACTTCTTCAGAGCCTCTCCCATCCTGTGGGGCTCTCTATCTCAATCTGTCTGGCTATCTCCTACTCTGGCTGCCTTAGATGATCCCTAAAAATCATCTCTTCAGGGAAGCCTATCACACCACCAACTAATCTTTTATCACTTCCGTCAGCTCATCCATCACAGTTATAACCTTTTGTACCACTTGCCCCACCCTCTTAGATTGTAGGCTCTTATGAGCAGGGCCCTCTTAATCCTCTTGTATTGTTGCCGCTATATAAATCCTGTATTATAATAATATTAATACATAATAATAATCATACCATAAAGGGCCTTGTTCTGGTACTTCCCTTTATAGGGTGACAACACACTGTCCATGTCCTGCAATTGTGATTCTGTGTTGTCAGCATGCCACGCTGGTTTCTGATAAAGACCCACCGTCCTTTACAAATGCTATGTAACCATTCCTGGATTGCAAAAGTGCATTACATTTCTGAATCGTGGATGGAAGTGGCTGCAGCAGATCAGCAGCAGTGAGATGAATGATTACAAAAAAAGTTTAAAATAAGTATTTAATTGAAAAAAGACAATTTGTATTATTACTGTTATTTTTATTTTTACAAGTATTTAACCACTTGCTGACCGATGCACGCCGATATACGTCGGCACAATGGCAGTGGTGGGCAAATGGGCGTACCTGTACGTCCCCTTCAAGAGGCGGGGATAGCGGGCACGTGCGACCGCCACGTGCAGCATGACCATGCCTGCGGTCTCACAGCGATCGTGTCACGAAGCCTCAGAACGGGGAAGTGCCTATGTAAACAAGGCATTTCCCCGTTCTGCCTTGTGTCAATGCAGAGATCACTGCTCTCTGTCACTGGGAGCAGTAATTGCTGTCATGTGACTAGTAGCCCACCCCCCCACAGTTAGAATCACTCCCTAGGACACACTTAACCCCTTCATCACCCCTTCCCTGCCAGTGTCATTTACACAGTAATCAGTGCATTTTTATAGCACTGATCGCTGTATAAATGACAATGGTCCCAAAATAGTGTCAAAAGTGTCCGATGTGTCCGCCATAATGTCGCAGTCCCAATAAAAATCACAGATCGCCGCCATTACTAATAAAAAAAAAATGAATAATAAAAATTCCATAAAACTATCCCCTATTTTGTAGATGCTATAACTTTTGTGCAAACCAATCAATATACGCTTATCGCGATTTTTTTTACCAAAAATATGAAGAAGAATACATATCGACCTAAACTGAGGAAAATATTTTTTTTTTATATATTTGGGGGATATATTTATGACACACGATGTTTAGAGCAAACTCAATACAGTATAACTAGTGGCATTACATCCTCAAATTACAAAATTACTTATTTAGCAATTGCATATGGTATATACATTTCTTGAAGCAAGGTTTTCCATTAGGAGAAGCAAGCATTTTCTATAACTGAGATAAAAATTGAGTGGATTAAACCTTTCATCAAAGCCAGCAATTTCTGCGAATATAGTTTTTTCTGCATAATAAATTTATCTTCTTTATTTCTAAAGCCTAGTACACACTGGGTTGATTTACTACAACTGGAGAGTGCAAAATCTGGTGCAGCTCTGCATAGTAACCAATCAGCTTCCTGGTTTTGTCAACGTTTGAACAAGCTGAAGTTAGAAGCTGATTGGCTACCATGCACCTCTGCACCAGATTTTGCACTCTCTAGTTTTAGAAAATCCCATTATTAAAACATTAGATGAACGTTTTCAGAGCGATTGTTTGAAGGGACATGTTGAACATTTTTTCTCGTTAGTTATCATAACATCCGATTTTTGTTTAACTAATACAATATTCACCTTATAAAAATCAAATGAGCAAATCTGTGCATGATCAGAAACAAAGTACGACCACAGACTAGACGTAGACCATAGCTACGTACATGGGAAGTTGTCCTCTGTTGTTCGAGAATTTGCATACCGTTCTAGACATTTTCGTTTTCAACATGGGACAAGATACGAAAAATGCAAATAATCGCTCGTCTGATTTTCTAATAGTGTGTACGAGGCTTTATTTAGTTCCTAGTTGTGTGCCTCACACTATTCAGTCCTAACAAGAGTCTTTACATTTTTATCGTGGCTGTGTATCTTGTAAATTGTACGTGCTTGAACAAGGTACAGCCTGTTCTTAATCTGCTGCATGCAGGTCGAGGAGGATAATAAACTCCTACACAAGGTTTTCTGTTGCTTTTCATTAGCGATTGAAAGCAGTAAACAGAGTGCCAAAAGCTATCCCTGAAAACATTCCCTGCATTCCCTGTTATCTCTTAAATATTCTGCAAGCAAATCTGAACCCATATTATTATTTTAGAAATAACAAAATGTATTGAAAAAAAAACAGATTATCCTGATCCTGCAATGTTTTTATAATTTAAAAAAAAAAACAGTAAACTTACAGACAGCTCAATCATTAGGAGCTCTACTGCCTTTGTGATTTTCTTGTTCCATGTTAAAACAAATTTTTCCTGTGATATATATATATATATATATCTATATATATATTACAAACATTCCCCAGGACTTGATCAAGCAAGATATCACTGATAACTTATAAACAGTTTCTAATGCCGCGTACGCATGGTTGGACTTTTCGACCGGACTTGTCCGACGGACCAAATCCGGCGGACAATCCTATCGTGTGTGGGCTTCACAGGACCTTCAGCGGACTTTTCCAGTCACAAATCTGATGGACTTTAGATTTGGAACATGCATCAAATCTTTACGTCGTAACTCAGCCGGACTCAGAAATATGCTCGTCTGTATGCTTGTCCGACGGACAAAAACCCACGCTAGGGCAGCTATTGGCAACTTGCTATTAACTTCCTTATTTTAGTCCGGTGTACGTCATCACGTACAAATCCGTCGGACTTTGGTGTGATCATGTGTAGGCAAGTCCGGTCTGTTGAAAGTCCGCCAAAAGTCCGTCGAAAGTCTGTCGAAGGTCTGTCAGACGGGCTGTTGGACATTTGTAGCTGAAAAGTCTGACCGTGTGTACGCGGCATAACATTTGGATTGGAAACAGAGGATTTTGTTGCAAACATCTGCCTGTGAAGGCACCTCTGCAAAATGTGGTTTCTAATAGAAATGAGCTTTGGGCTTGGGTTAGAGGTTGGGTTTGTGGCAAATCAAATCCAATTCGTTTGCAGTTCACAGACATGTAAGTGGAAAAAATATATATAAAACACAAAGCGCTGTGATGCTAAATAGCTGATAATTACACATAAAACCAAGTGAGGCTGCTATCAAAAGAGAGTGTTTTCAGAGTCACTTAAAAAGAATCAATAATGATATTTGAAGCGCTTCACAATGTGCATGAAAATGAATATATAAGAATAAATATAAATATAAATAGTCAAATAAATCCAGCGGTGAGTAAAAATTCCTAAAAAATCCAGCAATCAAAATAGTGTATTAAGGTGCTTAATTAAGGTGCTCATTGATAGTACCAATGTGTTTTTTGCTTCTATTCACAACCAATGTGAGAATCATAAACAGGCAGATAAGAGAAAAAAACAATCATTGTGCAATAGTTAGGATACCAAGGTACACAGGCAAACTTCAATCCACTCACGTGTGCCTTATAATGATAAGGCATATGCAGGTTTTACTATAGCAGTCAGCCGCCTTAGACAGGAGCAGATTCACTGCAGTACACTGTGTGAAACTGCTGATCTGCACAGAGCTTCCTTGGCTCCTCCCACGCGTTACATCACAGTCACGTGACTTTTTGGTGGTATCCTAACTATTGCACAATGATTGTTTTTTTCTCTTATCTGCCTGTTTATGATTAAGCAAGTGTTTTTAAACAGCTTTGCTAGTGATCAAAAGCTCTATACCAATCAGGATTCTACACCTGTATAATTGAACCTTCTGAATACATCCCTATATATTTATTTTTATGTGGATTTTTTATGTGAATTTTTTACACATTTGGTGTCACTAATTTTTTATAATTTTACACTATTTTGATTGCTGGATTTTTTAGGAATTTTTACTCACCGCTGGATTTATTTGACTATTTATATTTATATTTATTCTTATATATTCATTTTCATGCACATTGTGAAGCGCTTCAAATATCATTATTAGTTCACAGACATGACTGTTCACCACCATAACTTTAGCCCCCTGTCAGCTGACACTGGGTCACAGGAGTGTAAAAGTAAGTGCACTCAGAAGAGAAGTATGAGCAAAAAAGCTTTGATCCTACTTGTCTTTTGTGTAAAAATTTGTTTGCTCCAAAGGATTATTGAAGCTGCATGCACATTCTGATGCCACGTACACACGGGAAATGTTCGATGGGAGCTTGCTGTCGGAAATTCCGACTGTGTGTAGGCTCCATTGGACATTTTCCGTCGGAATTTCCAACAAACAAAATTTGAAATCTGGATCTCAAATTTTTCGTCAACAAAATCCCTTGTCGGAAATTCTGATCGTGTGTACACAATTCCACACATGCTCAGAATCAAGCAGAAGAGCCGCACTGGCTATTGAACTTCAATTTTCCCAGCTCGTTGTACGTCTCCGCGTTCTTGACGTTCGGAATTTCTGACAACATTTGTGCGACCGTGTGTATGCAAGACAAGTTTGAGCCCCGTCTTAAAAAAAACATGGATTTTGTTGTCGGAATGTGCGATCGTGTGTATGCGGCGTGAGGGTGTGAGACTTAAAGTAGTTGTAAACCCTTACACACCACTTTTACCAACAGGTAAGCGTATAATAAGGCTTGCCTGTAGGTATCGTGAATATCACCTAAACTTGCACCGTTTAGGAGATAGTCACTGTATCAGCATGTGTGGACATCATCGGCACATGCGCACCGAAGAAACGGCTCGTTTGCGCTGTTTCTTCAGCTGCTGTGCCATTACCAGCAGCTCCTGCACGCAGGCACGGGAGTGATGTCATCGTGGCTCCAGCCAATCACACCGTTGGAGCCCGCGATACCCTGAAATAACTCCGGGAGACATGTCGCCGGTCACAGCGGTGTGTGGGGACCGCTGCGGGGGCTTCGATGCATACTAGCTCATTATGCCTTTGTCTTGCAGATTTTTTTTTTCGTGGGTTTACAACCACTTTAACCACCTTAGCCCCAGAAGGTTTTCCCCCTTTGACCAGAGCATTTTTTGCGATTCGGCACTGTGTCGCTTTAACTGACAATTGCGCGGTTGTGCAACGCTGCACCCAAACACAATTGACGTCCCTTTTTCCCCGCAAATAGAGCTTTCTCTTGGTATTTGATCACCTTTTGCATTTTTTATTTTTTGCGCTATAAACAAAAAAAGACGCACAATTTTGCTATTTGTTTTTTTTGCTATAATAAATATACCCAAAAAATATATATTTAAAAAACAAATTTCTTCCTCAGTTTAGGCCGATATGTATTCTTCTACATATTTTTGGTAAAAAAAAAATCACAATAAGTGTATATTAATTGGTTTGCATAAAAGTTATAGCGTCTACAAAATAGGGGATAGATTTATGGCATTTTTATTATAATTTTTTTTTATTAGTAATGGCGGTGATCAGCGATTTTTATCAAGACTGCAACATTGCCGTGGACAGATCGGACACTTTTGGCACTATTTTGAGACATTTGGGACATTGACATTTATACAGCGACCAGTGCTGATTGCATGTATCTGTATATAGTGTGTATGCATGTATCCGATTGTATATATCTGAGTGTGTATGCATGCATCTGATTGTATATATCTGAGTGTGTGTATGCATGTATCTGTATATATCTGAGTGTGTATGCATGTATCTAACAGCATATATCTGAGTGTGTATGCATGTATCTAACTGTATATATCTGAGTGTGTATGCATGTATCCGAGTGTGTGTATATATGTGTGTGTGCATGTACTGTATGTAATTGAGCATATGTATATATCTCAGTATCTGTATGCATTTAAGTGCGTGTGTTTATTTATGTGCTTAACTCAACATTTATATATTGGAGTACGTAATTTATTATCCTCCATTGATGTGAACATCTGATAATTCATACAATTAATTACTAATAATTTCCCTATATACAGGCCCCATACTACACCAGGAGTACACCATAGTACACATTACACATGCCTGCACTATATACACTATATTGTAGATTACACACTACATATACACTATATTGTAAATTACACACGCCTGCACTATATACACTATATTGTACATTACACACTACATATTCCCCTATATTGTAAATTACACCCGCCTGCACTATATACACTATATTGTACATTACACACGCCTGCACTATATATACACTATATTGTACATTACACACAAATGCACTATATGCAATTGGCTACACCCACTGTTCACCGCTGCGCGTGCTGCAAAACTACTCCCCTAGGGCACACAGAGGTGTCCCAGGTATTTTACAATCTCATAGTGTATGCTACAAAAAAAATGCCAAGCCCCGCTGAAGTGTTCGGGTTTGGCTCGAAGAAAAGGTGGCAACCCTATATGCAACATGTGGCTTGTGTTGCACCGAATTTTGGGGCCCATCAGTGAAGTAAGCATACACCCTTGGGGGTCCTTGTGTGGTGGTTTTTTTCAGAAGATTTTGACATAAATTCTGTTTAATTTTTGGACATTATGGCTGCCATACACAGTGGGACAACTGTTTATGGACTTTATTTGTGATTTGTGGGATTATTCCTTATTCGTCTACATTATATCTGCATTCACATGCATAGTCATGTTTTTCGTGTTAAATAGACTGATTAGTAATTTGGATATGTATACTCTTATTTAATTTATATTTACAGTGCAACACTATTGCATACATAATTTTTGATCACTACATACTTCTCTTTTAATACTGCTATGTACTAATGCCTGTTCTGCCTCTTCTTTACAGTCTCCCCACATGCATTGTTTACAGTCATAACACGTTGAATGTGTGTTTTACAATGGCATACTTTCTATTTTTGGTATTTTTTCCACAATTAATTTTTTTTCCCTGTCCACATTCACTTCGCTGCTAACTGGCTGCATGTGTGTTTTCGCAGAGCATATTAATTTTGTAAAAAAAATGTAATATTCTAAGGCAATGTACATCAGCACATAAGTTAGATTTTGTTTTTCTTTGAGAAGGCACGTGACAGGGCAGGAGATTTTGAAAGGCAGAGGAAAAGTACTGTCACCCTATTACAATGTGGGGTGGATTTTCAAAAGGCAAATAGACTGTACACTTTGCAAGTGCAGTTGCTCCAGAGCTTAGTAAATGAGCAGAAGCTCTACTGACTTCCATCATCCAATCACGTGCAAGCAAAGATGTTGTTTTTATTCTTATTTTCCTTGTACATGATTAGGTATTCTTTGCAAAGTGGTTCTTTACCTCATTTACTAAGCTGTGGAGCAACTGCACTTACAGAGTGCACAGTCTATTTGCCTTTAGTAAATCAACCCAAAAGTGCCCAAACTGTAAAAAGTATCACAAAGATGATAAATAAAATATGACATTTCAGGGATTGTGTTTACATCGACTTTAACAAACTGCTTGAGTTCTTTGACTCGCAGTGCTTGGGTACATTTTATTATGTTACCTGCATAAGTATGAAGATCTGTACACCCAAAAAATCCTTTAAGGACTAATGTCTGAATGCAGCAACTGATAGCTATCCCATCAGTTGTTAACATCTGACTTACTTTTGTCTATTAAATGGAATATTTTGCCTTTTATTTAGATTATTACTTTAACCTTGGAGTGATTAAAGTATATCAGTTCGATGTTGCTGTCAACTTGTTCAAGAGCCTATAAACTGTTCAAAAAACAGTAAATTATTCAATAGATGTCTAAACACAATTAGGCCTTTGAGCTGAATAAATGAATACGATATTGTTTTCGTTGCTTTTCCACAACACAAAAAGTGACTCTTTCACAAGCAAAGTCAACTGATGCATTCTATTCTTTCTTCATCTTTGTCATCCAAGAAAATAGGGTTTTACTTTCACAATCAGAAAATATTCATCAGCTTTTATCTGCTTGGCCTCCATGTGATCACCACAACAAAGTAAGCTGGATACAAGACCATTTTCTGGGGCACAACGAAAAATAGTAAAATAGTTTCTGTAGTGGTTACAGCAAACCCTGTGTGTGGCTGACCATCATTAGTGTAAAATCTGGAACCATCTACTAATAAGAGGTGCCCGCAACCCCCAGTCCACGGTAAAATACTTTTTAAATCACTTTTTCAATATTTTTCATGGTGCTTCTGGGGATGGGGGTGGACAGTGGACAGTGTTGGTAGGGCAGGGGAGAGTGGTGTCAGTAGTTTTTTATTTTATTTTTTTACACTTTTTTATTTTTTAGAATTTTTTTACAATAATTTTTAAATATTTTTTGGGGGGCTTTGGTGAGATGCCAGGGGTCTAAACAGACCCCTGACATCTCCCCTTTGAGACAGAGAAAAGGACTGAGGACACAGATTCTCCAGTCCCTTTCTCAGCACTGAAGATGAATGAACAGGAGACAGAGGCTCCTGTTCATTCATAAACTGAGCAGAGTAAACACAGTTTACTTTGCTCAGTTATCACAGGACACAGGAACGATCTCGCTCACTGTGTCCAATTCTTGACAGTTCCCCCCGCAGCCGGCGGGAGAGGAGGGGAGCCGGCTGTGGGGGACGAGGGGGGGCGGAGGAGGAGGGCAGGAGCGGCAGAGGAGAACACAGGTGCCTGTTGAGAACAGATGGGGCGGAGAAGGAGGGTGCTGGGGGAGGAGCACACAGAACAGCTGGGAATGATCGGTGTGGCGGGAGGGACAGCTGTGAACATCGATCTCCCTGTATAGCTTTTTAGCTGACAGCCGTGGGAGGGAGAGAAGGAGAAGTGTCTGTCAGCTAAAAATCTATACAAAGGAGATCGGTGTTCACAGCTGTGTCACGCCGCACCGATTATTCCCAGGAGATCGGAAGGCGCTTGCGGGTGTGCGGGAGCCGCCACAGAAATGCGGGAGACTCCCGCACCTCGTGGGAGAATTGGGATGTCTGCAATCGGATAAAGGCTCATCTGCTAGTGTTACAGAGGCCCTTTCTACCTCCATCAGAGCCATACAATCATGAGAAAAACTCTCAGGTTCTACATCAGCACCATTTGTTGCATCTTCCTCATCAGTTATAGGAAGAAGAGTAGCCGGACTTAAAGTAACACATTGTTTGATTGTTAAATTTGATGGAACAAAAAGAGGAGCCTGGTACTTGTCAAATCTACTGGCATACACATGTCTGGTATTTACTTGATTCATGATCCTGTACTGCATGTGGCACATACAGGGTCAGAGCTGAATCTAGTACAAGCTCAGTTACTTTGTCTAGCCGCAAAATGCAGGCTGCAATGACTTGCATACAACTGGGGGAGCCTTTGACGACCGGGTCTAATGAGGCTGATAGATAAATCACAGGCCTCTGTTTGTCTCCATGTAGCTGGGTGAGTACACCTGCAGAAAATCCATTGACTTCATGACAAAACAATGAGAAGGTCTTAGTATAGTCAGGAAGTCCAATGGCGGTAGCTTCAGACAAAATTTTAATAAGCTCCTTCATCTGATGGATTTGGAATCCAGTCCCTACAATATCCCACTAACCCGAGGAAGGCACGTAGTTGCCGAAAAATTTCTTGGCTTTTCAAATTTTGTCGAGTTTTAACTCGATCTGGTATTAGGTGATGGATTCCATGTGAAATGCAGTGACCCAGAAAGATCACTTTCTCTTGGCAGTATTGTAGCTTATCTTTGCTAACTTTGTTGTTACTGGCATAGAGAAACATGAAAAGGCTTACTGTCTCTCTGCTTCAGATGTCCTTTGTATCAGAACAAACAAGCAAATCGTCTATGTACTGAAGCAAAACTGTGGTTTGGGTATGAGGAGGACCAGTGGTCCAATACTTGCTTTAATGCAGTATTATATTCTGAGGGGCTACTCACACAGTCTTGGGCAATCTTGTCCATGCTAATTTTTGGGCATCATGGGTAAATGAAAAAAGGTTCCAGCAATCTGGGTGTAGGGGCACCGGAAAAAAAAAACATTTGCAAGATCAATCACTGTAAAGCAGGTGCTGGGGGCAGGTATTCCACTTAGTAAAGTGTGGGGGTTGGGCACGATTGGGGTATCTGCCTCAATTATATTGTTAATTGCTCTCAAATCATGCACCATGGGTTATGTCACTTGCCCACTCTTTTTGTCTGGCTTCTTTGCAATTAGGAACAGGGGTGTATTGGCTTGGGACTTAATTGGTACAACAACCTCTGCTGCTTTCAGTAGAGTGTTCTGATTCTTTATCCACTCAGTCTAAGCAATACTCAGTGGGTACTGTTTAATCTGTGGGAGATGGAGCACACCTACATCATATTTGCTGGAGGCCCATAAATCAGTGGGAATTACTTTCAATTCTACTGGAAAAGGCAGAGTGGAGTCTTGGATGAAAAATACTCCACAGGCAAATTTGCTAAAATTTGGTTCAAAACGTCAGCTCTGAAAAGATTGGTAGGAACTATGTCTGAAAGTAACACTTTAGTGACAATTTCTGTTTCGCCAGTTGTGTAGATGGACTTGCAGTTTCTCCCTTCTTTTCTTCCTCTATATTAAGGCCTGCTTCCTCAGACATATCGCTTAACCGCCTCCAATAAGCCCCTGTGGCTTCCTCCTTCCCTTGCTTAGCATTTCAGAATTCAGCATGTCTGGTTTGTCCATATATTTTGGGCAATTTTTCCTTCAGTTTTCATTAACCATCTTATTTAGCTTTGTGGCATCTACATCACATTCCTTAAGTATATACCCTGACATTTTTCTTCCCACTGCTTTAATAAGAAGCTGATAAATGTCAGTAGCAGAAGCCTCATACGCTTCCTGTGCAGCACTAAGTTTGTTTGAAAACCCAGTTGGATACTTTCTAGGATCTCCCAGTCCCTCTAATATGGCTCTCATTTATTAGGGACTAAAGGGTACATGCCATTTCATTTGAGACTTACGGTCAACTTAATTTCCTTCAAAACAAATTGGGTTCTGACAGGATAAACTGCAACAGATTGCCCTGTGACAGGGACAGAAGGGGTGGCTTCTCCCTTCCTTCTCTCTTCATCTTGCTGCCACAATTTGGAAATTATGGTTTGCTCCAGAGGTTCAGACTCTATCTCTCTTTCTCTGGCCAAAGCCTTAGGTTCAGGGAGATCTATTTATGCCATTTATCTGTTTCTAAGATATTGGCCAAATCCCGCTTTGTAGGTTGATATGGGGCTCTTAAACCTTTGCTCTCTACTATATTGCCCAGCTGATCTTTTGTGTGTTTCATGTAATCTGGTTCTTGTGCTTTTGTGGATGGATCTCTTAAAGTCAAACTGGCACCCACATAAGGTGGGGGATCCTCCTCTACAGAGTCTTCTGGCCAAACATAGTAAATTTGGGCAATACTTTTATTTAACATCTCCATCAAGCCAGTTTCATTTGCTAATTTAGCTTCTTTCTCCCATGTACAAGCTATATTCCCCTTATTTCACTGCACAGTAGTGAGCCATAATCATGCAGAAAAGTTTGCCATACTTGTAAATCAAAAGTTCCTTCAGATTTTAAAGGAGTAGCTGTTTATTTTGTCCATTCTACCCATTTATCTAGGGGCTCAGTATAGACGGAACCATATTTTTGGTTCATATATTCTCTAGCACTTATCTTGCGCTGTGCATTTTGTGAGGGTCTCTCACCCTTCATTCCCTTATTTAATTAATGCCTATAGTGACTGGCCAGTCTTTTCTCTTATCTACTTGTGCTTATACCCTCTTGCCTCTAAAACAAATAGTACAGCAAATCTGCAGATTTACAAGAATAGCCTCCACTTATCTATGTGGACTGAAGGGGTTTATGACAATAGACAAAACACTCACTAAGAGACCCTCCTTGTCTCTTCTCTTCTCTTCTCTGTGGGTTTTATCTGACCCCACCATGCGCCTCTGACCCAGGTCAACCCCAAGGAATCAATGCAGGGAAATGCAGAGGATTCTCCCTATCCACACACAGTCCAAACCGTGAAGGGGACACAAGCACATTCACACACGCACGTTACCCCACCAGAAAGGTCCGAGAGCGGTCTGGTTTCCTTGAGAACCGACAAATAGGATACATAGGAAAGGCAGAAAATATAGCAAGCTTGAGGACAGCTTACCTAGCCAGCATTTAGAGGTCTGCATTCCCGATGATCCAGATGAAAGCGTGGTTCCTTCTGGAGACTCTGCCAACTCCTGGCTGGCTCGCCAAACTGTTATCAATATTTCTGGTTGACTCTAAAAACAAAAGTTAACTCTGCAATTGCAGGAACAGATTCACAGGACACAATTATTGTGTTTAAAATGTCCATTCTGACAAAATTTATTGTCACATGTTATTTTATACATAGATAAGAAAGGGGTGGTGTGAGATGTTATTAAAAACTAACAAATAGAAATATGTTATTAAAAGCTAGCGAATAGAACAATTGCAAAAGTAAAACCTTGAGGGGGGAGTAGAGACAGAGAGAGCTTCTAGCAGAAGTTGTGTCTGTGTGTTAAGTGAAGGTTACAGAACAAATTTCAACATTGTGAACAAGATGGAGTCTCTTGTGCTTAAATGAACAATACAGTGAAAGTCCATGTCAACTAATACAAAATAATTCTAACAGTAGTCCAACTGTAAATGTGTATCAGGGATAAATCCTTACATTTTTGTATACCAGCTCCCATACCTCATGACATACAGTATGACGGCAAGAAAAATCAACAGACTCTCGTAACAGTCTACATAAACAGCCCTCAGAATACCTCAATGACCAGTCCCAGGACACCTGTGCATAACACCACATCGGCAAGATATTGCAATCTCCATGAACATCGACATAGGCCAGTTTATTCAGATACTGCCGAAATATTGTTTGTCCACCCACCCCACACCTTATCAAACTTATTGGGTATTCCTATTCCTCTGTGGCTTTATAAAAGTGGAGAGCCTTATTAGTAAGCGCTTTCCAGGCAGACACGGCAGGGGGTGTAGGCTTTTCTTTCTTACTTGTTCAAAAGACTGTTGGCCTCTCGTCACTTTTAATAAATCCTACTACTTGTGGTTCTACTAGAATGTGGTTTAATAGGGCAACTTTATCTGTTTTAAAATTATTACATGTCAGTGCGGAGAGAAATCGACCGTACGTAATGACATGACTGACCCCACTAACGCGTTTCATCACTTGGACTTTCTTAGGAGTGGTGTCAGTAGCAATGCCAACACCATTTAATAACCCTTCTGAGTCCAATATTGAGGAACTGTTCAAAGATAACAGATGTATGATTTATATCTCGACACCACTATATACATTTTTCTGTAATAATGTAAGGAAAAAAGGGGGGAAAAGCCTATTTATAGGCCCCCCTTTCCTCATGAGATCTGAGGCAGTGGCAGTTGTTTTCAATCTACTCCAAAGTTTTGAAAATGGGGTAAATTAATTTGCCAGCAAAATGTATCCAATAAAAACAAATAAATTGTAAATTTAGTATAGGATAGGTCAGTTAAGTCATGTACTCCACCAATGAATGATTTAGAGCAGCAGGGTACCCCTATAAATATGGGCTACTGGTTATGAACCGTTCACAGTTGCCGGAAGAAATTGAAGAGGACAGCTCCCATAATATCGATGGCTTCCGACTGCTCTTCTGGCACTGTCAGGTCTCTTATGCAGCAACTGCTGCCTGTTAAAAACTTGCCTTTCCTTACCTCCAAATACGGCTACTCAGGGGATCGCAGGTGTTGAGTCCCTTCTGTTCCGGTTTCTGAGCTGCGTCATCCCGAAAATGGACGGAGGTCAGAGATGGCCGAAGTACTTGCGTCAGCTGACCGGGTATCGGTGTCGAGGGAGCTTAACGAATCTGTGGGTGGGACTAACAGCGGTAGTCTCAGGAGGCGTGTTCAGAGACAAAGCTATAGTCCATCCCCGAATGTAGCTATGTTACACCGATCAGCCGGGCTGGCCTCCTCGAAAGGTAAGCGAGTATCTGCCAGCTCAGCTGCAGTGTCAACAGGATTACAAGGTTGACTGCAACCTTGTGACGCATCAGAAAGAGTTTCTAACAGGCTTGCTAGAAGGGATGTTAGGAATAGCTTTTCACGTCCAACTTCGGCCAGGTGCGTATTAGAGGGTGCTATACCATTACAAGACAACCCAATTTTGTCTCAGCATATTTCTGTAGTATTGACACAACAGCAGTTTGAACCATCTGAATTTCCTCACTCTACTTCGCGAGGTGGGTCTCATACTATACAATTATTAACCGAGCTGTCTTCCTCATTAAGTAATATTATTGCAGGTATTGCTGTTCCCAGTAGGGATGAGCCGAACACCCTCCTGTTCGGTTTGCAGCAGAACATGCGAACAGGCAAAAAATTTGGCAGAACACGCGAACACTGTTAAAGCCTATGGGAAACGAACATGAATAATCAAAAGTGCTAATTTTAAAGGCTTATATGCAAGTTATTGTCATAAAAAGTGTTTGGGGACCTGGGTCCTGCCCCAGGGGACATGTATCAATGCAAAAATGTTTTTTAAAAACGTCCTTTTTTTCGGGAGCAATGATTTTTTAATGCTTAAAGTGAAACAATAAAAACGAAATATTCCTTTTAAATATCATGCCTGGGGGTGTCTATAGTATGCCTGTAAAGTGGCACATTTTTCCCGTGTTTAGAACAGTACCACAGCAAAATGACATTTCTAAAGGAAAAATTGTCACTTAAAATTGATTGCGGCTGTAATGAATTGTTGGGTCTCGCAATATGGATAAAACTCATTGAAACCAAGAGCATGGGATCCACCCCCAGTCCATTACCAGGCCCTTTGGGTCTGGTATGAATTTTAAGGGGAACCCCGAACCAAAATTAAAAGAAAAAATTGCGTGGGGGTCCCCCTAAAATCCATACCTGGCCCTTCGCGTCTGATATGGAAATTAAGGGCAACCCTGCGACAAATTTAAAAAAAAATGGCATAGGGGTCCCCCCAAAATCCATACCAGACCCTTCAAGTCTGATATGGATTTTAAGGGGAACCCTGTGCCAAAATAAAAAAATGGCGTAGGGGTCCCCCCAAAATCCATTCCAGACCCTTATCTGAGCATGCAACCTGGCAGGCCGCAGAAAAAGAGGGGGGACGACAGAGCGCCCCCCCTCCTGAACCGTACCAGGCCACATGCCCTCAACATGGGGAGGGTACTTTGGGGTAGCCCCCAAAGCACCTTTTCCCCGTGTTGATGGGGACAAGGGCCTCATCCCCACAACCCTTGCCCGGTGGTTGTGGGGGTCTGTGGGCGGGGGACTTATCGGAATCTGGAAGCCCCCTTTAACAAGGGGACCCCCAGATCCTGGCCTCCCCCCGGTGTGAAATGGTAAGGGGTACAAATTTACCCCTACCATTTCACAAAAAAAGTGTCAAAATGTTAAAAACGACAATACACAGCTTGGGACAAGTCCTTTATTAAAAAATAAAAAAATAAAGATGTCCCACGATGTCCATTCATCTTCTTCTATCATGCTGCTTGGACCGAAAAAGAAAAAAAAATCCTCAATGAACCCACCCCCATTGGAGGCTCCCGCCGTCTGATGCATCTTGGCTTGGGACAGCTCTTATTTAACTGAGGGCAGTGATGTAACCGGGTGACCCCATCCCCCTCTGACACCACGGGACTTCCCTATGACTTCCCCGTGGCGTCAGAGGGGGGCGGGGTCACCCGTTTTTGTAACCGGGTTGCCCCGCTCCCTCTGTTGCCACAGGGAAGCCATGGGGAAGTCCCCATGCGTCAGAGAGGAGCGAGGTCACCCAGTTACATCACCGGGTGGCCCCGTCCTCAGTTATATAAGAGCTGTCACAAGCCAAGACATGTCTGACGGCAGGAGCCTCCCATGGATGGCGGTTCGGTTGCAAATGTATTTTTTCTTTTTTGGTCCGGGCGGCGTGATAGAAGAAGATGAATGGACATCGTAGGACATTTCTATTTTTTAATAAAGGACTTGTACCAAGCTGTGTTTTGTAGTTTTTAACATTTGGACACTTTTTTGTGAAATGGTAGGGGTACATTTGTACCCCGTTACCATTTCACACGGGGGGGCGGGATCTGGTGGTCCCCTTGTTAAAGGGGCTTCCAGATTCCAATAAGCCCCCCCGCCCGCAGACCCCCACAACCACCGGGCAAGGGCTGTGGGGATGAGGCCCTTGTCCCCATCAACATGGGGACAAGGTGCTTTGGGGGGCTACCCCAAAGCACCCTCCCCATGTTGAGGGCATGTGGCCTGGTACATGTGGCATGTGGCCTGGTACAGTTTCCTGTGGCCTGTCAGGTTGCGTGCTCAGATAAGGGTCTGGTATGGATTTTGAGGGGACACCTACGCCATTTTTTTAAAAATTTGGCACAGGGTTCCCTTTTATTTCCATATCAGACCCGAAGGGCCTGGTATGGATTTTGGGGAAACCCCCACGCAATTTTTTCTTTTAATTTTGGTTTGGGCTTCCCCTTAATATTCATACCAGACCCAAAGGACCTGGTAATAGACGGGGGGGGGGGGATCCCATGCTTTTTTTTTCAATTATCTGTATCCATATTGCCGAGGCCCGACAACTCATTACAGCCGCGATCAGTTTTAAATGACAATTTTTCCTTTAGAAATGTCATTTTGCTGTGGTACTGTTCTAAACACGGGAAAAATGTGCCACTTTACAGGCGTACTATAGACAACCCCCAAGCACGATATTTAAAGGAATATTTCATTTTTATTGTTTCACTTTAAGCATTAAAAAAATCACTGCTCCCGAAAAAATGTCAGTTTTTAAAAAAAAAAATTGCATTGATACATGTCCCCTGGGGCAGAACCCAGGTCCCCAAACACTTTTATGACAATAGCTTGCATATAAGCCTTTACAATGATCACTTTTGATTTTTCATGTTAGTGTCCCATAGACTTTAACAGTGTTTCGGCGGCTTTCGAATTTGGCTAAATTGGCTAAACCGTTCGCCGATCCCTAGTTCCCAGTAATGCAACAGATCTGAATGGAATTGGTATTTCTGAGTCTGCTATAGATGCTCCTCAGTAACCTTTGCATCCGCCCAATATTGCCAATGTGGATCAAGGATTATACAGGTTCTTCAGTTTCATTACGAACGCCTCTTCTGGCCAGTCAGAATTATATGGTAAAGAAGTAATGCCTTGTATACTATCACCATTAGGTTTTCATTTACCTATGGGTGTTAAAGAAAAGATTTGGAATGGTGAATACATTTATTTTTTAACATTATTGCCATCTTCTAAAGAATTCCTTTTTTAAATGGAAAAAAAAGGATGATAAGATGATAAGAGCATGAATGGAGAAAGCCTATTACAAAATCTATTTTTAATTGGCTTCAAGCTTTTTCAATTTTTTCTAGTGTTCTTTGCGAGAAGATTCCAAATAAGCGTCCAGGACTTTTCCAACATATGGACACTATTCTGGAGACTTATCGTAACCTCGCAGGGTATTTCTGGTTTACTTATGATGAGGCATTCAGACATAAATTAATCGTTCACCCTTCATTACAATGGGGTGTAAAGGATGTTGGACTATGGTTGAATTTATTCCTCCCACCTAGACCTATTCCGCCTCATACGTCCACTATTTCTTCTAATGATTACTCTAACCCGCCTTATAAAAATGGGATTTGTTTTGCGTATAATGATAGCCAGTGTAAATGGCTACATTCATGTAGGTACAAGCACAAATGTGCATTTTGCTCTGGTGCGCACCCAGTAGTAAAATGTTTTCGTAAATTATCGTCCCATTCTCAACAACAACCTAGAGACTTTACAAGTAAAGGCCAGATCGCCAGTGAACATGGAAAACATGTTACCTTGGCTAACAATTTACCCAGATCGGCAGAAAGCAATGCTTTTAATTAATGGTTTTTCCACAAGGTTTTCAGCTTCCTAAGTTCACTGGATTTGTTTGTGAGGTTGTGCGTAATTTACCTTATGTAGCCAACCTGGCCTCTACCTGTATCTTTTGAGTCTGCAATAGGACACATTCGATCTTTAGGCGAAGGTGCTTTATTAGCTAAAGCAGACTTAAATCTGCTTTTAGACTTCTTCCCATCCATCCTGATTCTAAGAAAGGAAAAGAGGTTGGGACTTTAAATGAAGTGTGTGGTCATACGCGAGCACTACACTTCCATCCCTGGTAATCATTTGAAAAAAAAGGACATTGTTTGGGACTTTGAATGAGATGTGTGTAAGTGAAAAAACAATTACATACATGATCAAATAACGGGTTTATTTAAGAAATTGCATTGGACCTGATGCATTGCCAGTATGACGAGCTGATGAACATGTAATACATATAAACAACATACATATTGCACAAGCTTTTAAATCCAAAGGACATTGTATACAAACATGGTGAAATATAAAAGTGCATAAATAAGCTTGACGCGTTTCGTGAATTCGTTCCACTTCTTCAGAAGCAATTGCAGAATTCATATCTAAAAGTAATATATATCCAAAATTATTCCAATGAATTAGACAAGGATGCAGGGGAAGGAAAAACCCAAACACCCCAAATGGCTTACTTGACAGCTTTGTAAACAGTCATACAGTGCTGAAGCCTGACGGTCAATGGAGGCCGGGACATATTCCCGCCGGGAGCTGAGGGGGCATCAAAATGCAGGCAGCCAAGGCGGAGAACACCATACCCCGGGGGAGCGAAAAAACATGAGCTGCAGAAAGATGCCTGTAAGCAGCTCCTATCTGTGTGAAGTGAAAAAACAAACAAAAACTATAAAACTCGAAGGGACAGACTGGCCAGGCACATGAATTGTAGCTGGCCAGGAGAAAAAGACCAAAAAAGAACCAGGAACCCATAGAAGTAGAAAAGAAATGATAGGGCATCCTAGAATCACAACAGACCAATACTGCCCAGAGATTCAGGACAGACCAAAAACGAAATAGAAAAAGCTGAGAAAATTAGATAAGGTATAAGAAAAACAACAAAACATAGGCAGATGAGGAAAAAACAACCAGGGAACCAGGAGTGAGGAAGTGATGAAGTGCACTGTCCTGGAATCACGACAGACCTATCCTGTCCGAAAATTCAAGGACCACCAGGGAGGTAGAAGAAAAAGAAACCCCCCAGGAAGGAAGGTCCTAGGGGGGAGGGGGAAGGAAAAAAAGTGAAGATAAGTGTACCTAGTAATCTGTATGTGAGTGCCATGACCTCCATGTATGGTCCAAGGAGCGTTCTGTGTGAAGGGAGAGAAGGTTGCATCTCCCAGGACTGAAAGATATACCCGCCCAGGCAGCCACACAGGACGCCCCTAACGTCACGCTGGGTGTGTTTGTATGGGGCTTACCCGCCAAACAGCTGACACGTGGCCGCCAGCGTCGACAGAAACGCCCAACACACACTGGGCTGGACAACTGGCCGCCGCTAATGAGACACCGTGGAGTGTCATCACACGTAGTGGCGCCGATGCACAGTGAGACAACCCACCACCTCTCCCAGCAAATCAGCAGGGAGGAGAGGGGAGGCACCAGTGCGCATCGCAGCTCCCGGACCTGGAACAATCCAGCCAACCAAAACCATGAGACTGCATGTCCAAGGCAAATAGCAAACCACCAATTAGTAGTCTAATAAAGTGAGTGGAAAAGTTTATGCCAACGTAAACTTTTGCTATAGATATAAAGGGATGCGGACCACAACAATTAGGGTCAGCTGTCAAACATAAGATTAAATGGTTGACCATCAATAGCAAACACGTAAGGGCAATTAGTTTCCACTCACATCACACATCTCCATCCCTAAATTTAATTTCTAAGAAAGGAAAAGAGGTTGGGACTTTAAATGAAGTGTGTGGTCATATGCGAGCACTACACTTCCATCCCTGGTAATCATTTGAAAGAAAGGACATGTCCCGGCCTCCATTGACCGTCAGGCTTCAGCACTGTATGACTGTTTACAAAGCTGTCAAGTAAGCCATTTGGGGTGTTTGGGTTTTTCCTTCCCCTGCAACCTTGTCTAATTCATTGGAATAATCTTGGATATATATTACTTTTAGATATGAATTCTGCAATTGCTTCTGAAGAAGTAGAACGAATCCACGAAACACGTCAAGCTTATTTATGCAGTTTTATATTTCACCATGTTTGTATACAATGTCCTTTGGATTTTAAAGCTTGTGCAATATGTATGTTGTTTATATGTATTACATGTTCATCAGCTCGTCATACTGGCAATGCATCATGTCCAATGCAATTTTCTAAATAAACCCGTTATTTGATCATGTATGTAATTGTTTTTTCGCTTACACACATCTCATTCAAACTCCCAAACAATGTCCTTTCTTTCAAATCCACCCTGATTCTTGCTTCTCTTTGGGTATTTATTTTCTTGTCAAAATAGTTTTATTGAGTACGAAGATTATGTATAGATAACATTGAATAATAACATACATTCAATGTAAGGAAGCTCATTTAAAATTATAGAATAGTTAATTCATTAATAATATCGTAAAACAAGACAATGTATTCTAACACAAGACAATATATTTTAAAAGGAAATAAAGAAATAGGAGAGAAAAAGAACTTTGGAGTCCTTGTCCATTTCAAAAGAATAGAATTAAGGAGTTATGTTAGTTCTGCTACATCGTTTGCCTTGTTTTATTTCTATTTCTAGACAGTAATTAAGATTATTATTTAAATATCAATTAGAGCTTCAATATCATAGAATAATATAGTATAAGGAAAAGAAAGGAAAGAAAGTATAGTAGGAAGGGGAGAAGAGAAAAAGGTTAAGGGAAAGAATTCGCGAGGTCAGGCCGAAAGTTACCACAACAACTAGGGCTGAAATATAGCCTATGTCTTGTTATCACAATTACCATGGCAGTAGAACACTCTTGTCTAGGGTTGGCATGGCATATGTATTCCAAGGCTGCCATATTACCTCAAATCTGGGGATCGTGTCCAATTCTATAGCTATCATCTTGGCATGAGTCATATAGTAATTCATTTTAGCTTTTGCTTAATTTATATCTAATGTTGGTGATTTCCAAGATTTTGCTAAAGTCTGTTTAGCTGCTGTGAAGAGATATACCAACAATTTGAATTGGGTATGCATTATGAATTCAGGTTTTAAGTTGAGAAGGGCCATTGCTGGATCGAAAGGGATTGTTTTCCCAATAAGGTTAGTTGCAATGTTAAAAATTCCCTTCCAGAATATTTGAGCTAATGGACACGACCACCAGATATAAAGGTATGTGCCAGGGTCCAAACAAACCCGAAAACATTGCGCCGAATAATTTTGCACATATTTTGCTACTCTAGTAGCTACTAGATACCAGCGTGTTAAAACTTTATAATTAGCCTCAACCGCCAATATATTAGGGGAAGCTGTTTTTGTTGTTGACCATATTTGTTTCCAATCTGAATTATCAAAAGTACGCTCAAGGTCCTCCTCCCATTTCTGGACATAGGATAATTTGTCTTTACTGGAATGAACCAGCAGGTGAGAATATATAGTAGAAATAGTGCCTCTAGCGTGTGGATCTTTTTTACAAACTTCTTCAAAACTAGTTACATGTGTTAATGGGGATGTGGTAGACACTAAGGGTGCGAAGAAATTTTTAATTTGGAAGTATCTAAATAATTCAGACTGCGGTAGACCATATCTCTCACAAAGGGTTGAAAAAAGGATGAATGATGAGGAATGTACAAATTTATACATACACAGTACGTCTCTAGATACCCATTCTTTAAAGGAATTAGGGAATGTCCATGCTGGATAGAAAGCAGGATTTTTATAGAATGACAACATCGGGTTATGAGATGATTGTAAATGGTTATTCTTTTTTAATCTATCCCAAAGGGAAATGTAGTGTTTAGTAATTGGATTCTTTAGGTCTATGCGATCTTTTGGAGTGATCCATAGTAAGTTTGATATTGGAATAGGATCGCATTCTGTGGCTTCAATATGTACCCATAACGGGGTCTCCTGATAAGCATGATATTTAGCCAGGCTTGCTATGTGTGCAGCCCTATAGTAATAAGCAAAATTAGGGCAACCTAGGCCTCCGTTTAATTTTGGGAGATATAGTGTATGTAGCTGTATGCGTGGTTTGGAGGAACCCCATATGTATGACGATGTTTTCCTTTGTAATATTCTTAGGTGATAAACTGGAATAGGAATTGGTAATACTCTGAATAAGTGCAGTAATTTCGGTAGTATCGTCATTTTTACCGCGTTGATTCTTCCGAACCACGATAATGGAAGATGAGACCATGATTTCATTAAGTTTGATAATTGTTTTAAAATTGGAGGGTAATTAACTGAAAATAGATCTGCTAATGATGCTGTAAGATGTATGCGTAAATATGGGATTGATTTGTTCGACCATGTGAAAGGAAGACTAATTTTAGCTGAAGTCAGTTCAATGTTAGAAAGAGATATGTTCAATGCTAAACATTGTTTAGGGTTTATGTATAAACCAGAAATGTTAGCAAATTTATTGAGAATTGGGATTAGGTTTGGGCCTGACACTTGTGGAGATGAAAGAAATAGGAGGATATCGTCTGCAAACAAACAGAGCTTATGTTGAAATCCTCCCATTTCTATCCCTGTTATAGTGGGGTCAGATCTAATTGCTAGTGCGAGTGGTTCTATTAGGAGGGCGAATATCAATGGGGATAGGGGACATCCTTGTCTTGTGCCTCTCTCAATGTTGAAGAAGTCAGAGGGTATTTATTTTCAAGGATATTATATTGATAAATGTTTTCCCATGGGGTGCTCTTTAGCTTGTTATTATTATTTTGAAGCATTTTCCACTTTTTTTGTAATGGGTGGTTAAAACTGTTTGTAATTCAGATTTAATAATACATTATTTAGTTATGGGTAAAAAGGATTCTGAGGAGTGCAATTATTTATTGAATTTCTTTTTTGCTGTTTGTAAATATTTTAATATTGCTTTAGCGGAAGAAGAAAAACTGTTGGTCCAGTTGCTTGCTTAGATTTCTTAGGCGTGACTACCAATTCATTAAATATGGAATTTAGACTTTCTTTGGAAAAAATAGATAGAATTCCTCAGTTATTGCTTAAATTTCTTAGACGTAAGAAGATAACTCTAAAAGAAATGCAATCTTTGCTTGGGATGTTAGCTTTTGCCACTAGAATTCTTCCAATAGGTAGAATCTTTCCTAGACATATTATTATTTCTGGGTTGAAGAATCCTTCATCTCATGTGCGATTATCAAGCGACATTAAAGAAGATATGTTAATATGGCTGCATTTTATACAAAACCTTAATGGTAAGGCCATTTGTCAATTTGATTTTATTTCTAGTGATGTTTTTTCTCTTTGCACTGATGCTGCTGGACCGACAGCTATTTGGAAGATGCATTGGTGTGCTTACCATTGGCCTTCCAAATGGACTATGCAAGGTTTTTGGAAGAATGTTGTGTTGTTAGTATTATTCCCGATCATTGTAGCATTGGAATTGTGGGGATATTATTTTCAGAACAGAAGATTACTTGTCAGTACTGACAATAAAGGGATGGTTTATGCTATAAATTGCCTTTCCTCCAAATCGCAACCTGTAAATAAAATTTTGAGATATTTGGTTTTTAAGTGTCTGCCATTAAATATATGGATTAAAAATGTATTCCTGGTAGAGAAAATAATTTGGCAGATTCAATTTCTCGATTCCAGATGAATTGTTTTTATCGTGTAATGCCGGAAGCAGATCTACAAGGTGTTCCATGCCCCCGTCAATTGTGGGTATCTCATATAGTGTTCGACTATATTCAACATTTGTTAGCTAAATCTACATTATTGAGTTATATTTCCTCTTGAAAATTATGGGTGTCCTTTTTACAAACTAATAATTTAGTACAATTTTCTTTTGAGGAAGTTAGACTTTTGTTTCTTAGTTATTTAATGGATCAAAATTATTGTTGGTCTCATGTAAATAAAACGTTAACTGGCGTTTCATTTTTTCTAAAGCCTAATTCCTTACCGCATTATTTGAGCTTCTTTTCTGTCAAGCAAGCGTTAAAAGGATATAAGAAATCTACTCTTCGCAGAGACAAACGCTCTCCTATCGATATTGATCTATTGAGCAGTTTGTGTTGTGTTACTGCAAACATTTGTTTTTCTGTTTATTAATATATTCTTTTTAAATCTGTTTTTTCCTTTCTTTTCTTTGGAGCTTTTCGTATATATCAGAAGTTGTCCCTGCTGCTAACCATAAGCCATCACTGATGAAATTTACGAATGTCATTGTTAATGATAACCAGTTAAGGATTTTTCTTTCACACAGTAAGACGGGAAGGTATATGAAAAGGACACTGGATTTATTTGAATCGGTGTCCTTTGCGTAATGTTTGTCCGATATGGTTTTTGAGACAGTATTTGATGGTACGACCAGATTTTAATGATAATTTATTTGTTCACGATGATGGTTCTCCATTGACTAGATACCAATTTAACCCCTTCCCGCCGAGTGTACGCAGATGTGCGTACTCGGCTTTTGGGGGTTATACCGGGATGATGCCCGCAGCTGCATCATCCCAGTACCGTTTTTTACAGCAAGCGATCGGCTATCCAGGTATAAGAACTGATGCGGCTAAAAGCCGCTCGGCTGTTATACCGGAGCAACGGGAGGGGACATCCCACCCTCCCGCCGCCTCCCGCCGCTCTTACCGGGCCTCCCGTTCCATCGGCAGGCCCGATGACCAATCGGATGCCTCTGGCGGCTGGGGGCAGGCTGGAACGAAGCTGTGGGCAGCTTCGTTCCAGCCTTCTAATTGTAAACGCGGAAGCGACATCATAACGTTTTACGTTTACTCGGCTGCCAATGGCGCTGGTTTTAAAAAAATACACAGTATTCAGAATCGCTGTTTTCGGCGATCTAAATACTTTGAAGTGCAAAGGAGGGATCGGGGGTCTTTTAGACCCCCGATCCCTCCATAAAGAGTACCTGTCACCACCTATTACTGTCACAAGGGATGTTTACATTCCTTGTGACAGCAATAAAAGTCATCAAATTTTTTTTTAACACAATTTATGAATATAAAAATAAATAAAATAAATAAGAAAACATTTTTTTTGTAAAGCGCCCCCGTTCCCGCGAGCTCGCGCGGCAAAGAAAACGCATATGGAAGTCGCGCCCGCATATGTAAATGGTGTTCAAATCACACATGTGAGGTATCGCCGCGATCGTCAGAGCGAGAGCAATAATTCTAGCACTAGACCTCCTCTGTAACTCTAACCTGGTAACCGTAAAAATAATTTAAAGCGTTGCCTATGGAAATTCTTAGGTACCGTAGTTTGTCGCCATTCCACGAGTGCGTGCAATTATAAAGTGTGACATATTTGGTATCTATTTACTCGGCGTAACATCATCTTTCACATTATACAAGAAAATTGGGGTAGCTTTACTGTTTGTTTTTTCTTTAATTCATGAAGGTGTCCCTTTTCCCAAAAATGTGCGTTTAAAACACCTCTGCACAAATACCGTGTGATATAAAATATTGCAACAATCTCCATTTTATTCTCTAGATTCTCTGCTAAAAAATATATATAATGTTTGGGGGTTCTAAGTAATTTTCTAGCAAAAAATATGGATTTTAACTTGTAAACACTAAATTTCAAAAATAGGCTTAGTCATGAAAGGGTTTAACAGTGTCTTTCATCAATGTTTGGACTCTTTGCAAATATGTCATGTTAAATTAACTTCACATTCTTTTAGAATAGGTGCAGCCATGGAAGCTGCAAAGATTGGTTTACATGCAAATTTTATTAAAAAGTTAGGTAGATGGTGATCTGATTCTTACAAACTGTATATCCATCCTAAGGGCTCTTTCACACGGGGCGGATCAGTGATGATCCGCCCCATGAACATTCGCTTGCTCAGCGGGGATCGCTCCGCCGATCCCCGCTGAGCAGAAAGATGACAAGTCCGTCGCTGCACACTGTGCAGCGACGGACCTGTCAGAGCGCCGCTCTCCCCTATGGGGGATCGGATGATGATGGACCGTAGTGTCTGTCGTCACCCGATCCGATCCGAAAACGGATGGAAAAGTAGGGTTTTCCTCCGTTTTTCGGATCGGAGCGGGTCGGATGTCAGCGGACATGTCACCGCTGAAATCCGACGCTCCATAGACCTCCATCGAGTGTCCGTTCAGGTCCGCCTAAAAAACTGACAGGCGGACCTGAACGGACAATCCATGTAAAAGAGGCCTAACTCTTTTGTTTGACTTTATTACAGATCGGTTAACTATTGTTTGGATTCTCGGCCACTTCTTTGTGTACTGGGCTCAGAAGTGACCATCAGCGAGATCTTATTCTTCTAATTTGAGTCTTGATTCTTCTTTTAAAATATACTGGAGTGGCTGGAGAGGAATGAGGTGGAGTGACTTCCAATCTGAGTTTTATAGATTAGTTGATTGTTGGCCACAACCTGATATTCTCATTATCCATTTGGGTGGCATTGACATAGGTCAAGTTAAGATTTTAGATTCAATTTTTAACATTCAGCATACTCTTAATGTTATTAGATTGTCTTTTCCAAATTTAAAAATAGTATTTTCTGAAATTATACCTAGACTTCACTGGCTTGACTCTTTCTTCTTATGTCCGTTCCTCCACCGTTCCAAAGAAGCTGCTGGCAGGACTTTTTGTGACGCCCTGCCAGCGCACCACTCCAGTGTGAAAGCCCTTGGGCTTTCACACTGGAGTGAATGGAGCTGCTTTTTTCAGGCGCTATGCAGGCGCTATTTTTAGCGCTGTAGCGCCTGAAAAATGCCAGCAGTGTGAAAGGGGTCTTAGAGCAGCAGGGTACCCCTATAAATATGGTCTACTTGTTATGGACCGTTGACAGTTGCCAGAAGAAATTAAAGAGGGCAGCTCCCCACTCCCCACTCCCTTGTCGTGGCTTTTTTATGTGACAAATCCTTATCTTATTGGGGTAAATTTGTTTTGCTTATTCAGAAGATAGAATATTATTCAGCCTGAGCTATAGTGGCTGGGTTGTTATATATGTTTAAGTGATGTTATATAAAGAATTTTAATATGGATTCAGTAAATGTTTATAGATTATAAAAAAAAATGAAATTTAATAAAACCAATAAAATAGCTGCAGCCTAAATATTTATCCAATAAAATTGTATTACAAATATAAATTGCTTTTCTGGATTGATTTTTTTTATATATACAGTATCTCACAAAAGTGAGCACACCCCTCACATTTTTGTAAATATTTTATTATATCTTTTCATGTGACAACACTGAAGAAATGACACTTTGCTACAATGTAAAGTAGTGAGTGTACAGCTTGTATAACTGTGTAAATTTGCTGTCCCCTCAAAATATCTGACTGCACAGCCATTAATGTCTAAACAGCTGGCAACAAAAGTGAGTACACCCCTAACTGAAAATGTCCAAATTGGGGCCAAAGTGTTTGTGTGGCCAGCATTATTTTCCAGCACTGCCTTAACCCTTTTGGGCATGGAGTTCACCAGAGCTTCAGAGGTTGCCATTGGAGTCCTCTTTTACTCAACACGGAGCTCATGGATGTTGGAGACCTTGCGCTCCTCCACCTTTCGTTTGAGGATGCACCACAGATGCTCAATAGGGTTTAGGTCTGGAGACATGCTTGGCCAGTCCATCCTCTTTACCCTGAGCTTTTTCAGCAAGGCAGTGGTCGTCTTGGAGGTGTGTTTGGGGTCGTTATCATTTTGGAATACTGCCCTGCGGCTCAGTTTCCAAAGGGAAGGATCATTCTCTGCTTCAGTATGTCACAGTACATGTTGGCATTCATGGTTCCCTCAATGAACTGTAGCTCCCTAGTGCTGGCAGCACTCTTGCAGCCCCAGACCATAACACTCCCACCACCATGCTTGACTGTAGGCAAAACACACTTTTCTTTGTACTCCTCACCTTTGTACTCCTCGCCGCCACACACACTTGACACCATCTGAACTAAATAAGTTTATCTTGGTCTCATCAGACCAGGGGAAATGGTTCCAGTAATCCTGTCCTTAGTCTGCTCAGTAAAATGTCCTTAGTCTGCTTGTCTTCAGCAAACAGTTTGCGGGCTTTCTTGTGCATCATTTTTATAAGAGGCTTCCTTCTGGGACGACAGCCATGCAGACCAATTTGATGCAGTGTGCGGCGTATGGTCTGAGCACTGATAGGCTGACCCCCCACCCCTTCAACCTCTGCAGCAATGCTGGCAGCACTTATATGTTTATTTCCCAAAGACAACCTCTGGATATGGCGCTGAGCACGTGCATTCAACTTCTTTGGTCGACCATGGCGAGGCCTGTTCTGAGTGGAACCTGTTCTGTTAAACCGCTGTTTGGTCTTGGCCACCTTGCTGCAGCTCAGTTTCAGGGTCTTGCCAATCTTCTTATAGCCTAGGCCATCTTTATGTAGAGAAACAATTCTTTTTTTCAGGTCCTCAGAGAGTTCTTTGCCATGAGGTGCCATGTTGAACTTCCAGTGACCAGTATGAGAGAGTGAGAGTGATAACACCAAATTTAACACACCTGCTCTCCATTCACACCTGAGACCTTGTAACACTAACATATCACATGACATCGGGGAGGGAAATTGGCTAATTGGGCCCAATTTGGACATTTTCACTTAGGGGTATACTCACTTTTGTTGCCACCAGTTTAGACATGAATGGCTGTGTGTTGAGTTATTTTGAGGGGACAGCAAATTTACACTGTTATACAAGCTGTACACTGACTAGTTTACATTGTAGCAAAGTGTCATTTCTTCAGTGTTGCCACATGAAAAGGTATAATAAAATATTTACAAAAATGTAAGGGGTGTACTCACTTTTGTGAGATACTATATAAGTAGAAATGCCTGCTGCCTTCTATCCCATCGAGGTTCTATTCCTGCCATTTACACAGGGTTATCTGATGACTGCAACCTGGTTCTCCTACCAGGAAAGTCCATTGCTCTTTGTCAGGTGCTCTGGTGAAGATTTGGTGTGTGCTTTGACTCTGCTCTTTGGCCATTTTGAGGGCTTATGCCCTCTCCAACATGCAGATACCACAAACGGTATACTATCCATTTTTTCTGTAACAATCTGGTTCATGCTACACACAAACAGCCTTTTCAACCCACATTTCTATCTTTACTCTCACCTACTGTACAAGGTTGTATTTCTCATAGCTAATGCCATCACCTCTATCAGTCAAGTATCAAGTTTGTTTTTCTTTTTGCTGCAAGGCAATTGACTATGAACAGTTTCATTGCATTCATCTGGCTCTTCGATGTTGCTGCTTTCTAGCAGTTTCAACATTCTCTGACTTTTCAGTCCTTTAAAGTGTCTTCTTGACTTCATGCCATTAAATCATCCATCAAAAACATATAAAGGGTGCAGCACAGATAGGAAGACATCAAGATATAATTGGTAAAACAGACATCATCAGTCCATAGCCAGAAAACTATACGTTACTAGATAGCAGGTAATGGTGAAGCAGAGACATACCTCTGGTGAAAACGTATGAAAAGTTCTCCAACACGTGAATGAGCCCTCCATCAACATGTAAAATGCACGCTCACCTCACGACATTGACCCCTAAACAAACAGGATGGTCAAATGCACTGTTTCCCTCTACCCTGGGAAAGGGAATGGAATACGCAGGAAGATCCCAGCCTTACCAGCGGTCACAGATGTATTCAGTCCCACATGAAAGATATACAACACATCTAAGTGCTCTCTGTATATTTAAAACATACCCATCTTTACCCATGAAAATAAACTCACATTATCCTCCTCTTAAAACGGGCAGTAGAGAAGCATATCAGTTGAAAAAATGGTATCTTGTCAATGCGAGCGGCTCTTGGTACTCAGATAGCAGTGGGTGACGTCACAAGGTGTGGCTTGTTTCCCCCGTACACGCTACATCCTACGGGGACTTCGTCAGCCCCTGAAAAACAAAAAACAAAAGAAATAATGCAGCCACCAAATCTACCTAATGGTAAGCAGCTATATGTTAAACTCTTTTTGTTGGGTTTAGATGCATTTTAAGGCAGCATTTTTGCACTATATAAACATACAGTGCATCCGGAAAGTATTCGCATCGCTTCACTTTTTCCACATTTTGTTATTTTACAGCCTTATTCCAAAATGGATTAAATTCATTATTTTCCTCAAAATTCTACAAACAATACCCCATAATGGTAAAAAAAAATGTAGAAACTGCGCCTCTTCCTACTCAAAACATCCGCTTCTGGGTTAGGTGAAGATGTTTCAACTCCTCAATAAAGATAAATTGTATAAATTAACTAATAAATTTGCAAAGATTTCAAACAAACTTAGTTCACGTTGTCATTATGGGGTATTTATACACAAAAAAAGGGCAGCGCTAAAAAATAGGATAATACAATACAGATATTAAAGGTATTATCATGCAGTGCAATTTATGTGCATAAATGAAAGAAGTCCATAATATATTGCAGCTAGATTCTATATCAATTCCATGGTTAGTGTAATGAGACTGTCCAGAAAGAAGTTTCATTTCCACTCTCAAGACAATAGGCTGTCACCAACACCTCCACACATGAAGAAGCAGGGGGGCACACACATCCCCCTTAAAAATATCCAGAATCAACTGGATCACAAGTAAATATACATGGATTTAATCTCTCTGTCTCCAATCTCCAAGAAAGGTGCACCTATCATCTTGAGAGTGGAAATTAAACTTCTTTCTGGACAGTCTCATTACACTAACCATGGAATTGATATAGAATCTAGCTGCAATATATTATGAACTTATTTCATTTATGCACATAAATTGCACTGCATAATAATACCTTTAATAGCTGTAATGAATTATCCTATTTTTTAGCGCCGCCTTTTTTCGTGTATAAATACCCCATAGTGACAACGTGAACGAAGTTTGTTTGAAATCTTTGCAAATTTTTTTAAAAGGAAAAAGGAAAAAAATCACAGCGTTTGCTCAATACTTTGTTGAAGCACCTTTGGCACCAATTACAGCCTCAAGTCTGTTTGAGTATGATGCTACAAGCTTGGCACATCTATTTTTGGGCAGTTTCTCTCATTCTTCTTTGCAGGACCTCTCAAACTCCATCAGGTTGGATGGGGAGCGTCGGTGCACAGACATTTTCAGATCTCTCCAGAGATGTTCCATCGGGTTCAAGTCGGGGTTCTAGCTGGGCCACTTGAGGACATTCACAGAGTTGTCCCGTAGCCACTCCTTTGTTATCTTGGCTGTGTGCTTAGGGTTGTTGTCCTGTTGGAAGTTGAACCTTCGCCCCAGTCTGAGGTCCAGAGCGCTCTGGAGCAGGTTTTCATCAAGGATGTCTCTGTACATTGCTGCATTCATCTTTCCCTCAATCCTGACTAGTCTCACAGTTCCTGCCGCTGAAAAACAACTCCACAGCATAATTCTGCCACCACCATGCTTCACTGTAGGGATGGTATTGGCCAGGTGATGAGCGGTGCCTGGTTTCCTCTAGACATGACACTTGCCATTCAGGCCAAATAGTTCAATCTTTGTTTTATCAGACCAGAAAATTTTGTTTCTCATGGTCTGAGAGTCCTTCAGGTGCCTTTTGGCAAGCTCCAGATGGGCTGTCATGTGCCTTTTACTGAGGAGTGGCTTCAATCTGGCCACTCTACTATACAGGCCTGATTGGCGGAGTGCTTCAGAGATACTTGTTCTTCTGGAAGGTTCTCCTCTCTCCACAGAGAAACACTGGAGCTCTGTCAGAGTGACCATCGTGTTCTTAATCACCTCCCTGATTAAGGCCCTTCTCCCTCGATTGCTCAGTTTGGCTGGGCGGGCCACTCTAGGAAGAGTCCTGGTGGTTCCAAACTTCTTCCATTTATGGATGATGGAGGCCACTGTGCTCATTGGGACCTTCAATGCTGCAGAAATTTTTCTGTACCCTTCCCCAGATCTGTACCTCAATACAATCCTGTCTCAGAGGTCTACAGACAATTCCTTGGACTTCATGGCTTGGTTTGTGCTCTGACATGCACTGTTAACTGTGGGACCTTATATAGATATGTGTGTGCCTTTCCAAATCATGTCCAATCAACTGAATTAACCGCTGAAGGACTCCAATCAGGTGGTAGAAACATCTCAAGGATGATCAGTGGAAACAGGAGCTCAATTTTGAGTGTCATGGCAAAGGCTGTGAATACTTATGTACATGTGGCTTTTTTCATTTTTTAATTTTAATAAAAATGGAAAGATTTCAAACAAACTTTTTCACGTTGTCATTATGGGTATTATCTGTAGAATTTTGACGAAAATGATTATTTGAATCCATTTTGGAATAAGGCTGTAATTTAACAAAATGTGGAAAAACTGAAGTGCTGTGAATAGTTTCCAGATGCACTGTAAATTGATTCTTTATTTATTCAGGGGTTGATTGTGAAAATATTGTTTTCAGTTTTTTGACAAGTGTTGTGGAAAATTTTATATTAATGTGTTGTCATAAGTCTCCCAGTGTCTGATCAACCACAGCCCGTTCTAAAGAACTGACTGGGGCAGATCGACGCTGGCTGAGACCTGTTAGGTAGTGGAAAACTTCCTGGTGTTTGGAGAGAGGTGTTTGCGGAGAGAGGACATGTCCGCCAGCAAAAGGGCCCCTGTGCAATGCACAGAACGATCGTCTGGTGGGGATGCGTTCACTCTGCAAAGACATTATCGGTTTAGAGGTGTTTTGCTCTTGTCACCCCTGGTATGCCTGATCAACATGTTTGGGGTGCCATGACCTACACCTGCAGATAATCTCTCATCCATGCACGAGGAACTTTAGTCATCGTCATTTAGTATATTGTATCATGTCCTGTAGTAATTGGTTGTTTTGTGTTCTGTTGTTAAATCCTTATATGGTCACTCACATCCTGTGAGGTCACAAGCTTTGTAAGAGGTGTGTTTGGCTGTTGGAGGCTGAACCCTCGAGCTGTGGGACCTCCTATTGATATGCTAATAAAGTCGCTCACTCAGACAGCTGAGACAGGCTGGCTACTAGTGTGTTTTTGGAAGTCGAACAAGGTGGATGTGATTATTTGTCTAGTTGGTTGGATGGGGCACACACCAGAGGATGGATACGATCAAAAGGTGAGATGGTATTATATCATTTAGACGAAATTGTTATTATGATTAGGAACAGGAGATTTGGCTGTGTGCTTTGCGTACAACCAAATTTCGCTGACAACAAGTATTTATAAAAGATGGAGCTCTGGGCTTCTTTTACGATGTTTACCTCCTGTCACATAGTTAGTCAGAGGCTGAAGTGCTGAGAGGGCTCCCCTTGCGGCTTAGTGCAGAGCACCCCTGAAGGTGGTACAGGGAATGCAGTGCCCATAGAAGCACGGATTGCCAGTTGTAGTAGTCTGCAGAGCTGATCACCGTATGGTAGCAGGAACAAGCAGGATGTGCTGTAGGGCAGGTGTCCTTCCCTACAGCACTTCCAGGTGTACTTGGCAGCAGGGCAAACAGGAAGCAGTACCAGAAGCTAGACCAGGGGTCATACATAGTTACATAGTTACATAGTAGGCGAGGTTGAAAAAATACACAAGTTCATCAAGTCCAACCTATTTGTGTGACTTTATGTCAGTATTACATTGTATCCCTGTATGTTGTGGTCGTTCAGGTGCCTATCTAGTAGTTTTCTTAAATTATCAATGCTCCACGCTGAAACCACTATCTGTGGATTAGGGATGAGCCGAACACCCCCCGGTTCGGTTCGCACCAGAACCTGCGAACGGACCGAAAGTTTGCACGAACGTTAGAACCCCATTGACGTCTATGGGACTCGAACGTTCGAAATCAAAAGTGCTCATTTTAAAGGCTAATTTGCATGGTATTGTCCTAAAAAGGGTTTGGGGACCCGGGTCCTACCCCAGGGGACATGTATCAATGCAAAAAAACTTTTAAAAACGGCCGTTTTTTCGGGAGCAGTGATTTTAATGATGCTTAAAGTAAAAAAAAAAAAAGTGAAATATTCCTTTAAATATCGTACCTGGGGGGTGTCTATAGTATGCCTGTAAAGTGACGCGTGTTTCCCGTGTTTAGAACAGTCCCTGCACCAAATGTCATTTTTAAAGGAAAAAATCTCATTTAAAACTGCTTGCGGGTTTAATGTCATGTCGGGTCATGGCAATATGGATGAAAATCAGTGAGACAAACGGCATGGGTACCCCCCAGTCCATTACCAGGCCCTTTGGGTCTTGTATGGATATTAAGGGGAACCCCGCACCCAAATTAAAATAAGGAAAGGCCCTATATACTCTGAACAGCAGTATACAGGCGGTGCAAACAAGACAGGGACTGTAGGTTTGTTGTTAAGTAGAATCTCTTTGTAATTTTGAACGGGTACATTTTTAACGTGTTTAGCTCCAGCCAAAAAATCTTTTTTAAGCTTTTTGGAAAACATAGGGAAGGGTTATCACCCCTGTGACATTTGTTTTGCTGTCTTTCCTCCTCTTCAGAAGATTTCACCTCACTTTTTGTCCCAATGAAAAATGTTTTTTGAAAATTTGGGTTTTTTTGTGGAACAAGGATTGGAAAGCATCAGTGGAAAGGAGAAATTGTTTTCCCATATTAACTCTTACAGGAGAGAATTTCCCTTCCTAGGGGTAGATTTCATCTCACTTCCTGTTGTCTCCTTCCGTTTGCAAGTAGGAGTCGTTTGTAAGTTAGATGTTTGAAAGTAGGGTCCTGCCCTATATACTCAGCAGAAATTTGGGCCTTAGGTGTTGCTGTGGCCACAACACTGTAAGCCCTCACAGGGCCCTGCTGTGAAATATTAGATCAAGAATTGTAATTACATGCCCCTGTTGAACAGGAGCTGAAAAATTAGGCCTTAGGCACTGGTGCTGGTGCCACAACACTGCAACACCTCACAGACACTCTAGTTGGAACGCAGGAACGAGCCCTGCTGCAAAGTATTGCATCAAAAATTGTAATTACACGCCCCTGTTAGACAGGGGCAGAAAAATTTGGCCTTAGGCACTGGTGCTGGTGCCACAACACTGCAACCCCTCACAGACACTCTAGTTGGAATGCAGGAACGAGCCCTGCTGCAAAGTATTGCATCAGAAATTGTAATTACACGCCCCTGTTAGACAGGGGCAGAAAAATTGGGCCTTAGGCACTGGTGCTGGTGCCACAACACTGCAACCCCTCACAGACACTCTAGTTGGAGTGCAGGAACAAGCCCTGCTGCAAAGTATTACATCAAAAATTGTAATTACACGCCCCTGTTTAACAGGGGCTGAAAAATTGTGCCTTAGGCACTGGTGGTGGCGCCCAGAACCAAAAATGTTCTTACAAGCTATCAGCGTGATGATTGAGGAGGAAGAGGATAATTACTCAGGGATAGTCACTCAGCATCAGCATAGGCAGTCTTTGAAGGGATCTGAGATTTCAAAAAAAATTATTCGGTTACATCAGCATCAGGTGCTTGGTAGCTGGTGGTGACCCAAGACTGATTCATTTTTATGAAGGTCAGCCGATCGACCGAGTCGGTGGACAGACGCACCCTGTGATCGGTTACCACGCCTCCAGCAGCACTGAATGTGCCTTCCGAAAGAACGCTGGATGCAGGACAGGCCAGTAGCTCAATTGCATACTGTGCAAGCTCTGGCCAGTGATCCATCCTCAAGACCCAGTAACCCAGAGGATTTTCGGTGGGAAAGGTGTCCAAGTCTGATCTTGCCCCTAGGTATTCCTGCACCATGTAAAACAGACGCTGGCGATGGTTGCTGGAACCGATCATACCTTGGGGCTGCGGACCAAAAAATTGTCTGAACGCATCGGTCAGACGGCCACCTTCTCCACCGCTCCTTCTTTGACTGACCGAAGCCTCAGCAACACGTTGTCCAGAAACAGGAGTTTGTAACCTCCCAGTCTCTGGGAACGCATTGCACAGACCTTTCTGCAAGGCCTCCCGAAGATGTTTCATCCTCTGCTCCCTCTGCGATGGCAAGATAAGGTCCGCAACCTTACCCTTGTAACGTGGATCAAGGAGGGTTGCCAGCCAGTATTGGTCCTTCTCCTTGATACCACGAATACGAGGATCCTTACGCAGGCTTTGCAGGATCAGGGAGGCCATGCAGCGTAGGTTTGCTGAGGCATTCGGTCCGGAGTCCTCTGGGTCACTAAGGACGACAACGTCCGCAGCCACCTCCTCCCAGCCACGTACAAGTCCATGTGTTTCTTGGGACTGATCCCTTAAAGACTGCTGCTGATGCTGAGTGCCAGACTCCACCTCCATACTGACACAATCTTCCTCCTCCTCCTCCTCCTCCTCCTCGTCCTCTTCCTGTGTGATCGGCGGGCACACAGGAACACTGTCTGGATAAAGGGGGCCTTGAGAGCTAAGGAAGTCCTCCTCTTCCTGCCTCTGTTCTGCCTCAAGTGCCCTGTCCATTATTCCACGCAGCGTGTGCTCCAACAGGTGGACAAGGGGGACAGTGTCACTGATGCATGCACTGTCACTGCTCACCATCCTCGTGGCCTCCTCGAATGGTGATAGGACAGTGCATGCATCCCTGATCATGGCCCACTGGCGTGGGGAAAAAAAACCAAGCTCCCCTGACCCTGTCCTGGTGCCATAGTCGCACAGGTACTCATTGATGGCCCTCTGCTGCGTGTGCAGCCGCTGCAGCATGGCCAACGTTGAGTTCCACCTGGTGGGCATGTCACAGATTAGGCGGTTCTTGGGCAGGTTAAACTCCTTTTGGAGGTCCGTCAGCCGAGCACTGGCATTATATGACCGGCGGAAATGCACACAGACTTTCCTGGCCTGCCTCAGGACATCCTGTAAGCCCGGGTACCTGCCCAAGAACCGCTGCACCACCAAGTTAAGGACGTGAGCCAAACAGGGCACATGGGTCATTTGTCCCTGTCGGAGGGCAGAGAGGAGGTTGGTGCAATTGTCGCAAACCACCATTCCTGCCTTAAGTTGGCGTGGCGTCAACCACCTCTGAACCTGCCCCTGCAGAGCTGACAGAACCTCTGCCCCAGTGTGGCTCCTGTCCCCCAAGCACACCAGCTCAAGCACCGCATGGCATCTTTTGGCCTGCGTACTTGCGTAGCCCCTTGAACGACTACGGAGCACCGCTGGTTCCGAGGAAGAGGCCATGGAGGAAGAAGAAGAGGAGGGGGTGGAGGAGAGAGGTGTGTCACAATCAGCATTTTGGAGGCGTGGTGGCGGAACAACCTCCAACACTACTGCACCTTGTCCTGCATCCTTCCCAGCTGCCAGCAGAGTCACCCAATGCGCCGTGAAACTTAGTTAACGTCCCTGTCCATGCCTGCTGGACCATGAGTCAGCGGTAATATGCACCTTACCGCTGACCGCCCTGTCCAGCGAGGCATGGACATTGCCTTCCACATGCCGGTAGAGAGCCGGAATCGCCTTCCGTGAGAAAAAGTGGCGTTTGGGTACCTGCCACTGAGGAACCGCACATTCCACAAACTCACGGAAGGGGGCAGAGTCTACCAACTGAAAAGGCAGCAGTTGAAGTGCTAGCAATTTTGCCAAGCTAGCATTCAACCGCTGGGCATGTGGATGGCTGGGAGCAAACTTCTATCGGCGGTGCAGCAGCTGGGGCAGGGAAATTTGCCTGGTACAATCTGACGTCGGTGTACCAAAAGCAGATTGCCCACAAGTACTTGGCTGTGACACACCTAATTCTACACCTTCATTCCTCTCACTGCAGGTCTCAGAGAGGACTGGAGGTCTAGTGGGGTTGGAAATCTCAGCTGATGAGGAGCAAGGAGAGATCCTCTTTGTTCTTTGGTGTGGGTCTTTTAGATACGCTTGCCAACGAACTGCATGGCAGGTCAACATATGTCTGGTCAAGCATGTGGTACCCAAGCGGGAGATGTTTTGGCCACGTGAGACATATGTTGCAAATAGCAGCGGTGCGATCTGATGCACTCGTCTCAAAAAAGGCCCACACCAAAGAACTTTTTGAATAATGCGCAGAGACTGCAGCGCCCTGCACATGTGGAGCTTTGGGGTGTGATGCAGTCAATGTGCTGCCCTTAGGCTGGCCCCTGGAGGGCATCCTGCCTCGTTGGTGATGTGCCGCCTCCTCCTCCTCCTCCTCCTCCTCTCTCCTATCAGGTACCCACGTTGAGTCAGTGACCTCATCATCCCCTCCCTCCTCATCACTGGAGCAAACCTGGCAGTATGCTGCAGCAGGGGGAGCATGACTGCCAGATTGCTGTCCTTCTTGGGCACCCCCTCTGTCCGTGCTCATGTTACTGCCTTCATCGAGCTCAGTATCATCATCAGAGCCTTCCAAACGCTGGGCATCCTCCTGGAGCATGTACCCAACACTGTGGTCAAACAGTTCGAGGGAATCCTCAGGAGGACATGGTGGAGCTAGGGAAGGAGTCACTGATGACATTGAGCTGAGGGAAGAGGCCGCTGCTTTGCCAGACAAAGCACCCTGGGTGAGAGAGGATGAGGAGGATGAGGACGGCTTGGTCATCCACTCGACCAAGTCTTCCGCATGTTGCGGCTCAACACGGCCAGCTGCCGAAAAAAAGGCCAAGCGTGTCCCATGGCCACGTGCTGATGAGGATGCACCGTCTCCACGACCAGCACTAGACACAGAGCCTGCTTGCCCTCTCTTATTGGCTTGTGACTGTCTGCCTCTCCTTCTTGGCCTTCCAGACATACTAATGGCCTGTAGCTGCACTAAGCTGGGATAGAACACCAGTAATTTTCTTCAGGTAGCTTTATATACTGTAACCAGACAAGCCTGCCTGTCAGTAGGAAGATAACAGGAATGGATCTAGCTGAACACTGTGAGCAGGACGCACTGTACTAAATGTAAATAGTCTAGCTGCCTGACCGTGGTACTAATAGGATCAAATAGAACACCAGTAATTTTCTTCAGGTAGCTTTATATACTGTAACCAGACAAGCCTGCCTGTCAGTAGGAAGATAACAGGAACGGATCTAGCTGAACACTGTGAGCAGGACGCACTGCACTAAATGTAAATAGTCTAGAAGATAACAGGAACGGATCTAGCTGAACACTGTGAGCAGGACGCACTGCACTAAATGTAAATAGTCTAGAAGATAACAGGAACGGATCTAGCTGAACACTGTGAGCAGGACGCACTGCACTAAATGTAAATAGTCTAGAAGATAACAGGAACGGATCTAGCTGAACACTGTGAGCAGGACGCACTGCACTAAATGTAAATAGTCTAGAAGATAACAGGAACGGATCTAGCTGAACACTGTGAGCAGGACGCACTGCACTAAATGTAAATAGTCTAGAAGATAACAGGAACGGATCTAGCTGAACACTGTGAGCAGGACGCACTGCACTAAATGTAAATAGTCTAGAAGATAACAGGAACGGATCTAGCTGAACACTGTGAGCAGGACGCACTGCACTAAATGTAAATAGTCTAGAAGATAACAGGAACGGATCTAGCTGAACACTGTGAGCAGGGCGCACTGCACTAAATGTAAATAGTCTAGAAGATAACAGGAACGGATCTAGCTGAACACTGTGAGCAGGACGCACTGCACTAAATGTAAATAGTCTAGAAGATAACAGGAACGGATCTAGCTAAACTGAATACAGTGTATATATATATATATATGCAACACCTGGGATGCATATATATACACAATACACTGTAAGTGCAGCTAACTGACTGACTGTTCTGCCTAATCTATCTAACTCAAATCAAATGACACTGTCTCTCTCTCTCTCTATCTCTCAGCACACCGGAACACACACTACACAGGGCCGCGGTGCAGGCGGCCTTATATAGTGTGGGGCGTGTACTAAATCCTCTGAGCCATAATTGGCCAAAGCCTCCTTGGCTTTGGCCAATTACGGCTCTCTGTTCAGGCGGCGCTGTGATTGGCCAAGCATGCGGGTCATAGTGCATGCTTGGCCAATCATCAGCCAGCAATGCACTGCGATGCCGCAGTGAATTATGGGCCGTGACGCGCCACACGAATTTGGCGCGAGCGGCCCATATCGTTCGCAATTCGACGAACGGTCGAACAGCCGATGTTCGAGTCGAACATGGGTTCGACTCGAACACGAAGCTCATCCCTACTGTGGATACACGGTGCATCAGTCAGTAGCAGAGGCAGATAGCAGAAACTGGAAGAAGCCGGGGTCATACATGGGTAGACATTTAATAGCAGTATTGGTGAGCCAAGCCAGGGCCGAACACAGTGGATTAAGTAGTAGTGGAGTCAGTAGTTCAAGCCAAGGGTCAGAGCCAGGAATCAAGATGAAACAGGTCAATTGCAAGCCGGGTCAGTAACAGAAAATCCAAGATCAGAATACATAGAGGCACAGGAACACGTAGGGCTGACGATCATCCTGCAATCTAGGGAGCAAAGCATGCCATTGCCCATGCACATTCGTTGATTAGCACCACCACGCACCTGAGTTCGCAAATGCAGAGTGTTGGCTAAAAAATTGCCAATTCTCCTTTGGCCATTCTCCTGACACCTCCCTTTTGCAACTATTTTGTTGAAAAGGTTTATTGATTATGCAGCTCAATAGCCAATACACATTTGCACAACTGAATGAGCCAGAGGAGTTATTCACTGCTCCTTCCCCTCATCCTCTCCCTGGTTGCTCTGTTCAGAGAAGTCTATATAGAATTTCAATCAGAGAGTGAGAAAAAGTCTAAAAACAAACAGCTTCTGTTTTTTTCCCCTGTAAATCCTGTGTCATGGGTGCATCCTACATTATAGGTTTATTTGTAAAGGTGCTGGCGTTAATTTGCTTGTGGGTTTTAGCTCCTCGGGAGTTGCAATACCCAGTAAGTTCTATTTTTTAAATCTCAGCCAACTCCTGTTGATGAAAGCTTAAGTCAGCCTTTCTGTTTCCCATTACAACGATAAGTGGCCTCACTGGTCAGCTGTGAGGTGGTGGTGGTGCATATCCTCCTCGACCACAGGAGTTGGTTGAGATTTGCATAATAAAGTTGCTTGAGTTTTATTGTCCTGGCATCATCTTTCTAAGCATTTACATAAGGGCTGCTGTTGATACTGTTTTGCAGTTTCATAAAAAATGTATCTCATATGCTACGAAATGATTAATACAGTATGCATTAATTACATGCTTGTAAACAAAGTTAAAATGCAGCCTAACCACCACATGTTATCCAAGCATTTCTGGAACACAGAGCAAGACTCAGGTCTCAAAAATACCAAAGTGTTCTTCAAGGCTGTTTTCTGTTAGCTCAGGTTCCTGGAAGAAGTCAGCTAACAGAACTTCATAAACTGCTCTTCTTAACCAATAATGGATTTTTGAAGTATCATATTAAAACTGATTCCATTAAAGCATGCGACAGGAAACCAATGTTGTGAAAATGTTCTTGAACCCAGGCCAAAATGCAGCAATAAATTATCTTTCTGGCACCAATCGTATTGGTATATCTCTGATTCCTTTTCTACTATCCCTAAAATAACATGGTCCCCTCAAGACCTGACCTGCAGTGAGTAACTGGAGCCATGAGCTTCATAGTTTCTAAGAAATGAGAATGTTTTATCAGTAAACAGAAATAAATTCATGACTCCCTAACAGTGTTATTCTTAGTGCCAGTAATATTAAATAATACATCCCTTATCCAATCTAAATGTCCTTGAACAAGACCAACAGAAAACACAGCCTTTTATTTTTGTTCACTGCTTTTGTATCAAAACATATCAATCTTGGGAGACATTAACTTTTTATAGTCAGTGTGAACCTCTGTTCATAATTTATTAAAAAAGGCAATGATCATTTATAATCTACACAACAATTCCACAAGATATGTATGGTGGTTGCTGTGCATATACGGTATATACATATATATGCATATATATATATACACAGTGGGGACGGAAAGTATTCAGACCCCCTTAAATTTTTCACTCTTTGTTATATTGCAGCCATTTGCTAAAATCATTTAAGTTCATTTTTTTCCTCATTAATATACACACAGCACCCCATATTGACAGAATTGTTGACATTTTTGCAGATTTATTAAAAAAGGAAAACTGAAATATCACATGGTCCTAAGTATTCAGACCCCTTGCTCGGTATTTAGTAGAATCACCCTTTTGATCTAATACAGCCATGAGTCTTTTTGGAAAAGATGGAATAATTTTTTCACAGCTGGATTTGGGGATACTCTGTCATTCCTCCTTGCAGATCCTCTCCAGTTCTGTCAGGTTGGATGGTAAACGTTGGTGGACAGCCATTTTTAGGTCTCTCCAGAGATGCTCAATTGGGTTTAAGTCAGGGCTCTGGCTGGGCCATTCAAGAACAGTCACGGAGTTGTTGTGAAGCCACTCCTTTGTTATTTTAGCTGTGTGCTTAGGGTCATTGTCTTGTTGGAAGGTAAACCTTCGGCCCAGTCTGAGGTCCTGAGCACTCTGGAGAAGGTTTTCTTCCAGGATATCCCTGTACTTGGCCGCATTCATCTTTCCCTCGATTGCAACCAGTTGTCCTGTCCCTGCAGCTGAAAAACACCCCCACAGCATGATGCTGCCACCACCATGCTTAAAGTGGAGTTCCACCCACTTTTACAACTCTTCAGCATCCCTCACTAAACTGTGCACTGTAAACAAATTGGATATTTTTTTATTTTTTTTCTCAGCACCTACTGTATATCTGCTGTATTCATTTTTCACTTCCTCCTCCCTGGCCCAGGCCCATCGCATCATTTCCTGTTTGCAATGCCTTCTGGGAAGGGGCGGCAACTTCCTCTGACACTGCCGTTGCTATGGAAACCTGACCTGAAACCTATTACACTGCTTGTGCTGCACTGAGCATATGCGAGATCTGCAAGGATGAGATCCAGGAAGAAATACAGTCTGGCTTCAGATGTAGATGGCCACGGTCTGCTGTAAGTTCATAAAATAACAAACTACTGCTATAAACTAACAAAACAGACCTTAGTTTACAGACTAACTTTACTAGAATACATTAAGCTTGTGTATTATAGAGGTATTTTAAAAACTATCATTTCGGCCGGAACACCACTTTAACTGTTGGGACTGTATTGGACAGGTGATGAGCAGTGCCTGGTTTTCTCCACACATACCGCTTAGAATTAAGTTCTATCTTGGTCTCATCAGACCAGAGAATCTTATTTCTCACCATCTTGGAGTCCTTCAGGTGTTTTTTTAACAAACTCCATGTGGGCTTTCATGTGTCTTGCACTGAAGAGAGGCTTCCGTCGGGCCACTCTGCCATAAAGCCCCAACTGGTGGAGGGCTGCAGTGATGGTTGACTTTCCACAACTTTCTCCCAACTCCCGACTGCATCTCTGGAGCTCAGCCACAGTGATCTTGGGGTTCTTCTTTACCTCTCTCACCAAGGCTCTTTTCTCCCGATAGCTCAGTTTGGCCAGACAGCCAGCTCTTGGAACGGTTCTCGTCCCAAACGTCTTCCATTTAAGGATTATGGAGGCCACTGTGCTCTTAAGAACCTTAAGTGCAGCAGAATTTTTTTGTAACCTTGGCCAGATCTGTGCCTTGCCACAATTCTGTCTCTGAACTCTTCAGACAGTTCCTTTTGACCTCATGATTCTCATTTGCTCTGACATGCACTCTGAGCTGTAAGGTCTTCTATAGACAGGTGTGTGGCTTTCCTAATCAAGTCTAATCAGTATAATATTTATATAATATCATATAATAATATATTTCAGTTTTTCTTTTTTAATAAATCTGCAAAATGTCAAAAATTCTGTGTTTTTCTGTCAATTTGGGGTGCTGTGTGTACATTAATGAGGAAAAAAATGAACTTAAATGATTTTAGCAAATGGCTACATTATAACAAAGAGTAAAAAATTTAAGGGGGTCTGAATACTTTCCGTCCCCACTGTATATTTTTATAGGATGTAGCATTAAAAATAAATGAATGATTTCCTAATTTCTCATGGAATAAATGCTACAAAGTACTGTGTAACCAAAAAAGCAGTCAACACATAAGACTGGTTACCCAAAATGTAGTAAGTTCACCTTTTGGGAAAGAATAATAAATGCACATATTTTTACAGGAAAAAAATGTGAATGTATTATTTTTTCCATAAGAAGCCTGGAAAGCATTCCACCTGTGATCAGTGGATCAGGAGTGCAATGCCAGACTCCTGCAGACAAGCCCTACCGCTTGCAGCCTATACCTCCATACAGGCTGACTATTTACAAGCTGCAGAGCTTGTGAATGAATTATGAGGCCGCTCATCAGCAGCTTTCCAGTCCATTCAGTCAACGCAATGGCTGACGGTAGTTGTATTTCGTGAATTTACAGTAAACTGTGAATGAATGACTTTGCCATGCAGGTGGAGCCCCACACGACCACATTATTTTCAAATAGTGACAGCAGACACGAGCTGAAGATCCACCACTCACTATCACAGGGAGTGGGGGATGGGGGGGGGGGCTGCAGCTACTGGAACATATTACATGGGTGGAATATGTAACATGTTCCAAAAGGTGAACTTATCCTTTAAATCCAACCAAACATGTCTAGAATAAATACAAATCCGTCTTATCTATATTCAAGAGGCAAAAATTAAATATATTGCATCTTACCAGTCCTTGCATGTTAGTGGCTGCAATAATTTTCTTTTTTGCAGTCATTTTTTCCCCTTATCTTTACCTTCTGATCAGTGGTGGCCCGTCCATAGGGGGCGCATGGGCGTCGCCCCCCCAAGCTTTAAAAAGAAAAAAAAAGGTCACGTTAAGACTTTCGAGGCACCGGACACATGGCGGTCTATGGGAAGCTTCCCAGCTTGCAATCAGCTGATTGCAAGCTGGGAAGCTGATTTGCCCATGTTTGGAGCTTGTTTGGGGCGCAAGCGATGCGCCCACAAACACCCCCACTCTACACTGATTTGCCTCTAGCTCCTGTGCTTTTTTTTATTGCCCGGGACCGGAGGACGACTGGACGGTGATTTTTCGGCACTGCAGCGTCACTTCCAGTTTCCCGGCTGGCTCACTGTGTTGCGAAGAGTGACTGACTGGGACATGGGACCCTAAGATGTGAGGCGAGGCGGGGAGCGGATCTTTGAAGCGGCGGATGGGCACGGAGTGCTGAGTCTGAGCTCAGTGTAGCTACTAGCTAAGGTGAGTGTGGGGATCGGAGGTGAAAGTAATGTGAATCGCTGAGTGTGTCTCTCTCTCTCCCCCCTGGGCAGCTCTGATAAGCTGCTTTCAAGGGAGTCTGTAAGTAACCCTCGCTGCCTGTGCATTGGGGTCGCATCACGGCTGGCTGAATCCTCTTTGCTCCACTTTCCTTCTACTGAGTGCTCCGCATCCTCCAGCTTCTGCCCTGCTCACAGTGACTATGGAAAAGTTTGAGAGCTGTGAGTAGGAGAGCCAGGAATAGACAGACAGAGGATGGCAGTCTGTGCTGGAGGAACAAGAGAATGTAAGGTAGATATAAGAGAAGGAGGAGGAGGCAGTCTGAGCAGAGCAAGCAGCTGGAGGAAGCAGCTGAACATTGTATACTGATAGACCTGCAATATCCTCTGTGCTAACCCTGCCCCCCCCCGCACCAACAGCCCTTCTCTGCCCTCACACACAACTGAGAGTACCGGGAAGGCTGACAGGCTTTAGTGGATGTCTCCTGGTACTGTGAGCTGAGCTGAGGAATTGGTCTATCTTACCATGATCTGTGAGGCTGAGCTGTATACTATGTCCTGTGAGGCTGCGCTGTATACTATGTCCTCTGAGGCTGAGTTGTATATTATATCCCGTGAGGCTGAGCTGTATACTATGTCCTGTGAGGCTAAGCTGTATACTATGTCCTGTGAGGCTGAGCTGTATACTCCATCCTGTGAGGCTGCGCTGTATACTATGTCCTGTGAGACTGCGCTGTATACTCTGTCCTGTGAGGCGGTGCTGTATACTCTGTCCTGTGAGGCTGCACTGTATACTATGTCCTGTGAGACTGCGCTGTATACTCTGTCCTTTGAGGTGGTGCTGTATGCTCTGTCCTGTGAGGCTGAGCTGTATACTATATCCTGTGAGACTGAGCTGTATACTCTGTCCTGTGAGGCTGCATTGTATACTCTGTCCTGTGAGGCTGCGCTGTATACTCTGTCCCGTGAGGCTGAGCTGTATACTCTGTCCTGTGAGGCTGAGCTGTATACTATGTCCTGCGAGGCTGAGCTGTATACTTTGTCCTGTGAAGCTGCACTGTATACTCTGTCCTGTGAGGCTGAGCTGTATACTCTGTCCTGTGAGGCTGAGCTGTATACTATGTCCTGTGAGGCTGCACAGTTCACTATATCCTGTGAGGCTGCGCTGTATACTATGTCCTGTGAGGCTGTGCTGTATACTATGTCCTGTGAGGCTGAGCTGTATACTATGTCCTGTGAGGCTGTGCTGCATACTATGTCCTGTGAGGCTGAGCTGTATACTCCGTCCTGTGAGGCTGCGCTGTATACTCTGTCCTGTGAGGCGGTGCTGTATACTCTGTCCTGTGAGGCTGAGCTGTATACTATGTCCTGTGAGGCTGAGCTGTATACTCCGTCCTGTGAGGCTGCGCTGTATACTCTGTCCTGTGAGGCGGTGCTGTATACTCTGTCCTGTGAGGCTGAGCTGTATACTATGTCCTGTGAGGCTGAGCTGTATACTCTGTCCTGTGAGGCTGCGCTGTATAATCTGTCCTGTGAGGCTGAGCTGTATACTCTGTCCTGTGAGGCTGAGCTGTATACTATGTCCTGTGAGGCTGAGCTGTATACTCTGTCCTGTGAAGCTGCACTGTAATCTGTCTTGTGAGGCTGAGCTGTATACTCTGTCCTGTGAGGCTGCGCAGTATACTATATCCCGTGAGGCTGCGTTGTATACTATGTCCTGTGAGGCTGCGTTGTATACTATGTCCTGTGAGGCTGTGCTGTATACTATGTCCTGTGAGGCTGAGCTATATACTATGTCCTGTGAGGCTGTGCTGTATACTATGTCCTGTGAGGCTGTGCTGTATACTATGTCCTGTGAGGCTGTGCTGTATACTATGTCCTGTGAGGCTGAGCTGTATACTATGTCCTGTGAGGCTGTGCTGTATACTATGTCCTGTGAGGCTGAGCTGTATACTCTGTCCTGTGAGGCTGTGCTGTATACTCCTGACACTATGGGTGGAATACAGGGGAGAGTGGGTGGATTCTATAAGAGGTGTGGCTTATTAGAAGTGGGAGGGGGTCAAAAGGAAGGGTGGGGTCTGGCACCCCCCCATCCTAAAACTTCACCAGCCGCCACTGCTTCAGATCCTACCAGTAACACAATTCCTATCCTAGGGTGACAACACTCATGCTGTATCTACGAAAAAGCAGAATTGTCACCCTAGGACAGGGCTCAGAAAACCTTCCCCTCTTTTTTTCTATATAATGTAGAAGGGATTTGTTCTGTAGTCCTCCGAGATAGAAATAGGGAACAATGTAACTGATAACAGTCAGCAGAAGCTGAGAGAAGTTTAAAGCTGACAAGATTTCTGGGGAAATTTAAAAAAAAATTTTTTGCACTTATTAACATTACAAACCTTATTCAATATTATATTTAACCTTTGCCCACTGGCCTTACTCATTCATGAGGCCTCTTGGTGAGTGGGCTTTAATACCAAGAAGCTGCTACGTATGCAGCCTAAATGTAAACATTTCTGTGCTGTGAGCGTGCACCCTGCGCGTTCCCAACATAGTTGTCTGTGGAAATCGGAAAGCTCCGATGCATACTTGCGATTGGGAGCTTTCCGATCATGTGACCGCTGCAACAGTAAATTACAGAAGTCACATAACCCGAATGCCTGCAAAGTGCTTTCTTAGGGTTAACATAATCTTTAAAGAGAACCTGCAATTTACCCATTCAAAGAAAAGGAACAAGTGTACTTGATGGCCCTATCCATCCATCCATGATTTGATCGGTCAATTGAACTTTATAAAAATACCTATAAAAAAACTAAGACTTCTTTTAAAATGTAGCAAGCATTCATGACTACATTAGGATCTTAAAACTAAGCTTCGATTTAACATGCAGCGGTTGGCAACCCTTCACTAATACAGACAAAACTGAAAGGAGACCTCCAATACAGTCCAGACCACCAACATAGTTCCTGCAGCCCTAATCTTTTATATGATCACATTCTTTAAAAATATTTTGTTAAGCTGCACTCACTCCTTCATCTCTATTGATTTGCCATAAGAAATCCTGGATTTGTGGTGCAGAGAACTGCTGAATTTCATATTCCTAGTACTTATAACTTACGTGTGGTTGCCTGTCATGGTTACAGTTGTGACTGCACTGTTTTTCTTGTTTCTTGGCACTCACTTTCTAAATGAAGGATTTTTACCTGGATCTATATGTATTCTTATAACAGATCTTTATTTTCCCTCTTTGAGTTGTATCCCCACTGTGGGAATGTGTGTTTTCTAGTATAGTCCCTGCTGTTTGGATTTATCTGATTGTTTGTAAGGTATCTCTGGGAACAAGGTGTTCTGTGTCAGGGATGCGATCAGGAATGTTTTGCCTTTCTTGTCAGTTAGCCAACCTCTGATGAGTTTTTCACCATTGGGTTGGACCACCCTTTAAAAAAAAAACAGCTGTGCCCTGTTCCAGTAGGATCCTTGGGGAGTCCTTTCCTCAGAGGAGAAAATGACTTATTTAGAAGGCCGTGTGACTTGTTTGAGTTCCCAAGCATGGAGTGTCACACCTCTGTATGCATGCTGTGTGCTTGGAGGCCATGTGGACTTAAAGTGGTAGTAAAGGCTTTCTTTTAAAAAAAACAAAAAAAAAACAAAACATTTTATTACTTACCTGCTCTGTGTAATGGTTTTCCAAAGAGCAGCCCTGATTCTCCACTTCTCCAGTCCCTCGCTTGTGCTTTTGGCCCCTATTTCCTGCTGAGTGCCCCCAGAGCAAGCAGCTTGCAATGGGGACTTCCAAGCAGGCTCGTACCTGAGCTGCAGCTCTGCGTGTCCATTCACACAGAGAGCCGCAGCTCGGCCCTGCCCCTGTCTTTCCTCATTGGGTGTGATTGACAGCAGGGGAAGACAATGGCTCCCCCTGCTGTCTTGGCCAATGAGGAGAGAGAGTCCCTGGAAAGCCTGACCATTAAGTTTTGAGGTAATCCACTTTCTCCAGTCCTACCTCCAATCAAGTTCATGATTCAGCAGTTAAACAGCAATCAAGCCTAGACCAACACTTCCTTGTCTACAGAAAGGGTGTGTTTTATATTTGGCGTAAGTTGTTCTTAGAAGGCCCTTCTGAATAAAGGCACGTAAGATTTATCTCATATACTGTAATGACCCCCTCTTTAATACAGGGTTGCGCAAGCATGCCTTCATCTGGCATCTATATGTTGTCAATTACACAGTAGGCACTGATTATCTGGCTACTGTCCAGTCTTTTACCAGATGCATGTGTTCAATGTTTGTGACTTCAGCGAGAGTGATCTGTATTAGAAATGTGCACATTTCGGATGCATTTGGTAATTGCAGAATTTCGTTTTGGATGCTTTCGTCAAGTGAACTGATTGGTTTTCGGCATTCGTTTTGTATCTTCGGCATTCATTTTGTTTTATTTGGAATAGCTAGTTGTGAAGGAGCTGGTCATTTGGCGAATGTCTGTATTGAAAATGGTAGAAGGGTTTGGCGCTGTTCCTTTTAGTTGGATAATTCCCTACCTTCATATAGGTTTACTAGAGATTCCTAGGTGTACCGTACATGTGTCAAATAGATAATATACTACAGTATTGTGCAATCATAGGTGATACATAGACTTTACATATATAAAAAACTTTAAATGTATAAAAAACTTAAATATATAAAATTACAAATCTCATAGTGGTGTTGCTGGTAGGTATTCCAAAAAGCCTGAAGGGAGGGGAGGGGGGGGGGGAGAAGAAGGGGGGGGGGTGGAAGTGGGGGGAGGGGAGTGGCAGGAAGGGGGAAAGGGAGAGGTGTGGGAGATCTGCTCCTGATGGAGAAATTGACAATATCAGGATAAAGTGCAATCGTGCTAGTGAGGTTCAAAAAAAGTCCTTATGTGTAATACACTTGTTATCAGATTCTTAGTATATCTCTTGTGCAGTTTCTTGTGCTGTTGTAGTGATAAACCTTCCACTTTTTATATATCCTTGCTCTGAAAGTGCAGCCACTCACCAGATCACTTCACCCCTGCGGGGGTATCAGGCAGTTACAATTTTGCGCCACTGTACGGCGATCGCTGGCGGGCTCAGGATCGTGGTATATCATATGTAAAGAGAGAGGGAGTGCCCATAGCGTAAAATTGCTTTTGAAAGTTTTATTAAACAAGATAGAAGGGTACTCACAATTTTGCAATGAAAATCAAGCGAGATAATAAAAAACGTCACAAATGTCCTTCAGCGCTGGTACAGGAGATGATGATTGGGAAGCTCAGATTAGGCCACGCCCTACGCGTTTCGTCGTTAGGACGTCTACGGGAGCGTGACCTGTGCTGTGTCTTCCCACCCTTAAATAGTGTGCGGTGTCCCCTTGTTGAATTTTCAATTGGTATCCATTTTCCCTGTGATTCCGCGGACCGGAAGTGCGTCCGCGGCCATTTTGTTTATATTTTGCAGACCGAAGTCCGACTTCCTGTGTAAGTAGCAGTGTTTCTAAGGGGCTGTTTGTGGCCATTTTGCCTGAGATTTTGGCAGACAGTGGATCATGTCAACTGTCTCTGTATATCTATCCTGCAAGGTCCGGCGGCCATTTTGCCTGTGAATTGAAAATTCAACAAGGGGACACCGCACACTATTTAAGGGTGGGAAGACACAGCACAGGTCACGCTCCCGTAGACGTCCTAACGACGAAACGCGTAGGGCGTGGCCTAATCTGTGCGTCCCAATCATCATCTCCTGTACCAGCGCTGAAGGACATTTGTGACGTTTTTTATTATCTCGCTTGATTTTCATTGCAAAATTGTGAGTACCCTTCTATCTTGTTTAATAAAACTTTTAAAAGCAATTTTACGCTATGGGCACTCCCTCTCTCTTTACATATGATATACCACGATCCTGAGCCCGCCAGCGATCGCCGTACAGTGGCGCAAAACTGTAACTGCCTGATACCCCCGCAGGGGTGAAGTGATCTGGTGAGTGGCTGCACTTTCAGAGCAAGGATATATAAAAAGTGGAAGGTTTATCACTACAACAGCACAAGAAACTGCACAAGAGATATACTAAGAATCTGATAACAAGTGTATTACACATAAGGACTTTTTTTGAACCTCACTAGCACGATTGCACTTTATCCTGATATTGTCAATTTCTCCATCAGGAGCAGATCTCCCACACCTCTCCCTTTCCCCCTTCCTGCCACTCCCCTCCCCCCACTTCCACCCCCCCCCTTCTTCTCCCCCCCCCCTCCCCTCCCTTCAGGCTTTTTGGAATACCTACCAGCAACACCACTATGAGATTTGTAATTTTATATATTTAAGTTTTTTATACATTTAAAGTTTTTTATATATGTAAAGTCTACGTATCACCTATGATTGCACAATACTGTAGTATATTATCTATTTGACACATGTACGGTACACCTAGGAATCTCTAGTAAACCTATATGAAGGTAGGGAATTATCCAACTAAAAGGAACAGCGCCAAACCCTTCTACCATTTTCAATATATCTCAGCTGTCCCCATTTAGGGTGATTGCTTGTTGGGAGGCAGCAGTTCCAAACTTTACCAAATAAGCCTTTACTTCCACTGCGCGGGTTCACCATCCCTTTATTTGGCGAATGTCTGTCCCATCGAGAAACACTCGCCAGGTGACAGGTAAACATGGGGTAGGGTCACTTAGTGATGTCACCAGGTGACCCCGCCCCCATGTTTACCTTCATTTAGCGGATGTCTCTTGATGGATACGTTGTTTTCAGCAGGTTTTTTTCTTTTTTTCGTGCAGGTTGGCGTTCATCATGATTGACGCTGGATATACATTAGTGGGCATGTTTTTTTTTTAAATAAAGGTCTTGTCAAAAACTGTGTCAGTGTTTTTATTCACTTTTGAAATATTATTTGGTGAATGAGTATCAGTACCCCATACTCATACACATGGGGGGGTGGGATCTGTGGGCCTCCTTTTTTAAAAGGGGCTTCCAGATTACAATAAGCCCCGCACCCGAAGACCCCCACAAACACCGGGCTGGGATTGTGAAGAAGAGGCCCTTGTCCTCATCAACATGGGAACAAGGTGCGTGGGGGGAGCACCTTTTCCCCAAAGCACCCTCCCATGTTGAGGGCATGTGGCCTGGTATGGTTTGGGGGGGGGCGCTCGCTCGTTCCCCCTTTCCTGGCCTGCTGGCTACATGCTCGCATAAGGGTCAGTTATGGATTTTGGGGGGGGGACCCCACACCATTTTTTTTTTCTTTGCCATGGGGTTTTTCTTAAAATCCATACCAGACCTAAGAGTCTGATATGGATTTTGGGGGGGAACCCACGCCATTTTTAAAAAAAATTTAGTGTAGGGTTCCCCTCAAAACGGACCTCCCCTCATTATTTTTTAATGCCAGCACTTGTTTGTTTACATTCTGCTGTCAGCGAGGACTTCTGCTGACAGCAGATGAGTCATGGTTGTTGTGGAGACCGACCGCTCTTTAACAACTAGTTATTTGGCGCTGTTTTGTTTACATTCTGCTGCCAGGAGGGAAACCCACTGACAGAGGAGAGAGTGATAGTGGCTGCTGCTCATTAACAACCAGCTATTCACAAATGAATTTGTATCATATGTTACTTTGGGTGCTTCAAACATCCGAATTAAATGGATTTTGTTGTTTCGTTATAATTTATTTCAGATTCATTGAAATTCGTTACTGTTGTTATTCAGGGATTTGTATACATTAAAATGTATTTATTATTTATTTATTTGTTTAAGGTAAACTTCTCTTTTAAACCTACAAGTAAAAATGTAATATGTTGTAGTTTGCCAGTCCTTAGCTGTTGATGCTACATTGGTTTTATTTTTATTTTTACTGATAATCTTGTGAATAACAGACTTTCTGTCCACACCACTATATCTATGGTTGTCACACAGGCTCGACTTCAAACTTGTCTTTCTCTCTTCATTTCCATTGAATGAGGGTGGAGAGCTTACAAAAGGAAAATAACATTGTTTGTACTTTCGATTAGGCTCATAGGAACAAGGACACTACATTTCTGTAGTGTTTTCTCAACATGCTGAAAAAAGTTTTAGTCTGAAAAATTAAAACAAATGCAGCAACCATACCCTAGGATGGAAAAGCTGCAATATATTACATTTTTGTTCTTGAATTTAGATATTCTTTAGGAATTTTGAGGAAGGCACTGCATTTTTGCCTTCCCATGATACCAGCTCTGTCTGCATGCTGGCATGGGAAGAGTGGAGCTGAATGCACTTAGCATCAGAAACAGTGGAGTCATCACATTCAAAGCATCGTGTCATCAAAACATGTTGATGCGTTTGCAAAGGCCTCCAGAGCAAAGTACACCCAAGTAAATAAGACATTATGTTACTACAAATTATTGACTGTAAAAAATGTTGAAAACCATTTATCATTTTCCTTCCACTTCACAATTATGTGCCACTTTGTGTTGGTCTATCACATAAAATCCCAATAAAATACATGTACATTTTTGGTTGTAACGTGACAAAATGTGGAAAATGTCAAGGGGTATGAATAGTTTTTCAAGCACTGTATACCTTGAGGATTATGTATTTTCTATTTATAAATCAGTTCAAATGGCAATTGCAAGTTGCCTTGCAATAACAAGCAGCAAGAATTTGGGATTTTTTGTACTGATTTTTCTTTTTATCTTCAGAGAACTGTCAGTGCAATGAAAACTGCCTGGGCCTTGGTTGTTATTAATTACCAGTTCACTTTGCTAATACCAAACACAGATAAGTAAATAAAAAATGTTTGCTCTACCAACAGGTCGCCCAATCCACTCTTTGATTCTGTTTCCTTTACTTCTTTCCTGTACTTCTTTAAACAATTCCTGCCCCGTTCCTCATCCAAGGAAACAAGCTCAAGACACCGGGTGTCTGGTAGGATTGCCACATCATCCCTTTAATCCAGGACACATATTAATTTCCTGGATTAAAGGGATGATGTGTGTCTGGTATAGACTGGTACACTATATGACCAGTAAACCTATATGAGCTTGTTAGACATCTCATTCTAAAACCATGGGCATTATTATGAAATTTTTCTTCTTAGAAGGCTTTCCACAAGATTGTGGACTGTGTATGTGGGAATTTGTGTCCATTTAGCTAAAAGAGAAGAGCACTTGTGAGGTCAGGTATTGATGTTGAACAAGAAGGGCTGGCTCACATACAGCATTCTAATTTATACCAAAGGTGTTCAGGAGGGTTGAGGCCACTTGAGCTCATCTACACCAAACGCACCCATGTGTGACCTGGCTTTGTACACCTGAACTCAATCATTTCGAGGGCCTGTCCACATACATTAAAGTAGAACTATAGGCAAAACTTTTTTTTTTCAATTTGGAAAGAGTAAGAGAGGGTTATAACCCCTGTCAGATTTTTTTTTTTGCCATTTCTGCTCCAAGATTTCCCTTCACTTCCTGTCCCATAGCCAAACAGGAAATGAGAGGAAATCCCTGAATATTAAGGTAATTTCTTGGGGACCCCAAGGTCACCAGAACTAGTGTCTCTATTGGAAGATTTCCCCTCTATTACTTTTCTGGGGACAACCCAAAATTTGGGATTTTCTTTTTACTTTCACTTTCAATGATAATGGAAAACAGGACAAATAGGGAGACACAGACAGCAATAAAAACTGACAGATGTTCTTATCCCTTTCCACTCTATCCAAAACTGAAAAACAAAGTTGTGCCTTTAGTTATACTTTAGGGCTGGGTTCACACTACCATGACTTGGGATCCGACTTGTGAGACCCCAAGTCATGTGACATGTGAAAACCCATGTTAGTCAATGAGAGCTGTCTTAACCACCTGCCGACCACCCGCTGCAGTTATACTGTGGAAAGGTGGCTCGGCTGAGCAAATTTCCGTAGCTCTATGTCGGCTCGTGAACTCGCTTTTGTGGGCAAGCACGCGCCGCTGGAGGCTCCCATTGGCCAGCGGGGGAGCCAATCAGCAGGTCCGGCAGACTCGATGTCCGTCGGCCATCCGCGATCGTTCCCCGCAGTGACAGAATGGGGATCTGCCTGTGTAAACAAGGCAGATCTCTGTTCTGACAGGGGAGATCACATAGATCCTGTCTTTCTGCTATGCAGGAAGATGGATCTGTGTGTTGTCCCAGTGAGCCCTTCCCCATACAGTTAGAACACACAGTGAGGGAACACAGTTAATCCCTTGATCGCCCTTGATGTTAACCCCTTCCCTGCCAGTGTCATTAGTACAATTACAGTGCATATTTTTACCACTAATTACAGTAGTAATGTCACTGGTTACCAAAAAAGTGTCAAAAATGTCCTTTAGGTGTCCGATCTGTCTGCCGCAATGTCGCAGTCCCCCTAAAAATCACTGATCGCCATCATTACTAGTAAAAAAAAAAAATAATAATAATAAAAATGCCAGAAATCTATCCCCTATTTTGTAGGCACGATGACTTTTGTGCAAACCAATCAGTATACGCTTATTGGGGGGTTTTTACCAAAAATATGTAGAAGAATACATATTAGGCATGTGCAATTCGTTTCGTTCCGAATTCGTTTTTTAACGAATTTCGACAAATTCGTTAATTCAGGAATATCCGAATTAACGAAAACCCGTTTAACGAATTTTTTCCGAATATTCGTAAATTCAATAAAATTGGACATTCGTAAATTCGGGCATTCGTACATTCGTACATTCACACATTCGTACATTAGTAAATTAGTGAATTCGTAAATTTGTAAATTCGAAAATTCGGAAATCTGAAATAATAGTTAACTAATAATAACTTAACTATTAGTAATTACTAGTAACTTTTAAATTATAGGTATTGTAATTTCCTTTCAAATTTGGCTGTTAGTGAACATAACACATACAAATTTATCCGAAGTTATGAATGATCCGAAAAAACGGAATGGAACGTAATGAATTAATAATAATAAATAACAATAATAATAATAACAACGTTTTATTATTATTATTTATTATTAACCACTTAAGGACCAGCCTCGTTTTGGATTTTAGGTGTTTACATGTTTAAAACAGGTTTTTTTGCTAGAAAATTACTTAGAACCCCCAAACATTATATATGTTTTTTTTTCTAACACCCTAGAGAATAAAATGGCGGTCATTGCAATACTTTTTTTTGCACCGTATTTGCGCAGCGGTCTTATAAGCGCACTTTTTTTGGAAAAAATTCACTTTTTTGAATAAAAAAATAAGACAACAGTAAAGTTAGCCCAATTTTTTTTATATTGTGAAATATAATGTTACGCCGATTAAATTGATACCCAACATGTCACGCTTCAAAATTGCACCCGCTCGTGGAATAGCGTCAAACCTTTACCCTTAAAAATCTCCATAGGCGACGTTTAAAAAATTCTACAGGTTGCATGTTTTGCGTTACAGAGGAGGTCTAGGGCTAGAATTATTGCTCTCGCTCTACCGGTCGCGGCGATACCTACATGTGTGGTTTGACCACCGTTTTCATATGCAGGCGCTACTCACGTATGCGTTCGCTTCTGCGCGCGAGCTCGTCGGGACAGGGCGCTTTAAAATTTTTTTTTTATTATTATTTATTTTACTTTATTTTATTTATTTTTTCACTGTTTTAAAAAAAAAAATTTGGATCACTTTTATTCCTATTACAAGGAATGTAAACATCCCTTGTAATAGAAAAAAACATGACAGGTCCTCTTAAATATGAGATCTGGTGTCAAAAAGTCCTCAGATCTCATATTTACACTAAAATGCAAACAAAAAAAAAAAAAAAAAGTCGTTTAAAAAAATGACACAAAAAATGGTGCCTTTAAGAAAAGTGGGCGGAGCTGTCATAATGACGTCGCTCCGGCCGTCACGTGGTATAGAGACGGGTGGGGGCCATCTTGGCCTCACTCGTCTCAGTACCTCGGCAGTGACAGGTCCCGATCTCCTCCGCTGCTACCGATGGCTCCGGCGGGAGAGCGGCGGGAGGGGGGGTGGCACCTCTCCCGCCGCCGATAACGGTGATCTCGCCGCGAACCCGCCGCAGAGACCACCATTATCGTGTACAGAACCGCTCGCTGTAAAGATGGATACCTCGGTTGTGGCAGCAGCTGCTGCCGTTACCGAGATATCCATCTTCAAAAAAATGACGTACATATACAGTGAGCGGTCGTCAAGTGGTTAATGTGTTCCGTTCCATTTGTTTAGATGCAGCATTCATTTTGGATAATTCGTAACTTCGGATAAATTCGTATTTGTTACGTTCACTGACAGTCAAATTTGAAAGGAAATTACAATACCTATAATTTAATATTTAGATACTATTTCAGATTTTTGAATTTTCGGGTTTTTGGATTTTCAAACTTCGAATTTACAAATTTCCGAATTTTCTAATTTACAAATGTATGATTTTACGAATTTACGAATGTACGAATTTACGACTGTACAAATGTAAAAATGTACGAATGTACGAATGAACGAATGTACGAATGGACGAATGTTCGAATTTACGAATGTACGAATGAACGCATTTACGAATTTATGAATCGCGATCAAAACGAATGACCCGAAAAACGAAAAAAATAATAAACTAATGAAACGAAAATGAACTAATTTTTTGGCTGTGCACATGTCTAATACATATTGGCCTAAACTGATAAATAAATTTGATTTTTTACATTTTTTTTGGAAATGTTTTATAGCAGAAAGTAAAAAATGTTGCTTTCTTTTCAAAATTGTCGCTATTTTCTTGTTTATAGCGCAAAAATAAAAAACGCAGAGGTGATCAAATACCACCAAAAGAAAGCTCTATTTGTGGGGAAATAGGACATAAGTTTTGTTTGGGTACAGCGTTGCATGACCGCGTAATTGTTAGTTAAAGAGACACAGTGCCGTATCGCAAAAAATGACCTGGTCATTAAGGTGGTAAATCCTTCCGGGACTGAAGTGGTTAATTAACACTACTGAAGTCGCTCAGACTTTAGAACAGGTTCCTGTACTACTTCAAGGTGACTTCTATCCGACTTTTTGCCCATAGCCAAGGAAGCTGCCATCTTTGCCTTTGTTTAATTTACAACTGCCATGATGCTGCACATGTGAGCAGTTATGACACCAGCCATTGGTTGCTGACAGTTTGGTTGAGAGCACAACCAATGGGAGTGTTACATTTCTGGCACGTGCCGGAAATTAAATGGTTTTATGGATGGGTTTACTTCCGCTTTAATTAATGTGATTTTGATCCAACATTACAGGGAGATTACACAGGCAGTCGCAGTCACAGCAGTATGAACCGAGCCTTAGTATATTACCATAGCATGAGAGGCACAATAGTGCAGACCCTCGGTCATGATGATACCTGTCTGTGAACCCTACAGCATTGGAAGGTCTTTCAGCAGAGGGGGCAAATGAATAGGACCTGCCTTCCAGGCACCAGGCAGTGGGCTCTTCTATGCTGTATGGGGGCCAGAGTTTTGTAACTATTTCCAGTGCTAGGAAAGGGGTAATTATTCAACTAAATGTATAAGTCCTCATGCACACGGACGTTTTTACAGCCGCGTTTTTTAGCGTTTTTTACAGCTTAAAAACGCCTGTCTATGTTAGTCTATGGATTCATGCCCACCTAGACGTTTTTGAGCTGCAAATAGCCTAGGCGTTTTTAAGCTGTAAAAAAAACCCAGGACCAGTGCGTTCCGAGGAGCGGCGCTAGAGCTGTAAAAACACGAAACGCAGAAAAACGTGCAAAAACGCGAATACTGCGTTTTTTTGCGTTTTTTAACTTCGGCGTTTTTTGGTTGAAAAGAGATGATTGGACACTGTAATCTCTGTAAAAACAGGAATTTCCTGTCTGGACATTAGATTACCCAAGAGTCCTTTGCACAGCCGTGTGACTGTGGTGATATTGGCTTCAAGATGGCTAGTGCAGTCTCTCAAGTAGAATTAATAAATGCGGTACAGGCCCATCCAGAATTGTGGGATGTGGCACATCCACCTAACCCTAACCCTAACTCCTAACCCTAACTCCTAACCCCTAACCCTAACCCTAACCCCTAACCCCTAACCCTAACCCTAACTCCTAACCCTAACTCCTAACCCCTAACCCTAACCCTAACCCTAACCCCTAACCCTAACTCCTAACCCTAACTCCTAACCCTAACTCCTAACCCCTAACCCCTAACTCCTAACCCTAACCCTAACCCCTAACCCCTAACCCTAACCCTAACTCCTAACCCTAACTCCTAACCCCTAACCCTAACCCTAACCCCTAACCCTAACTCCTAACCCTAACTCCTAACCCTAACTCCTAACCCCTAACCCTAACCCCTAACCCCTAACCCTAACCCCTAACCCCTAACCCTAACTCCTAAACCTAACTCCTAACCCCTAACCCTAACTCCTAACCCCTAACCCTAACCCCTAACCCCTAACCCTAACTCCTAACCCTAACCCCTAACCCCTAACCCCCTCATGAGGATTGCCTCATCGATCTTTTGCATGACAGGATCCATATTTCTCAGAAAAATACTGAAAAATACTGAAATATACTGAAAACTCTGAAACACTGAAATACTCTCTCCTCTCTCTCTCTCCTACCAAAATGGCACCGACACATGCTCATTAACATATTTTCTTTGGTTTCTGTGGCATTGTGGGAAATTTGGGAGTGTATATAGCTGAGAGATGTGTTTTTCATTAAAAAACGCTACTTAGCGCTAACGCGGAAAAACGCACAAAAACGCTAATGCAAAACGCGGTAAAAATCGCGTTTTTAACGCCGGTTTTTCCAGGCGTCGAACCTAGCTTTACAGCTCGTTTTTTAAAACGTCCATGTGCATGAGGACTTATTGTTTAAAAGTATCAAAACAATGAAGTCACAGTATCTTCTTTTTAATTTTGATTACAGTATTTTTCTAGCAAATGTTTACTGTGTGTTTGAAAAGCTTTAGAAAAAAAATACATCAACTGAATTGTAATATGTTAAATTAGTGTTTACATAATCTGGGATCTGACATCAATTCAATTTGCACAAGCTAGCTTTTGTCACATTCATTTATATAGTACAGGTTTGTTTTTAATTAATATAACAGGTATATTTAGTTATTGCTCTGATTTCAGGGACAGGTTGTTCTGACATTCTGCCTTTCTGGTATTTTGAGAGCATCATAGGCTTTTCCACAATGTCACCAAGGATCTCGATTCCACTGTTTTGAATCCATGAATTGCAAATCAAATGACACAATATATTTACCTTGATTTACTTCATGTGGTCATATTTGTTAACCATATATATATATCAGAAAAGCTGAGCCGCATGTACAGTGATCATTTATTGTCAGTGCATCATAAATCCAATGGATTCCCAAAGACCACTATGCATATAATTTAAAAAATAAATGAGATGGAGCAAAAGTCCTTCTGCTTCATTTTTTATTAAAATTGCATATCACAAAGAACGACCATTTCAGGCACACTACCCTTGTATGTCCACTTGTGACTTTGAGGAAGGACATGATTGTTGGGTCACATAAGTGTGACTCATGCAAAAATCCAGAAATTATTTAAAGGATTAGTCCATTCAAAAGTTATATTTTAGTTATAAGTGGAGGCTGGAGAGCCGAGTCAGCTCTGGGCTTCTTATATATTTTGGATATGCAAAATCTCCCTATCATAAATCACAATTTCTGACCAGTTTTGTGTTTTTCAGCTCCTTCTCTTGCGTTAATGAAAACCCAGAAAGCAGCGTAAGAACCCTTGTAATAGGCACAGCAGGTTTTCAGAGTCAGAAACACGAAAAGTTAAAGAAGTAAATATCAGATTTGTCCTACTGACAATTATCACCAGAACTAAAAGTGAGGGAAATTGAGTTTCGGGTTGTCATTGACACAGGAATAGAGGTGAAGTCTTCCTAAGATAGGCCTCATTCACATGGCCAAAGAGCAATTGGTGTGGTGAGTATGTTGTAAAAAAACATGCCTAAGTGGATGGTGACAACCGTGGCTGGGAAACATGTATGAAGCAATAACAGGCTCGAGCTTTCCAGGAGTATTTTTTTGCAACATACTTGCCGCCCCACAGCCAATTTGGCTGTGTAAATGAAGCCTTAGAATGAGCATTTGCTTTGCTGTAGAGATGTGTCTAGAGCAGTGGTTCTCAACATCAGTCCTCAAGTACCCCTAACAGGCCATGTTTTGGGAAATTCCCTAAAATAGCTCTTATCAATACCATGTCATTGATATTGGTTTAAAGCAGCTGTGCAAAGTAAAGGAAAACCTGAAAACATGGCCCGTTGGGGGTACTTGATGACTGAGGTTGAGAACCACTGGTCTAGGGCACAAGGCGTGAAGGGAAATATCCCCAATGTAACACAGATTCCAAAATAAATTACGACTGACAGCGGGTATAAGTGTCCGTTTATGAAGCAGTGATCAGCGGTGATCCCAAGGATCGCCGCTGATCATAGTCCATAAACAGTTTATGAAACAGTGATAATCGGGGGAGAACATGTTTGAACTTGTTCTCCCGCCAATTATCTCTACACACGGAGAATCCTCATTGACTGTCACAGTAACGGCCAGTTTATGAAGCGGTGATCTCAGCGCTTCACTGGCGATCTGAGTCAGAATTCACACTCCCAGGTTCACCAGCTCAGAGGTGGTGAATCGGGGAGTGAAGAGGGAATCCCGGGGGATCTGAGGGGGAAGGAGGAAGATTTTTAACTTCCTTATGCCTCGTTCAGACCCCCCTACACTGTAAGCATGTCCCCCCTGTCATATTTATGTGTATACATATTTATACATATATACATATAATGTGTATATGTATATATATATATCATGTGTGTGTATATACATGTATATATAATGTGTGTGTGTGTGTGTGTGTGTATACATATGTGTATAATGTAGGGGGACTCGTTATTTTATTAACATGAATCCACGCCGTTGAGCGGTGATAATTTATCACTGCTTGATAAACTGACATCTGGTGCTGTAATCTCGTAAAGTCTCACGAGATTCCAGTATCAGGGGTCGTTCTCCACTGTTTGAAGCATTTGTAGATCGCTTCACTCCTCCAAAGGTGAAGCGATCTACACCGCTTCATAAACTGGCACACAGAGGAGAAAGATCTTCACTGTGAATGCCGGAGAACGAAGCAGTGAATAGATTTCACTGCTTCATAAACGGACACCTTACTCATTCCCTACTCCAGGAAACTAAGTCCTCTGTTAAGTAATTGTCGTATTCTGTTATTAATTTACAATTTTGAAGAAAGGTGTTATGTATATTTTGTCTTTTATGACATGGGCTCCAGCTACTTTACTGCTGTTTCATTTCTAAACTAAGAATTTTATGAATATTATATCCCTTATTCATTTCTCTTACATCCTGCAGCTGTAATTGTTTACTTTAGCCTAGAAATATTTCTGATCTTGTCCTGTCGTGTCCTATAAACTATAAATGCTTTGTTTGATCCTTGGAGATCAGACAGAGAGGGGTATAATATGGATCGCTCTGAGTTTATCTTGACTACTGCCTTTTTTTTTTTTTAAAGAAATGTGAAATCAATTTATTTTTTTAAGTAAGCATTAATAGAGATCAGCTATGAAAATACTTTTAGCAATACCTAATAATCTTTTATCTTCTTCTATATTTTAGGTTTTATGAACATGAGGGCCATATTTTTCATTTTGTACTCTTAGGCTCTGATTTACAGTGTTACGCAATGTAGATGATTTACTAAAAGAGTGACGTTAAAGTGACAATAACTCAGGTTCAAAAGGAAAGTATGCATTCTTATTTAAAAAAAAAAAACACCTCCTATTGCTCTCAAATCTCCAAATTCCATTTTTTTTTTTTGCTTCCAATCCAACTGTTCCAACTTCCTGTTAGACGGTGGCTATATTTATTCTCCATGGTCCCACTGTATGTAGGAACATAGCCATCCTCTCTTACTTGCTCTTGACATAGAATAGGGATAATGGGCTGTGTACTATAGGATGTGTAGTGTGTATAGAGCAATGCACCTAATGTGCATTGCTTGTTTTAAACAAATAGAAGGAAAAAAAAGGAAAGGTTTAGAAGCTTATGGAGGATTTTACAAAGGGGGGGGGGGGGGCTCACATTAAGACACAATTTCATGAAATATAGATTACAGGGCCTTTAAGTATTGGAGGTGGATTTTTTTTTGGAGAATAATTATTGTCACTTTAGGTTTGAAAAGTGTATGTTCACTTCTTAGTGAATAAGGTGAGGATGTGTTCGCTTTCAATACCCAATTATATACAAGGGGAATTTTTTTGAAAAAAGACCTTTTACTTTGTACTTCTTTGAATTGGTGAGTTGTACACATCTTTACCTCATTCACTAAGTAAAGCAAAGATTCGCTTTGCAGAGTGAACCTGCCCTACTCCTTTAGTAAATCAATCCCACTGGCTGTTCTTTACTGCTCCTTTCCACAATTTATGGGGTTGAATTTCTTAAAGCGGCGCTTTGCCAGGGAGTTTGTAGCGCTGCCTCATTGTTTTCAATGGGAAGGGGCGCTTTAGGAGCTGCGAATACACCGCTCCTATAGCGCTGCAAAGATGCGGCTTGCAGAACTTTTTTGACCGTCCTGCCTGCGCACTGCTCCAGAGTGAAAGCCCTTGGGGCTTTCACATTGGAGTGAATTGAGCGGCTCTTTCAGGGCGCTTTGCAGGCACTATTTTTTAGCACTATAGTGCCTGCAAAGCGACTCAGTGTGAAAGTAGCCTTAGGAGCATAAATAGGTGATATATAACAGGTACTTGTGCTGGGTTTGTATTTTGGGATTTCCATATTTCTACTGATAAACTCTAAAACTAAATGTAGAAGAGACTCTGCACTGCTTGAGCTGAGTATCCAACAACATGAAGAACAAATGCATACAGGGGAACGAAGCTATAACAAAGAGGAAAGGTATGACAAACTATATGCTGCAATCCATTTCAATCCATTTTCTTTAGGAACATGCTGTGTGTAAATGTTCTGTAGTGTTTGAAACACATAGGGCAAGTACCAAGGCCTTACTGTACATAAAGTGGCATAGATGAGTTTTCAGATGTTAATTTTATCTATGTTCGATCTGCGAGGCATTGTGTTTCTTTGAATGCTATTCTTTCAGCTGTGGTTGAACACTCATAGCTGCATTGACATTCAGTACTCCTAAAGGGGCTTCTAATTATCAATAGATCGAAGAGGGTATTGAAGAGGATATCGAATAAAATTAAAATCAATGCTAGGAAAAAGCAATTAAAGCTGAATTCTAGGCAGCATGGCAATTTTCGTATTCAATCGTTTTTATTAATTTTTGAAAAATAAATACAAAGATACAGAAACTAAATAAATCCAAGGCATGCCATTTTTTACAGTGACCTCTTGTGTTCAAAATGCAGCAGGGTAGCCGATGGGAGCTGGTGGAGATCACTGTAGTTGGGCAGCATACTAGAGTGATTTCCAGCTTCCATGGGGATCCCACAGGTATGGTCCATACTTACATACATTGGTTTAACCACTTCAGCCCCGGAAGGATTTACCCCCTTCCTGACCAGAGCACTTTTTGCGATATGGCACTGCTTCGCTTTAACTGACAATTGCGCGGTCATGCAACATTGCACCCAAACAAAATTGACCTTTTTTTCCCACAAATAGAGATTTCTTTTGGTGTTATTTGATCAGCTCTGTGTTTTTCATTTTTTTGCGCTATAAACAAAAAAAAAAGGCGACAATTTAAAAAAAAAACAAAACAATATTTTTGCTATAATAAATATCCCCAAAAAATATATAAAAAACTAATTTTTTCCTCAGTTTAGACCAATATGTATTCTTCTACATATTTTTGGGAAAAAAAAGTCGCAATAAGCGTATATTGATTGGTTTGCGCAAAAGTTATATTGTCTACAAAATAGGGGATAGATTTATGGCTTTGTTATTATAATTTTTTTTTATTAGTAATGGCGGCGATTTGCGATTTTTATTGTGACTGCGACATTACAGCGGACACATCGGACACTTTTGAAACTATTTTGGGACCATTGACATTTATACAGCCATCAGAGCAAAAACTAGCCATTGATTACTGTATAAATGTCACTGGCAGTAACTGTGTTCCCTAGGTGTGTTCTAACTGTAGGGGGATGGGCTCACTAGAACATGACAGAGATCACTGCTCTCGATCACTGGGAGCAGTAGATCCCTGTCATGTTGCCAGTCAGAACAGGGAAATGCCTTGTTTACATAGGCATCTCCTTGTTCTGCCTGTCTGTGTCACGATCGCGGGCCACTGGCAGACACTAGCCCGCGATTTAAATTGGACGCCCATTTGCGCACCTGTGCCATCGTGCCGACGTACATCATCGTGCGCTGGTCGGCAAGCTGTTAAGCTTTAAAAATTGCCATATCTAAAAGTTGCCTAATATTTATATTTTTATATTTTCCTATATTTAGACTATTGACAGCACTTATCACCAACTTTCATAGTGCCCCTTAGCAAAATTCTTTTTAAAACATTCTTTCCTTTGTCACAATTCTCTTTAAATGGCAACTCCACTTTCATGGGAAAAAATACAACAAATAAAAGATTAATATAGCATATACAATTGTGACACACACACTATATTGTAATTTAATGTTATTAAAAATTACCTTTCCTTTTCAATCTGCAATGAGATAATTTTCAGTAAAATTTAATGCAATATGGCTACCTAGAGGCAGGGCTGCTGTTCAAAATCACAGGGCCCCATACAGACAATCTGACACAGGGCCTCATACAGCCAATGCTTCAGTTATGAATGAACATAGTGAGTGTTCGGTACTGATCACTCATTGTGTTCATTCAGGAATAGAAGGGGCTGGTAAATATGACATATTTACTGGACCTTTCCCCCCGCTCTCAATCTTGAAAGATCCTATTGTGTGCTTGCAGCTGCCGGCGGGAAAGAGAAGATGGAAGCTGTCAGCACCGTGGGGAGTGGGGATGGGAGGCACACAGGGGGGTCTGGGCAGCCGGGGGAAACTTGTGGTGCACAGGGTGGGTGATTGGTGTGACGTGGGGGACAATTACTGGAACCAATCCTTTGTCTGGCTCTCTCTGCGGCAGCTGAAAGCCAACAGGAGAGAGAGGAGCAGAAGCCAGCTTTCAGCTGCTGCAGAGCGAGCCATACAGGGGTTTGATTCCATTAATGGCCCCCTGCTGCATCAATCACCCTCCCTGCCCACATCTGATTCACCTGGTTGCCTGAGCCCCCTGCTGGCCCGAGCCCCATACAGGAGTACTGGTCGTACCCCCTTATTTACAGCCCTGCCTAAAGGCTTTCTGTACATAGCTAGTGTATGGAACACCCCCATAAATTAAACGCCCTGTTTGTGTGACTTGCTAACTGATTTTCCCAGAACTCTGCATTATGATACAAGTGAGATTTTAGTCACACCTGCAACACAAATTTCAATTTTGGTGAGATGCTCCTAAAGGATTCATCAAATCTAAAGAGATGCAGACCATGCTACTCTCCTCATTAGAGCATTGCAAGTACATCAGCTGATCAACAAAGAAAAAAATTCTCTCATTCATAATCAGTATCCAAAAGTCATAGAAGAACAAACAGTTTTTTATTCAGAGCAGAAACAGGTAGGAATCTGCAACAAAGTTTGTTGAAATCCTTGCAATGTACATTGATCACCAAGAGGGGAATGTCTTTTTCCAAACAAAAGTGGACTTACTCTTTAACAGATCTGACTACAATAAATAGAAATCAGATTGATTGGTTTCTTTGGGCAGCTACCCTTTGTCATGCTATACCTTGCTTTGGTTATCATTCAACCATCCAATTATTGATCATACATTAAAATCATTTTAACCGCTTCCGGACCAGCCGCCGCAGTTATACTGCGGCAGGTTGGCTCCCCTGCGCGAAACCACGTAACTACACAGCGGGGGTGCCGGTGCTCGTGGGCGACGGTCGCGATAACTGCCAGCCATGAGCGATCGTGAAGAGGAGACACAGAACAGGGACGAGTGTGTGTAAACACACACGTTCCTATTCTGTTCTGACAGGAGCGACAGATCGTGTGCTCCTATTAGCTAGGAACCACGATCTGTCACTTCCTGTAGTTAGTCCCTCCCCCTTCAGTTAGAATCACCTCCCAGGGGACACAGTTGACCCCTTCACTGCCCCCTGGTGTTAACCCCTTCACTGCCAGTGACATTTTTACAGTAATCAATGCATTTTTAATCGCACTGATCGCTGTATTAATGCCAATGGTTCCAAAAATGTGTCAAAATTGTCCGATGTGTCCGCCATAATGTCACAGTCATGATTAAAAACCGCAGGTCGCCACCATTACTAGTAAAAAAAAAAAATAATAATAAAAATGCCATAAATCTATCCCCTATTTCTTAGACGCTATAACTTTTGCGCAAACCAATCAATATACACTTATAGTGATTTTTTTTTACCAAAAATATGTAGAAGAATACATATTGGCCTAAACTGAGGAAAAAAATTGTTATATATTTTTGGGGGATATTTATTATAGCAAAAAGTAAAAAATAATGTGTTTTTTTTTTTAATTGTCACTCTTTTTTTGTTTACAGCGCAAAAAATAAAAACCTCAGAGGCGATCAAATACCACCAAAAGTAAGCTCTATTTGTGGGAAAAAAAAGGACGTCAATTTTGTTTGGGTACAGCGTCGCAGGACTGCGCAATTGTCAGTTAAAGCGACTCAGTGCCGAATCGCAAAAAGTGCTCTGGTCAGGAAGGAGGTAAATTCTTCCGGGGCTGAAGTGGTTAATCCAAATGTAACACAAAGTTTTTTTTAATTTTTAGCTATGTCTTGTGTAAAGAATCCCCTGAACAAGCTGAATACCCCCTTCCCCCCAACCGTGTTGTTGTACTCTATAATTTTTACATATTGTTTTGCAGAGAGACAGGTAATATCTTTATAGAGAGCTCTGTTTGAGGTTTACTGCATCCATACATCAGGAAAATGTGACATGTTGGTGTATGTATTTCACCCATGACTGATTTCAGCATTGTAAACCTGCTGCGGTTGTATATTCTATTTTACATTTGTAGGTTGCAGCTTGCAGTATAAATATACATCTCTACTTACATTATCTCTGGGGCTTTTTTTTTTTCATTTTGTAATTTCCTTTCTTTGAATATTTGTTGGTGCGCATACACCTTACATGTCTCACATGTGCTATGAACTTTTGCAATGTACACTGATATGATGTGCAGTGTTAGAGGAGAAAGGCATAGAACATTTTTAGTATGTGTTATTTTAAAGGAAAATGTATAGCCGTTTTGTACATCATTTTTTTTGTTTTGTTTTTTATATTCTCATGACAAAAAATAATTTTTTAAAATGCTTTTTTGAAATTATGGTAAATATACAGTACAATGATATGTTCATATTTTGTCATTTTTGCCAGCAGATGGAGCTTAAAGCTCCCTTTCCATGTGTACAGACTGCTGAAAAAAAACTGTTGTTTACAGACCTCACTAACTCAAACTAAAATTTATACACAGTACTAAATTATTATTCATACTAACAAGTAATCCCCTATCAGACTGTTTAGCCAAAAGTTTCATTCAGACAGAAGCAGGATACATAGACCTTCAACCAGCTAGTACTTAGCTCTTCCTTTTTCGTCAAGTGCAAGCAGAGTGGAACTAACCCAGCACTCCAAAATATATGGAGAGACATGATAAACCTTATTTGCCCTTCAGTGTCTGCTACTCCTCTCTGCCAATTCCTCCATTGGCTTCCACTCCCCCAACAAATACAATTTGAAATACTAACAACTTATAAAGCCACCCACAACTCCCAGCTACATCATTAACCTTGTCTCAAAATACCAACCAAATCATTCTCTTCGTTACTCCCAAGACCTCAGGCTTTCCAGCTCCCTCATCTCCGCCCATGTCCACCTCCAAGACTTCCTCAGAGCTTCTCCCATCCTCTAGAACTGCCTACCCAAATCTGTCTGACTATCTTCTTCTCTGTCCATGAAAACTCTCCACCTAACAACTGTATTTAATTTTCTCCATCAGCTCATCCCCCCACAGCTATTGCCTTTTCAACAAGATTCAACAAGGTGTTGGAAATATTCCTCAGAGATTTTGGTCCATATTGACATGATAGAATCACGCAGTTACTGCAGATTTGTAGGCTGCACATCCATGATGCGAATCTCCCATTCCACCAGATTCCAAAGGTGCTCTATTGGATTGAGATCTGGTGACTGTGGAGGCTATTGGAGTACAGTGACCTCATTGTCATGTTCAAGAAACCAGTGGTGAGATGGTTTGAGCTTTGTGACATGGTGCATTACCCTGCTGGAAGGAGCCATCAGAAGATGGGTACACTGTAGTCATAAAGGGATGGACATGGTCAGCAACAATACTCAGGTAGGCCATGGCGTTTAAATGATGCTCAATTGGTACTAAGGGGCCCAAAGTGTGCCAAGAAAATATCCCCCACACCATTACACCACCAGCAGCAGCCTGGACCAATGATACAAGGCAGGATGGATCCATGCTTTTATGTTGTTTACGCCAAATTCTGACCCTACCATCTGAATGTCACAGCTGAAATCAAGACTCATCAGACCAAGCACTGTTTTTCCAATCTTCTATTGTGCAATTTTGGTGAGCCTGTGCGAATTGTAGCCTCAGTTTCCTGTTCACCAGGTGTTGTCTTCTGCTACTGTAGCCCATCTGCTTCAAGGTTCGATGTGTTGTGCATTCAGAGATGGCATTCTGCATATAACGAGTGGTTATTTGAGTTACTATTGCCTTTCCATCATCTCAAATCTATCTGCCTATTCTCCTCTGACCACTGACATTAACAAGGCATTTTTGTCCACACAACTGCCGCTCACTGGATATTTTCTCTTTTTTGGACCATTCTCTGTAAACCCTAGAGATGGTTGTGCGTGAAAATCCCAGTAGATCAGCAGTTGTTGAAATACTCAGGCCAGCCCATCCGACACAACCAAGTTCAAAGCCACTTAAATCCCTTTTCTTCCCCATTCCGACGCTCAATTTGAACTTCACCAAGTCATCTTCATCAAGTCTAGATGCCTAAATGCATTGAGTTGCTGCCATGTGATTGGCTGATTAGCAGTTTGTGTTACCAAGCAATTGGACAGGTGTACCTAATAAAGAGGCCAGTGAGTGTACATCAATAAGAGCAAAGCATTATTTAATAGGGTTGATTTCCTAAAGTCATAAAGGCTGTCTGCTTTGCAAGTGGAGTTGCACTTTGCAAGGGAATTTGCCACAGAGCTTAGTTAATGTGAATTTGCACTTTGCAAAGAGCACCCAAACACATGCAGTGAAAATTAAAAAAAAAAACATGCACAAAACTTTACATTTATTATACATTCACATCAGTTCCTGCCCTCAAGAAGTTTACTATCTAATGCCGCGTACACACGGCACGCGGACTTTTCGACCGGACTGGTCCGACAGACCGAGTCCAGCGGACAATCCGATCGTGTGTGGGCTTCATCGGACCTTCAGCGGACTTTTCCAGTCGAAAATCTAACAGACTTTAGATTTGAAACATGCTTCAAATCTTTACGTCGTAACTCTGCCGGACCCAGTTCCTATCGAGAAATCCACTCGTCTCTATGCTAGTCCGACGGACAAAAAACGACGCATGCTCAGAAGCAAGTACGAAACGGAAGCGAACGGTCTGGTAAAACTAGTGTTCGTATTGTAGGTAGCACATTCCTCACGCTGTAAATTCTGTGATCGTTGAATGTAACGCATTAATTGTCTTCTTTATAATGCTAGAAGAACAAAGTTGTTTTGCTGTTCATATTTACACAGAGTTCTCACAAACTGATTTCTGGATTATTTCTCTTGATCTCATGAATGATATTGTATTTTTTAAAAGCCATATCTCCATACTAATGTTTACACAATTGTTTTTTGGAGTCATCTTTTATTATTTTTTATTTCAATAAGATCTTTTTTAGGATTGTTACAAAATTATTTTCTATTTATCTCCATATATCTTTTTATTTTTGGTGTAAAGTTACCACAAAGAACCTTATTTTTGTATATTTTTTGTTTTTTTTATTTTTTGGTGTAAAGTTACCACAAGAACATTATATAATTTTTTTGTTTTTGGAACCTCAAGGAGGTTGTTGTCCCTTGTTAATTGAAATTGTCTCTAAAAAAATGATGTTAATAAAAACACATAGGCAAGTATTTTTATAAAATAAAATATCCATTTATTATGGTTAACAAAATAAAGATGAAGTCAATGCTGGAGAAGTTTTTGGAATTTGTGAAGACTTTTGGCCCCAGGGCACACATCAAGTCTGTGGAAAAGAAAATTGGGATCTTGAGGAGTCCATATAATAGGGAGCACAATCTGGTCCAGGAATCCCAGAGATCAAGAACAGCAGCAGATGACATATATGTCTCCAGGCTGTGGTACTACACCAGCCTGCGTCTTCTGTCAGACCAGACTGAACCCAGGTCATCACTTTCTTCTCTTCGTTCCAGCCTTCCCTCCACACTGCCCTGCACTCTTCCCTGCAGCCTTCCCTGCAGCCTTCCTTGTAGGCTGGGGCTCTGGTGGTTGACTTGTGGCAGGAGGAGGAGGAGGGGCTTTCTCATTTATTTGGTTGTTGACAGTTAACTCGCCCTTCAGCCCCTTGTGAAGGACATCAGAAAAAAAAATTTCACACAGCAGGTGTTGGCCCTTCTCCATTTCGAGCAACCTGCTGGCTATATAGGAGCCATAGGCCTCTTCAGCTTCGGGGGGGGCTCTTGAGGAAATTTGTAGCCTCTCTCATGAGGCGCAGTGATGCCTCCTCTGTCACCGTCCCCTTTCTGGGCCTTTTTGTGTGAAGACGGAGGAGAGGAACCTGCGATTGTGTAAGGCCCCACCTCCTGGCTGACACTAACTCCTGCCTCCTCCTGGATGACACTGAGCCCAGCCTCCTCCTGGATGACACTGGGCCCAGCCTCCTCCTGGATGACACTGGGCCCGGCCTCCTCCTGGATGACACTTTCCACACCTTCCTCCTGGCTGAGCTCATCCTGTGTATAAAAAAGGGACATAGTTTTAATTTTTGGTTCATCAATGACACACAGTTTTCATCTCATGACTTGCAAATTCAATGTTAATACATATAAAAGGGTATAAATCTGACACCAGCAAAAAAAATCCTTTAATAGGTAATCAATTATAACATCTAGTTAACATCATTAATATTAGGACACTAAATATGTCTAAAAATAATATACCTGGCTCCAGATGGTCACATCCGGTTCTTCCAGGATGGAAGGCCCAGCTTGGTCCTCATCAGCCTCTGCTGGGGTGGAGGGAAGGGTGAAGGGAAGGGTTGAAAGTGATGCCCTGGCTTCAGTCTGGTCATCAAGAAAACATAGTTTATCGTAGTACCACAGCCTGGGTACATACACATCAGCTGCTGATGCTCCTGATCTCAGGGAAATCTGGATCTTGTTATGCTCCCTCCTATACATATTTTGCAAGATCCCAATTTTATTTTCCACAAACTTAAAGGTTGCTTCTGGGATGAAAGTCTGCACAAATGCAACAAGTTTCTCCAGCGTTGACTTCCTTATTGTCTTAATATAATATGCAGGGTGTTTGACCTCCCATAGATTCATCTCCCTGTACTTCTCAAAAAAATGAAGCAGAAATTCAGGGTCCTTAAACTTGGTATTCATGTTTTCTGTCAAAGATAATACACAAGACAAAAACACTAATGTTAGGCTAAACTCTCATAATCTTACTTATCCCAATGTAGGCCTCAATCTTTAAGCAGTATAGGCTGCTACAAACTTAATAAAATTTACCTTCGTTTCGGACGCTCGCAAATTCAGTTCCTCTATCCTCCGCGCACAGAAGGTACGTACGACACATGCGTGATAGCTTTATACACACAAACACAAAGGGGCCTGCGTTGCCCGCCCCTGACGTTCTTTTTTAACAAATATTCTCCGCCCCTTCTCTCTACGGTGCGCAGTAGGAGCAACAATGGCGGAGACACAGCAGGTGTGTATTAATTCGAGGAACGAGGAAAGCCCAGAGCCCGAAATGTCCCGATCTGGGAAGAGGAGATTTAAGGCCTCCAATATAGCCTTTGAAGGGATGGTGGAGATGGTATCAATTTTGAAAAAAAAAGATTGCGATGGGAAGCATGGACCGTACGCCCAGCCTAATTTAAGAAAGGCAAAAATAATGGCGAAAGTGGTGAAGACCCTGCATCATCATTTTGGGGTACGGCGCTCTAAAGATCAGCTGAGGAAACGATGGTCCGACCTCAAACTCAGGGAGCTGGATCAGTACAGACGAATCCAGAAAGTGCTGAAAAAAAGTAAGTACTTGTCGTGTGTTCATATTGTGATTATTACCTTGCATGTGGTTTTCTTTACTGTACAAGTTTTACTCGTTAAACGTTTGTAGGAAACATCGTTCGTAGTGAACATCATTTCCAAAAATATATATACGATGTATTTAGTTGATACAGGGTTTAAACAACATTTTGGTCTTGGTAGTTTGTCTTATTAAAAGAAGTTTAGGACATTGTTGTCTAGATGTCTTTTGAAACTAGAATGAATAGCAAACTTCATACAGTGGAATGTAAGGAGAGGACACTCAGCAGCTGTTTACACATCTGGACTCAGGAGCACTAGTGTGGGACACAAGAAAAAAAATTTTTTGGTTAACCCACACAGGTGCTCCAGTGGATACTTGTTGGGGTGTCTCTATCTGTAATACGTGGTCAAAAAAGGTAAGTATTCCGGCTTGTTTCCTAGGGAATTTTAATTATGTCTTCAACTTGGATCTCTGCCCAAACAGACAATTGTACACCACTTCAATGTAATGTTTCATATTCCTATTCCTGGACTCAAATATCTGTGTGCTAAGTATACCTTTTGTTTCATTATCATAGGGGAGAAAAGACTCAGACAACCTGAACCCCGGGACCCCCAACCTCACCAGCCCATTTGGCAAATCAGCCCAAGCCCCAAGGAGGATGTGGAGGAAGGAGAGGTGGGCAACATGTGCATCCCACCAGGTGAGTGTCTGACACCCCAGCTTATGGTAATGTATGTATGCCTGCATATTTCTAAATACATTTTTTTTGCATAAATTTTAGTTGATCTGGTTGTGGAAGGGGAAGAAGTGGTGGAAGCAGGTCCAAGTGCTAGGGCCCCCACCCCCCAAGGATGTGGACGAAGGAGAGGTGGAGGAAGTGGGCGACATGTGCACCCCACCAGGTGAGTGTCTGACACTCCAGCTTATGGTAATCTATGTATGCCTGCATATTTCTAAATACCGTATTTATCGGCTTATAACACGCACCGGCGTATGTCACGCACCCCAAGTTTAGGAAGGAATTTTAAGGAAAAAAACTTTTAGGAGGGAAGTTGAAGGGAAAAAAACTTACATTTAAATGCCCATCATTGCAGCCTTGTCAGTGCAGCCTTGTCAGTGCAGCCTTGTCAGTGCAGCCATGTCAGTGCAGCCTTGTCAGTGCAGCCTTGTCAGTGCAGCCTTGTCAGTGCAGCCTTCCCCAGTGTCCATTGCAGCCTTATCCCAGTGCAGCCTTGCCCCAGTGCAGCCTTGCCCCAGTGCAGCCTTGCAGCTCGCAGGTTGAAAATGGCGCCGCTCCCCTGCGATCCCCTGCGATCCTGAGCTTCAAAATCGCTGACCGCGATTTAAAAATGGCGCCGCCGGCGCCGAAATACACAGAGCCGGTCCTCGGCTCTTCTCGGCGGCTCTCGTTCACTTTCGGCTCCACTCGTAGTCCCGCCCGGGATGGGCGTGACTGTGAGCGGAGCTATCGGAACCTAGCCGAGTACACTCGGCTAGGTTCGGGCGGCGCTCGAGTGAAGCCGAAAGTGGCCGAGAATAGCCGAGGACCGGCTCCATGTATTTTGGCGCCGGCGGCGCCATTTTCAAATCGCGGTCGGCGATTTTGAAGATCTGTCAGCTCAGGATCGCAGGGGATAGGCGTATAACACACACCCGCGATTTTCCCTTGATTTTTAAGGGGAAAAAAGTGCGTGTTATACGCCGATAAATACGGTACTTTTTTTTTCATTGATTTTAGGTGATGTGGAAGGGGAACCATTTACCACCGACAGTGCACAATCATAGCCTGGAATGGGGATATTGATGCCATGCGCACTAGCCTTGACCTAATGCGTAATCGGCTGGACAATATGCAGCAGGAAATGAAGAACATGATCAATGTTTTGGGGAGAATCTAAATAATTTTTTCACAAAAAAACATCGATCATGTTCTTCATTTCCTGTTTTGCTGACCCCATTCTGGGCTTTGACTTTTAAATATTTTATGCCTGTTTGTAAAAAAATGTATAAAAAACAAAACTAAAAAATATATAGAGGCCTGTATGTTTAAAAAATAAATAAATAAATACAAAAATAGAGGCCTGTTTGTTTAAAAAAAATTAAATAAAAAAAATTAAAGAGGCCTGTTTGTTTAAGAAAAAAAATAGAGGCCTGTTTGTTTAAAAAAAAAATAGAGGCCTGTTTGTTTAAAAAATTAAAAAAATAAAAAATAATTTTTTTAAATAAAAAAATTTCTATTGTTTGAACAAAAAATTATATATATTTAAAATCCTAAAATTTTCACAAACGCGCATGTAAATGTGCACAGATTAAAACATCTGTTCTTAAACAACAAGATGTGTGGCTTCTTCTTTCAATGCTCAATACCAGTTTTGGAAGTTATTTGGTGTTTACAGTGACAATGGGGATTATTTACTAAAGGAAAATACACTTGGCACTACAAGTGCACTAGGATAACCTAGGAGACAGCCAAAAAGAAAGGCAAGCAATAAATACAATTCAAGATTTTATCTGATCATTATTTTTTATTAAAAAAATTATAGATTGTCTGGCATTGCAATGGCCCCCCTACCTGTAAAAAAATCAACATATTGATCCCGAACTTGACGGCGCTTTGGGGGGCCAAGCCAGTACAGCCAGTATCCAGGCCCATCAGAGGATTTTCTATAAGTCCAGCCTCAGGCCCAAGTGATGCAATATAATTGCTCGAATGTTTGTTTAAATAATTGTGCAGGATGCAGCACGCTAGGACAAGGTGATTTAGTTTGTATTCCGCCATGTGGATAGCTGTCTGAAACAGGCGGAACCGGCTGGCCATGATTCCGAAGGCATTCTCCACAACTCTTCTCACTCTGGCCAGCCGGTAGTTAAAAATCCTCCTCTGCGGGGTGAGGGTCCTTTGGGGGAATGGCCTCATCATGTGCTCACCAAGAACGAAGGCTACATCTGCAATGAAGACAAAGGGGAGTCCTTCCACGTTATCCGCATCAGGTGGCCATTCCAGGACACCACTCTAGAGATGCTGGTAGAACTCCGTCTGGGTGAAGACTCCTCCATCCGACATCCGGCCATTCTTCCCCACGTCCACATACAGAAATTCATATTGTGCCGACACCACCGCCATTTAGGCAATACTATGAAACCCCTTATAATTAAAATAGTATGACCCCGAATAGGGTGGTGACACGATGTGGACGTGTTTCCCATCTATAGCCCCTCCACAGTTGGGAAAGTCCCAACAGGTGGCAAAATGGGAGGCCACAGTCTGCCATTCCTGTGGCGTGGAAGGAAACTGGGGAGTAAAACAAGAAAAAAAATATAAGTATATTTGCACATAACATTGCAAGCACATTACACAAAAAAACATTCTTGCCCAGCATCAGTATAAATTAATTGTAATAAGTATTATTTAAAGACTAAAACATAAGGCCCACTTATCAGATTCATCACCCCCTCTGATGGCACATTGATAGATTTTAGGGGGGGGGGATTCTAAATCAATTTAAGGACACACAGACCATTTGCAGATATTTTAGGGGGGGGATTCTAAAGCAATTTAAGGACACACTGACCATTTGCAGACATTTTACGGGGGGGGGGGATCTAAATCAATTTAAGGACACACAGACCATTTGCAGACATTTTGGGGGGGAGGGGATTCTAAACAATTTAAGGACACACAGACCATTTGCAGACATTTTGGGGGGGGGGGGGTGCGATGGGATTCTAAATCAATTTAAGGACACACAGACCATTTGCAGACATTTTAGGGGGGAGGGGATTCTAAAGCAATTTAAGAGCACACAGACCATTTGCAGACATTTTTTTGGGGGGGATTCTAAAGCAATTTAAGGACACACAGACCATTTGCAGACATTTTAGGGGGGGATTCTAAAGCAATTTAAAGACACACAGACCATTTGCAGACATTTTATTATTATTATTATTATTATTATTATACAGGATTTATATAGCGCCAACAGTTTACGAAGCGCTTTACAACATTAGGGAGTATAGTACAAGTACAATACAATTCAATACAGGAGGAATCAGAGGACCCTGCTCGTTAGAGCTTACAATCTAGGAGGGAGGGTCAAATTATACAAAAGGGTAATAGCTGTAGGGGATGAGCTAATGAAGAAAATAGTGCAGTTGTTAGATGGAGGCAGGATAGGCTTCTCTGAAGTGGAAAGTTTTCAGGGATTGCCTAAATGTGGATAAATTTGGAGACAGTATGACAGATTGGGGTAGGGAATTCCAGAGGATGGGCGAGGCTCGGGAGAAGTCCTGGAGGCGGATATGGGAGGATGTGATGAGGGAGCTAGAGAGCAGGAGGTCCTGGGAGGAACGGAGAGGGCGATTAGGTTGGTATTTTGAGACTAGGCTAGTGATGTAGCTGGGAGTTGTGGATGGCTTTGTAACTTATTGTTAGTATTTAGAATTTAATTCGTTGGGCGAGCAGACACTGAGCAGTTTGTAAGGTGGATGAGTCTGGCAGCAGCATTCATGATGGACTGAAGGGGGATAGTCTATTTAAAGGTCAACCAATGAGGTCGGAGTTGCAGTAGTCGAGGCGAGAGATAACCAGGGAGTGAATCAGGAGCTTTGTGGTTTCATTGGTTAGAAAGGGACGTAGTTTAGAGATGTTGCGGAGGTTGAATCGGCAAGCTTTGGAAAATGATTGGATGTGGGGCCGAAAGGAGAGTTCAGAATCCAGGATAACACCTAGTACCCTGACATGTGGGGACGGGTGGATGGTTGTACCATTGCTCTTGACAGACAAGTCAGGGGAAGAGGCACGTGAGGGAGGAAATATTATAAGCTTGGTTTTGGACAAGTTGAGTTTGAGGAAGTGGTGTGACATCCATACAGATATGTCGGTTAGTAAGTTAGTGATGCGTGAGGAGACTGATGGAGTGAGTTGAGGGGTGGAGAGATAGATTTGTGTGTCGTCAGCGTAGAAATGATATTGAAAGCTGTGAGAGGCTATCAGCTGACCCAGGAAAGAGGTGTAGATTGAAAATAAAAGAGGTCCAAGAACAGAACCTTGGGGGACCCCGACAGAGAAGGGAAGAGGAGTTGAGGAAGTAGAATTGTAAGTGACACTGAAGGTGCGTTGGGATAGGTAGGATGAGAGACACTGAAGAGCACAGTCACGGAGACCGAGGGAATAAAGTTTTTTGAGGAGGAGGGGGTGGTCAACCGTGTCATAGGTAGCTGAAAGATCCAGAAGTAGGAGTACAGAATAGTGTCGGTTGGTTTTTGCAGTTAGTAGGTCATTTGTGAGTTTTAAAAGAGCAGTTTCTGTGGAGTGTTGAGGGCGAAATCCAGATTGAAGGGAATCAAGAAGGTTGTTTTTAATGAGGTGGTCACTCAGTTGGTTGTAAACCAGGCGTTCAAGGAGTTTAGAGGAAAAGGGGAGCAAGGAGATAGGGCGTAGGTTGTTAAGATTAGTAGGGTCCAAGGACGGCTTTTTAGGTATGTGGGTGACCAATGTATGTTTTAGAGCATTGGGGAAGACGCCAGAGGTGAGGGAGAGATTGAAGATGTGGGTTAGAGTGTAGGATGGAGTCAGAGGGCAACCGTAGCATATGAGAAGGAATAGGGTCCAGGGGACAGGTGGTTAGGTGGGCGATAGAAAGGAGTTTAGCAACTTCGTCTGTAGTAGCAGATTTGAATAGGGGGAGTGTCAGTTGTACCTGTTGACATGGGGTCTTAGCTGGGGGAGATACCTGTAGAGCGGAGATTTCATCGCGGATTGTATCAATCTTGTTTTTGAAGTGATTAGCGATCTCCTGGGCAGTGAGTGAGTCAGTGGGTGGAGGCGGTGGAGGACAAAGTAGAGAGTTGAAGGTAGAGAAGAGTTACGGGGACTAGATGAGAAGGTGTTAATAAGAGCTGTAAAATAGGTTTGCTTGGCAGTGTGGAGGAAAGAATAGTATTTTTGGAGGGCAGATTTGTATTGGTTGAAGTCTTTGAGAGACTAATGCCGCGTACACACGAGCGGACTTTACGGCAGACTTTGCCCGGCGGACGGGATTTCGTCGGACAATTCGATGTGTGTGGGCTCCAGCGGACTTTGTTTTCTCAAAAGTTGGACGGACTTAGATTTGAAACATGTTTTAAATCAATCCGTCGAAAATGAGTCCGGTCGAAAAGTCCGCTCGTTTGTATGCTAGTTCGACGGACAAAAAGCCACGCTAGGGCAGCTATTCGCTACTGGCTATGAACTTCCTTGTTTTAGTCTGGTCGTACGTCATCACGTATGAATTCGACGGACTTTGGTGGATTGTGTGTAGGCAAGTCCGTTCATTCAGAAAGTCTGTCATAAAGTCCGTCGAAAAGTCCGCCGGGCAAAGTCTGCCGTAAAGTCCGACCGTGTGTACGCGGCATTAGTCTTGTGCCACAGACGCTCAAGAGCACGACTACGTTTTTTGAGAATTTTAGTGTCATCTGTTTGCCAGGGTTCGAGGCCTGATTCTGCATGTAGTGAGGGGAGCAAGCTTGCCAGGGTCAGGGACAGGGATTTATTGTAGATGGACGTGGCTTGGCTGGCGCAGGACAGGGGAGAGATTTTGTCATAGAGGTGGTCAGTAGCAGAATAGAGGAGAGAGGAGTTGAAGTTGCGAAAATTTGTACGGGTGATGGTTAGGCGATTGGAGGGAAAGGTGGTGGAAGACAGGGGGAGGGAGAAACTAATAAGGTGATGGTCGGAGAGAGGAAAAGGATTGTTTGAGAACTTGCATGGAGTGCATAGGTAGGAGAATACAAGGTCAAGGGTGTTGCCATCAGAGTGAGTAGAAGCCTGTACCCATTGTTTTAGGTCAAATGAAGAGGTTAGACTAAAAAGTTTAGAAGTAGCAGGAGTGTTTGTATTAGCAGGGATGTTGAAATCACCGAGAAGGATTGTGGGAATTTCTGAAGAGAGGAAGTAGGGTAGCCAGGCAAAAAACTCATCAAGGAAAGTTGATAATGGTCCAGGGGGCCGGTAGATCACAGCAATTCTTAGGGAAGTAGAAGAGAATAGACGTATACAGTGGGCTTCAAATGATGAGAGAGAAAAAGAGGGAGGAGAGTGAATAACCTGGAAGGTGCATTGGGGGGATAGGAGGAATCCCACTCCACCTCTCTTGCGTCCATTAGGCCTAGGGGAGTGAGTCCAGTGAAGGTAACCCTGGGATAGGGAAGCAGGAGAAGGGGTGTCATGTTCGTGGAGCCAGGTTTCGGTGAGAGCAAGTAGATTGAAGGAATTAGTGACAAAGAGGTCACGAACAGCAGTGAGTTTGTTGCAGACAAAGCGGGCTTTCCCAGTTGGTGCAGGAGAGTGGGAGGCTGGTGTTGCGAAGAAGAGGAATGGAGACTAAATTGCATAGATTGCGACTACTGCCAGAGGGTGTAGGGTGATGGGTGTGTTGGGCACAGTTAAATAAGGGAGGCCCAGGGTTTGGGGAAATATCTCCAGAGGTTAGGAGAAGCAGAAGAGTAATGGAGGTAATATGAGAATATGATTTGTATGAGGGGACATGCTTCAGTATCCTGGAGGGTTTGTTAGCAAGTGGGCTTAGAGTTAGAAAGAGGTGATGAGTGCAGTAATAGGGGGAGGGGAGAAGTGAGGGTGATATGTACAAATTGTGGGGTGGAGCAGAGGGGTGAAGAAAAGAGAGTTTGAGGAGAGAGGCAGCATTTGTGAAAAGGAGGAGAGGTAAAGAGAGCATGTTTCAGAGAGGAAGGTGAGATAATTTGGAATGGAGGTCATCTGCTATCTGTTGTAGTTTGCTTTGTGCAAATCGCTGAAGTGCAAGAGCAGAAGTGCCACTTATTTAAAGAACCCCACTTCTTTGGAAGAACCCCTGTATGTGCAGCCCCCTCTATGTGTTCCCCCGTAAAGAAGGCCTTGTTTTTATACTGTGTTTTGGGTGTGGATAGAATCTGGAAATTAATAAATTAAGAGGGCATATTAGGAACACAGCTAGCAGGGCATAACTTTCACACCACAATCAAACTGCAAGGGGACTAAAAGGCCAAAATTGTAAAGATAAGGGAACCCATAATTTAGGTAAGACTTAATGGCTAAATAAACATTGAAATAATGTGAGCATGGCTACAGATGGAGTTGAAACAGTGGTGACAAACAGATTTACCAAATATGCATTTGAGCAGTCAGTCAATGTTCAGATTAAAAGGTATGTGGAGGTATAAACGCAGGTTTACCAAATATGCATTTGAGCAGTCAGTCAATGTTCAGTTTAAAAAGTATGTGGAGGTATAAACGCAGGTTTACCAAATATGCATTTGAGCAGTCAGTCAATGTTCAGTTTCAAAGGTATGTGGAGGTATAAACGCAGGTTTACCTGTGAAGAGAGAAGAAAATGTTCAGATGAATGGTGCAAGAGCAATATTGCCACTTATTTAAAGAACCCCACTTCTTTGGAAGAACCCCTGTATGTGCAGCCCCCTGTATTTTAGGGGGGGGATTCTAAAGCAATTTAAGGACACACAGACCATTTGCAGACATTTTAGGGTAAAGCAATACAATGGAGCTGACAAAATACATTGTTAAGTGACTACACTAGGTGGATATGGGCCCAGCATAGCATGCTGGGGAGGTTAGTGAATGCTAATATGCATGCAGTACAAAAAAGAGCATTAAAAAAATTACAGCATGCATGAGGACAAATGGGGACATTCACACTATATTGCAATCATGGTAATTAGTGTTTAAGTAAAGAAATACATTACATTAGCAAACATTAAATACAATAAAATGTGATGTTAAAGGATAACAATTCTTACCTTAATATAGTCCTTCTGCAGGACCTGGATGATGGCAGAACAGGCCTCTGGGATAATGATCCCCGGAGTCTGGGGGGAGATGCCTGTCGAGAACTTAAGGTCCTGCAGGCTTCTCCCTGTCGCCAAGTACCGCCAAGTGGTGACTAGCCTCTGCTCCGCAGTGATGGCTTGCCTCATGCAGGTATCTTGCCTCATGCAGGTATCCTGCCTGCTGATATAAGGGGTCAGCAAAGCCAACAAACGGTCAAAAAAGGGGTCCATCATCCAGAGAAAATTCCTGAAATCCTCAGGGTTATTTTCACAGATCTCACGGAGCAAAGGCATGTGAGAGAATTGGTCACGCTGGAGCAACCAATTCTTCGTCCATGAACTCCTCCTCGCCCTGTTCATGGACTGGGCTTGGGCTGAAGAATGAACTACAGCACCAAGCACATACAATGCACGAGCTCTACGACAAGTACGTACAGGCAACATGGCTTCAAAACGGTCGGCTGGTCAGAACGAACTTAACAGAATGCACTGAAGAACAGCAAGGCCTGTGAAGAGCGAGCTGAAAATCAGCAACGAGCGGACAATAACACACTGAATAAATCAATGCGAACTGACTACATGTACTGAAAAGCAGATACAAACCTCACAAGCACAAACGGAACAACAGTTAAACAATCTGAAAAATATGAGTCTCACAAGCGCAAATCGTCTCTCACCAACCTTCTACTAACATGAGATAAACACGAGATTAGCAGAAGGGGCCCAACAGGTGGTGCACGAGCTATTGAACTTCCGTTTTATAGTCTCGTCGGACCTGGTGTACGTCACCGTGTACTAGATGGTCGGACTTTTGTGTGACCGTGTGTGTGCAAGTCTGTTCTTTCTAAAGTCCGTCGGAAATCCGTCCGAAGTGTTGCCAAAAAGTCCGCTCGTGTGTATGCGGCATAAGGTTTCTATTTCTCATGCATACATGTACTATGGGCCAATTTTAAATGGCCTCTAAATAGTGATGGCCATAAACTATAATTATGTTTTGAAATCTCTGCTTGATACAAGTAGATAATGATTCATTTTCATACAAGATGCACTCCTTTTATCGGTAGCCACGTTACATCAATGTTATTGTGAAATCTTAACCAACATGTGCTTCTGAAGACAACATGCTGTCTGTTTCATATTCAGATCTATCAATACACTGTTCAAACCAGCAATCAAAGCATGCAGAGAAAAGAAAACGACAATTTATTATCACTGTTGCAGGACGTCTCCTTAGTAGACTCAACTATACCTCCACTCAGGACGGAGTTTTGCTGTTGGATCTATCTAGTGGTAACTGGTAAGACTTGTGCTTACATTATAATGCTATCATGTGGTGCTGCCCTAGCTTGTGGTACACTAGGGCAATGCCTAATGTTTTGAAATGCTGGAGCTGCTCTAAAGCTGAATTGTGATCAGGTATAACAAGTGCTTTTTTAATATAGTTAAATATTCACAAAAAATGTAAAAAAAAAAAAAAAATGAAATGCATTTGTTACGGTGCCCCCGCAGAAGCCGCTTGTATATTGGTTCGCCCGGGCCTCCCATTGATTAATCTGCAGCCAGTTACAGGGTATTTTCACACAGCCGGGTGCACACACTGTTCCGCTCGTTATCTTCAATGACCAGTCTAGGGAAGTTGTTTTTTGTAATTTATTTAGAGAACTTGGATAGGATAAGGGAATTAGTAAACTCAATGAACTTCGCCTCTAAAAGACAGTAGCCAGTGTCCCCTTTAGCTTGCACCCAGTAGCTGACTTCTAGCACCCAGAGGGGGATCTAACAGCACAGGTCCCAGGGATCCCCTGCAGGGAGTCTGTACTCACAAGGCTCCTGAAGCACACAGCAGCCTTTTTCAGCAGTACCAGACAGGATCCGCAGACATCCTCCCTCAGTCAGCTCTCACAAGAACCATGGGTTGGAACTTCAATGTTTCAGGCCTTCAGGTCGACCACCTGAGGCCGCATGGCAGCCTGTGTGGAGGAGGGGCGACAGCCCCCTCCTCACCTGGACCTCTCTCTCTGCAAAAGATTCCAAGCCCATGTGCTCTTCAGATATAAATACCCAGCTTGCCTTGGACACATCCCCTTCTAATTGGCCAGGGCTGTACAGACATCTATGCTCTCATCTGCCAGGTTTCCAACCACTATCCAATATACTTCATTGCTATTGGATCAGTGTGAAACATCAAGACAGCATGAGCAGCACAAGAGCACAATGAGCAGACACTAAACAATCACAGCTCTTTGTTAAGCAGACAGCACTTAAATTTGCCTAGCTGTCTCCCTGTTAAGAAGAGAAACCAAAAACGATATACACTCAGTCTAGTGCCTACCTAGGAGGGTGCTTCACATTTATAAATACATTTTATTATTTTTCTAAATATCAGTGTCTTGCTGTACAGTAACCTCCAAATTAGGATTGACATCCCTCCAGTTTTGATCCAGAGAGTCCAGCTTTCATAACCCCTCTTTAGTTCATTAATCCAAACCAAACTTCCCCTTCACTTCTGTAGCTGTTTGTCCAGAGTAAATGAAGGACCCGGCTTGAATACCGGTCCCGCTATGTGCTTCAGAATCACCGGCAGCTGTTCCTGTGTAAATGTGTGTAGCTCTACCCCCAGAGGAGACAATGAATGGTTTTGTGTTTCTCTGCACACCTGATGGTGACAAGCCTCACTCATTCAGCACTTACCCCCACACCTTAAGGTATTTCAAAGAATTTATTAGGCCAAGCATAGACTAAAAAAAAAAAAAAAAAGAGTATTAGCAAGAGAGCTTATACAAACAGTCAATAAGACAATAATGTTACTATGCGAGTTATATAGTTAAAGAGGAAGTAAACTTCCTTTGCTGACATTTACCTACAGGTAAGCCTATAATAAGTCTTACTTACTTAGGTAGTGAAAACATCTCCTAAAGGTGTCTCCTAATGTTTATCTTCATGACACGTCACAGGAAGCACCCTCATGGCTAAGAGAGGACAGAATTAGAAATAGACTTAAAAAACATTAATAAGTCACCGGGACCAGATGGCTTGCACCGAAGGGTCCTTAAGGAACTCAGTCAAGTAATTGCCAGACCATTGTTCCTAATTTTTACGAACAGTCTACTGACTGGAATGATACCAGCTGATTGGAGAAAAGCCAATGTAGCACCAATATTTAAAAAAGGGCCAAGATACATTCCTGGGAATTACAGACCAGTTAGCCTAACATCAATTGTATGCAAGCTCTTGGAGGGGATGATAAGGGACAATATACAAGATTTTAGCAATGACAAATGCATTATTAGCTGTAATCAGCATGGATTCATGAAGATTCGTTCTTGCCAAACCAATCTATTAACCTTCTATGAGGAGGTGAGCTGCCATTTAGATAAAGGAACGCCCGTAGACGTGGTGTATCTGGATTTTGCAAAAGCATTTGATACAGTTCCCCATAAACGTTTACTGTACAAAGTAAGGTCAGTTGGCATGGACCATAGGGTGAGTACATGAATTGAAAACTGGCTACAGGGGTGAGTTCCCGAGAGTTAAGATAAATGGGGAGTACTTGGAATAGTCAGGGGTGGAAAGTTGGGTCTCCCAGGGTTCTGGGACCAATCCTATTTAATTTATTCATAAACGACCTGAAGGATGGGATAAACAGTTCAATCTCTGTATTTGTGGACAATACTAAGCTAAGCAGGGCAATAACTTCTTTGCAGGATGTGGAAACCTTGCAAGAAGATGTGAACAAATTAATGGGGTGGGCAACTACATGGCAAATGTGGTATAATGTAGAAAAATGTAAAATAATGCATTTGGGTGGAAAAAATATGAATGTAATCTACTCATTGGAGGGAGAACCTCTGGGGGAATCTAGCATGAAAAAGGATGTAGGAGCCTAGATGATAGGCTCAGCAATGGCATGCAATGCCAAGCTGCTGCAAGCAAAGCAAACAGAATATTGGCATGCATTAAAAGGGGATTAACTCCAGAGATAAAATAATAATTCTCCCACGCTACAAGACTCTGGTCCGGCCGCACCTGGAGTATGCTGTCCAGTTCTGGGCACCAGTCCTCAGGAAGGATGTGCTGGAACTGGAGAGAGTCCAGAGAGGGGCAACAAAACCAATAAAGGTTCTGGAGGACATTAGTTATAAGGAAAGGTTACGAGCACTGAACTTATTCTCTTTGGAGAGAAGACGCTTGAGAGGGGATATGATTTCAATGTACAAATATCGTACTGGTGACCCCACAATAGGGATAAAACTTTTCTGCGTAAGGAATTTAATAAGACACGCGGCCATTCACTAAAATGAGAAGTAAAGAGGTTTAACCTTAAACTGCATAGAGGGTTCTTTACTGTAAGAGCGGTTAGGATGTGAAATTCCCTACCACAGGCGGTGGTTTCAGAGGGGAGCATCAATAATTTAAAAAACTATTAGATAAGCACCTGATCGGCCACAACATACAGGGATAAACAATGTAATACTGACATAAAATCACTCTTATAGGTTGGACTTGATGGACTTGTGTCTTTTTTCAACCTCACCTACTATGTAACTATGTAACTATGTAACAAGCAGCCAGTGACATCACTGGCGCATGCACTCTGAAGGAAGGGCCATGGGTGAACGGGAGCTTCTGCGCAAATGCACAGGAGTGACGTTATCACGGCTCCGGCCAATCAACGTACCGGGGCCCGCGAACCCGGAAGAAACTCCGGTGAAAATGTCAGCTGTCTCAGCAATGTGTGGGCTCGGCTGGAACAGCTTCGTTCTAAGGGAAGTATGCATAGTAGCTCATTATGCCTTTGTCTTACAGGGTTTTTTTTTTCAGGGTTTACAACCTCTTTAAACACCTGCAGCATTCTGACTAACAGTGATTTTCCAGAACTGCATTTCACCTAGCAACAGTACATAAAGACAGTCCTAAGTTGATAAGAGAGCCCCAGTTTTCAATTATGCTGAAATGGTCCCCCTTTTCCTTCCTTACAAGTGGTGGGAGTGCTCTCTAGTACAATCTCAATGGGCATAAAAATCACACCTTCCCAGGAAGAAGGTTCTCAATCTTTTTGCTTCTCTGAGTTCTCACCCAATTGTGATCAGCTATGGCAGGGATCCGTTCCAGCAGCAGCTCTGTCTCTTTTTCACACATCTGCCTGCTTCCAGGACCGTCCCCATCAGATCTAGCATTGCACAGAGTGTGATGGCAGCAGCAGCCATCTTCTCCTGGGCAGCACAGCACCAGATAGCTCCAGCAAATTTTGGCCACACACCACTGTTCCCCCTTCACTGCAACCTTGTGGTGCTTGCTCTCAGCTGCTCAGCAAGAAAATGTCAGCAGCAGCACTTGTTCCCTACAGTGGCTTTCTTCCTGCATTGTGCAGGCTGGTGGCACAACCCAGCTTCCTTTCTACAGCTCCCCCAGTTCACTGTTCCATCACCAGCCTCCAGACCCAGCTAAGATGGTTGCCCCCTACCCTGGAGACACTTCTTAGATGGGCATTACAGTGGTCTCCTTAAAGATGGCTGCTACACTTCTGTATTAATCATATATCTCAGGTCCGACAGGGGGAAGGAATGGATTCTGTGTTCCTGCAAAGCAGGGACTAGAATCCATCTAATTCCCAAGTGAAAGCACCACAAAATACACAAAAAAAAGGCTAGGCACACAGTTAACCCTTTTATCGCCCTAACCCCTTCCCAGCCAGTGTAATTAGTACAGTGGCAGTGCATATTTTTAGTACTGATCAACGTATTGGTGTCACTGGTTGCCCCAAAGTGTCAAAAGTGTCAGTTAGCGTCCGATTGTCTGCTGCAATATCGCAGCCCCACTATAATTGCCGCCATTACTAGTATAAAAAAAAATCCATAAATATATCCCATAGTTAGTAGACGCTATAAAGTTTGCGTAAACCAATCAATATACATTTATTGGGATTTTTTTTACGAAAAACATGTAGCAGAATACATATTGGCCTCAATTTATGGAAAAAATTGATTTTTTTTTTAATTAATGGGATATGTTTCAAGGCAGAAAGTAAAAAATATTGTTTGTTTTTTTTTTTTTTTTTCAAAATTGTCGGTCTTTTTTTGTTTATAGCGCAAAAAACAAAATACCGCAGTGGTGATCAAATTCCACTTAAAAAAAGCTCTATTTGTGGGGAAAAAAAAACTGTTTTATTTGGGTACAGTGTCGCACAACCGTGCAATTGACAGTTAAAATAACGCAGTGCCGTATTGCAAAAAATGCCTGGTCATGAAAGGGGGTAAATCTTCCGGATGGCAAGTGGTTAAATGGTTAAAATGGCCCTCAGAGTCAAAACAGCCTTTGGGGTAAAAATGGCCCTCAGGGTCTAAGCAGCCTTTGGAGTCAAAAGGGCACTCAGTGTCAAAACGCCCTTCAGGGCCCTTGGGGTTAAATTGTCTCTTAGGGTCAAAACAGTATTCGGGGTAAAAATTGCCTGGTTGACACACTGATCCTCTTGCTTCAGTAAATTGTGTCACTGCCTTATAACAAAGAAGCAGGTAAGGTGTTTTGACCTTCATACTTGTTTTGGATCAGTGACTTAGAAAGTACTAAAGCCAATGTGTTGGCATAATAGCTAGGCAATTAACATTTTCAGCAGAAAGTCAGCAATGTCAGCCCTCATATTTTTCTCATGTAAAATTTGTTTATAGGTCAAATATTTTAGCTTGAAACAGTACTATTTAGCTAGTGAATCAGTACTATGTAGCTAGTGCAGTGCATTCGGTTCAGTGTTCTCAACGTGAAGTAAACTGTGCATGTGGTTAATAATTCACGAAGACCTGAACCAAATGCAAACACACGAATGTAGCATTTCCTGGGTGGGCTGCCATAGTCAATGTTATTTATTTCTATGCTGCTCAGCTGTCACTTCCTGTAATATCACTGCTGCTTTGCGTGTATCACCTCAAGGCAGGCAGATTAACAAAGTCAATGAAATGGTTTGGTTTGCAAACACGGCAGCTTGTATAGGCTGCATGTATTCTAATCATTGATTTCATCATTTGAGCATTCACAGACCCATGCTATATCATTCAGGTTTCAGATACATTATGCATAAACTTGCACCTCACAATTCTCCTGATATCCAGACAAAGTAAATAATTATTCTAGAAAATGAAACATCAAATAACTGGGCTCAGGGCAGAATAATTGCAGAGGTGAAGATAAAGTGACCATGCCATGGGCTCAGAAGCTCTAGTTTGGTAAAATATGTAAACCCAAATAATAAAAATCTCACGAAAGCTTTAACATATTAAAATATTTTTACAAAAAAAAATCAATATTTTAAAGCCTCATTCCAGACTTATGCCCCGTACACACGGTCGGATTTTCCGATGGAAAATGTCCGATCGGAGCGTGTTGTCGGAAATTCCGACAATGTGTGTGGGCTCCATCGGACATTTTCCATCGGATTTTCCGACACACAAAGTTGGAGAGCAGGAGATAAAATTTTCCGACAACAAAATCCGATCGCGTCAATTCCGACCGTGTGTGGCCTGTTCCGATGCACAAAGTGCCACGCATGCTCAGAAGAAATTCCGAGACGGGACAGCTCGTTCTGGTAAACTTAGCGTTCGCAATGGATACAGCACTTTCGCCACCCTGCAATGTTCAAAATGGTTTAATACAGCGCACTCTCTTCTTCTTTATAATGTGAGAAGAATGAAGTAGTTTTGCTGCTCATATTCACACACACTTCTCACAAACGTTTATTTGTGGGTTTTTTTTGGGATTCCCTCAATATATTGTTATTAGTTGTCACATCTGACAGTTTTATATTATTTTTTTTTTATTTTTTTAACCACTTGACGACCGCCTCACGCCGATGTACGTCGGCAAAGTGGCACGGACAGGCAAAATCACGTACATGGTACGTGATTTGCCTTCCGCAGGTGGGGGGTCCGATCGGACCCCCCCTCCCCGGTGCCCGAGGTGGTCGTCTTTTGTCCAGCGGCGATCAGAGGTGAGGGGGAGACCATCCGTTCGTGCCCCCCCCTCGAATCATTCCTTTGCTGCTGTATGCTAAACAGCAGCAAAGGAAATGATGTCATCTCCCCTTGGCTCGGTAATTTCCATTCCGGCCCGAGGAGAGAAGACAGGTATGTGAGTGCACAACACACTACACACTCAGTAGAACATGCCAGGCACACTAAACACCCCGATCCCCCCCCCCCGATCGCCCCCCGATCACCCCCCCCCCCTGTCATAAACTGACACCAGCAGTTTTTTTTTTTTTTTTCTGATTACTGCATAGTGTCAGTTTGTGACAGTTACAGTGTTGGGACAGTTACTGTTACCCCCCTTTAGGTCTAGGGTACCCCCCTAACCCCCCCTAATAAAGTTTTAACCCCTTGATCACCCCCTGTCACCAGTGTCACTAAGCGATCATTTTTCTGATCGCTGTATTAGTGTCGCTGGTGACGCTAGTTAGGGAGGTAAATATTTAGGTTGGCCGTCAGCGTTTTATAGCGTCAGGGACCCCCATATACTACCTAATAAATGTTTTAACCCCTTGATGGCCCCCTAGTTAACCCTTTCACCACTGATCACCGTATAACCGTTACGGGTGACGCTGTTTAGTTCGTTTATTTTTTATAGTGTCAGGGCACCCGCCGTTTATTACCGAATAAAGGTTTAGCCCCCTGATCGCCCGGCGGTGATATGCGTCGCCCCAGGCAGCGTCAGATTAGCGCCAGTACCGCTAACACCCACGCACGCAGCATACACCTCCCTTAGTGGTATAGTATCTGAACGGATCAATATCTGATCCGATCAGATCTATACTATCGTCCCCAGCAGTTTAGGGTTCCCAAAAACGTGTTAGCGGGATCAGCCCAGATACCTGCTAGCACCTGCGTTTTGCCCCTCCGCCCAGCCCACCCAAGTGCAGTATCGATCGATCACTGTCACTTACAAAAGACTAAACGCATAACTGCAGCGTTCGCAGAGTCAGGCCTGATCCCTGCGATCGCTAACAGTTTTTTTGGCAGTATTTTGGTGAACTGGCAAGCACCAGCCCCAGGCAGCGTCAGGTTAGCGCCAGTATCGCTAACACCCACGCACGCAGCATACACCTCCCTTAGTGGTATAGTATCTGAACGGATCAATATCTGATCCGATCAGATCTATACTAGCATCCCCAGCAGTTTAGGGTTCTCACAAACGCAGTGTTAGTGGGATCAGCCCAGATACCTGCTAGCACCTGCGTTTTGCCCCTCCGCCCGGCCCAGCCCACCCAAGTGCAGTATCGATCGATCACTGTCACTTACAAAAGACTAAAACGCATAACTGCAGCGTTCACAGAGTCAGGCCTGATCCCTGCGATCGCTAACAGTTTTTTTGGTAGCGTTTTGGTGAACTGGCAAGCGCCAGCGGCCTAGTACACCCCGGTCGTAGTCAAACCAGCACTGCAGTAACACTTGGTGACGTGGCGAGTCCCATAAGTGCAGTTCAAGCTGGTGAGGTGGCAAGCACAAGTAGTGTCCCGCTGCCACCAAAAAGACAAACACAGGCCCGTCGTGCCCATAATGCCCTTCCTGCTGCATTCGCCAATCCCAATTGGGAACCCACCGCTTCTGCAGCGCCCGTACTTCCCCCATTCACATCCCCAACCAAATGCAGTCGGCTGCATGAGAGGCATTTTCTTTATGTCCTCCCGAGTACCCCTACCCAGCGAACCCCCCCAAAAAAGATATTGTGTCTGCAGCAAGCGCGGATATAGGCGTGACACCCGCTATTATTGTCCCTCCTGTCCTGACAATCCTGGTCTTTGCATTGGTGAATGTTTTGAACGCTACTATGCACTAGTTGAGTATTAGCATTCCACAGACTAGACACACTTTCACAGGGTCTCCCAAGATGCCATCGCATTTTGAGAAACCCGAACCTGGAACCGGTTACAGTTATAAAAGTTAGTTACAAAAAAAGTGTAAAAAAAAATATATATATATATATATAAAATAAAAAAAAATAGTTGTCGTTTTATTGTTCTCTCTCTCTCTATTCTCTCTATTGTTCTGCTCTTTTTTACTGTATTCTATTCTGCAATGTTTTATTGTTATTATGTTTTATCATGTTTGCTTTTCAGGTATGCAATTTTTTATACTTTACCGTTTACTGTGCTTTATTGTTAACCATTTTTTTGTCTTCAGGTACGCCATTCACAACTTATTATACCAGAATGATGCCTGCAGGTTTAGGAATCATCTTGGTATCATTCTTTTCAGCCAGCGGTCGGCTTTCATGTAAAAGCAATCCTAGCGGCTAATTAGCCTCTAGACTGCTTTTACAAGCCGTGGGAGGGAATGCCCCCCCCCACCGTCTTCCGTGTTTTTCTCTGGCTCTCCTGTCTCAACAGGGAACCTGAAAATGCAGCCGGTGATTCAGCCAGCTGACCATAGAGCTGATCAGAGACCAGAGTGGCTCCAAACATCTCTATGGCCTAAGAAACCGGAAGCTACGAGCATTTTATGACTTAGATTTCGCCGGATGTAAATAGTGCCATTGGGAAATTGGGGAAGCATTTTATCACACCGATCTTGGTGTGGTCAGATGCTTTGAGGGCAGAGGAGAGATCTAGGGTCTAATAGACCCCAATTTTTTCAAAAAAGAGTACCTGTCACTACCTACTGCTATCCTAGGGGATATTTACATTCCCCGAGATAACAATAAAAATGATTAAAAAAAAATAAAAATGAAAGGAACAGTTTAAAAATAAGATAAAAAAGCAAAAAAATAATAAAGAAAAAAAAAAAAAAGCACCCCTGTCGCCCCCTGCTCTCGCGCTAAGGCGAACGCAAGCGGCGGTCTGTCGTCAAACGTAAACAGCAATTGCACCATGCATGTGAGGTATCACCGCAAAGGTTAGATCGAGGGCAGTAATTTTTGCAGTAGACCTCCTCTGTAAATCTAAAGTGGTAACCTGTAAAGGCTTTTAAAGGCTTTTAAAAATGTATTTATATTGTTGCCACTGCACGTTTGTGCGCAATTGTAAAGCATGTCATGTTTGGTATCCATGTACTCGGCCTAAGATCATCTTTTTTATTTCATCAAACATTTGGGCAATATAGTGTGTTTTAGTGCATTAAAATTTAAAAAAGTGTGTTTTTTCCCCAAAAAATGCGTTTGAAAAATCGCTGCGCAAATACTGTGTGAAAAAAAAAATGAAACACCCACCATTTTAATCTGTAGGGCATTTGCTTTAAAAAAATATATAATGTTTGGGGGTTCAAAGTAATTTTCTTGCAAAAAAAAAAAAAACTTTTTCATGTAAACAATAAGTGTCAGAAAGGGCTTTGTCTTCAAGTGGTTAGAAGAGTGGGTGATGTGTGACATAAGCTTCTAAATGTTGTGCATAAAATGCCAGGACAGTTCAAAACCCCCCCAAATGACCCCATTTTGGAAAGTAGACACCCCAAGCTATTTGCTGAGAGGCATGTCGAGTCCATGGAATATTTTATATTGCGACACAAGTTGCGGGAAAGAGACAAATTTTTTTTTTTTTCACAAAATTGTCACTAAATGATATATTGCTCAAACATGCCATGGGAATATGTGAAATTACACCCCAAAATACATTCTACTGCTTCTCCTGAGTACGGGGATACCACATGTGTGAGACTTTTTGGGAGCCTAGCCGCGTACGGAACCCCGAAAACCAAGCACCGCCTTCAGGCTTTCTAAGGGCGTGAATTTTTGATTTCTCTCTTGACTGCTTATCACAGTTTCGGAGACCATGGAATGCCCAGGTGGCACAAAACCCCCTCAAATGACCCCATTTTGGAAAGTAGACACCCCAAGCTATTTGATGAGAGGTATAGTGAGTATTTTGCAGACCTCACTTTTTGTCACAAAGTTTTGAAAATTGAAAAAAGAAAAAAAAAAAAAAGTTTTTTCTTGTCTTTCTTCATTTTCAAAAACAAATGAGAGCTGCAAAATACTCACCATGCCTCTCAGCAAATAGCTTGGGGTGTCTACTTTCCAAAATGGGGTCATTTGGGGGGGTTTTGTGCCACCTGGGCATTCCATGGCCTCCGAAACTGTGATAGGCAGTGAAGAGTGAAATCAAAAATTTTCACCCTTAGAAATCCTGAAGGCGGTGATTGGTTTTCGGGGTCCCGTGCACGGCTAGGCTCCCAAAAAGTCCCACACATGTGGTATCCCCGTACTCAGGAGAAGTAGCTAAATGTATTTTGGGGTGCAATTCCACATATGCCCATGGCCTGTGTGAGCAATATATCATTTAGTGACAACTTTGTGCAAAAAAAAAAAAAAGTGTCACTTTCCCGCAACTTGTGTCAAAATATAAAATATTCCATGGACTCAATATGCCTCTCTGGAAATAGCTTGGGGTGTCTACTTTCCAAAATGGGGTCATTTGGGGGGGTTTTGTGCCACCTGGGCATTCCATGGCCTCCGAAACTGTGATAGGCAGTAAAGAGTGAAATCATAAATTTACACCCTTAGAAATCCTGAAGGCGGTGATTGGATTTCGGGGCCCCGTACGCGGCTAGGCTCCCAAAAAGTCCCACACATGTGGTATCCCCATATTCAGGAGAAGCAGCAGAATGTATTTTGGGGTGCAATTCCACATAGGCCCATGGCCTGTGTGAGCAATATATCATTTAGTGACAACTTTTTGTAAATTTTTTTTTTTTTTTGTCATTATTCAATCACTTGGGACAAAAAAAATAAATATTCAATGGGTTCAACATGCCTCTCAGCAATTTCCTTGGGGTGTCTACTTTCCAAAATGGGGTCATTTGGGGGGGTTTTGTACTGCCCTGCCATTTTAGCACCTCAAGAAATGACATAGGCAGTCATAAACTAAAAGCTGTGTAAATTACAGAAAATGTACCCTAGTTTGTAGACGCTATAACTTTTGCGCAAACCAATAAATATACGCTTATTGACATTTTTTTTACCAAAGACATGTGGCCGAATACATTTTGGCCTAAATGTATGACTGAAATTGAGTTTATTGGATTTTTTTTATAACAAAAACTAGAAAATATCATTTTTTTTCCATTTATAGCGCAAAAAATAAAAACCGCAGAGGTGATCAAATACCATCAAAAGAAAGCTCTATTTGTGGGAAGAAAAGGACACAAATTTCGTTTGGGTACAGCATTGCATGACCGCGCAATTAGCAGTTAAAGCGACGCAGTGCCAAATTGGAAAAAGACCTCTGGTCCTTAGGCAGCATAATGGTCCGGGGCTCAAGTGGTTAAGCCTTTTTTTTTTCTGTAATGTTTGGATTTTTTCAAAGGCTGATCTTTGTTCAATGTTATTTTTATTTTTACTCCAGAATATTTTTGTGTGTGTTTTGTGTGTCAAGTTACCCCAACACCATTGATATCTTTTATTATTTAATCTCAAGGAGATTGTTTGGTGTTGGTGTCCCTTGTTAATTTCACATTGTATATTTGAAATGTACCTGAATCCTCACAAACTGTCCTTTTTGAAGTAAAACACATAGGAGAGTATAATTCAAAACAAAAATCCTTTATTAAGGGATCAGAACCAAACAAAGAGGAAGGCAACACTGGAGAAACAGGAGAAATTAGCGAAGCCTGGGACCCCCACGGCAGACATCAATTCTTCAACATCAAAATTGGTGGCCTGAGGAGTCCATATGTAGGGGAGGGCAGTCTGGTCTGGGATCAGGGGCGTTGCTAGGTGGCAAAAAGACCAGGGGCTTCAGCCCGAAGTCCAACAACCGGGGGGGGGGGGGGGTCGCAGTGTTTTTTTTGGGCGGGATGGTGGGGTTACACCATTACACTGACGTACATACACTGACCTATATTATACACTGACCTATGTAACCTATATTATACACTGACCTACATACACTGACCTACACACACTAACAGTGACCAGCCTGACCTACACACACTAACAGTGACCAGCCTGACCTACACACACTAACAGTGACCAGCCTGACCTACACACACTAACAGTGACCTGCCTGACCTACATACACTGACCAGCCTGACCTACATACACTAACAGTGACCTGCCTGACCTACATACACTGACCAGCCTGACCTACATACACTAACAGTGACCTGCCTGACCTACATACACTGACCAGCCTGACCTACATACACTAACAGTGACCTGCCTGACCTACATACACTGACCAGCCTGACCTACATACACTAACAGTGACCTGCCTGACCTACATACACTAACAGTGACCTGCCTGACCTACATACACTAACAGTGACCTGCCTGACCTACATACACTAACAGTGACCTGCCTGACCTACATACACTACCAGTGACCTGCCTGACCTACATACACTGTGTGTCTGACCTACCTCAGCTCAGCCGTGGTGTGTGCACTGTGTGGTCACAGCAGGCAGTCAGTCACTCGTCACCATCAGAGAGGAGCCTAGCCGAGGAGGAGAGGAGAGCCGCCCGCCTGAGCAGGGATGTAGCGTTCCCACCTTCTGGAGCCTGCAGGCTAAGATGGACATCACGTCACACGTACCGCTGTCCTGACATTGGCGCTGCAGGCTCCAGAAGGCGGGACCTGCGGCACTCGGCCACTTTCGGCCGCTATGGCAGTCGATTTTTTCGGCCGCTCTGGCAGTCGGATTCTTTCGGCCGCACTCGGCCGCTCTGGCAGTCGGATTCTTTCGGCCGCACTCGGCCACTTTCGGCCACACTCACAACCAGATCGGTCCTCGCGGCCGGCGCTCGGGGCTAACAACGGAATTCAGCATTCCATATACTCTGGGCTTTTGGGGGTCACATTCGGGGCTTCAGCCCCCCCTAGCCACCCCCTCCCGACGCCTCTGTCCGGGATTCGCAGAGATCCGGATAGCAGCAGATGACATCTGTGTCCCCAGGCTGTGGTATCACAAGAGGCTGCATTTTTTGGCCGACCAGACTGGATCCAGGGTCCTCACTTTCTGGTCTTCCTTACACGCTTCCTTCTGGGCTGTGGTTGTGCAGTTGGAGATGTGGCAGGAGGAGGAGTAGGACCTTGAGGAGGACTGGGAGGACCTGGAGGAGAGGGAGGACGAGGAGGAGGACCTGCAGGAGGAGGAGGAGGACCATCGCAAAGGTGTGTCTGAGGTGTAATTTGGCCCCTCATACCTTTCTCCAGAGCCTCCGATATGAGGGCCTCACACATTACTTGTTGTCCCTCCTCCATCCTCTGTATTTTATATGCAATGACGACAGCAATGTCCTCCTCCGTGGTCTGTCGTGCTCCCAGGACTTCTGTAGCCCTCCAAAAGACTCCTCCGGTAGCCTCCTCTAGGGCACTCCTCCTCCTGCCACTTTCTCTTTCCAGGGGGGGTGGAAGGACCTGCAGATCAGCCAGCCGGCTCGGCCCGGCCACCGCCTGGCTGAGACTTCCCTGTGTATGAAAAAGGGACATGCTTGTAATGTTTTGCATTATCAATCACAATCCTAAATTAGTACTCCCAACTAACATCTAGTTAACATCATTGATTGGACAAGCAGAAATATTTAGAGGAATGCTATACCTGGCTCAATCTGGGCTCCTCCACATGTGGCCTGGAAGGCCCAGGTTGGGCGTCAGAAGCCTCAGCCGGGGGGGAAGGAAGCATGGAAGGAAGCCTGGAGAGGGATGGCCTGGGCTCAGTCTGGCCTGCCAGAAAATGCAGCCTGTCGTAGTACCACATCCTGGGGACATAGATGTCATCTGCTGCTCCGGATCTCTGTGAATCCAGGACTTTCTTGCGCTCCCTTAGATATGTACTCCTCAGGCCACCAATTAATTTCTTTAAATAGGTGATGTCTACCGTGGGGATCACCTGCTTCACAATTTCACACAATTGCACCAGTGCTGCCTTCCTCTTTGCTTGGTTCTTGAAATGGGGGTGTTTAATCTCCCACAGACAGGGCAGCTCCCTTAGCATATCTATGAATACTGACATGAAGTCATTATCTTTGAGTACCATATCCATGTTCACTGCAAGACACAACACAAGACAAAGCCTAATGTCAGACAAAACTCTCCTAATCTTGTTACAATATAGGCCTCAATGTAGAAGCAGTATAGGCACAAGTTTGTCTCTTACCTTCGTTCTTACGATCGGCGCGTCCAATGCTCCTTCCTCCGCTCACAGATCGTACGTAATATGCACGCGTGTTACGCTTTATACACACTGCGCATGCGTGTAACTTCGCCCGCCCCTGACGTTCTTTCTATTCTATTCCCAGCCCTTTTTCGTTCGGCGCAGTGGGGGAAGAGCACATGGCGGAGTCACAGCAGGTGCGTGCTAATTGCAGGAATGAGGAGGAGGAGGAGGAAAGCCCGGATCCGGACACGTCCCGATCCAGAAGGAGACGTTTTAAGGCCACAAATATGTCCTTTGGGGAGATGTTGGAGATGGTCGACATCATGAAGAAGTCCGACTATGACGGGAAGTATGGGCCTTACCCCAACCCGAACATCCGAAAGGCCAAGATCATGGCGAAAGTGGTCAGGAGTCTTGAGAGGAATTTTGGGGTCCGAAGATCAAAAGATCAGCTCCGGAAGCGGTGGTCGGACCTGAAATGAAGAGAGCCAGAGCAGTACCGAAAGATCCGGAGAGTGCTGCAAAAAAGTAAGTAGTTGTGCTGTGTTCCTATTCTTTCTGTCTTTATTCCGTTCGTTCTGCTCCATATGCTTTTAGTAATTGTAACGTTTAAAAGGGCAACTTTAATGTTCATGGGCCCATTATTCGTTCGTATCAAACATTTTTCTTTGGGCCTCTAAAACACCATTGTTTAGGCCATATGCATTTTCCCACATTTTTTTTGGGCCTACTTGGATGCCAAATTGTTGTTTGTGTAGATGGGTTTGTTACTAGAATGAAATGCCAACTAGATTGTGTGTAAGGAGAAGACACTGAGCAGCTGTTTTCACATCTGGACACTGGAGCACTAGTGTGGGACCCCAGAACAACATTTTTATTAGGGGGGGCACACAGGTGCTCCAGTGTATACTATAGGGGGGTCTCCATCTGTGAAGTTTGTACTAAACCGGTAAAGTATTGCAGCTTGACAAAGGGCAATAATAAAATTACATCTTGGAACTCGGCTAAAATAGACAATTGTACCCCACTTCCAAGCAATGTTTCCTATTTCTAGTTCTGCCATCAAATATCTGTGTGCTAATTATACCATTTTTGTTTTACATAGGGGAGAAAAGACTGGGGGGACACCCCTCATCCGAGGAGACCACAGACCCCCCACCTATGGAAGAAGGTGAAATACCCCCAAACGAAGAAGAGCAGGAGGAAGAAGAAGATGTGGTGGAGATTGGCACCACAACAGGTGAGTGTCTGCGACCACAGGCTCAGGTTACCGATATGGATGGTGGCAGATTTTTGATACCTGTTTTTGTTTTGTTTCTCTCTTTTTAGGTGATCGTGAGGTTGTGGATCCAGAACGCTTTACTTCAGAAAGTGCCCAGATCCTGATCGGGGAGATCATGGGGTGTAATCTCGAATTGCACAACATACACCAAAAAATAAATGATGTTATTAAAAAAAATAATAACATCATTGATGTTTTGGGGCGAATTTAAAACCCCACAAAATATATTTTTGGGATTGTGTTCCAATTTTTAAAATATTTTTGCAATGTTTTGAAAAGCCAAATTTGGAGGATGCACACAGTGTGTCAACATGTGCTATCTGCCATCACGGGAGATCAATGAACGCGTTTTGGGGGTGCAACCCCTTCCTCAATTATAAAGTAGCGTTGAGGAAGGGCTTGCTCCCCCAAAACACGTCCCTTGATTCCCCCCTGATGGCAGGTCGCACATGTTGACATTCGGAACTTGGTGTGCATCTTCCAAATTTGGCTTTTCCAGGGGTGATTTCCCCCCATCTGAACGCTATATCAAACACAGTTCCTAAATACTGATGTCTGATATAGCCTTCAGGTTTTTCTAAATGTGAACTTTGTAAGTTCAAGTTTTTTGGCTTTCTTTTGGGTTTTACACAGGCCTGTTTTATCTTAAATTGACATTTTGATTTTTGATAATGCTACTGCAAAAATTGTTATACAACAAACATGTTGGTTTGTTTTAAAAACCTTTGGTAAATGCACATGTGATTGTGCAGGTATAAAAAAGTTGGTTACTCAAGAATGTGTGCATTATTGTCTCAACACTACAACACTTTTGGGGGGATGTAATAGCTGTTTTATGCAAAAATGGGGGTTATTTCCTAAGGGCAAATCCACTTTGCACTACAAGTGCAGTTTCAGTGCAGTTGCAAGTGCACTTGTAGTGAAATGTGTTTTTGCATTTAGGAAATACCAGCCAACAGTGTTTTTTATAAGGTTACCCAATCATGACATTTTCTGCACTCAACACATTTCTGTCAGGGTCAGCTAAAACAAACACAAGCAGTAAATGTCCACAACGAATTTCTTTTGTTTTTTTTTATTAGAAAAAGGCTTCACATATTGTCTGGCATATTGATAGCCCCCCTACCTGCAAAGAACTCCAGGTATCGTAACCTTACATCACGGGCACTCAGGGAGGGCAAGGCAGGACGGCCACTTTCAAGCACCGTCAGTGTTGTTGGATGTAGGATTCCGGCCTCAGGCCCAACTGAGCCAGCATAGTTGGCCGAATGTTTTCTTAAAAAATTATGGAGAACACAGCACGCAAGTATTATATGGTTCAGTTTATACTCCGCCATATGGATGGGTGTCAGAAATAGTCGGAACCGGCCGGCCAGGATTCCAAATGTGTTCTCCACCACTCTTCGGGCTCTGGCCAGCCGGTAATTAAAAACCCTCTGTTCCGGGGTGAGGGTCCTCATCGGGAATGCCCGCATCAGGTGGTCCCCCAGCGCAAACGCTTCATCAGCAACGAACACAAATGGGAGACCTTCAACATTGTCCTCTGGAGGTGGCAAGTCCAAGCTGCCATTCTGGAGACGCCTGTAGAACTCCGTCTGGGCGATCACTCCACCATCGGACATCCGGCCATTCTTCCCCACGTCCACATACAAGAACTCGTAATTAGCCGACACCACCGCCAACATCACTATACTATTAAACCCCTTGTAATTATAATAGTACGACCCCGAGTTGGGTGGTGGGACGATGTGGACGTGTTTCCCATCAATTGCCCCTCCGCAGTTAGGAAAGTCCCACCGCTGGGCAAAGTGGGAGGCCACAGTCTGCCATTCCTGTGGCGTGGAAGGAAACTGTTGAGGAAAAAACAATAAACATTACTATTTTTTCACAGAAATATGGCAAGCAGATTAGACACAAACATTATGGGGCTACCTCCAGATAGCATTTATTAAGGGGAATTTAACAACGCCAAAGTATAAGGTACACCTATCATATTCCCCCTCCCCCCCTCTCATGGGCCATTTCTAACATTATAGGGGGGGGAACTCTTGGACAGGTAACCCTCTTCACTTCATTGAGAGATGAAGACCTAAATACAGGGTATTACTTGGAACAGACCCTCCTTAGTTACACTATTGGCAGCCCACTGGACAGGTAAGTGTCATAATACAAAGATATAAATACACACTGTACACATTTGAGGACATTTGGACATTCTGCTACTACCTATCAAGATAATAATAGGATACAAAAACTTTAAACAGTACCATTTAAAAGTATACAGGCAGGCCCTTGCACTACATGCTTTGGGCAATTCATCCATAAATCTGACCAGTAAAGAGATGGGTATAGTGTGTATGGGTTTGGCAAAGTCAGCAGATAGATGATTGAGGATACATAGAGAATTGGGATCAGCTGACTTAGCAGTTGGGGGAGGGAGGGTTACTAAAAATTATTTGGGGACACCACAAAAAAAAGCCTCTGGCACTCTGCATGAATTTAAATCAAAAATAACATTTACAAACATTTTAGGGGGTGTTTGGGGTAAAGCACTACTATGGAGCAGAAAAAATACATTGTTAAGTGACTACATGAGGTGAATATAGGCCAGGAGACACCATGCTGGAGAGGTTATTGAAGGGCAAATATGTATGAAGGACCTAAAATAATAATTACATAAAAATCCAGCATGTATGAGGAGAAAGGGGACATTCACAGCATATTACAATCATGGTAATTAGGGAATGAGGAAAGAAATACAATATATTAGCAAACATTCAATACAATAAAATGTGATATTAAAGGATAAAAATCTTACCTTCATATACTCCTTCTGCAGGACCTGGATGATGGCAGAACAGGTTTCTGGGATAATGATCCCCAGAGCCTGGGGGGAGATGCCTGTCGAGAACTTAAGGTCCTGCAGGCTTCTCCCTGTCGCCAAGTACCGCAGGGTAGCGACCAACCTCTGCTCCGGAGTGATGGCTTGCCTCATGCAGGTATCCTGCCTGCTAATATAGGGGGTCAGCAAAGCCAACAAACGGTGAAACACGGGGTCCGTCATCCGGAGAAAGTTCCTGAAATCATCAGGATTATTCTCACGGATTCTTACGGAGCAAAGGCATATGACAGAACTGGTCACGCTGAAGCAACCAATTCTTGGTCCATGAACTCCTCCCCACCCTGTTCATGGACTGGACTTGTGTCAAGGTCAGGACCCCAACACCAAGCCCCCGCACAGCACGAACTCTACGAGGAGTACACATACGGTCGGCTGCTCAGAACGAAGTAACAGAACGCACTGAAGAACAGCAAGGCCTGTGAAGAGCGACCTGAAAAACAGCAACGAGCAGGCAAGATCACACAGAAAACTCTGATACGAACTGAATGCACGCACTGAAGAGCAGATACAAACCCACAAGCACAAACTGAACGGCAGAAAACGATCTGAAAGCCACGAGTCTGAAAAAGCGCGAATCGTCTCTCACCAAACTTTTACTAACAAGAGATTAGCAAAAGGAGCCCAGTGGGTGCCGCGCTTGGTTCTGAACCGGGCTTTTCTAGTCTCGTCGTACGTGGTGTACGTGACCGCGTGGTTGGCGATCGGAAATTCCGACAACTTTGTGCGACCGTGTGTAGGCAAAACAAGTTTGAGCCAACATACGTCGGAAAAAATCCTAGGATTTTGTTGTCGGAATGTCCGAACAAAGTCCGACCGTGTGTACGCCCTATTAGAATACATTGTATATATATATATTTTTAAACTTTTCCTCTCTCCCACCAAAATCTAACCCATCCTACAATACAGTTTGTCCCTCTTGCCTTGTGAACTGAGATATACTTACCTAAACCTTCCCCTCTAGGTTCTTCACTGCCACCGATTTCTGGTGTCGAGGGGGAACCACTGTTTCAGCACTGCAGTGCCCCCCTGAACTCGCTAGTCCCCTGTGATGACATTATCATCTTCTAGATCCTAAGAGGACCCTGCTGCTGGACATCCAGCAGGAAGTGTCCACAACATGCACGCACCGACATGGACACATTAAGAAGAACCCTTTCTGGAAGTAAACAGAAGAGGAGAAAGCTCAGACCTGGAGGAGAATGATTTACATCATGGATAAACTTGCACCTCACAATTCTCTGATATCCAGACAAAGCAAATAATTATTCTAGAAAATGAAACATCAAATAACTGTACTCAGGGCAGAATAATTGCAGAGGTGAAGATAAAGTGACTATTCCATAGGCCCAGAAGGTCCAGTTTAGTAAAATATGTAAACCCAAATACCAAAAATCTCATGTAAGCTTTAACATATTAAAATATTTTTACAAAAAAAAATTAATTCAATTAATTAAAAAATGTAAATTCAATATTTTAATGCCCCATTCTCGACTAAAACTACAATGTATTTTTTTATTTATTTTATTTTTCCTCTCTTTCACCAAAATCTAACCCATCCTACAATATATTTTGTTCCTCATGCCTTGTGAAGTGAGATATACTTACCTAAACTCATCCCTCCAGGTTCCTCCCTGCCACCGATTTCTGGTGGAGGGGATCATTGATCACTGCAGTGCCCCCTGAACTCGTAGGTCCCCTGTGATGACATTATCCTCTTCTAGATCCTAAAAGGACCCTACCACTGTACATCCAGTAGGAAATGTCCACAACAAGCAGGCACTGACATGGACACATAAAGAAGGACCCTTTCAGGAAGTAAACAGAGGAGAAAGCTCAGAACCGCAGCGTCACCTGACTGTGGCTTAATGTAAGTAAAAACAAGCACTTAGGGATCCTTTTCCCAGCAATCAGATAGATCCCTGAATGTGGCTTTAAAAGCTGCAGCTTTCATTAAAATAAGTCCTGATGATCTTGCCATGTGCAGTCACCTCCTGCTTACAGTGACAGCGCTTTGTCCATGTCTTCTAATTGTTCTCCTGAGTTGTCACACTTTTCCAGGTGATTATTTTGGACACTGACCATTGTGAAATCACACTGCACAGGAATGTTGCAATGTTTTCACAATAAAAAAACTTGTCCTTTGAAATTACATGCAGCAGTTGCTAGAGTGCATGCATGTAGAGCACTGCAGGAGACCAGCAGCAGGGATATATGGTCAATGATTAGGCAGTGGTGGTGGTGCCACAACACTGTAACCCCTCACAGATTCTGTTGAGGAGCACAGGAACGAGCCCTGCTGTGAAATATTAGAGCAAATATTGTAATTACATGCCCCTGTTAAACAGGGTCAGAAAAATTGGGCCTTAGGCGGTGGTGGTGGTGGCACAACACTGTAAAGCCTCACAGATACTCTAGTTGAGAGCAAGAACGAGCCCTGCTGCGAATTATTACAGCAAAAATTGGAATTACACGCCCCTGTTAAACAGGGGCAGAAAAATTGTGCCTTCGGCACTGGTGGTGGTGCCACAACACTGCAACCCCTTACAGATACTCTAGGGGAGCGCAGGAATGAGCCCTGTTGCAAATATTACAGCAAAAATTGGAAATACACGCCCCTGTTAAACAAGGGCAGAAAAATTGGGTCTTAGGCAGTGGTGGTGGTTGTGGAACAACACTGTAACCCCTCACAGATACTCTTGTTGGGTGCAGGAATGGGCCCTGCTGTGAAGTGTTATATTAAAAATTGTAATTACACGCCCCTGTTAAACAGGGACAGAACAATTGGGTCTTAGGCAGTGGTGGTGGTGGCACAACACTGTAACCCCTCACAGATTCTGTTGTGGAGCGCAGGAACGAGCCCTGTTGTGAAATATTAGAGCAAATATTGTAATTACATGCCCCTGTTAAACAGGGGTGGAAAAATTGGGCCTTAGGCGGTGGTGGTGGCACAACACTGTAAAGCCTCACAGATACTCTTGTTGAGCGCAAGAACGAGCCTTGCTGTGAAATATTACAGCAAAAATTGGAATTACACGCCCCTGTTAAACAGTGGTTGAAAAATTGTGCCTTCGGCACTGGTGGTGATGCCACAACACTGCAACCCCTCACAGATACTCTAGTTGAGCGCAAGAATGAGACCTGCTGCAAAATATTACAGCAAAAATTATAATTATACGCCCCTGTTAAACAGTGGCAGAAAAATTGGGCCTTAGGCACTGATGGTGGTGCCACAACACTGCAACCCCTCACAGATACTCTAGTTAAGCACAAGAACGAGCCCTGCTGCGAAATATTACAGCAAAAATTGGAATTACACGCCCCTGTTAAGCAGGGGCAGAAAAATTGGGTCTTAGGCAGTGGTGGTGGTGGCACAACACTGCAACCCCTCACAGATACTCTAGTTAAGCGCAAGAACGAGCCCTGCTGCGAAATATTACAGCAAAAATTGGAATTACACGCCCCTGTTAAACAGGGACAGAAAAATTGGGTCTTAGGCAGTGGTGGTGGTGGTGGCACAACACTGTAACCCCTCACAGATAATCTTGTTGGGTGCAGGAACGGGCCCTGCTGTGAAATATTAGATCAAAAATTGTAATTACACACCCCTGTTAAACAGGGGCAGACAAATTGGGTCTTAGGCAGTGGTGGTGATGGTGGCCAACACTGTAACCCCTCACAGATACTCTTGTTGGGCGCAGGAATGGGCCCTGCTGTGAAATATTAGATCAAAAATTGAAATTACACGCCCCTGTTGAACGGGGCAGAAAAATTGGTTCTTAGGCAGTGGTGGTGGTGGTGGCACCACACTGTAACCCCTCACAGATACTCTTGCTGGGCGCAGGAATGGGCCCTGCTGTGAAATATTAGATCAAAAATTGTAATTACACGCCCATGTTAAACAGGGGCAGAAAAATTGGGCCTTAGGCAGTGGTGGTGGTGTCACAACACTGTAACCCCTCACAGATTCTGTTGTGGAGCGCAGGAACGAGCCCTGCTGTAAAATATTAGAGCAAATGTTGTAATTACATGCCCCTGTTAAATAGGGGGTTGAAAAATTGGGCCTTAGGCAGTGGTGGTGGTGGCACAACACTGTAAAGCCTTACAGATACTCTTGTTGAGTGCAGGAACGGGCCCTGCTGCGAAATATTACAGCAAAAATTGGAATTACACGCCCCTGTTAAACGGGGCAGAAAAATTGTGCCTTCGGCACTGTTGATGGTGCCACAAAACTGCAACTCCTCACACATACTCTAGTTGAGCGCAAGAATGAGCCCTGCTGCGAAATATTACAGCAAAAATTGGAATTACACGCTCCTGTTAAACAGGGGCAGAAAAATTGTGCCTTCAGCACTGGTGGTGGTGCTACAACACTGCAACCCCTCACAGATACTCTAGTTGAGCGCAAGAACGAGACCTGCTGCGAAATATTACAGCAAAAAGTGGAATTACACGCCCTGTTAAACAGGGGTAGAAAAATTGTGCCTTCGGCACTGGTGGTGGTGCCACAACACTGCAACCCCTCACAGATACTCTAGTTGAGCACAAGAACGAGCTCTGCTGCGACATATTACAGCAAAAATTGTAATTACATGCCCCTGTTAAACAGGGGCAGAAAAATTGGGCCTTAGGCACTGGTGGTGATGCCACAATACTGCAACCCCTTACAGATACTCTAGTTGAGCGCGAGAATGAGCCCTGCTGCGAAATATTACAGCAAAAATTATAATTATACGCCCCTGTTAAACAGGGGCAGAAAAATTGGGCCTTAGGCACTGGTGGTGGTGCCCTGAAACAAAAATATTCTTAGAAGCTATCAACATGAACATTGAGGAGGAATAGGATAGTCACTCAGCATAACAGGATAGTCACTCAGCATAGGCTGTCTTCAAGGGATCTCACATTCATAGAAAAATTAATCGTTTACATCAGCATCAGGTGCTTGGTAGCTGGTCATCCAAGACTGATTAATTTTTATGAAGGTGAGCTAATGAACTGAGTCTGTGGACAGACGCACTCTGTGATTGGTTACAAAGCCTCCAGCAGCACTGGATGTGTGTTCAGAAAGAACGCTGGGTGCAGGACAGGCCAGTAGCTCAATTGCATATTGTGCAAGCTCTGGCCAGTGATCCATCCTCAAGACCCAGTAACCCAGTGGATTTTCGGTTGGAAAGGTTTCCAAGTCTGATCTTGCCCCTAGGTATTCCTGCACCATGTAAATCAGACACTGGCGATGGTTGCTGGAACCGATCAGACCTTGGGGCTGCGGACTAAAGAATTGTCTGAATGCATCGGTCAGACGGCCCCCTTCCCCACCGCTCCTTCTGTGACTGACCGAAGCCTCAGCAACACATTGTCCAGGAGCACCAGGAAATTGTAACCTCCCAGGCTCTGGAAACGCATTGCACAAACCTTTCTGCACGGCCTCCCGAAGATGTTTCATCCTCTGCTCCCTCTGCGAAGGCTGGATCAGTTCCGCAACCTTACCCTTGTAACGTGGATCAAGAAGGGTTGCCAGTAATGATCCCTCTCCTTGATACCACGAATCCAAGGGTCCTTTCCCAGGCTTTGCTGAATCAGGGAGTTCATGCAGCGAAGGTTTGCTGAGGCTTGCTGCGGGCCCGTAGGAATACTGCCAGGATAAAGGGGGCCTTGAGATAAAAGGAAGCCCTCCTCTTCCTCCCTCTGTTCTGCCTCAAGTGACCTGTCCATTATTCCACGAAGCTTGTGCTCCAACAGGAATACAAGAGGGACAGTATCACTGATGCATGCACGGTCACTGCTCACCATCCTTGTGGCCTCCTTAAATGGTGACAGGACAGTGCATGCACCCTTGATCAGTAGCCACTGGCATGGCGAAAAAAAGCCAAGCTCCCCTGACCCTGTCCTGGTGCCATACTCACACGGGTACTTATTGGTGGCCGCTGCAGCATTGCCAACGTTGAGTTCTACCTGGTGGGCATGTCACCAATGAGGCGGTTCTTGGGCAGGTTGCATTCCTTTTGAAGGTCAGCCAGCCGAGCACTGACATTATATGACCGGCGGAAATGCCCACAGACTTTCCTGGCCTGCCTCAGGAGATCCTGTAAGCCCGGGTACCTGCACAAGAACGGCTGCACCACCAAATTAAGGACGTGAGCCAAACAGGGAACATGGGTCAAGTATCCCTGTCGAAGGGCGGAGAGGAGGATGGTGCTATTGTCGCAAACCAACATTCCTGCCTGAAGCTGGCATGGCGTCAACCACCTCTGAGTCTGCCCCTGCAGAGCTGACAGAATCTCTGTCCCAGTGTGGCTCCTGTGCCCTAAGCAGACCAACTCAAGCACCGCATGGCATCTTTTTGCCTGAGTGCTTGCGTAGCCACTTGAACGCCTACGGAGCACCGCTGGTTCAGAGGAGAAATATGCAGAGGAAGAGGCCATAGAGGAAGAAGAAGAGGAGGGGGTGGAGTAGAGAGGTGTGGCAGAATGACCACTACTAGCATTTTGGAGGCGTGGTGGCGGAACAAGCTCCAACATTACTGCACCCTGTCCTGCATCCTTCCCAGCTGCCAGCAGACTTATCCAGTGCGCCATGAAAGAAAGGTAACGTCCCTGTCCATGCCTGCTGGACCATGAGTCAGCGGTAATATGCACCTTACTGCTGACTGCCCTGTCCAACAAGGCCAAGACATTGCCTTCTACATGCCGGTAGAGAGCCGGAGTGGCCTTCCGTGAAAATAAATGGCATTTGGGAACCTGCCACTGAGGTATAGCACATTCCACAAATTCATGAAAGAGGGCAGAGTCTACCAGCTGAAAAGGCAGCAGTTGGAGTGCTAGCAATTTAGCCAATCTAGCATTCAGCTGCTGAGCATGTGGATGACTGGGACCGAATTTCTTTAGACAGTTTAGCAACTGGGGTAGGGAAAATTGCCTGCTACAATCGGATGTTGGTGTAGCGATAGCAGATTGCCGCAAGTACTTGGCACACCTAATTCTACACCTTCATTCCTCTCAGTGCAGGTTTCTGAGAGGACTGAAGGTATGGTGGGGTTCGAGATCCCAGCTGATCAGAAGCAAGGAGAGGTCTGCCTTGTTCTTTGGTGTGGGTCTTTTAAATACTGTTGCCAACGGACTACATGGGAGGTCGTCATATGTCTGGTCAAGCATGTGGTGCTTAAGCGGCTGCTGTTTTGGCCACGCTTGATACGCTTCAGACATATGTTGCAAACAGCCACGGTCTGCTGCACACGTATCAAAAAAGGCCCACACCAAAGAACTTTTCAAAATATACGGGGAGACAGCAGTTCCCTGCACATGCGGAGCTCTGCGGTGTGATGCAGTCGGGTGGCTGCCCTTGAGCTGGCCCCTGGAGAGGATTCTGCCTCGTTGGAGATGTACCTCCTCCTCCTCCTCTTTTCTATCAGGCACCCATGTAGAGTCAGTGACCTCATCATCCCCTCCCTCCACGTTACTGGAGCAAACCTGGCAGTATGCTGCAGCTGGGGGAACATGACTGCCAGTTCCTTGTCCTTCTTGGGCACCCCCTCTCTCTGGGCTCACGTTATTGCCTTCCTCAACCTGGGTACCATCATCTGAGCCTTCAAATCGCTGCTCATCCTCCTGCAGCATGTACCCAAAACTGTGGTCGAACAGCTCGGGGGACTCCTCCGTGCATGATGGTGGGTCTAGGGAAGGAGTGACTGATGACATTGAGCCGATGGAATACACAGCTTTGGCAGCTGCATTGGCAGGCAAGCTGCTCTGAGCCTGGGTAAAAGAGGGTGAGGAGGATGAGGACGGCTTACTTATCCACTTTACCAACTTCTCTGCATGTTGTGGGTCAACACGGCCAGCTGCCAAAAAAAGGAAAAGCGTGCCCCACGGCCACGTACTGAGGATGCACCGTGTCCATGACCAGCACTGTTGGCTGTAGACACAGAGCCTGCTTGCCCTCTTTTAGTGGCCTGTGAGCATCTGCCTCTCCTTGGTGGCCTTCCAGACATGCTGTAAAATTTTATTAGCAAAAGTTTACCAGGAACGGCCTGCAGTCAGATATAGGCTTGGCTAGATGAGAATGCAGTGTATATATATATGTAGGAGACTGTATATATATTTTATGCACTGCAGATCACTGAATCACCTGCCTTCCTGCCTGCCTGAAAGTGTATTTGAAAACATACACCAGGAATGACCTGCAGTCAGATATAGGCTTGGCTAGACTAGAATGCAGTGGATATATATATGTAGGAGACTGTATATATATTTTATGCACTGCAGATCACTGAATCACCTGCCTGCCAGAAATATAGTAGAAACAGTACACCACCAGGAACGGACTGTAGTGAGATCTAGCTAAACTGTATGCAGTGGATATATATATATGTATACTAGACTGACTGTATATATATATATATATATATATATATATATATATATATATATATATATATATATATATATATATATATATATATATGAAATACACTGCAGCTAACTGAATCACCTGCCTGCCAGATGTACAGTATAGTAGAAACAGTACACCACTAGGAACGGACTGCAGTGAGATCTAGCTAAACTGTATGCAGTGGATAGCTATAGATATATAGATATATATATATATATATATATATATATATATATATATATATATATATGTATATATGTATATATATATATATATATATATATGTATATATATTTATATACTAGACTCACTGTATATATATATATATATATGAAATACAGTGCAGCTAACTGAATAATCTGCCTGCCTGTCTGCCTGCTCAATCTAAATGACACTCTCTCTCCGTCCACGCCAGCAACGACACACTACACGTGCAGTCAGCCTTATATAGTGTCGGCATGGACTTAGTCCCCCTAAGCCATGATTGGCGAAAGGCACCCTGCCTTTGGCCAATTATGGCTCTCTTAGCTGAGAGCGCTGTGATTGGCCAAAGCATGCAGGTCTTAGTGCATGCTTTGGCCAATCATCATACAGCAATGCACTGCGCTCCTGCAGTGCATTATGGCCCATCACAGGCCACTCAAATTGGGCGCGAACGATCCATAATGTTCGGTTTTTGACGAACGGGCAAACAGCCAATGTTCGAGTCAAACTTATGTTCGACCCGAACAGAAAGCTCATCCCTAGCTGCCATCAACCAGACCTTTTGTTTTTATTTACACTTTTTTTTAAATAAAGAGAGATACTATGTACCCCTTACTCACGTGGGGGTGCCAGGATCTGAGGACCCCCTTATTGTTAAACAAGGCTTCCAGATTCTGATAAGCTGCCTGCCCACAGACCTTCACAACTACCTGACCAAGGTTGTGGGGAAAATGCCCTTGTCCTTGTCAACATGGGGCTTTACCTCCCCCCTGGCAAGGTATTCCCATGTTGAGGACATGTGACCTGGTATGATTCAGGAGGGGCGCATGCTCTTCAGCCTCTCCTGGCCTGCCAATGATGCATGCTCAGGTAAAGGACTGTTATGGATTTTTTGTGGGGGGGAGCCATACTTTTTTTGCATAAGGTTCCCCCTTAAAATTCTCCCTAAGGGCCTGGTATAGAATGCTGTGGGGATCCTCATTTGCATCTATCTCAGACTCTCATCTAGGATAAGGGTCTGGTATAGATGAATGTAATCCCCCAGATTGAAGCAGCTGGGAGCTGTCATTTTGCCTGGAAATGTAAACACACTTTATTCCTTGTAAATGTCAGTTTTGCTGTATTATGTTGCATAAATTGCACAGATGCACCATTTCACAGGCAGGGTTTAGGCATCACCCAGGCATGGTATTTAAAATACTTTTGCATTTTTAAAAGGATACTAAAGTCTTGCTTTCTTCATTTAAAAATAACAGACGTGTCATAATTACCTGCTCTGTGTAATGGTTTTGCGCAGAGCAGCCCAGATCCTTCTCTTCTTGGGTCCCTCTCAGGTGCTCCTGGACCCTCCCTCCTGATGAGTGCCCCCACGGCAAGCAGCTTGCTATGGGGGCACCCGAGCAGAGTCTGTTTGTGTTTCCATTCAGACAGAGAGCCATGGCTCGACCCCACCCCCTCTCTCCTTATTGGCTCACTGACTTTGATTGACAGCAGCGGGAGCCAATGAGGAGGGACAGTTAAGTCTCTCATGCAACATTGTTGGTTCAAGATGGGGTTCTGGTAAGTATTGGGGGGCTGCTGCACACAGAAGGTTTTTTTTCTTAATGCATAGAATGCATTAACCACTAGCCGACCAGCCGCCGCAGTTATACTGGGCGGCTGGGCAAATCACCGTAGCTGTACGTTGCTCACAGCAGGCGCGCGCACGTCACCAGAGACGCACGCACATGTTCTGCCGCATATCAGTGAAGCTGATGCGTGTGCTCGATGGGCGCGATGACCTTTGGGCACTCGCGATTGCTCGTGACAGAGCGAGAACCGGAATCTGTGTGTGTAAACACACAAATCCCGGTTCTCTCAGGGGAGAGGAGAGATATTGTGTGTTCATACTAAGTATGAACACCGATCTCTCTCCTCCCCTAGTCAGTCCCATAACCCCCACAGTTAGAACACACCTAGGGAATACAGTTAACCCCTTCATCGCCCCCTAGTGTTAACCCCTTCCCTGCCAGTGAAATTTATACAGTAATCAAGGGTTATTTTTAGGTCTGATCGCTGTATAAATGTCAATGGTCCCAAAATAGTGTCAAAAGTGTTTGATCTGTCCGCCGCAATGTCTCAGTCCTGATAAAAATGGCAGGTTGCCACCATTACTAGTAAAAAAAAATGATAATAAAAATGATGTAAATCTATCCCCTCTTTTGTAGACGCTATAACTTTTTATAAACCAATCAATATATGCTTATTGTGATTTTTTTTACCAAAAGTATGTAGAAAAATACATATCGGACTAAACTAAGGAAAAAATTTGTTTTTTTTTTTAAATTGGGATTTTTATTATAGCAAAAACTACAAAATATTGAGTTTTTTGCAAAATTGTTGCTCTTTTTTTGTTGATAGCGCAAAAAATAAAAACTGCAGAGGTGATCAAATACCACCAAAAGAAAGCTCTATTTGTGGGGAAAAAAGGACATACATTTTGTTTGGGTACAGTGTTGCACGTCCACGCAATTGTCAGTTAAAGCGACGCAGTGCCGTATCACAAAAAATTGCCTGGTCAGGAAGGGGGCAAATCCTTCCGGGGCTGAAGTGGTTAAGATAAAAAACCTTCTGACTTTAGAACCACTTTAATGTTTCTCTTTAAACATTAGTAAAATTGCTGCTTCACCCCAGACTGAGTTTTTTTTAGCATTTCTTTTTTTGCTTTAGTACATGCTCCCCATTGCATTCGACTCCCATTGACTTCAATAGGGTCAGGGTTGCCAACCATCCGTAAATTTACAGACAGTCTGTAAATTTCAACCCATGCCTGAGTTGTCCGTAAATGTTTGGTACAAAAAGGGTCCGCCCATAAAAAAATGGCTGCGAACTGACATTGGAATTGCGCATGCACAGTTCCAAAGTCAGCCAGGCTCGCATAAGCTCATACATGCTCGGCCATTTTCCATGGGGCGGGCGAATGGGCAGTGAGTTAGTGACGTCATGGTGCCATCTGGCACCATTTCTGAATTGTAGGCACTCGACAGCACATCAGCTGGCACGCCTCCTGACCAGGAGGCTGAACCCTGGCCTGCACCATGCACCATGGCTGGAGCCTGTGGGGACTCCCACCTCCACGCCACTGTAAGCACGGCCATACAGGGTCCTGGAGACCTGACTCCTGCACCATCTATCCATCGATCCATGTGTGCTATGTGATGTCTACACTTGAGGACTGAGGAGGCACAGCAGTTACCAGACAAGAGCAGCATTGCCTGGTGAGATTCACAGATGTCCACAATCTCTGGCTATCTCTTGTATCAAGTCCACAGCATCTATCCACCTCCTGTATCCTGTCCGCAGCCTCTAACCACCTCCTGTATCATGTACACAGCCTCTAACCACCTCCTGTACCATGTCCGCAGCCTGTAACCATCTCCTGTATCATGTCTGCAGCCTCTAACCACCTCCTGTGTCATGTCCGCAGCCTGTAACCATCTCCTGTATTATGTCCACAGCCTGTAACCACCTCCTGTGTCATGTCCGCAGCCTCTAACCATCTCCTGTGTCATGTCCGCAGCCTCTATCCACTTCCTGTATCCTGTCCGCAGCCTCTAACCACCTCCCATATCATGTACACAGCCTCTAATCATCTCCTGTACCCTGTAAATTTCACTTCGGGGGGGAGGGGGGTTTGGCAACGCTGAATGGGGATCTGGTTCAGCACCCAAACTTTAGCAATGTTTGCTGAACCCGCACCAAACCAAACCCAGGTACATTTGGCTCATGCCTGATCAGCAGCACTGAGATGCAACAAAGGATGTAAAAAACAAACACAGTACTTTATTTAAACAAATGTCCGATGCTTCTGATAAATTGTTTTTGCAAACTATAAATGTAATTCAAATCTCTGCTGATCTGCATTTTTACAAAAATTACCAACTGTTTGCTTTATTTTACAAATCTATCATTTAAATGAAGAACGTTGAATAAATGTTTACGTCTGCACTTATAACTGTGCATCCAAAGTTATTAAACCTTTAAATCATCTAAAGACTTTAAAAACAGAGAAGGTTATAAATAATATTCTTGAATCACTAATACTTTTACTATAAGTGCCAGCTACTGGAATTTTTAGAATTAGCATTAATCATAAGCCAAAAACCACAGCTCAAACAATGACTTCTGCAAATAAAAAATATATTTACTATAAAAGTAAATGATATTTGAGTACTTTCTTCTCATGCAAAAAGGTATAAGATTATTTTTAAATGATAATCCATATAAGAAAAGTAATGCCACCCTGTTGTTTCTTTTATCTATTTTATATATATACTTTTATATATTTTTTAGGCTCTTATGCCAGAGTTCCCAAACCTTCCCAGTTATTGCAGTTATTATGAGGTGTATCCTTTTTCTGGTCACTTCTGCAGGGAGAGTAGACAACAGTTAATTATACTCGTTTTTTTTGGGGGGGGGGGGGGCAGGGCTTATTCTTTAAAGCAGAACACAAGCCAAATATAGCAAGACAAAAATAAGTAGACCATTAAAGATAAAATTTAAAAAAAAAAGATTTTGCTGCAGCATTTACATTCAGTTCAGAAATTTCCCCATGCAGTTTTTTTGAGAAGTTCCCCCAGGGGGGTTTTAATGCAGCAAAATAGGTCAGTCAAAGTATAAAAATTATATTAAGGTCTTTATTGGATAAATTACAAATGCATGTTAGTGTTTAAATATAAACTCTGGTTGGAAAAATACAATAATCATTTCATATTACAGCCAAGCAACCATATAATCATACAGCATACATTATGCACCAATTTTCACGAGCACAATGCTGTTAGATTTACCGCTGAAGAGTGAAATGAAAGACCTCGCAACCAGAAAGCCCGTTGAAGGATCCAGTGGACTCCATGGCTGTCCCAGCCTCTCCGGGAGAGGAAATACGGCCTAAGGGGCTTACAAGAAACCACACTGTGAGACACGCCCTAGGGGAACGAAGGAGAAAAGCGGCACCTGCAGCAAATTAAGTATCAAGAGGGAATCAGGAATGATTGGACTCCTGACACTAATAAATGTCTAATTAATATTCATATCAAAATGTACATCCACTATAGATATTCTTATCAATGTGTGAGCTCGTTGCAAGGGAACCAGTGTCCTCTAAAGAGTAGAATAATATAGTGATAATTATATGATAAATGAAAGAGGTAGTTTGTATGACAACAATAGTGCTGAGTGAGCAAGATGTACAAAATTAAACAATGTGAATAATAACCATTTATAAATAGGGTGGTGAAATATCATTATGTGTCAATCAAAAACACTAGGAAGTAAAAACAACCAAATAAATAGTGACAAAAATTATATGTTGTGTGTGTGTAAAATATCAGTGCAGTCTTAAAAAAAAATGGGGTTAAATAAGTGTGGGTGAGAGTAAAAGTAAGTTTGTCAAGAAACAATAAAATATATGACCTAACTGTAATTATGCATGATAAGTGAAGGCTCTATAAGCAAAGAAAAGAGCCAAATGAATATTGAATATAAATGTTGTTTTTTTATATTATCTAATTACAATGTGCTTATTGGTTACAGCCTAAATCGACTTAAAGCCTATTATAATAGGAAAGCCGGTTATCCTATGTGGGAGATGCTGTACTTACATTGAGCCAAATCCAGGTTGTGCAAGGGATTGTGTGTTGATCACTCTGCAGCCTGGTATTTATCTAGTAGGTTTAATTGGGTTGGAATCATTAGATGCAGGTGTCGCCTCCCTCTCCTCCAGGATAAGGTGTCGTGGCCGCAAAAAAAAAAAAAAATGCGGCCGTGTGGTTCCCTCAGCGTTCCAGAAGGCCTAAGCCCCGACCACGTCATCCTTGCTGCAAAAAAGTGACATTGTGGCAGAGTGCGCATGCAGGAAAATCCACGCATGCGTGGTATGACAACAAACGTCCGGGGATGATCACGGGACGCCGCCGGCAAGGTATTGTTCCCCCTAGCGGCCAAAAGGTATGGTCGCCATAGGAACATGTAAGGGGGAATGCTGACGCTAATCCCCTACCTTGCCTGCTCCTTTTTTTCCTACATGCATATTTTCCTTCACTAACCTCTCCAGTTTGTTATCCTGGGCCCATACACACCTAGCCTAGTAACTTAACAATGTTTTTTGTCAGCTGAGTTTTTGTGCTTAGCCTAAACACAACCTAAAATGTGTCCAAATGTTATTGTTGTCCTCCAATTCAGGCAGAGTGCAAGAGGCCATTTTTTGGGGCACAAACTCATTTGTAACCCCCCCTCAAAAATGCTAAGTCAACAGATACAAATACTCTATCTGCTGACTTTGCCAAACCCACACTATCCCTCTTTTGTGGTCTTATTTCAGTATAAATTCACCCAACTATGTAGTGCAAGGGCCTCACTGATTATCTACAAATTGTAACATAGACAGTTTTTGTCTCCTATTATATTGATATGTATTTTATGAATGTCAAAATGTGCTGCAATTTGGACAGTGTGGATTCATATTTTTAGATTATGACACTTCTTACCTGTCCACTGGGTTGCCAATAGTGTAAGTAAGGAGGGGCTGGCTAAAGTATCCCAGATCATTTATGCAAACAGCTCTCTTGGAAGTGGAGAGGGTTACCTGTCCAAAACATCTACCCATTTCCTCCCCCCACCCTAAAATTTTGCTAATGGGCCACCAGAAGGGAGGATGAATCAGATAAGTTGACCTCACTTTATCTTTAAATACTCATTTAATTTTTCTCCTTATGTTGGCTAAGCATGTTTGTGTCAAATCTGCTTGCAATGTTATGTGCAGAAGTAGTAATTTTTTTTCTTTTTTTAATCCACAGTTTTCTTTCAAACGCGCAGCAATGGCAGGACTTTGCAGCCCAGTTACTCCATCAGTGGGATTTTCTCAACTGTGGTGGTGCTATTGATAGAAAACATGTCTGGATTGACCCACCACCCAACTTGGGCTCATATTATTTTAATTATAAGGGCTTTTGCAGCATAGTCCTGCTAGCTGTAGTGCCTGCCACATATGAGTTCTTGTATCTGGATGTTGGGAAGAACGGCCGCAACTCTGATGAAGGAGTCATTATGCAGATAGATTTCTACAGGCGTCTCCAGAATGGCACCTTAAACTTGCCACCTGCTGAGGAGAATGTTGAGGGCCTCAATTTTGTTTTTGTTGCAGATGAGGCCTTTGCTCTGGGGGAACATCTTATGAAGCCATTTCCTATCAGGAACCTCACCCCAGAGCAGAGAATATTTAATCACAGGTTCTCTCGTGCCAGAAGGGTGGCTGAAAATGCCATTGGCATCCTCTCCAGTCAGTTCAGGCTTTTTTTAACACCAATTAACCTGGCGCTATACAAAAATCAACCATGTGGTATTGTGCTGCTTTATCCTCCATAATTTTTTACGGAGGAATGCTAGCAGCTACCTTGCCTCAGTGCCACCTGATGCGGACCCTGCTGAAGAGGCTGCAGCTCGGCCATCTGTGGGCGTGATGACGTCTCTCGAAAATGCCCGTGCTGGATTGCATTCCCAAAATGCCTGAGATCTACAGCAAAAATACCAGGATTATTTTGTGGGCAGTGGCTTGGCAGCAAATTGTAGCTGATCAGGAATAATATATTTCTTTGATCATCTTTTTTCTTTAGAATAGTAGGAGAAAGATAGAACCCTTGTGAGATTTTTTTTTCAGGCTTTATCTCTGTTGCAGAGTAATTCTCACTTCCTGCCCAGTGAAACCATTTTCCAAATTTTAGTAAATGGAGATAAATCTCTCTGATTACTGTCTTTGAAGCTCCAGCAGCTATCTTAAGCCCAGCTATATTTCCTGTCAGAACAACATCAAACATTATCAATCTCCTCTTCTGATCTGTACTATTGCTGCCTTGTCGGTCACAGCTATCTCTCAATCATTTTTGCTTTTTGGCATGTGTGGGCAACTGGGCATGACCTTTAGGGTGGGCATCAGTAACTGTAATGTTCTTCCTGAACATAATATAAAAGAACACTTTCCATGCATCTGCTGCTGAGTTGCTTTATTACACTATATTAGAGACCACAGACTACAATGTGTAAGGTGATTTTGAAGCCATCAACTAGCCAGCCATGGCAGCCAGAGATATGACCTCCTTCAGCATGCTGCAAGTTCCAGCCTACAGTAGTCAATGCTGCTCATTTAAAGGATTTTCAGCTTTGACTCTTGAGCTAGCATCTTTTCGTTCAAGCTACTTTAGTTACCTGGCAATTGGCTTTGCTTCTGAATTTGCCATACAACCTCACAGTTAATGGGGTCCCTAACTAACTTCCCTGCACCAATTGTCTGGTGAAATTCCCTTACATTTAAAGGGGCACCCATATATGGCTTTATAACGTTACAAAGCAAAACACAGAGACAAAGTCAACAGTTCTTATCATTTTTAATATTATATATTACTAGTGGATTGCCCAATATGTCCCTGTAGCCTCTTCACTAGACTGTCAAACTCATCATCATCAGTCTTATTAGGCTGGATAGCTAATTGTTTTTAAACACATTTACTTAAATCAAATGGCATATTACAAATACTAGCTACAACTAGTGAGATTATTGCTATTGTTATTGTGCAAATAAAATATGGAATCAAGGTAACGCTGACAATGTTCTTTGAATGTCTGAAATTGACATATAAACCTTGTGGGCTCAAATTGTAGCAATGTTTTTTTCAAAGAATTTTACATTTATGAACTGCTGTTTTCTCAATTCAATAAACAAACTATTTTAAACAGACATTAAAAACCTTGGTTCAGGTCAGTTTTTGTGAATATTTGCACAATTGTCTCAATTGGCTGTGATATCTGCACAAGGCATTGAGTAGACGTGTGCATCTTCCTTTGTGGGTGGACTAGCATGGTATCTGACACATTAAGGAATTTCTTCAATTTGATTTCAGATTCAATATTGCAAACTTCTCTCATCTGGTTTCCATAACCCCCAAGGGGTTTGGATAGTCCTGTTTGAGACGTCCTGTCATCATTCTGCAAGCATACATTAACATCTGACATGCAGATTGCCAGCAGAAATAAAAATTAGCGGATTCAGCAATTTGCAGTGTTTTAATTTGGTTGGATATTTGTATGCAAATCTGCAAAGAGCCATGCCTTTCATTTATGCAGACTGTTGTGATACATGGATTGCATCATTCCCCACAGACTTGACAAATTTACATAAAATAGAAAAAATAGCAATTCCCTGATATATTGGTCTTGCAAATCGATTCACTTTTGAGTGACAGCCAGTAGAACTCTATGTGAAATATGGTGTAAATCTGGAACAGCAAACATGATTAATCTACTTTTAGCTAAACTTTAGCGTAATAATTTAAAATGAGAACTCACTTAAGGGATGCTCTTTCTTATAAGAAATTGTTGTCACAACACTGTATTGATAGTCACAAAAGAATGCATGTTCTCTACATACATTTTGTTAACAATTTTCTTTTTTTTAATAGGAAGTATGACAAAAATTCAGATAATTAGTAGAAATCCACCCATTGGTCTCGATGGGCCCCATAAACTTATTCAATATTGTAATGAAGTCTTGTCAACATCTTGTACTTGCAAACTTTCCATGTTATTTCTCCTTAGAGATGAAAAACGATGATGCTGATGTAGTGGACTAATGAGATCATTGCCCTGCAGTTCAATTCTAAAATAAACATGTAGAACTATCTGATATTTCCTCTTCATATATTTGCTTTTGCCTTGAATGTGTGAAATATACCTCCTAGCTCTGTGCTGAGAGGAAACAACGCAATGCGGTTAAAGAATGACATTTTTATCCCAAAGAACAGGACAAATTAGTCAAATAATTCTGTTTTCTTTTTGCACAGGCTCACAGAGGTGAATTAAATGTTCTTGTAGTCATTACCCAGTTAAAGGAAAGTCTTTGCAGACACTGTTAGAGATTTTCTTAAATTAAATAAAACAATATGGATAACATTTAATAGGTCACTCTGCAACATAACAGTATTTTCTTCCAGATGCTCAACACACACAACACAACACCTACTAGTCCAATCTAATACCCCTGAATTTTTTTTAGGCCACATGCTCTCATTCTTCTCTGGAAGAGGGTGGGTCTAATTCTTTTACAGCCTCTGCCAAATGACCCATCAGCAGATGCCATTTTTGTTATTAGGAAAGGACACCCTCCAAACAGAGACCTTGTTGCAAACTACAGTGAGAAAGATGGGGCAAACTCTGGTACAGGGTCATCTGAGATAGCCAGCAAATTGAGGTTGCGTTTCTACACAAAATGATTAGGACTAAACATGTGCTTACATCAATTGACTATAGCAACTTTATAAAGGTAAAAAATAGGAATTGCAGAAACGTGTAGCAAAACTGTGGGCGTTGCTTTGGTCGGGGCCCAATCCTTGTCTCAAACTGACTCTAGGTGCAGGATAACCTCAGCCCATCCATTGATACTTGAGCATCCAAACATACAAAAAAATTAGAAACCATGTTCAACACCCACTGCACATAAAACTATATTTTATTTTTTTCCTTCTTCTGATCTTACAATTAAGCTCATTCATGAATGAAACATGTCAGAGAAACCCAAGCAGATGGACTGAAGACTGGCACAATAATTTTTTTTTTCTAAAATTCAGAAACCAGAATGTCATCACTATATAGGCAGGTCCTTGGTGCCTCACAGAGGCTTAGTGAAATAGCAGAATTTAACCAGATTCGGAAACAAGTGAAATTACTATTATTAAAGTGATTGTAAACAATCACCTTGTAAAACAACCCGTTTAAAATAGAAATAAAATCAAAAAATTTTGTATAGCTATAAAAAAACATTATAAATGCCCTTTTTTTATAAGTGATCTCATTCTCTCTGTTCTCAGCTGCATAAGAGCTGGGGGAGGAGAAGCAGCAGTACAGTGAACTTCCCAGTGAATGGCTGTGCAGTGGGGGCATGTTAGGACAAGCCTGATCATTGGAGGAGCACAGCTAGAGAACTGACCGCAGTGTGTTCTCCTGTTTAGTGTGGTCAGTTTTTAATAGGAAAGCAGAGGGACTGGCAGGAACACAAGGGATTTCACATAAAGGAAGCAATACAAAGAGAACAGGATACTTTCTCATATAAGTACATGGTACAGCAGCCACATATCAGGAATGTGAAGTGTTGGGGTAAGGCTGTCCAGAAAAAAAGAACACTAAAACGGTGCTATAATCATAATTCACAGTATGCAAGTATGACAATCTTTCCACAGTGCTTCTTAGGGGGGCTATAGTGTCTTGTCACATAAAGTTGGAAAGTACTGGAAACTACAGAGGGTGGTGTTTGGAACCAGGAAAGATAATAGACAGCATTTTTGGAGGGTCAGCTTCAGCTCCATTTGGAAGCTCACAGGGATTTGGATAGTAGGGCAGCCAGTTGCCAGAATGATTATTTGGGTCAATAGGTTAAATTAATTTCTAATTGTTTTATATTCCACTTGAGGGTGCCATCTTTGTCCCATTGAGGAGATTTATCCTTGTAACTTCCTAGCCTCTAAGTACAATGGGAAGTGATAGGAAATCTCTCCAAAATGATCTAAGTCTCCAAAATGATCTAAAGCTCCCCTCGAGCCTCCCCAGTGTGAAAGCCCGAGTGCTTTCACACTGGGGTGGTGCGTTTGCAGGACCAAAATAAAGTCCTACAAGAAGCATCTTTGGGGCGGTGCGGGAGCAGTGTATACACCGCTCCTAAACTGCCCCTGCCATTGAAATCAATGGTCAGCGCTGCTGAAGTGCCGGCAAAGCGCTTCGGCAGCGGCGGTTTGCGTGCGTTTTTAACCCTTTATTCGGCCGAAAAGTGGCGTTTTAACAACAGTAAATCTAGTGGCGCTTTACCACCAACGCGGCCGCGCTAGCAGTGTGAAAGGGCTCTTTATGTCCTAATGACAATGATCACCAGGACAAATGCAGAGAGGGTGAATCTCCCTAACGAGGACACAGGCACCAATAAAAATATGACAGAGGTTTTAACACCTCACTACTCTATTCAAATTTTAAAAGTTTTAGTTTTAGATACATTTTTATATTTTTAAACTAATTAATCAGTACTCAGTAATAAATGATACTAGGCCTCATGTATAAATGTCAAAAAGCAAAGTGCTCCTCTTGTCCACATTAAACAATCTGATTCTATGCTGGACACCAAATAGACCCAGACATCACCAAAATTCTAATATAATTTCATTTACACACCAGGCCTCTAAGTAATATGAACGCTGTAAAATTGTACATACACAAGTGTTTTAATGGGATACTATAAGCCAAAGTCCAATCGTTTTTGGAGCTACAACTGATCTACCAGTGTCTTAGAGAACTAGGCTTAATACATTTGTTTAATTCATAACTTTTCAATGACTCCTTTTTACTGTTCACTCCACTGAAGGACAATGACACCTTCAAGCAGCTTATGCCATTATGAATACCATATTGGCAAGGTTTTAGTAATAGATTTCTGAATGTTATGAAAAGCTCAAGTAATAATGGGCACTTTAGATGTAATTCCTGTGCTCTATAAATGGCTAGTAACTTCCCTTGTGGAAACAGTTTTTGCAGCTTCCTCCAAGCAGGCTTTTACTCTAACCACAAAGAGACATTTCCTCTTCTGTTAGTTCATTTCACATCTCCTAGAACACATGCTGACTGTTTGAATGAGACTTTTTATCTTTTACTGGGAGACAAATTCATCTGAATGTGCCAGATATCCCATCATTAGCTCTCACACTGTGATGGTTTATAAATAAGAACTTGAGCGTCCACTCGGCCAGCAAGTGAAAACTTTCAGCTGCTGGATAAACATTAAGGTATCAATCACCATTCCATCTCTTGAAGATGTATTAAGAGGTTGCTGTGCTTTTCCACTATAAATTGATTTGTTTATCAGATCTTGGATGTGTGTGTAGAATAAGAAACTACGGGCATAAATTCTGAATTTTAAAAGATTAATTTATTACAGTAGACCTATACACAAATGTTAACAAAGCACTACTAATAGTCTTGCTAAGATACACTATATTACCAAAAGTATTGGGACGACTGCCTTTACACGCACATGAACTTTAATGGCATCTCAGTCTTAGTCCATACGGTTCAATATTGAGTTGGCCCACCCTTTGAAGCTATAACAGCTTCAACCTTTCTGGGAAGGCTGTCCTTAAGGTTCAGGAGTGTGTCTATGGAAATGTTTGACCATTCTTCCAGAAGCACATTTGTGAGGTAAGGCACTGATGTGGACATAAAAGCCTGGCTCATAGTCTGCTCTAATTCATCACAAAGGTGTTCTATCCGGTTGAGGTCAGGACTCGAGTGAAGTTCCTCCACCCCAAGCTCGCTCATCCATGTCTTTATGGACCTTGCTTTGTGCACTGGTCCAAATCATTTGATGGAGGGGGGATTATGGTGTAGAGTTGTTTTTCAGGGGTTGGGCTTGGCCCCTTAGTTCCAGTGAAGGGAACTCTTATGGCGTCAGCATACCAAGACATTTTGGACAATTTCATGCTTCCAACTTTATGGGAACAGTTTGGGGATGGTCCCCTCCTGTTACAATATGACTATGCACCAGTGTACAACGCAAGGTCTATAGACATGGATGAGTGCGTTTGGGGTGGAGGAACTTGACCGGCCTTCAAGGAGTCTATGGAGCCACGCTCCATAGACACTCATAGCAAGGCTTAGCCCTGCCACCCGCTTCCCCTCACTGCATTTGAGTGACAGCTCCTGTCTGAGTCCCTGTGTGAAGAGGAAGATAAGGGAGAAGCGATGCAGCAGGACAGAAAGACATAAAATGCTTTGGCTTTATGACCAGTTTAAATATAGAGTTAAAGTGGTTGTAAAGGCAGAAGGTTATTTATCTTAATGTATCCTATGCATTACGATAAAAAACCTTCTGTGCACAGCACCCCCCCCAGCACCCCCCAATACTTACCTGAAACCCTCTCTCGATCCACAAGTACCTCAGCCATACGGGACTCTTCCTACTGATTGGCTGAGACACAGCAGTGGCACCATTGGCTCCCGCTGGTCATTCAAACTCAGTTAGCCAATCAGGAGAGAGCATGGGCGTGGCCGAACCGCAGCTCCATGTCTGAATGGATCCGTGGAGCTTCAGCTGGGCTCAGGTGTTCCCATACCAAGCTGCTTGCTGTGGGGGCGCTCGCAGGAGGGAAGGGCCAGGAGCTCCAGCCAGGAACCTGAGAAGAGGAGGATCCGGGCTGCTTTGTGCAAAACCAACTGCACAGAGCAGGTAAGTATAACATGTTTGTTATTTTAATAGAAAAAATAATTTAACTTTACAATCACTTTATTTTGAAAGGTTGTTAAATTTTATATAACATGCACAGGCTGCTTGAATTTCAGCTGATTCCTGCTAAATTGGCCAAAATTTGTTCTGTAGGTAGCCTTGTCAGTTACAACTGGTTCAAAAAATAGTTGATTTTTCCATTGACTTTTGTTGAAGAAGACAAGTGGAAAACTGTTGGCTGTGCAGTTACTCCATCAAAACAAATACAGTCACTGTTCAGATATTCAGCAGCTTTTGGTCCTGCTGGTTGTGGAATTCGATACCTGGCAGGGGGAGTCTCTCATCCATGTTGTTTTGCTTGGATAGGAAAATTGGTTGATTTCTTATGTTCAGCCACCTGGGACTAAAGGTGCATGGCTAGCTTTATTAAAATTTTTGGGTAGCAATGAACTTTAAATCCTAGGCTTTTGGTCATGTTGCCAACACTGAAGGGAGAATGGGGTAGCATTTAAAGTGGTTGTAAACCCTTACATACAGTATACCCAGTGAAGTGACTGGCCTCAGGTGATACACAGAGATCAAACAAATCATACTTTATAAGTTGTACCTGTCTGCTTGCAGAATTCTCTTTACATCTGTACAAAGTACAAAATGTATAAAGCTTGTCTGAGCTGTCAAAAAAGGGGGTGGAGAGCTGAAACTACACTCTGCAGAGCTTAGTGACGAGAGGTCTGAGAGCTGATTGGAGGAAAGGGCACACTCCCCTTCATACAGCCCACAGAAATTAAGCTGAGGCTGTCAATCTGCTGCAACTCACCCCCCCCCCATCACCATGTTTCTTTTGGTGTTGGGAAAACTTGTCAGAAGTGATTTCATGCTGATAGCAGAGGAATGAAGCAGCTTACAGAAATGACACTTAGTGCTCTTAATTGAGACAAGCACACACTATACGAGGCATATACTTTGTTCAAATTTCATGACTGTGGTTTACAGCCATTTTATGCATTTTAGCCTTCTACAATGTCTTTTTTTAAATGGTTAAAGTAGCGTAACTATATACAAAGAGTCTTTGCAGACCTATCCCCGAGGTGGACAGTCTGTAAAATAAATGGAAACAGGCAAATGCTCTATGAACAATGTACATATTTGTTATTTTTCAAAGCCTGACTGACAGTATTTATTAACAGAAATCTTGGCATTGGTGGCTTTTCAGATCTCACAACTCAACAGCTTTTACCCACACTGCCTACAAAAGCACACCCATCAATGCTCTACCTACCTCAGCCTTCACATCGTTTCACTCAGTTGCTGTAAAACAGCTTCTCAGATCTCCCTTGCAAAAGCATTGCAGTAAAAGCTGTATGACATCATCTCGTTAAACACATGTATACTCTCTCCATAAACATAGCAGAGCTACACCTTATTTTCTTCCTGCCTCTATAGTCCCAGGCTTATCTTTGAGCCTTCTGCCTCTCATCATGAAGACATTAAATCCTGCTGCATCAGGAAGCCCATCCAGACAATGAACACTTTGCTACATAAAGACAGACACAGTGGGGCTGATTTACGAAAGCTGTGCGCCATCAGTAGAGGCGCACGGCAAGGCACAATGCACATTTTCCTATTTACGATACGGTGCGCCGGGAAGAGAGCGCGAATCCCCCATTTACTATAGCAATCTCGGCGCACGGGAGACTGCAGTCTGTGTGCCACTATGGACATGGCGCACACCATATTCAATTTAATATTAACAGAATATGGAGGTGCCAATATTATGGGGTGATGTGAGAAAGTTTATTAACAACTGCCCAAGTAACAAATATGCCCAAAATAGAATAAGAAAGTAACTTTTTCAGAGCAACCCTGCTTTGCCTGCAAGTATGTTTAGAACTGCGCGAGATCAATGTAAGCACTGCTCATGCGCAAGCGGTTCTTGCGCTCGTTCAAATGCGTTTTTTCACTGCGCGGCCAAAATCTTAGTAAATGTCAAGCAACGTAAATGCAATTGCGTGGATTGAACGGGCGCACCTCTAAACTTGACATTTTTATTTTTACGCTGGTTCACCTTTATGTATTTTTTTAAGAATATTTACACACAGGTCATGTTAGCGTGTTACGTTGCCAACATGTGACATGCACCTTGTTAAAATTATGTAAAAAGGCTCTCGCTCCTCTAGCTCCATTCTAAAGGGCATTTAACCTTCCCCCTCTAATGCATATGATTTCCTTGGGCTAGCCTTTGCTTTTAAAGGGGAACTCCACACTCCATTCTCCAATGCTTTTGTCGCCCCCCTCTAATCCCTTGGATTTGCATGGGCTAACTTTTTCTTTTAAAGGGGGACTCCACACTCCATTCTACAGTGCTCTTGTCTCCCCCTTCTAATGCATATGATTTCTTTCGGCTAACTTTTGCTTTTAAAGGGGAACTCCACACACCATTCTACAATGCTCTTATCTCCTCCTCTAACCCCTTGGATTTCCATGGGCTAGCTTTTGCTTTTAAAGGGGAACTCCACACTCCACTCCATTCTCCAAAGGCTGGAAGCTGCCTTCACCAATCCAAACCACATCTTTTTCAGAGCATACAACAGGGCCAGCTAGGAAAAGGGCGAGAAGAGCAATCCCCTAACCCCCTCCTGAACCATACAAAGCCACATGCACTCAACATAGGTGGCTGCCTTTGGGGCATGTTGGGCTCATCACAATACCAATCATAAAGCATCTTGTACCCACTAGTTTAAAGGGCTTTCCACATTCTGTTAAGCCCCCTGTCTGCAGCCCCCCACAACCCCAGCCTAGGGTAGTGTGGAAGAGGCCCTTGTCCCCCTAAATATGGGAAAAAGGTGGTTGACTTTTGGGGTGCCCGAGCCCCTCCTGCCCCCAAGCATCTACCCCCTTTCATGAGAAAAAAAGGGGGGTTGAATCGCGCTAAAACAGATTGGTGATCATACACATCATCACCAAACCAAATATTTAGAACTAAGTGAAGAGTTCCCCTTTAGTGTATACATAATATACAAAACACATGTCAAATGAATAATCAATCCAAAAATAAAATGTTCAAAGTGATAATAAAAAGTCCATGTATAAAAAATAAATCACCCAAGTGATATGAAAGTATCTTAAAAAAGTTCCAAAAAACATAAATTCTTGCTGTGAGAAGAAAAAAACGTGCTTGCTCCACCACCGTGAAATCAGACTGGCCACTTACCAGAAACTCATGATCCCCCATTACAGAGGATCAGAGAAAGCTGTTTGTTAATACTGCTTCCAACCACGACCAATGGATTAGAGACCTTATACCGAGACGGAACATCAAAGACTGCAGGGTCAGGCTAAAGATGTTCACACTGACAGGTACTCAGACATCAGCCCACAGCATTGCAGATACAGTCATAGAAGGAAAAAAAGGCTCCATATAGTGTAAAATCATAGACTTTATTGGATAAGTAAAAGGTTAAACTCACATGTTAGTAGACAATAGTAGGCATGTAGTGTAGTCTGGAGCGCCGGAAGCTCACAGACAGCCCGTCCTACTGGAAACAACAGCAGCAGTGGGAGGTGACGAGAACACGTCGCTCTGCCCTACGTGTCGTTTTGTGAGTCACATCATCCAGGGGCACCAGGCACCAGGCACCCCTTTTTTTCTTTGTTTTTTATTTAATTTCACTGTGTTTGTGTTACATAGATGAATATAATTGTTATTGTTTATGTATTTCACTGTAGCGCAGTTATTCCCCTCATTTTTCTTACCCCCTTTCATGGGCTGGCTTGCTTTGTGTTTGGCTAGGGATTTGTTAGTGTGTGGGAGGGGCACAATATTTTTTTTTGAGCTTGGGGTGGGATTTTTCACGTGGGGATTCTCATTTTAAGCCTTAACAGACCCAAATGGCATTGTATGTATTGGGGGGGGGGGGGGGCAGGCTATTTTTTGTTTTGTGTTAAAATCTTGCAGCTGCAATGTAGATTTGTAACTTTTCTCTAAAGCCGTACATCTTTGAAGCAGCATTTTGGATACATGCTACAGATGCACCACTTTACAGGCAGAGTAGCCCCCCCCCCCCCCCAAGTTACTAGCTTTAAAGCAACTTTGCATTTTTAAAGGCACTTCTCCTTGTTTCGTTTTTGGGGTTGTCCAAATTGGTGACATTAATATATGTCCCTTAGGGTGGGACCTGGGCCCCTATACCCATTTTAAGGCCAATAACTAGAAGATAAGCCAGCCAAGTGGGGACTAGCAAAATTAACAAGTCAGTTCCCATAGACTGCAATGGTATTTATTGTATAAATTTTGCCCATGTGTTTTTTGCTTTCCTTGCTCTTTTCCAAGTCCTGTTTTGTTGACCAATAAAATTTGTAGCAAAGTTTTATGTTCTATGTGTTTTGTTAATTTTCATGCAACAGATTTCCCAGCTGCAGCTTAACTAGGCTGATTGGCATGGCAAAACAAAAAAAGGTGTGATTTGTCTAAAAGTTACTTTCCTGGTGCCTTCATGGTACCATATGCATGGATTGTGAATATGCTGCCATGGATAGTCACCAGGAAAGGAAAATTACAGAGAAGTAAGTATTAAAATTTTCAATTTTAGTGCAGGTGTTCGCAGCCTCAGTCCTCAAGTACCCCTGACAGGGCATGTTTTGGCAATTTATCTTAGCTAAAATAGCTGTCCAAAATACCAAGCCATTGACTGTGATTTAAAGCACCTGGGCAAGATGAAGGAAAACCTGCAAACATGGCCTGTTGGGGGTACTCAAGGACAGGGTTGAGAAGCACTGAGCTAAAATCGAGCTCAAGAAAATCCTATTCTAATTGTGGGCATTTGAGGGAAACCAAGTGAGTGTTAGAACCTGTCAGGGCTGGGCTCAGTCCTTCCTTCTCTGAGAGGCCACTTAGCTGTCGGCTAATTGCCAGCTCCTATCTCTCCACAGTTACTCAGCTGTTGATGATATCCTGCTAGTTAGCCCTGCCTACTTAAGCCGTCCAGCCCAGAGGATCTTTGCCTTTGCCTTAGTCAACATCACAGAGACACTCTCCTGCATTCCTGTTAAAAGACTTCCTTGGCTGACATCCCTTCTGGCTCCAGATGCTGCTTGCTGTTTTACTACGCTCATCTCCGGCTCCCTGATGTTTGACTTTTTTGACTATCCGTTCCGGTTCCTGAACTCTGGCTATGTTTTGACTACGTTCTATTTACTTTTATTAGTAATCAAGCGTGATTTAACTGTACTTCTGTCTCAGTCTGATTTCATGGTTCCTGACAGAACCCCTGCTTGTCTTTTTTAGGTTGGGCTTTGTGTCCCTTTTCTGAAAATTGGCTTCACTTCCTGTCACATAGCCAAACAGAAAGTGAAGGTAAAACCATACCAATGTCTCTCCTTGGGGACACACAGGTCAATCTAACTAGTGCCCCCATTAGGCAAATTGCACTCTAGCACTTTGTTGTGTACACCCCACTTTATTAGGTCTTTTGGGGTTTATTAAAGGCAAATTCATTCTGCAATACAAGTGGGAGCTCTCCAAAAGAGAAACCCAGTGAATTTTTCTGACAGATACACTTAGCCCTAAAGGGTTAAACATAGAGCTTGACATAAACTGCTTTATAAGTGATTACTGAGTCTAGTGTAATCTTTGGTATAATTATATACAGATACACTGGTCAGAAAAATTGAATAATGATTGGAGGTCAACTGTACAGTGCTTATTTTTAATTTTAATTTTATTTCACTTCATAGTTTATTTCTCGAAAAATATGTAGTGAAACTTTCCCCTGTTTATTGAAAGGGGTGTCCTTTCAGATTTTAGTCTTTGGAAAATATTAGAGAAGCTATTTTAGAAGAAACATATAGTTGAGTTGTATCTATCTATTTATTTAGAATGTATGTTTGGTTTGGGTAGGGTGATGTTAGTCCCAACCGTAGTTGTAGTAATGCACCCACCAACAAACATCTTTATGTGTTTTTAGACACTTTCTTAATCATATATTTTGATTTTATTCGCATTGATATGTATTCGTTTTTCATATATATATTTTATATTAGTTTTAGTATGTATATGTTTATATATATATTATATTTACTAACACCTTATCTTTGCTGACACCTTATCAATGAATTTACTAACGTCATTGAGATTTATAATGAATATTGGGTTGGGTGTAATCAGTTAAACGTTTTATATTAATTGCAATTTTAATTATAAATGGTTTTCCTTTATATCAGCTATGACATGATACGAGTTAAGATTGTAATGGTCTATGACTTAATGTTGGCTGGTATTTGATTGTTACTATCATATTGGCTTTCTTTTAGTATGTGGATACCGCTTTTTCTGTGCACCGTAAGAAAATAGTGGTGGTAGGTACGTAATTGGTTAACCCCAATTACATACTCTATATAAAAATACCGGGACGCTGCGCCATAAGACCACGCCCTTTGACAAAGTTGTAATGATGAAACGCGTCAGAGCATGATCTTATGGTGACCGGAAATTGCGCCATCGATGCTGTGCATTCCAGGACCCAGAGAGCTGAACCGAAAGGAGGAAGTGCCAAATGCCGAGATGATCCCGATCTCCACCGAAGCACACTCGGTTCCCTTAGCTTTTGGGAAAAGTGAATTGTTTTAAGCTCACATAATACCGACCTTGAGTTATACGACCACTTTTGAACATACATAGTGTCATCGAATATTGGATTTTATTGAGTTACATAATAATTGGTGAAACGGAATTAGACTATGTGGAGTCTCTCTTCCTATGTCCTTGGATTTCGGAGGTCCCTATAAAGATATCTGGATTGAACATATTGCAGGATACTGATTGAGGCCTGATAACCTTCGGGTTCTGGTGAGTTTAAACCCCCTGGGGGTGTGTTGAGCACGTGGTGGAAGAAAGAATTTTGATGAAAGGTGCACTCATCAGCTTTAAACTCCATCTGTGTACACTAGAGACTGTTTTTACTCACCTTTATCCACATATCTACCTGTTGTAACCATTTTTGCGTATCTGGTAGTGACCATATACTAGCCGGTCAGTTTGTTCGTTAACTGATGGGAGGGCCGCTTTGATATTTATTTGCTACTGTCTAACAGTTTCGGATTTTGCATCTATTGTTTATATGTATAACTTGTTTTAAAGGGTTGCTGATAGCGATATTTTATCTAGTTTTTATTTACACTATTACCTGTGCTGAAGTCATCTGCTACTCCATAGGAGATAGGAAGAGTGGGGTAGGACGAGGTTTTTTCTTCCTCTTTTTAACACATTCATACATATTAGGGCCAATTTAGACAGGATCCAATTTACCTACTAGCATGTTTTTAGAGTGTGAGAGGAAACCAGAATACCTTGAGGAAGCCCACACAGGCACAGGGAGAACATGCAAACTCCAGGCAGATGGTGTCGCGGGCAGGATTCGAACCAGTGACCCGTTTTGCTGCTAGGTGAAAGTGCTAACCGCTACACCACTGTACTGCCCAAATATATATCTATTGATGTATGTTCTTGTGTCCACCAGCAGAGAGAAGTTGGGTAGATGCCACACTCCCAATTCTGGAGGCATAATAATGGGCTAGCACAGGGGTCTTCAAACTACGGCCCTCCAGTTGTTCAGGAACTACAATTCCCATCATGCCTAGTCATGTCTGTGAATGTCAGATTTTTCCAATGCCTCATGGGATGTGTAGTTCCGCAACAGCTGAAGAGCTGTAGTTTGAAGATTCCTGATCACTCTTGCATGTCTTGAAAAAAGGTGGTTTCTCATGTGCCTTGTATAATGCCCAAGAAGTATCGTCAGGAAAATACAAGTGGGTCATGGCAAATCTACATTCCAAATTTGGCACTTAAGATGGTCATGCACTATGCAATCTGATTGGCCAATCTCTGTACAATACAGGAAGACGCACTTGAACAATTAATTCAAATTATAGGAAATCAAATAGGCTCTTGAACTAAATCTAATTTATTTAAGATCTAACTGAATGCAGTGTATGGTCACCTTTAAAGATCAAGAACAGAAAATATCAATTTATTGGGTTTAGAAAAAAAAACTTCTTTGTTCTTTGTAATGTATTGAAGGATTTGGGTAAAAATAGAAAAAAAAACATTTCAAAGGTGTATTACAAGTGATAGGAATTAGCATCAAAAGGGTTAATTAACTGAGAACACCTACTAATTGCCTAACAAGACACATCAAATAAGATGAAAATAACCGATTGTATTGGGCGTGCGCTATTATCAATGAGCAAACCGCAGTTACCCCAGCACCAGTTGCAGTTTACATATTTATTATCATTTTGCGCTTCAAAGTGCGCCAGTTCGCACGTTTGGTTAATGACTTTTCCAGCGCACCAATTAAGGTGTGAACTGGCACAACGCATTAGTCTAGTAAATCACCCCCATTGTCTTGGGTATCGAGTTTCCACTGTTAAATAAAAAAATTGTGTCTCTTCTTTTTTCTGCCTCCTTCTCTCCTTTCTGTTTCCTTCTGCCCTTTGGCAGCTCAGCTCCCTTGCCACTAAGTATTGTATGAGGGCTTTGATTTCCCCTCCATCTATCTTATTGTCTCTGAGATTTCAGTTAAAGCCTTTGCAGACACTTTTCTTATGAAAACTGGGGACATCGAGCCCGCAGACGCTCCTGTGACATTACTCTATACACTTATCTTGTCAATAAGTCCTGAGACACCAGGACTGGTAGCCATCAATGGATAGTCTGAACTATCACCTGATAAAACTTGTTTTATCTTTTGTGTCTAGCATTTTTCAAGAATGCACTCTCTCTTTCTTACCCTTTTCTTTTTTTTTTTTTTTTTTTTGTATGTGTAGCACCCTTCTGACACCCCAAAGGCAAAATAGTACCTTCAGAAGCCAGGGGCGGGCTAGCGTTTCACGCCAGGGCTGAGTCCATGGCTAAAATGGGGGGAATGAGAAAGGATATTGGGCACCAGTTTTATTGTTTGTTTCAGAATGGTCAAGGAGGTGATAGTTAGGGGTCCAAGATAGCGTAACAGATCACTTACAGTTTCTCCAGATCAATGTCCATTTTCACAGTCTCAGAACCATGAATCTGACTCAGCAACACAATAAGCACATTCCCAAACTTCAGTGAGTCCTCCAGGTGAGACACCAGGCACTTCTGAGAAACTAGCCTTCTTCCTGTCTCCCACCAGCAAGGAGCTTCTCCTGGGTCTCCTCCTTGGCACAGTTTCCTCCAGACTCAGCAGGACAGCTTCAGGACCGCTACAGAACACCTTAGGCCCTAAACCAGGCTATTGGGCATATTTAGCCCAGGGGAAAAGGGCAAGTACATGGTCTGTCCCAAATATTTATATCATCCCCCAGCATGCAGCAGTGACATAAACCTCTTACTGAACTGGCTGAAGCAAATATAAATATTCATAATTTTGTTTTGTTTGTGAAATCTCATACTATGATCAGTAATACCAGTGACATATACTGGTGACACTGAGAAATCACAAGCCAAGTTGAGCTTAGGGAAGACCCAGGTGAAAAACTATACAATCAAAATAACTACAGCTCAGCCAAAAACCAAATTGACATACAAGCCCCTGTTTGGCTACACTTGTATTATGCTCTTATGTATGGACAATATTTGTTCTAAATTGTTATTATGTCAAATTCTATCACTTCAATAAAATCAAAGTGAAAGAAATAAAATGTGTCTATCTATTCATTAATAATAAAATATGTGCATTGTTTTTGAAACACTTTGTGAAAAATGTCATACAATTACTCTAAGTTTGATTGGTCATGTATGCTATTTGGAAAGTTGCATTTTTTATTTAGTTGATTATGCTAGTCTGTATGCAAAGCAGAACATAAGTCAATCTTAAAGCTAAAGGCCAGACAGATGCTATAAAACCAATGAATGCAATTATGTTCTCATGAAAAAAAAACATTTATTTGGAATGCAACTAGTGTAAGTACTGTACCTGAATTTGACTTGGTATCAGCCTTCTTTAATCCACTGTTCAACAGAGAAATGATTGTGAGAGGGATGGACAGGACTGGGATCCAATTGGCCAAGCCGATGCACCAGTGCTGCCCAGTAATAGAGAAGAGAGAGCTGACCTCATCAGGCTGCCACCTGCTGCTCTATCACTTTCTAATCTTAGGCTGGTAGCAGATAGGGGACCTCTGGTCTCTGGTGCTTAAAGCGGAAGTAAACCTATCAATTCAACAGTTTTAAAAAACAGTTACATTCCCGGCACGCTCTAAACCAAACTGCCAAATCATCCATTGGCTGGTGTAATAACTGATCACATGTGCAGCATCACTAAAGCAAGAAGGTTTAGGACTTTAAATGAAGCAATGACCAGGTGGGGTCATATGCCTCCACCCCTGTTGTAATGTAAGAAGCGAGGGCGGGACTTTAAATGAAGTGTGCAGTTGGAAATAAGTAAAAAAGTATATATAAATATGTATTATTTTTGTTTATTTTGGAAATATGTCAATATCTAAAATCGTATATATAAAAACAGCATAACACAATAATGGCAATTCCAATATATTTCATATATATACATACAGTATCTCACAAAAATGATTACACCCCTCACATTTTTGTAAAATTTTTTTATATCTTTTCATGTGACAACACTGAATAAATGACACTTTGCTACAATGTAAAGTAGTGAGTGTACAGCTTGTATAAAAGTGTAAATTTGCTGTCCCATCAAAATAACGCAACACAAAGCCAATAATGTCTAAACCACTGGTAACAAAAGTGAGTACACCCCTAAGTGAAAATGTCCAAATTGGGCCCAATTGGCCATTTTTTTCACTCCCTGGTGTCATGTGACTCGTTTGTGTGAATGGGGAGCAGGTGTGTTAAATTTGGTGTTATCGCTTTCACTCTCTCATACTGGTCACTGGAAGTTCAACATGGCACCTCATGGCAAAAAAAACTCTCAGAGGATCTGAAAAAAGAATTGTTGCTCTACATAAAGATGGCCTAGGCTATAAGAAGATTGCCAAGAAACTGAGCTAGAGCACAGTGGCCAAGACCATACAGCAGTTTAACAGGAAAGGTTCAACTCAGAACAGAACTTGCCATGGTAGACCAACTAAGTTGAGTCTACGTGCTCAGCGTCATATCCAGAGGTTGTCTTTGGGAAATAAATGTATGAGTGCTGCCAGCATTGCTGCAGAGGTTGAAGGGGTGGGGGTCAGCCTGTCAGTGCTCAGACCATATGCCGCACACTGCATCAAATTGGTCTACATGGCTTGAGTCCCAGAAGGAAGCCTCTTCTAAAGATGATGTACGAGAAAACATACAAATAATTTGCTGAAGACAAGCAGACTAAGGACATGGATTACTGGAACCATGTCCTGTGGTCTGATGAGACTAAGATAAACTTATTTGATTCAGATGGTGTAACACGTGTGTGGCACTAACCAAGTGAGCATTAACCAAGTGAGGAGTACAAAGACAAGTGTGTCTTGCCTGCAGTTAAGCATGGTGGTGGGAGTGTCATGGTCTGGGGCTGCATGAGTACTGCCAGCACTGGGAAGCTACAGTTCATTGAGGGAACCACGAATGCCAACATGTACTGTGACATACTAAAGCAGAGCATGATCCCCTCCCTTCGGAGACTGGGCCACAGGACAGTATTCCAACATGATAACAACCCCCAAACACACCTCCAAGACGACCACTGCCTTGCTAAAGAAGCTGAGGGTAAAGGTAATGGACTGACCAAGCATGTCTCCAGACCTAAATCCTATTGCGCATTTATGGGGCATCCTCCATGGAAGAACATAAAAATAAGTGGTGCAGCGCTAATCCTCACTAGAAAAACATGTGTCAAAAAGATGGGTGAAGAAATCCCAGTGTCAAATTTAATACCATAAAAAAAATCAGGAGAATATAAATGAAACTGTATTAGGTGACACTAAGCAGCAAATATGGTGAATCTAATAAAATAGTAATAAAGTTAATATATCTAATATGTGAAAATAAATAAATAAAGCCTCTTAGCAATTTAGTAAACCTAGCAATAAGATCATAATAACATATAGTGTAAACATATAGAAATGAAGGAAGATGGTTTACACTGTGTGCAAGCAATGCTCAAAAAAGTGACAATGTGCAATGGAGTATATCAATCAAATGGGTCTGTACTCCATATTAATAAGTGACAAATGTGAAAAAAATATCCATCCAACTAAGTAAAACATAAATGTCCAAAAGCAGTAAAGTGCAAACGGTGCTCTACACGGAAAGTCCTTGTAGAGCACCGTTTGCACTTTACTGCTTTTGGACATTTATGTTTTACTTAGTTGGATGGATGTTTTTTTCACATTTGTCACTTATTAATATGGAGTACAGAACCATTTGATTGATATACTCCATTGCACATTGTCACTTTTTTGAGCATTGCTTGCACACAGTGTATACCATCTTCCTTCATTTCTATATGTTTACACTATATGTTATTATGATCTTATTGCTAGGTTTACTAAATTGCTAAGAGGCTTTATTTCTAATCTGAAGGTCAGGTGTGTACCCGAATCGGTGCTAGCAGCTTTTCTAGTTCTAGCCGTCTTCCATATGTGATAGCGTGGGAATATCTTTATATTTTTTATATCCTCCATGGAAGGTGGAGGAGCGCAAGGTCTCTAACATCCACCAGCTCCGTGATGTCATCATGGAGGAGTGAAAGAGGACTCCAGTGGCAACCTGTGAAACTCTAGTGAACTCCTCGTCCAAGAGGGTTAAGACAGTGCTGGAAAATAATGGTGGCCACACAAAATATTGACACTTTGGGCCCAATTTGGACATTTTCACTTAGGGGTGTACTCACTTTTGTTGCGGTTTAGACATTAGTGGTTTAGACATTAGCAGTTTAGATATTAATGGCTGTGTTTGAGTTATTTTTAGGGGACACATTTACACTGTTATACAAGCTGTACACTCATTACTTTACATTGTAACGAAGTGTCATTTCTTCAGTGTTGTCACATGAAAAGATATAATAAAATATTTACAAAAATGTGAGGGATGTGCTCACTTTTGTGAGATACTGTACATGCATACATGAAGACAAAATAATACCTGTGTATCCAAAGAATTCTACTCCCTATCGTAATTAAAACCTTATATGACATGATTACAGAGTTGGATATGTAAACCAGTAGGAACATAGAACATTTTAAATCATTTAATATATACATCTGTAAATAGTATCAAACATGGCATGAGTTAGCTCGACGCGTTTCCTGGCCCGGAGCCACTCCTCAGGAGCAAGCACGCAATCTGCATCTGCAATAAAGTGCATGAAAGTATCAATAATCTAACATGTTCAGGGGAAACAGCTATAGGGAAGGGATGTCCACACCCTTCTATATATACCTACAACTTGTGTATCGGTGGCATGCTACCGAGAGCTGGGAACCCACTGGGGATATCATCTCCGGGAGCTGAGGTGATGTGTTCCATGATATGGGGCCCACACAGAGCAACCCCCAGATTGAATGAACATACATGATAGATAAACCTCTGGTGTATTGGAATACGGACCACAGCCAACTGTGAGAGACTTCTATATAAAAATTAAATAGTGTATTTTGATTCATATTATATCATAATAATGTATACTAATTCATGATAGATGGTATGACCAAATAATCACAGTTGTAGAGAAATAAGGTGCAGCTAGGCAAGTTGTGAGAAGAGTGCAGCCCATCTCCAAGGGAATGACGTGTTAGTAAAAAGAGAAAGTGAAGGAATGTAGACCAAGTGAAACCACGTGCACCGGAGGTGCAATGAGAAGAACCAGAAGTATAGACATAACCATATAATGATGACTTGAGTGAACTAAAAGGTATGTGGATTACCTGATACTGAAACGTGAATGCAATGATGGAGAACATTGCATGGTGTAGCCGTGTGGAGAGAAGGCAAGCAAAACAGCTAAAGTACCCAAGGAGGATGCCTATATAGGCGCAGCCATGGAACACACACTAATGTCACGCAAGCATGCAGTGTGGGAGTCAAACCGCCCAGTGATTGCCGCCAAAACTACCTCCCACATGCTAGCCGATGGAAAAACACTGGCATTGGTGCTGCCAAAGGCGTGACATCATGCGTCCGGCTTGAAGAGAATGACGTTGACGCTTAGTGCATGAGCCCCAGCCCACCCCGCGCCACGAGGGAGGAGGGGGATGCAGCAGTGCGCGTCGCAGCTCCCAGAAATGATGAGAAAGAAAGCAACCAGGCTAGCCCAGACCACACACCACCAATACACAGCTAAAAACATCATAATGAAATCACCCCTGCTGAAACACGGGGAGAAGGGGAGGTCTGGGGAGAAAGGTCATGGGGCTCGATGGCAGGTATGCCACTAAAACTAAGGCTAGCTAAACATAAAAACACAACACACTTCCATCCCTATTTAGATGATATCTCCAGTGGGCTCCCAGCTCTCGATGGCATGCTACCGATAAACAGTTGTTTTTGTAAGTATATATGAGGGTGTGGACATCCCTTCCCCATATTTTTTCCCCTGAACATGTTAGATTATTGATACTTTCATGCACTCTATTGCAGATGTAGATCGTGTGCTTGCTCCTGAGGAGTGGCCGTGAAACGCCTCGAGATAACTAATGCTGTGTTCAATACTATTAACAGATGTATGTATGAAGTTATTTTACATGTTCTATCTTCCTACTGGTTTACATATCCAACTCTGTAATCCTGTCATCTAAGGTTTTAATTATGATAGGGAGTAGAAATCTTTGGCTACACAGGTATTATTTTGTCATCATGTATGCATGTATGTATATATATACAGTATATGAAATATATTGGAATTTCCATTATTGTATTATACTTGTCAGATCACCTTAAGGCTAGGTGACAGATGCATGCCGCTGGGATCAGAGGTGCACCGCAAGGCAGTGGACCCTACGGCTGACTGCTGTGGATGGGAGTCCAGGTATAAGGAAGGCAGGGCTGCTGGAACACCAACACTGGTCCCACCGGGGTTAGAGCGTAGGATTCCCTGGGGCGCGGAGTCTAAGAGCCAGCAGGTGTTCACCAGAGCCTCTAGTGGTGAGGATGGACTGGGCTGCCACTGGCTCCAGGTAAGGACCCCCAGGGTCCCCTAGCTCACACCCACAGTAGGCAACAGATGGATAGGGATAGTAAAGGAATAAGCCAAGGTCAGGACCACAATCAAACAAGGACAACAGAGTACACGCCAAGGTTCAGGGTCACAGGCAAACAGGGATGGCCGGGGACACGCCAAAGGTCAGGGTCACAAGCAGACAGGAATAGTATAGAACACGCCAAGGTCGGTAACAGAAATAATCGTAGAGCACACGGCAGGCAGGAACAGGAAGCCAAACACACAAAGGTTGATCAGCAGGGCTGACCTGCAGTGCAGAGGTTAATATAAAGTTCTCTGATAGGAGCTGGGGTGGAGCCATGCTGGAGGAGAGTTAATAAAAGCAGTCAGGTGAGAGACAGCTGGTCTTTGGAGATGAACACATGGAGACAGGTAAGCTGACAAACAACAATGACAATACTGTTTTTATATATATAATTTCAGATATTGATATATTTTCAAAAAAACTAAAATAATACATATTTATATATACTTATTTACTTATTTCCAACCGCATACTTCATTTAAAGTCCCACCCTCACTTCTTACACGTGCAGCATCATGGCAGTTGAAGATTAAACAGAGGCTAAGATGGCAGTTTCCTTGGCTGAAAACAATAAGAAAGTTTACTTTCCACTTTACTTGCAGAAATGTCAGGTCTTCATCCTAGCTGTGCTGTCTGGTAGAACTTTATAAGTATTTCAACAGTGTATTTGGCCATTTCCCTGAAGTTCAGCTATAAGGGATTTTTTCGGGAAAAAAAAAATCATTGGAGCACTTGATCTTTTTGCCATCACTCCATTCTAGCAATGCAACGATGGACTACTGGTAGGAGCTATATTTTCAGCAGTATGTTCTTCTAAATCAGGGCGGTACTCCAGCTGTTGCGAAACTACAAGTCCCATGAGGCATTGCAAAGCTGACAGTTACAAGCATGATTCCCTCAGGCAGAGGCATGATGGGACTTGTAGTCTCGCAATAGCTGGAGGGCCGCCAGTTTGAAACCCCTGTTCTAAATCAATCAGAATTATTCAGCTATGAAAGACACACCCCATCAGCACATGTATTAGATGGTAGCCTGAAGAGCTAAAAGGAAAGGCTGAATATAGATGTTTAGCAATAAAGAACTATACTGTATACAGAAAACCAGAGACTAGTTTTTCTATTGATCATCTCATGCTCTAGGCAATGGGATTTTCTGGTACACTATCAACTAGATAACAGGCTGTTTGTTATATAATGCCCACTAGGCAATGTTCTTTTTAGTATACACTGCTCACTGTCGGTTTATTGCTCTAACAAATGCTAGCACATATTGAGTGATTTTACTACTTTGTGCAAGTTACATCGATTTGCTATATAAAAGACAATTCCTCGTGCCAAAATTTAAAAAAAAATGGCGTGGGGTCCCCCCAAAAATCCATACCAGACCCTTATCTGAGCACGCAACCTGGCAGGCCACAGAAAAAGAGAGGGGATGAGAGAGCGCCCCCCCCTCCTGAACCATACCAGGCCACATTCCCTCAACATTGGGAGGGTGCTTTGGGGTAGCCCCCCCAAAGCACCTTGTCCCCATGTTGATGGGGAGAAGGGCCTAATCCCCACAACCCTAGTCCGGTGGTTGTGGGGGTCTGCGGGTGGGGGGGCTTATCGGAATCTGGAAGCCCCCTTTTACAAGGGGACCCCCAGATCCCCCCCCATTTGAAATGGTAACGGGTACCCGTACCATTTCAAAAAAAGAGTGAAAACGGTAAAAGAAACAACAAACACCGTGGGAGAAGTCCTTTATTTAAAAATTAAAAAATAAAACTGTCCCACGTAGTCCAGTCACCTCCGCCGACGGACCAAAAAAAATAAATAAAAAAGATCTGCCTCCATGGGAGGCACACGCCATATGACACGTCCTCGCAGGTGACAGCACTTTTAAAACTGTGGGCGGGACCACACGGTGTCATCGCCGGGTGACCCCGCCCCCTCTGACGCACGGGGACATCCCTATGGCTTCCCCGTAGCGTCAGAGGGGGGCGGGGCCACCCGGTCCTTTATGAACTTTTATGTGTATTGCCGGACCGACAATTCATTGTAGCCACGAGTAGTTTTAAATGACTTTTTTTCCTTTAGAAATGTCATTTTGCTGTCAGACTGTTCTAAACACGGGAAACATGCGCCACTTTACAGGCATACTATAGACACCCCCCAGGTACGAAATTTAAAGGGATATTACACTTTTATTGTTTCACTTAAAGCATTATTAAAATCACTGCTCCCGAAAAAACGGCCATTTTTAAAACTTTCTTTTTGCATTGATACATGTCCCCTGGGGCAGGTCCCAGGTCCCCAAACACTTTTTCTGACAATAACTTGCATATTAACCTTTAAAATTAGCACTTTTGATTTCTCCCATAGACTTTTAAAGGGTGTTCCGCGGCTTTCGAATTTGCCGCAAACACCCCAAATTGTTCACTATTCGGCGAACGGGCGAACAGCAAATGTTCGAGTCGAACTCATGTTCGACCTGAACATAAAGCCCATCCCTAGTCTGGAGGATATTATGAGGGAAGGTTGCGAGCACTGAACTTATTCTCTCTGGAGAAGAGACGCTTGAGAGGGGATATGATTTCAATTTATAAATACCGTACTGGTGACCCCACAATAGGGATAAAACCTTTTCATGGAAGGGAAGACACGTGGCCACTCATTAAAATTAGAATCAAAGAGATTTAACCTTAAACTACGTAGAGGGTTCTTTACTGTAAGAGCGGCAAGGATGTGGAATTCCCTTCCACAGGTGATGGTCTCAGCGGGGTGCATCAATAGTTTCAAAAAACTATTAGATAAGCACCTGAACGACTGCAACATACAGGGATATACAAGGTAATACTGACATATAATCACACACATAGGTTGGACTTGTGTCTTTTTTCAACCTCACCTACTATGTAACTATGTAACTAAGGTTAACCACTTCAATACCAGGGACTTTCGCCCCTGCTTGCCCAGGACAATTTTCAGCTTTCAGAGCTGTCACACTTTGAATGACAATTGCGCGGTCATGTAACACTGTACCCAAACAAAATTTTTATAATTTTCTTCCCACAAATAGAGATTTCTTTTGGTGGTATTTGATCACATCTGGGGTTTTTATTTTTTGATAAACAAACTAAAAAAGACCAAAATTTTTGAAAAAAAAAGTTTTTCTCAAAAAATTTTGTTTTCCCCTTCACTGACGGGCATTAATGAGGCAGCACTGATGAGGCGGCACTGATGGGCGCTGATGAGGTGGCACTGATGGGCGCTGATGAGGTGGCACTGATGGGCACTGATGAGGCAGCACTGATGGGCACTGATAAGGTGGCACTGATGAGCACTGATGAGGCACTGATATGTAGAACTGATGGGCACTGATAGGCGGCACTGTTATGCAGCACTGATGGACACCAATAGGCGGCACTGATATCCAGCACTGATGGGCACTGACAGGCGGCTGTGATGGGCACTGACAGGCGGGTGCGATGGGCACTGACAGGCGGGTGTAATGGGCACTGACAGGCGGCACTGATTGGCACTGATAGGTGGTACTGATTGGCACTGACAGGTGGCACTGACAGGTGGCACTGATGGGCAGCACTGATGATGAGGTACTGATGTGTTACTGACAGATATCACTGCTGGGCACTGATTGGCACTGTGGTGGGCACTTGAAGGCTTTTTCATTGGGGGAATGCTGGGCACTGATTGGTAGCCTTTTTTTCACATCTGAGGGGGCTGTGCTGATAATCAATGTGCCGATTATCAGCACAGACCCCCCCCCCCCACTGACAGGGAGAGCCTCTGATTGGCTCTGATCGGCACTTCCTGTCAGTGCAAACCGAGGAATGCCATTTACCGGCACTTCCTGGTTCACGCTGTGATCAGCTGTGCTTGGTCACAGCTGATCACATGGTAAGAAGCCTCTGACAGAGACTTCTTTTCACAATCACGTCATATGAAGCCCGGTCAGGATAACAGAACCACTTCCCGGCCGTCATTCTGCTATAGGCCGGGCGGAAAGTGGTTAAATAGGGAAACACTTTAAATGGTTTGCACGTGTGCCAGACTATTGCAGGAACCCGAGCCTGAGTCCTTTTGCTGTGTGACAGATTGTTATTTGTCAGACAGCAAAAATCTGTTCAACTATAGCATGGAAGTTATGTCAATAACCATTTTTCTGGACGCAATCAAAAGCCTTCTCTAAACCTCATTGTAAAGTCCTCTTAAGAGTGACTTGGCTTGGGCTTGGTTTGCAGACAGAGTTGCAAACCCACCCTGAATCTGCAAATTATGCCAAACATATCACTGGAACCCCACTGTAGTCGCTAGAAATTGAATATTGTAATTTTTTTTCTGGACTTTTTCAAAAGCAAAGCAAAAATGTAAAATAACATCCTTCAGTGGCGAGCTGGTCTTTTAATGCAATTTACAAGGACAACATTAAAAAAACACAATTAAAATACACAATTCTTTTAAAGAATATGCTTGAGCACTTTCCAACTAGGTCTTTTTTGATCGTTGAGGATGATTCCATTTTTCTAGATTGTTGTATAGGTTGCCTGTAATAGTTGATGCGGGCAACACAGTTGTGTAGCAAGGTCTCTGGCCTTGTCCTCCAGGACAAAAGATAGCTGACATCGTTCAATATGTAGTGGGTTGTGAGACATAGTGGGTGCAAAGATGGTGAAAGTCATTGGGCGCCAGACACTTCTTGGATGTAAAATAGGTTTTATTTCTTTTGACAGTCCTTTTTGTATTTTGGGGGGAAAGAGGGTTAGGGCCAGGACACCCTTAAGTAGTTATAGATTCAATTTACAGACTCCGAGACTTCAATAGGAGGACAGCCATGCAGGGAAAGTCCCCAGCAAGGCACCACATCTGCACATGCCGGAATGCTGTCTCCTATGGCAACAGCCCTTTAACAGTCCCTAACTCAAACGTAACAGTTCTTTCAGCTCCACTACAACTGCCTCTTGTAGTTCTTCAACACTGAGCTCCCGGTCTCTCACTAGACCCTCTGATTCACTGACTCTGAATCCCTTGAGCTCTCTCAAGGTTGGCGGTGGTATATTCCTCAAGCGTCACCCACGCTTCACTGCTGGGTCCCTAGCCTGGTGCTCCAGATACTTCTCAAGCTTCACCCCTGCTAACCAGTGAGGTCCCTGGCTTGACTCACAAGGCTGCCCTGCAAGCGTCTCCTCCGTGGGTTGGGTCCCTGATTTGATCACCACCTGAAGTTTCCCGATTCTCCACCGTGCCCGTTTGGTGAGAATATGGTTCCAGTACTTTCTCCGGTTACTCAATGTGGTCCCTGGTAAAGGTGGTTGGTCCCTTTGTGGCGACAGCTTCCCTCCTACCTCCGACCACTGACAGGTTCTCAGACCGAAAGAGCCATCACGTTCGATTGGACTGCAAGTCCCAACCCTGTGCTGCCCTCTTACTTCTGGATAGGCCCTCATACAGCCTGGCATCCAGATGCCCCCAAGATAGGCCCAATCTCTGGCATAAAAGCCTGGCGCGTTTGACACACATTTACCCAGACAGCCGTCCAGGTGGCACAAAACAGCGATCCCCTGACCTCACCCGAATATATAGGTTCTCCCAGCAGGCCAAGGGATTCAAGATTCATCGACCAAGATGACTACTCTTGGAAAGTAAATTTGTGAGGAGCACCCTGACTAAACCCCAGGGTGCTACAGTTGCAAATGAGTTTTAACAATAGTGTCCTGTAAGGCCTGCCCATACACTGAGCAAAATTCCTTCCTGCAACAACAGATTGAAATTCGCCAGATTCCCCCATCAACACAGACAGGCAAGCCATTGTCATCTCCTGGCGGGGGGGCAGGAGAAGCCCTCCCGGCCAGGAGAAGACGGTTATTATTGCTTGTATGGGAAGTGATTAGTGCCAGCAGTTGCCCATATAACCTACATTTAAAACAGGTAGCTTGCAAGAATTTCTAATTTTAATAGTTATTATTGCTAGTGGATATAGCAGCCACTAGCGATAATCACAGGTAAAACCCAACATGCTGGTTGTACCCAAGTTGATCAATCGATCAACTTGGTACATTCAGCCTGCCCATACATGGTTCAAATCTCGACCAGTTCCTGCTGAATCAGCCAAGATTCGAACCATGTATGGCCTTGATAAAGATATAGACATGCATGCTTTGCAATTAGTGAATTGTTAAATCAGGATTTCTGGTAGGAGTTTCCTTTATCAGGTTTTAAGCATTGTACTATGGAGACCAGGGGCGTTGCTAGGGGGTGGCTATTGGGGCTATAGCCCCGAATCTAGGGCCCATAGCCCCGAGTCTCTTGCTGCAAGGTCCCTGCCTAACCAGCGGGTTGCGGCTGCTGCAGCGGGCAGGCTGGCTGCATGAGAGTGGCGGGGGAGAAGAGAGAAGCGAGCAGGCAGACGAGCAGAGATGACATCTCTCTCCGCCCGCTAGACATCAGCGCTCTTCACAGCCAGGCCTCTTCAATTTGGGACTGAGGTGCGGCAAGCAGCAGAGAGATGACATCATCTCTCACTGCCAGACACACATCAGCGCTCTTCCGCCCTAACAGCATGATGGAGTTGAGGCCATGTGCTTCCTGTCATCGTGGAGCTTCACTTTGCAGCCAGACCCCCTTGCTTCAATGTCGGAGGTGCTTGTCAGCCTGCCACCAATGCAGTGTCAATGCACATTTGGTGGCACTGACTGGCATGGCAAGTGACAATCCACATCAGCTGGAAAGTGACAACCCACATCTGGTGGCCAGTGACGTGGCAAGTGACAATCTGCAAATGGTGGCAGAAGATGTGGCAATCTGCAAATGGTGCCAGGAGACATGGCTAGTGACAATCTGCAAATAGTGGCAGGTGACATGGCAAGTGACAATCTGCAAATTGTGGCAGGAGACGTGGAACGTGACAATCCACATTTGCTGCCAGGTGAAAGTGGCAAGTAACACACTGCATCTGGGGGCAGGAGATGTGGCAAGTGACACGCCCAGGGCTCCCACTAATTCTGCAGTATAGCGAGTTCAACCACTTCATTATATATTAGAATTTAACAAGATGTAAGAAATAATGTACTTCTTCAATCTCCCTGACACGATATCAACCATGGTGCCATGGTGATTGAAGCGCCAACACGAGCCATCGGCCGTGAAAAATTACTTACCACCGGTCCCCCACCCCCACCCCCCCCGGGGCATGCAAAAAGGTTGGTGACCGCTGCTATGGGCTCTAGCCCCAGATCTTTTGCAGACCTAGCATCGCCCCTGATGGAGACCAAAAACAAATTGTTCTTTCAACCAGCTACTAAGATCTATCCTTGCAGTATGAGTCATTGCCACTCTTTTTTGCAGAGCAGCTAAGATCTCTTCAATGAGACTAGCAAACGGGGATAGTCTCATCCTCTTCTGCCACTTTCAAACTGGCCTCTACTATTGGAAGCCTCTTCTTTTTGCTGGAATGGGCTTTTCATGTTGTTTCAAATGTTCAAAACACTCTAATCTGCATTTAAGTTATGATGGACTCTTAACTTTATTCATGAAATGTAATTAGTTTAGCTACATCGATTGGCAGAGACAGTACCTTACCTAACGTGCTTTTTCACTGAATGTAAACTTGTTGATTTTTATGGGTAAAGTTCTAAAGAGTCCCATTACTGAAGTGCAGCTTTTGAATTAATTTGTGTGGTTTCCACGGTCATTTAAAAAACCTTTTTTCAGTAATGATAAGTACATATATCTTTTTTAGTCTGTTAATCATAATGCTGTTTTACTAATTTTCTGGCAAATCCTTGAGAGTATTTTACTAGATGTGTCTGATTGCTGCAATTTTTCAAGGCATTGCTATCAATTTCCTTTGCTGTGTTCTTTGATAAGCATTTTAAGGCCAGTTAATATTCATTCCTCATTACCAAGCGTTACTGATTATAATGGACCTACTGAAACGTCTGTTGATCTACTTTATCTATATGGTTTAATAAATCGGTATATCATTTCCACCTTATCCGAGCCTCATCAGCATCCTTTAACCCAGATGATAGAATGCTTTTAGCATTCCAATTCAAGGTTGGAAATATCATTTTAACTCTCTAAGCTTTATAGGCCCATTCACACCTGAGTGTTTTCAGCTCGTAAAACGCGCATCTCAAAAGTTCAAAAACGCCCAGCAAAATTCCATTCATTTAAATGGCCCCTGTTCCCATCTGAGCATTCTGTCGCCTGAAGGAAAACGCCTGAAGTACATTAACTTCTTTTTGGGCAGATTAGAGGCGTTTTTCTGCTTTTTGAATTGGTGATTTTCTTTTCTTTCTTTACCTGGTGATCTGGCCAGTAATGGGGCGTACACACGGTCGGACTTTTCGACCGGACTGGTCTGACGGACGCCGACGGACCAAATCCAGCTGACAATCCGATCGTGTGTGGCCTTCACCGGACCTTCAGCGGACTTTTCCAGCTGAAAATCTGACGGACTTTAGATTTGGAACATTCTTCAAATCTTTACGTCGTAACTCCGCCGGACCTAGAAATCCGCTCGTCTGTATGCTAGTCCGACGGACAAATACCGACGCTAGAGCAGCTATTGGCTACTGGCTATCAACTTCCTTATCTTAGTCCAGTGTACGTCATCACGTACAAATCCGTTGGACTTTGGTGTGATCTTGTGTAGGCAAGTCCGTTCGTTAGAAAGTCCGTCGGAAGTCCGTCAAAAGTCTGTCGAAAAGTCCGCCCGTGTGTACGCGGCATAAGTCTGTTATTTTTCAACAGAAAAAGCCCTCTTCCAAATATATCAGTTTACAAGGATAAGACAAACCATTTACCAATGACAGGGAGGCTTACAATGATCAGCTTTTATTTATTTAAGTAAAACCTTTATCCCAAAAGGAAAAAACTGTTTCCTGTAACTGATTATGAGATGGAGTTCGGCTTCAATTTGTTAGTGTATCTAAATCTCCTAATACATCTAACACTCCCTTCCCTTCCCCTCAGAATGACAATGCTGCTGTTCAATGGTGCCCCTGTGATCCTTCATTTACTGTAGAGTGGGGGCACTCCAATACAGAAGGTGTATTACTTGCCAAATCACTAGGTAACTAGGTGAAAACAGAGCGATAAAAGCCTAAAAAAAAAGTAATAATGCAGCCACCACATTTAATGATTGGCAGACTGCAGTATATTACATTTTTGGTTTTGGGTTTAATGCTGCTTTAACCGCTTGCCGACCGGCTCACACCGATATACATCGGCAGAAGGGCATGTATAGGCATATTAACGTACCTGCCCTTTAAGAAGCGGCTTGCGGGCGCGCGCACCGCTGCGAGCTCCGTGAGCGTGATCGCAGGTCCCGCGGACTCGATGTCCGTGGGGATACCCGCTATCGTCTCACGGAGAGGATAAACAGGGAAATGCTGACGTAAACAAGCATTTCCCCCGTTCTGCCTAGTGACACTGACACTGATCACTGCTCCCTGTAATCGGGAGCGGTGATCAATGTCGTGTCACACATAGCCCCTCCCCCCCCACAGTTAGACTCACTCCCTAGGACACACTTAACCCCTACAGCACCCCCTAGTGGTTAACCCCTTCACTGCCAGTCACATTTACACAGTAATCAATGCATTTTTAATCGCACTGATCGCTGTATAAATGTGAATGGTCCCAAAATAGTGCCAAAAGTGTCCGATCTGTCTGTCTGTCATAATGTCGCAGTGATAATAAAAATCACTGATCGCCACCATTACTAGTGAAAAAAAAATTATTAATAAAAATGCCATAAAACTATCCCCTATTTTGTAGACGCTATAACTTTTGCGCAAACCAATCAATAAACGCTTATCGCTGGGTTTTTTTACCAAGAATACGTATCGGTCTAAACTGAGGAAAACAAAGTTTTTTTTATATATTTTTTGGGGATATTTATTATAGCAAAAAGTAAAAAATAATGCGTTTTTCAAAATTGTCACTATTTTTTTGTTTATAGGGCAAAAAATAAAAACCACAGAGGTGATCAAATACCACCAAAAGAAAGCTCTATTTGTGGGGAAAAAACAACGTCAATTTTGTTTGGGAGCCACGTCGCAGGACCGCGCAATTGTCAGTTAAATTGACGCAGTGCCGAATCGCAAAAAGTGCTCTGGTCTTTTTCCAGCCAAATGGCCCAGGGCTTAAGTGGTTAATAACCACTTCCTAACGTTTTTACCTTGACATATTTATTCTGTTGAGTGGTATGTGTATATAGTTGATAGTATAAATGCCATATCTAATTTTACAGAATTTAATCCCGAAATATGGGTGCTCAAAGTGTCTCACCATTAAGCCATTTAAGCAATTAGACATTAAAATACCCACAACACCCCAGCTTGGAAGCTCAGCTCCTTATGTTTTATATCTTATTATCTTATTTGTATAGTAAACAAATGTAATGAAAGGGAAAAAAAGCAAAATTATACAAGCAATAGATAACTGAGAGCAAACAAATTTGATATATTTTATATATATATACACTGTACTCCTTATCACAAAAATTACAACCATGTCCAAAATCTTCCAGGGTCCATAGGAGGTTAATTAAATATATGCAAAAACTTCATCCAGGTTTCTTTTTCCTCATCCACACCCGTTTATTCACACAAAAAAATTGAAATAAACACAGTTTTTGACAAGTCCTCTATTAATCACTTGAGCTCCAGAAGGTTTACCCCCTTCATGACCAGGCCATTTTTGCTATTTAGCACTGCACTACTTTGACTGATAATTGCGCGATCATGAAACGCTGTACCCAAATGAAATTTATATAATTTTTTTCACACACATGGAGCTTTTTTTGGTGGTATTCGATCACCACTGGGTTTTTTAGTTTTTCTTATATAAATGAAAAAATACCAAAAAGTTAGAAAAAATCCAATGTTTTTACTTTCTGCTATAAAACATATTCAATATTTTTTTTTAAAAAAAATCAAATTTCTTCATGAACTTAGGCCAAAATGTATTCCGCTACATGTCTTTGGTAAGAAAAAAAAAAATCCCAAAAAGTGTATATTGGTTGGTTTGTGTGAAAGTTATAGCATCTGCAAAATATGGTATATATACTTGAATTTTAGTTGCCTTTTTATACTTGTGATGGTGGTGATCAGCGACTTATAGCAGGACTGTGATAGTGCGGCGGCCAATCTGACACTAACTGACGCTGGCTGGGGGGAACACTAACTGCCACTGACATCAACAGTGACACTAATACAGTGATCAGTGATAATACTATACACCGTCACTGTACTAACGACACTGGCTAGGAAAAGGTTAACATCTAGAAGCGACCAAAGGGTTAACTGTGTGCCTAACAATGTATATTGTGTGCTGCTTTTTACTAAATGTCTGTTTGTTGAAGAAACAAACCGATACAGTAGTTCTCTCTGTACAGAGCCCTGTGTTGTTTGACAACACAGGGCTCAGGGCTGTGATTGGACACAGCCGATCAGCAGGTCTCAACCATGCATCATCAGCTGAAACCTGTTGACAAGATTTAACCCAGTTACTGCCGACGTACAAGTATGTGATTGTGCCTGAACGAGTCGCCTACCTGCAGTAAAATGTGGGCGGGCAGGCAGTCAGCAAGTGGTTAAATCTCTCTCAAAAAATAAATTTCCCATAATGTAAGTCCACTGTCAATTATGTCATCCAGCAATGCAGGTACTCATCAAACATGATGACCTACTGAAAAAAACCCGCTCAGTACAGCCAACATCCCAACAACATGTCCAGGTCCTCAGTACTAAATGTAAACAAAAGTGTAGGGTCTCCTGGGTGATGTCATTGACCAAGTATTTACATATCCATATTTGATTGATGAGGTTACCTGGAGACCCTGCCATTTGTTAACAATTGGCACCAAGGATCATGTTAACCAGCGTGAACAGTCAAGATCGTGTTGGTGCTCAGTGGGTTTTTTCTTCTTTCGGCAGGTCGGTGGGCGTCATGCATCATGATTGATGACAATATGATTGAAGGGCTTGTCAAAAGATGTGTGTTCATTTACATTCACACTTTACTTATTCACATCGGGGGGAGGGGGGGCGATATACAATTAAAAAAAAATGAAAAAATCGAATTACTTCAACAATTTGGGCCAATATGTATTTTACTACATATTTTTGGTAAAAAAAAAAAAAAAAGGCACAATAAGCATATATTGATTGGTTTGCGTAAAAGTTATAGCACCTACAAACTATGGGATGTTTTTATTTATTATTTATTTATTTATTATTTTTTACTAGTAATGGCGGCGATCAGCAACTTATAGTGGGACTGCAATATTGCGACGGACACTAACTGACACTTTTGACACTTTTTGGGGACCAATGACACTAATACAGTGATTAGTGCTAATATGCACTGTCACTGCACTAATGACACTGGCTGGGAAGGGGTTAAACATCAGGGGCGATCAAAGGTTTAACTGTGTGCCTGACCAGTGTTTTACTGTACTGTGGGAGGTGATTTTACTAGGGGAAGGCATGGATCCATGTCCATGTTTAACTGTGTGCCTGACCAGTGTTTTTGATTTCAGATTCCAATAAGACCAATAAGACCAGCCCGCCTGCAGTTCCCCTCAACCATCAGGCCAGGGTTGTGGGGAAGAGGCTCTTGTCCTCATCAACATAGAAACAAGGTGCTTTGCCAGGGGGTCCTCTGGCAAGCTACTCCTCTGCATTGAGGGCATCTGGCCTTGTATGATTCAGAAGAAGGTCAAACACTTGTCCCCCTTTTCCTGGCTTGCCAGACTCAATGCTCAAAAAAGGGTAGGTAGGCATTTTTGGGGGTGGAATACACACATGTTTTTCTTGTTTTTTTTGCCTGGGGTTTCCCCCCTGAAATTCATACCAGGTATGAAACTTGGGGGAAAGCTGGCAGCTTTTTTTTTTTTGTTAAAACATAATGCAGGACCATTTGTTTACATTCACCTATCATCTCCATCTGACAGTTGAATGGCCTAGGCGGGGATAACATGTGCCGTAGCCCTAAATGGGAAGGGTCATATTTACAGTATAAGCTGTAGTAACACCGCTGCTAAATGCTTCACTTCCAGCTGCAGCCGGAGGTTCAGTCTCTGATAATATACAGAGTGATAGACTAAAGCTTGAATTAACCAGTTGCTTACCCTATAACTTACTTATACGGCGGCAAGGTGGCTCTGCTGTGCCAGATCATGTACCTAGTATGTGATCCGACACTTCCGGGTCTTGGGCGCACACATGCGCCGCTGCCGGCCTGCTCCCGCTGTGATTGAACACAGCAGGAGCTGATCTGCAAGTACTGCAGACTCAATGTCTGCCGCCACCCACCGATCATCAGCCAGAGAGGCAGAATAGAGATCTGCCTATGTAAACAAGGCAGATCGCTGTTCCGTCAGTAGGGGAGGCATGGATCCTGTGTTCCGGCAAAACAGGGACAAGGATCCATGCCTTCCCCTAGTAAAATCACCTCCTACAGTACAGTAAAACACTGGTCAGGCACACAGTTAAACCTTTGATCGCCCCTAATGTTTAACCCCTTCCCAGCCAGTGTCATTAGTACAGTGACAGTGCATATTTTAGCACTAATCACTGTATTAGTGTCACTGGTCCCCCAAAAGTGTCAAAAGTGTCAGTTAGTGTGCGTCGCAATATTGCAGTCCCGCTATAAGTTGCTGATCGCCGCCATTACTAGTAAAAAATAATAAATAAATAAATAAATAAAAACATCCCATAGTTTGTAGATGCTATAACTTTTATGCAAACCAATCAATATATGCTTATTGCGCTTTTTTTTTTTTTTTACCAAAAAGATGTAGTAAAATACATATTGGCCTAAATTGATGAAGTAATTCGATTTTTTCAATTTTTTTTTTATTGTATATGTTTTATAGCAGCAAGTAAAACATATTGTTTTTTTTTTTTGCAAAATGTCTGTATTTTTTTGTTTATAGCACAAAAAAATAAAAACCGCAGAGGTGATTAAATACCACCAAAAGAAAGCTCTATTTGTGGGGAAAAAAGCACATACATTTTATTTGGTTACAGCGTCGCACGACTGCGCAATTGTCAGTTAGGGTAACCCAGTGCCGTATCGCAAAAAAATGGACTGGTTATGAAGGGAGTAAATCGAACAAAAGATTTTGTGGTTAAATTAACAACAAAAAAAAGTGATTATTTTTGGTTTTCCCTGAATTGACTTCTTTAGAGATAAATACTGCATGGGTTATTTTAATGCAAAACTTTATGATGTATTTAGTTCTTACTGAACTAATATACTTTCTATAGGACTTGTCTACCATCATCTCTGCCCCAGTAATGCACAGGTACAGCTAAGAGAGATACTAATTGAGATGCTGAAAGTAGAAGTAAGTAAGTATACTTATGTGGGGAGGGTGGCAATGTTTAGGTCAAGGCAACTGGCAAAAAGAATAAGTGCATTTTGAGAGTGCACTTATCTTTTAAGTGGCTTAGCAAAAAAAAAAAAAAAAAAAACTTTGCCTATTATGCCACTGTCTTCTCTTTCTGCAACACACAAAATAAAATGACAATCGTAAAACTTTTCTGCCTGGTTTGGGAAAGTGGATTTAATAGCAAAAGGAGTAAAACTAAAGCTACACTATACATATGTTGTGGCACTATAAAGGCTCGGGGAATATTGTGTTCTTGTTGTCACTGCTAACTTTGTCTGAAAGAAGCAGCAGAGAGAGGTCAAGTAAAGTGCATGGTAAAAATCAGACTCAGAAACATAATGCTTTCTTTGTTGCGGGACTCTGAATGTTTGTGAAAGTATAGGGGGCTTTTATTAAATTCCTTGAATGATTTATCACCAAGGATTAATAGTAATAAATCTTTTTTTTTTTCTCTGGCACATTAGATTTTCTCCCAGACCTTTAGCAGAGTCTGACTTATTGAAAGAGGCTCTAGGCATAAGTATGTTTTTGCATTGTTTTCCTTTTTAAAAGAGTGACATTCAAGGCCATAGAGAATACACAGCTGATATATATGAAATATAATATAAAGCCATAATATGAGAAAAAGTGCGTAGAAGTTTTAATTATGTACATTTATAACATCTTTTCTACTTTTGGTCGACTATTTCCCTAAGGTTTTAGGTCCAGTCCGCCCACAATTTTGGTTATGGAGAGATAGATATCTTGAATCTGTGTCTAGTAGAGCTGCATGATTAATCATTAAAAAAATCGCAATCTCAATTCAACCCCCCCCCCCCCCCTCACTATCTTAATCCAGCATTTCCACGATTCATGTAACAAGTGCAGAGCCGTTCTCTACTCATAGCTGTCAAAAAAAAAACATTGCTCAGCGCTGAGAGATAAAAAGAGACATTGTATCATTTGGTTCTTTTAGATTGAAGGGATGAACTTCAGTCTGCAAATGAGGGTAGTTTAACCACTTAACCATTTGCTGACCAGCCGCCGTCGTTATACCCCAGCGCTCCCTATACCCCTTAAAGCGCCCGCCGTATAGCTCTATGGGCGCTTTAAGGGGTACAGGGGGAACGCGCGCCCGCCGCGTGACGTAGGAGCTAATGCACGTGCAGTGAGGTAGAAAGAAATCCTGGATAGCCGCACTCTGGGATAAGGACATCTTTATTTCAATAAAATCCAACAATACAGTCAATTGCAGAGACATACAGGGTGGTAGACTGCTAACGCGTTTCACATCAGTTGGATGCTTATTCGTAGCTAGAGAGGGATAGTAGTAGTGTGGTATAAATAGAAAAGTGAAAAAGTAAAAGAGGGGGGGCGGGGTATGCATGCCGGTAAAACAACCAATCACCCCGCTGCATAGCAAACCCACCCTCTCAGTGTGATTAAAACAATACTGATCTCATTAAAAAACTACACCTGCTGAAAGAGGAGAGAAAACATCCATTGTTAACCTAACCAAAATGCATAATGAAAAATATAAGTAGACAAACTTCCCTAAACTACAAACCTTGCTAAAAAGCATAAACTGGGATAAAATATTAGGAACAAAGAATACGGAGGAGAGATGGGTTTGCTTTAAGAGCATATTAAATAAGGGCATTAGCCAATGTATCCCATTGGGTAATAAATTTAAAAGAGCGAACAAAAGTCCTGGATGGCTTAACTCCAATGTAAAAATGCATATAAAAGCAAAGCAGAAGGCCTTCAAAAAATACAAGGTTGAGGGATCATTCTCAGCATTCAGACTTTATAAAGAATGCAACAGGAAATGTAAGGGTGCAATTAGGACGGCTAAGATAGAACATGAAAGACACATAGCGGAGGAGAGCAAAAAAAATCCCAAGAAATTCTTTAAGTATGTAAACAGTAAAAAAGGGAGGACAGACCATATTGGCCCCATAAAGAATGAGGAAGGACATCTGGTTACAAAGGATGGGGAGATGGCAAAGGTATTGAATTTATTCTTCTCCTCAGTCTTCACGAGTGAATCAGGGGGCTTCAGTAACCAAAACTGCAGTGTTTATCCTCATGACACAACACAGGAAGCACCTCCATGGTTAACAGAGGACGGAATTAAAATTAGACTTGAGAAACTTAACATTAATAAATCACCGGGACCAGATGACTTGCATCCAAGGGTACTTAGGGAACTTAGTCAAGTGATTGCCAGACCGTTGTTCCTAATTTTTACAGATAGTCTACTGACTGGAATGGTACCAGCTGATTGGAGAAAGGCCAATGTAGCACCAATATTTAAAAAGGGCCCAAAATACATCCCTGGGAATTACAGACCAGTTAGTCTAACATCAATAGTATGTAAACTCTTGGAGGGGATGATAAGGGACTATATACAAGATTTTAGTAATAAGAACGGTATCATTAGCAGTAATCAGCATGGATTCATGAAGAATCGTTCTTGCCAAACCAATCTATTAACCTTCTATGAGGAGGTGAGTTGCCATCTAGATAAAGGAAGGCCCGTAGACGTGGTGTATCTGGATTTTGCAAAAGCATTTGACACAGTTCCCCATAAACGTTTACTGTACAAGATAAGGTCCATTGGCATGGACCATAGGGTGAGTACATGGATTGAAAACTGGCTACAAGGGCGAGTTCAGAGGGTGGTGATAAATGGGGAGTACTCGGAATGGTCAGGGGTGGGTAGTGGGGTTCCCCAGGGTTCTGTGCTAGGACCAATCCTATTTAATTTGTTCATAAACGATCTAGAGGATGGGATAAACAGTTCAATCTCTGTATTTGCAGACGATACTAAGCTAAGCAGGGCAATAACTTCTCCGCAGGACGTGGAAACCTTGCAAAAAGACCTGAACAAATTAATGGGGTGGGCGACTACATGGCAAATGAGGTTCAATGTAGAAAAATTTAAAATAATGCATTTGGGTGGCAAAAATATGAATGCAATCTATACACTGGGGGGAGAACCTCTGGGGGAATCTAGGATGGAAAAGGACCTGGGGGTCCTAGTAGATGATCGGCTCAGCAATGGCATGCAATGCCAAGCCGCTGCTAACAAAGCAAACAGAATATTGGCATGCATTAAAAGGGGGATCAACTCCAGAGATAAAACGATAATTCTCCCGCTCTACAAGACTCTGGTCCGGCCGCACCTAGAGTATGCGGTCCAGTTCTGGGCACCAGTCCTCAGGAAGGATGTACTGGAAATGGAGCGAGTACAAAGAAGGGCAACAAAGCTAATAAAGGGTCTGGAGGATCTTAGTTATGAGGAAAGGTTGCAAGCACTGAACTTATTCTCTCTGGAGAAGAGACGCTTGAGAGGGGATATGATTTCAATTTACAAATACCGGACTGGTGACCCCACAATAGGGTTAAAACTTTTTCGCAGAAGAGAGTTTAACAAGACTCGTGGCCACTCATTAAAATTAGAAGAAAAGAGGTTTAACCTTAAACTACGTAGAGGGTTCTTTACTGTAAGAGCGGCAAGGATGTGGAATTCCCTTCCACAGGCGGTGGTCTCAGCGGGGAGCATTGATAGCTTAAAGAAACTATTAGATAAGCACCTGAATGACCGCAACATACAGGGATATACAATGTAATACTGACACATAATCACACACATAGGTTGGACTTGATGGACTTGTGTCTTTTTTCAACCTCACCTACTATGTAACTATGTAACTATGTAACAAAACTGTCATGCCAATAAAAATCAGCACGAACTCATAAAAATAACTGAAAAAAAGAGAAAAGAAAAGGTAGGTATTGGATGCTAAAACCCTCCATAGCAGGTGAAGCTAATGCATGTGCCCGGCGGCCGCGATGTTTGCCAGGCACCCACGATCGCTCCTGAGAGAGACAGAATGGAGGTCTGTCAATGTAAACAGACAAATCTCCGTTCTGTCAGGGGAGAGGAGACGGATCTGCTGTTCATACTGGTTATGAACAGCGATCGGTCTCCTCCTCCAGGCAGTTACATCCCCCCTACAGTTAGAAACATTCCCTTGGACACACATTTAACCCCTTGATCGCCCCCTAGTGTTTACCCCTTCCCTGCCAATGACATCTACACAGTAATCAGTGGCTATTTTTAGCTCTGATTACTGTATAAATGTCACTGGTCCTAAAAAAGTGTCAAAAGTGTCCGATCTGTCCGCCGCAATGTTGCAGTCCCGCTAAAAAACGCAGATCGCCGGCATTGCTAGTAAAAAAAAAAATAATAATAAAAATGCCATAAATCTATTCCCTATTTTGTAGACGCTATATCTTTTGCACAAACCAATCAATATAAGCTTATTGTGATTTTTTTTTTACCAAAAATATGTAGAAGAATACATATCGGTCTAAACTGATGAAGACATTTTTTTTCTTTTGGGATATTTATTATAGCAGAAAGTAAAAAATATTGGTTTTTTTTTCAAAATTGTCGTTCTTTTTTTGTTTATAGCGCAAAAAATAAAACCCGCCAAGGTGATCAAATACCACCAAAAGAAAGCTCTATTTGTGGGAAAAAAAGGACATACATTTTGTATACACCGCACGACCGCGCAATTGTCAGTTAAAGCGACAGAATGCTGTATCGCAAAAAATGACCTGGTCATTAAGGGGGCAAATCCTTCCGGGGCTGAAGTGGTTAAAAAGACTAAACCTTTTTCTGACACTTGTTGTTTACAAGGTAAAAATCTTTTTTTTTTTGCTAGAAAATTACTTAGAACCCCCAAACATTAAATATATATATTTTTTTTAGCAGAGACCCTAGAGAATAAAATGGCGGACACTGGCAATATTTTATGTCACACTGTATTTGCACAGTGGTCTTTCAAATGCATTTTTTGGGGGGAAAAATACACTTAAATTAATTTAAAAAAATAAATAAATGGTAAAGTTAGCCCAATTTTAATGCATAATGTGAAAGATGATGTTACACTGAGAATCGTGATCTTTATTCTAATCAAAAAAATTGTGATTCTCATTTTATCCAGAATTGTGCAGCTCTAGTGTCTGGCTTCTCTCTGCCCTAGCTCCCAGTTAAATGATATCATTGCATTTGTTGCACCGGCAATAGTATTTATGATGTCCCTGTACTTTAGAGTGAATAGAAATAAATAACTTTTGGGTGCCCCCCACCCCTGCCCTATATACAGGGCCGTCTTTAGCGCAGGGCAAACGGGGCACTTGCCCTGGGCCCAATCTTTGTTGGGGGGCCCGCGCTAGCCGTGACTTGGGGCCCCGATCACAGCTTTGCAGAGCGCACAGAGGATACGGGAGGATGTATTCCTCGCTAGCCAGCTGAGAGGGGGTGGGGCCGGGAGCTCCACTGACGCTCTGACCCCGCCCACGTGCAGCCTGTGTACTCGGAAAAGAGCTTCTGTAGTGAGAGCCAGTGATCGGAGTGCGAGTGTCAGTGGAGCTTCCGGCCCCGCCCCCTCTATACTGGCTGGTGAATACAGAGGTCCGGGGGCGGGGCTGAGAGCTCCAATGACACTCCCACTCCGATCACTGGCTCTCACTACAGGCGCTCTATCCCCAGTACACAGGCTGCACGTGGGCGGGGTCAGAGCGTCAGTGGAGCACCTGGCCCCGCCCCTCTCAGCTGGCTAGCGCGGAATACATCCTCCCATGTCCTCTGTGCGCTCTGCAAAGCTGTCATCGGGGCGACAATTCACGGGTGATGGAGGCCCAGGGCCCACCCAACAAAGCATCAGTGGAGCTCCCAGCTGCTTTAGTGAGAGCAGAGAGTGGAAGCCCCGCCCACAGTCCTGAATGTATGTAGTGAGTTTGGCTGGCCAGGTATGTCCTTACATCCATAGAATGCCTGACTGTTTAAACCCTGAGCTGTGTTATTTAACTGTAAATCTGTGCATTGCTGAAAGTTCTCTGACCATCCCCTGTATAATGTCTGCAGTCTCTGATTGTCTCCTGCAGTATGTCCGCAGTCTCTGGTAATCTCCTGCAGTATGTCCGCAGTCTCTGATTGTCTCCTGCAGTATGTCCGCAGTCTCTGATTGTCTCCTGCAGTATGTCCGCAGTCTCTGGTAATCTCTTGCAGTATGTCCGCAGTCTCTGGTAATCTCCTGCAGTATGTCTGCAGTCTCTGGTAATCTCCTGCAGTATGTCCGCAGTCTCTGATTGTCTCCTGCAGTATGTCCACAGTCTCTGATTGTCTCCTGCAGTATGTCCGCAGTCTCTGATTGTCTCCCTCAGTATGTCCGCAGTCTCTGATTGTCTCCTGCAGTATGTCCGCAGTCTCTGATTGTCTCCTGCAGTATGTCCGCAGTCTCTGATTGTCTCCTGCAGTATGTCCGCAGTCTCTGATTGTCTCCTGCAGTATGTCCGCAGTCTCTGGTAATCTCCTGCAGTATGTCTGCAGTCTCTGGTAATCTCCTGCAGTATGTCCGCAGTCTCTGATTGTCTCCTGCAGTATGTCCGCAGTCTCTGATTGTCTCCTGCAGTATGTCCGCAGTCTCTGATTGTCTCCTGCAGTATGTCCGCAGTCTCTGGTAATCTCCTGCAGTATGTCTGCAGTCTCTGGTAATCTCCTGCAGTATGTCCGCAGTCTCTGATTGTCTCCTGCAGTATGTCCGCAGTCTCTGATTGTCTCCTGCAGTATGTCCGCAGTCTCTGATTGTCTCCTGCAGTATGTCCGCAGTCTCTGATTGTCTCCTGCAGTATGTCCGCAGTCTCTGGTAATCTCTTGCAGTATGTCCGCAGTCTCTGGTAATCTCCTGCAGTATGTCTGCAGTCTCTGGTAATCTCCTGCAGTATGTCCGCAGTCTCTGATTGTCTCCTGCAGTATGTCCGCAGTCTCTGATTGTCTCCTGCAGTATGTCCGCAGTCTCCGATTGTCTCCTGCAGTATGTCTGCAGTCTCTGATTGTCTCCTGCAGTACGTCCGCAGTCTCTAAACCTCTCCTGTAGTATGTGTTTAATGTGCCCCTTTACTTGCTCAATTATTTGGGATTGCTCCACTGCCCAGTGAGAGGTAATGATGTGCATGAACCTCTAGCAACCAATCAGCAAACAGTAGTGATCTGCTTTAATCTCTAGCAACCAATCAGTAAGTGCTAATGATGTGCTGTAACCCCTAGCAACCAATTAGTGAACGCTAATAATGTACATTAACCTCTAGCAACCAATTGGCAAGCAGAAATTATGTGTTGTAACCTCTAGAAACCAGCCATTGAGTAGTAATGATAGGCTGTAACCTCTGGCAAACAATTGCAATCGCTGCGTGATCTGCTGCAGTAAACTGATTTTGAGTCTACCTGCTATTTTTTGTATGTCTCAGAATGGAGGGGGGGCCCCAAGAAAATGTTTGCCCAGGGCCCAATCAAAATTAAAGACGGCCCTGCCTATATAGTAAGTGTCTGATGCTCTTTTAGTCTGGATGGTGTAAATCAGAAAAATACATACCTTATTCCTTGTTCTCCCCACAACGAGCATTCTTATAAAAATCTCTTGACTTAAAATGTGGGTGTACTCGCGGAATGGTCTAAAATACAATGCAGGACTGCTGGTCCTGCTTTGTGTGCGATGACATGGGAGTGACTTCAGGGGACTGGTTGTCTATTACAGAGGTGTGGTAAAGTAGCTTGCAGGGGCAAGGATTAAGGTAGGTATTTCTCCGCTGTAACCCAGACCCTCAAGACTAAACAAGCAGTAGGCTTGAGGGAGGGGGTCACCCAAAAGTTACTTTTAAAGGCTGACTAGCTCATAGGACAACAATCTAAGAACCAGCAGACTGACGGTGATTGTCATTGGGGCAGGTTAACTATGCAGCCAACAGAGTAGCTGCCACCACATGTTTTCACAGAAACATGCACTGCCGACAGCATCTGCTGTTGCAATTCTGATCTTTTAGATGAAATTTCTCTATCACTTGCTGCCCTGCCTAGACAGGAATGCAAGAGTCAATACTTTGTTAGCTGTAAGCTCTCCACAGAGGCAAAGTTCTTTATTTTCTAGTCGGAGCATTCAGATATTCATTATTTAACGTTGTTTTAACCACTTGCCCCCCGGAAAGTTTATCCCCGTTCATGACCAGGTCATTTGTTGCGATGCGACACTGCGTCATTTTAACTGACAATTGCGCTGTACCCAAATAAAATGTGTGTCTTTTTTTCCCCCACAAATAGAGCTTTCTTTTGGTGGTATTTGATCACCTCTGAGGGTTCTTTTTTTTTTTTTTGCGCTATAAACAAAAAGTCAGACAATTTTGAAAAAAAAAACAATATTTCTTACTTTCTGCTATAAAACATATCCAATAAAAAAAAAATCAAAAAAAATCGAATTTCTTCATCAATTTAGGCCAAAATGTATTCTGCTACATATTTTTGGTAAAAAAAATTCTTAATAAGCGTATATACTGGTTGGTTTGCGCAAAAGTTATAGCATCTACAAACTATGGGATATATTTATGGGATTTGTATTTATTTTTTACTAGTAATGGTGACGATTAGCGACTTATAGCAAGACTGCGACATTGCGGCGGACAAATTGGACACTAACTGACACTTTTTTAGTAATCAGTGGCACTAATAGAGCGATCAGTTCTATAAATATGCACTGTCACTGTACTAATGACATTGTCTGGGAAGGGGTTTACATCAAGGGGTGATCAATGGATTAACTGTATACCTAGCCAGTGTTATTGTACAGCGTGGGAGGTGCTTTTACTAGGGGAAGACAAGGATCCTTGACCCTGCTTTGCAGAGACACAGGATCCATGCCTTCCCTACTGAAAGAACGGCAATCTGCCTTGTTTAAATAGGCAGACTGCCATTCTGCCTCTGTACTGAATGATCGGCGGGTGCCAGTGGACATCGAGTCCACGGTACCCACAGATCAGCTCCCGCTGTTTATATTCACAGCAGGAGCAGGCTGGTGTTAGCGCATGTGTGCGCCCCCTAGCCGGAAGTGTCAGATCACGCACTAGGTACGTGATCTGACGCAGGAGTGCCACCTTGCTGCTGTATATGTAAGTTATACGACCGACAAGTGGTTAATAAAAGATAAAGTAGAAAGGTTTACAGAAAATATATTTCAAAACATCCAAAAGCAACGGTAAAATAAAAGGTTTTAACAGTGAAAAATCGACTAAGAAAAAAGTAGAGTATATGGGTCTTAGGTTGACTTGCAAAGCAAGTCCAATCTGATAAGCAAGAGTCACTGGCCCTCTTAATGGGACTCTTAGGATCCTTGGTGGTAGTTTTGACAGTAAAAACAAGAGCTTAGGCTGGTAATTGCAGCAGCTTTTTGTTGTCATTGGAGAGGATGTCACAGAACTAATTCTACCCAAACAAAGGGTCCAAGGGATGTGGTGGAGGTGTGTCAGGGTTTGTTTTATTATGCTCAGCAGACAGACACTTAATCCAACCATCCTAAATACATCAATATTTCCATCTGACTAAGCTTCACAATCCAAAAACTAGCATATTATTTAGCAGGATATCCCTGTGGTACATGTTTGCTGTTGGCTATAGCACCCATACTGGGCTGTAATGATGGCGGAGAGTGATGCCTCCCTGGGATGTCCTGACCAGTTGGCAAAGCATGAAGGAGAACAGCTGACAGACATGGGTGTGCCCCTGGCATACAGCGGATGTCTGGCCATGTGCATAGTGAGAAGAGCAGAGCACCTGGGTTTTATGTGTGGGAGTTGCCAGAGACTAACTGCTGTAATAAAGGCTTGGAGCTGATGGGGACATTGCAGGGAAGCGCGTCGAGATCTTGTTTTGTTTTTAGTGAATTGACTACTTTAGAAATAAATACTACAGGGGTTATTTTAATATAAAACTTCATGTTGTATTTAACTCTTACTGAATTGACCCCATAGACTTCTATAGGACTTGTCTACCATCATCTCCGCCTCGGTAGATGAAGGGAGACAGCCCCATAGCTGGTCAGGACATCCCAGGGAGGCATCACTTTCCGCCATCATTACAGCCCGGTATGGTTAATATGGCCAATTGCAGCATGTACCACAGGGATATCCTGCTAAATAATATGTTGGTTGTTGGATTGTGAAGCTAAGTCAGATGGAATTATTGATGTGTTTAGGATAGTTAGCCTTAAGTGTTGTTATGGGGATAGAGCACCTGGGGCTTGTGTGTGGGAAATGCCAGAGTCTGACCGCTGTAATCAAGGCTTAGATCTCCTGGCAACATTGCAGGGAAGCGCTTCTAGACCTGCTACCCAGAAACTTACCACCAAGTTCCTTTCAGATAGATTGAAGAATTGTCTATTGCACTGAGGCATGGGAATTTGCCCCGTTTCACTGAGGTGAGATATGAGGCTTAAGATGCCCCCACTACCACTGTCAAGCAGGAAGAAGCTAATGTGTCTTCTGGGCTGAGACTGAAGACTATGATCTACACTTGTGATGTGGGCAGAGGTTTGCTACAGAGAAGCCGGAACCGCCTGTACCTGCCTGTAACAAAGATGCTGTGTCAGGGACTGTAACGGAGAAGCCAGCAGCTGCTGTTATTCCAGTGAGCTGTGCTGCAGAGGAACTCAAAGTTGCAGCAGAGAAATGTGAGCCTGCTGGAAAAATAAGCGATTAAGGGCCTGATCCAGGGTCACTGATATTTGATGCAGAGAAGTCAGAGGGGGACATAGAAGAGTGGAACACTTCAGAGGGGTATCAGTCCGATTGGTCTGGGGAGATAAAGTAGAGCGGCAAAAGGCTGAGAACACTCATGGACCAGACCCCGAAACAGCAGAAAAGGAGCACACATGTCAAATTCTAGAGAGAGCTGAGAGGCTGCAGCTGAGTGATGCTTATAATAAGTGCAGAGTGGAGATGTTTGGGGGGTGGATGTAGCGCCTTGCCAAACGTTACGCTAAAGTTTGTTTTTGGCTTCACTGTACTCAATAGAGTGGTGATCTGTTTTTTGGTCTGGTCAGGTTTTCCTGAGGTCAGTGGATGATTGTTCCTGTCTGCTTCTGAAAGAAGCTTCCAGAACATAGAGTGGGAGGATAAGCCACTGATTTTTGCATATTTATCAGATGCCAGCCAGTCCCTGGGAAGGGGGTACACAGAAGGTGGCTAGGAGAGATGATAAATGTTTGTGAGGCCTGGGTAGAGTGTTCTTCCTTGTCTAGGAGGGTTTCTCTTCTCATCAGGCTGCTGCCCCTGGGAGGCAGCTAGTATGAGACAAGAGTTGCTGTTTGGGCTTCAGCTGGTGTTGGGCTGAGGGCCTGGAGAAGATTGTTAAAGTGATCTGCTGGATGGTGATGATGAAGAACCATCCAGCAGATCACTTTAACAACAACAGAAGATTGTTAAAGTGATCTGCTGGATGGTGATGATGAAGAACCATCCAGCAGATCACTTTAACAATCTTCTCCAGGCCCTCAGCCCAACACCAGCTGAAGCCCAAACAGCAACTCTTGTCTCATACTAGCTGCCTCCCAGGGGCAGCAGCCTGATGAGAAGAGAAACCCTCCTAGACAAGGAAGAACACTCTACCCAGGCCTCACAAACATTTATCATCTCTCCTAGCCATCTTCTGTGTACCCCCTTCCCAGGGACTGGCTGGCATCTGATAAATATGCAAAAATCAGTGGCTTATCCTCCCACTCTATGTTCTGGAAGCTTCTTTCAGAAGCAGACAGGAATCCTTGGGGAATCCTGGTCTAGAGAAGGATCTTTTTGTCTACCTCACTGAAGAGTATTGTGTGGAAGCTGGGTGACAGATAGCTCCTGGGACATTGTGAGTAAGACCTAGGTTTGGGACAAATGTGTGCCCACACACAAGGGGATTTGAGCTTAGAAGTATGTCCTCTCAACGATTGCTGATCGTGTTTTGGAGTATCCTTAAATCTCCTCATGTTCAGGTTTCTGCAAATAAATCCACAAGAAAACATCCCCTAGACTGAGGTTGTGTTGTTGCAGTGTGCATGGTACTGTGTCTGTATTAGCAAGGGAGACCTAGCATATTCTCAGCAGCCCTTGGGGGGTGCTCACACTTATGTTTTGTTAGACACTTATGGCATAGATCTTATGCATATTGCTGTAGGGAGGTCTAATGCATTTATTAGCTTTCTGGAGACTCTAAATGGGTGTGTTTGGTGTCTAACTGAATTGATATCGGTATATAAATTAGTGTAACCACTTTTTTTAACTTGATTTGAGTAAGAATTATGGAGATTGTATGGAAATTTACTCTGTACACAGTAATTAAATTGTAGGTCAGTATAGAAAAAAACAATAGCATCACAATAGCATAGTTTAGAACATGACCATTTACAACAGGTTTTATTAGAAGTCTATTAAAGACCCTCTAGTTGAGGTTTATGGCATCTCTGCATTCTTTCTTAACTGGCCTGTGTTTCTCAGTAGTGTCACCTTTTCTGGCTGAAAATGGGGGTGCCACTGTATTCAGTAACACTCCCTTATTCTCTTCATAAGGTTTGGGGTTTAACAGACCTCACATTATCACTGCAGGTTCTGTATTTTTACAAAATACATAATCAATCCAAATATTATAATAAGAAGCACTGCACCCTTAGTATCCCAGCACAGGTGCACAGCACTTGGAGAAACTATTTTACAAAGGATGAAAACAGTGCAGTAAACTAAAGAACACATTTCAGCAACTTGTTGTCTGTAATGGTTTTCAGGTTCTGTGCAGACATTTATGTAGCAGTACCCCCCGCAGGAGCCGCTTGGTAGATTGGGTTCTCTGTTCTTCTGCCTTACTTTGAGAACAACCTCAGCCCCTCAAACACACCAGGTTAAGCAAATGGATACTGCTATTGGGAGCACACATATATATATCCTGCATACAACTAAGTCTCAGTATCAAGAAGCAAACACCAGACTGGTTAGTGGTAAATCAACCCAATATATTGTCCAGGTTGAAGTAACTAGCAGTATGCACATACATGAGAAATTCACTAAACAATAATATGTTCACTAGGCTGTAGCAGCATATAATGAAGTTCTATGCAGCTAAATTGGAGTAAACCTGGTAATCCACAAAATTAGCAATAAGTATTGGCATTAGAGAACAATGACAGCAGTGATAATCAATACTACAATAACTTCTGTAAACAGTAGACTATATTCATTTTAGAATGCACTATATGAATGGCAGCAATGAAATCTAAGACTCCCTAAAAAGGTACCTCTTACTATGGACAACAGACAAAGTTCTTGTGAAGCAGCTCTCTGAGTGAGGAATCTTTAGCCCTAGTTCTTCAGCCTGCTAGTGTTGGGGTCCAATCTTTACAGTGGTACAGTAGTACAGTCCCAGTACAGTCAGTCCTAATGATACAGCAACAGGGCTCCTGCTGTTCAGATGTCAGCTCACTTCTGGATCTGCCTACATTGCCTCTGGTAGTCAGCATGCGGCCGCAGGCTTGTACCAGGTTGATATGCACACAGGAGCGGCAATGTGCACACCTCAGTCACCTCTCAGCAAAGAGAAAGTTCCTCAGCCATCAGCCTAAGAAAATACAACTTTTTCTCCCCTTATACCCAGCTCTCATTGGGAATTGTAGTCCAATGGTCCATTAACTGACGTGGTAGAGTTTCTTTCCTGAACTTCATCTCCCATGATTTATTGCTGCCAACCATCAAGTCTCTTGAGCTCCTTCTGCTTGTCAGCACCCCCTGGTGGATGAAGGCAAGGTAGTGTTAACCAATTTAGCTGAAGCCCATTGGCAGCATAGAGAACACTGCGGTACATTGTCCTGAATCGCTCTATGTCTCTAGTCAAGCACCTGGCTACATTTGGAAAAAGCAGTGAGACCAATTATAGGAACAGCTGGATGAGGATTCCGGAGAAACTTTGGACATTGTTGCACATATATCATATAAAGTCAAAGCTAGCTGCAGAGTGAAACATAAAGATATTTTGACAAGTTTGTTTACACCCTAAAGCTCATCTCGGGGTTAGCCCGCATTACCCTTTCTCCCCATTACCCTTTACCTTTTGTGGTCTTTACACAGGCCTGGCGACTTCAAGCGGCAGTGTCATGACATCCTGATGCAAAGAGAACCTGTTATACTTATAAGTATGCTCTGCAAACTGAGTATCATGGACGTATCCTGTAAGGAATTATTTTTGAAAAATAGAGATTTTATACTAGTAATGATAACATTAACAATATCCATTACAGGTTATATGCTTTTCCTTCTGAAAATGCTAGTTGCCTGGCTGTCACACAAGTTATGCAGATCAGGAGTTCTGACTTATTTGCTGCACACTTCCAGGCATCTAGCCCTTTCAGAAGGAAGTCCGCAATGCTTGCCTCCTTAATTCTCTCAGTCCAGGTTTCATCAATTAGTACAATTGCTGTTGTATCTGAAAATCTAATTTTCTAAATTCAGTCACTGTTTAATGTAGTCTAGGAGACAGTCTGAAAATCTATTATCATTTAAAAGCCCCATAATACCAATATATGCTCAGAATATAAACTGCAATATACAATATTCATCTTTATAGGTTTTTATATGTTTAGTTTGTATACCAGGAGGAGTCTTAAAAGTAATCTTTTTTATAAATAATACAATTTCTGAACTATGAAATGAGTTGTATTTTCATTTTAGTAAGATTTTTACAGACAGGGAGAAAAGCAAAACATTGTACTTAAAGGATATTAATATTATATCACACATATAAAATGTATACAAAATATGTATTCCCATGGTTGGCAACATTGTAAAAATAGGATTTTTTCTACAGCTTACCTGTAAAATCCTTTTCTTGGGGTACATCACTGGACACAGAGCCGGTTATTATAATAATAACTACTTAGGTGTTACGCCACCTATAGGTGAATGGACACTGGTAGATCAAACAGGAAGTCCTTCCCTATATAACCCCTCCTACACAGGAAGCACATCAGTTTTTTAGCAAGCAATAAATTCCCAAAAAGAGGGGAGGGACCTCTGTGTCCTGTGATGTACTCCAAGAAAAGGATTTTACAGGTAAGCTGTAGAAAAAATCCTATTTTCTTTATCTTACATCACAGGACACAGAGCCGGTTATTATAATAATAACTACTTGGGACGTCCCAAAGCAATATCCTTGAAGGGAGGGAGTCACCATCATAGAATTTGCCACTAGAGAAGGACCTACTCTGCTATTTGTAATATGCTGAGGCCAAAGGCCACCTGTTAAAAATCCTGTAGATGTATAAACCAAAGACAAAATAGTGGTCTTGCACACCTGGGCCACTGACACCTGATGATGGATGGCCCAAGATACTCCCCCACACCTGGTAGAGAATCTCTCCCCAGAAAAAAAAAGAAAGGAATTTTTCCCTTTAAACCATAGGTATCATTGATGAACCGGCAGATCCACTGCTAAATATTCGATCTGGAAGCTGCCTGCCCTTCCTTGGCTCTTCTGGCAGCACAAACCAGATTTCCTGACCTGTGTCCCAACAACTCAAGTAGATCCTGAGCGCCTGAACAACCTCTAGAGTATGTAGTGATCTTTCTCCTGCCGACTGTGGATTAGGAGAAAAATAAAAGGCAAAACACTGTCATGATTCAAGTGAAATCTAGAAACCACTTTAGGCAATAGAAATGGATGAGGACGCAACATCCCCTTATGATGCGAGACCAAGAATGGCTCCTTGCATGAAAGAGCCGCCAACTCTGACACTCCACTTAGTGAAGAGATAGCAACCAAAGAAACCACCTTTCCGAGATAAAAGGACCAATGGAATTCCCCGATTGGTTCAAAAAAGTGGCCTCTGCAAGGACAGTCAAGATCAAATTCAAGTCCCAAGGACACAAGAATGGCCTGACAGGCGGGACTGTCCAAGTTACATACTGTATGTAGTATGAATCAAGGAGTGATAAACAACGGCCTCTGGAAGAAAAGGGATAGGGACGAACTCTGACCCTTAACGGTACTTAAGGCCAATCTCCTTTCCCCTACTGATTGGAGAAAAAAAAACGAAAATCTCCCACTCATAAATTCCTGCGAATGCAACTTCCTGGCTTCACCCCAGGCAAGAAAACATTTTCAAGTCCGGTAATTAAAGTTCCCACAAGCTGGCTTCCAGGGGCTCAACAGTGCTGAGATACAGGACTCAAGACCTTTAGGTCCCACTGGACTGGGAGTGTCCAAAGAGCAACCATCGCAAGACTCGTTATGTCAGTGTACCTAGCCCTCCTGGGCTCACAAATGCTTCACAAAAGATGTAGCAGAAGCCAAAACAGAGTAAAAATGTCAAATAAGGGAGAATCGGTCCCTAAGGTGTTACCAGTACATCTACCCCTATTGACAGTGGGACTCTCGTCCCAGACACACCTGTCCCAACCTGTTGTAGGACTTGGAATCTAGTAGATTCCCCTGCAGAGTTCCCCCTGTCACTAGTCTATCCAAATATGTATTGGCGATAGAGACAGCACTTGTACTGTCCTAGACAGTATGTGGTTCACCTCCCTGAGTTGCATGACCTCTGGTGCCGCCCTGGAGGTTGATATATATGCCTGCAGAGACATTTCTGGATTGAACCTACAACTGGTTTGTCCCATAATCCAGAGCAAGGCGTACTGGCCAAAAATTCCAAGATATTGATGGACAGTATTCTCTCCTGTGGAGACCAAGCCCACTGAACTGTAACCAGCCTCAAATCAACTTGGAGAGACTGGCTTCAGTGGTTATTATTTTCCAAATTCCTGAAAAGGAAGAATATCAACCACCAATTTTTGCTTTGCAACACCCCGGAAACAGAGCCTTCCAATCCAATGCCTGGATCTTCAAGTTCCAGACAAAGACAATCAAAGATTATTGAGGTAATGAGTACTGAGAGGTCTTCAGCAAACCCAGCACTGGGGCTAGACACTTTGTGAACCCTCCGTAGCTGTGGCCAACCCAAAGGGAAGATTCAAAAAAAAAAAAAACGGCTTTCCACTGCAATTACAGAAATCTTTGATGAGCCTGGAAACAAACCACCACATGAAGACTTGTGTTTAGAGATGATTATAGACCCCAAAATCTACCTCTTGTAGAGAGGTCATTACTGAACAGTCTAGCCTATCTGAAACAGAAGGATGTTCAGCGGCTTCGGATCTTAAGATAGACCTCATTTCCCTATTTGGTTTTGGAACTGCTACCATTTCATTGTCTCACAATAATGAGCCCATAACTTCTGCTCCAAGAGTAAATGCAAGGAAAAAGCCTGACGACTCTGTGGCAGACCCAGACAGTCCCAAGAGGTGCACTTAACGTACCAGGTTTCTGCCGGCTAAAGATGGAACAAACCACCTCAGAGACTGCCCTAAGATCTTCTGGCCTGAGATACTCCCAAAACACAGCCGCCTCAGATGCTTCCCTCACTCAGGTGGGGAAAAGCTTACAGCGTCTGGTATTCCCGGGCAGTCTCCCATCTGTATATACAAACCAGGCTTGATCCTGCTTGGGCTTCGATCAACCAAGATCAGACATGATCAAGGTGATGCGGCCTCAGTCTAATAAAAAAATGAATGCGTCAGGAAACACTGCAATGCCAAACACCACAGTGGCTCAGATGCACCCGACACCACTGTCCACCGGGAGATGTGGACACCACCAATAAGCAGATATGCATGTAGTCCTAGGCAAATAAGCACATATTTATGTAGTCCCAGGAAAACAAGTACATATGTATACAGCTTAATATAAATAAACATACGTATGCAGTACAATTGAAAACATGCCAGCATGTGTTTAAGCAATATGCATCTATGGAAGCACGCATTTATGTAAGCATGTAAGCATGTGCTTATGCAACTATGCATTTAGGCAAAATATGAAAGCATGCATCCCCGTAAATACGCTATCATGCAATACGTGCCCATGGAAACATGCATTTATGCAATAAGCAAGCATGCATTTATGAAACGTGTTTATGCAACATTATGCAACACATACCTATGCAGACATGTATAAACATGCATCTTTATGCAACCATGTATCTGTATGAATCATGTATCTTTATGCGATCATGTATCTTCCTGCAACCATGTATCTTTATGCGATCATGTATCTTCATGCAAACATGTATGACCATGTATATTTATGCAAACATGTATAAACATGCATCTTAGTGCAACCATGTATCTTTATGCAACCATGTATCATGTATCTTTATGCAAACATGTATAACCATGTATATTTATGCAAACATGAATAAACATGCATCTTTGTGCAACCATGCATCTCTGTGCAACCATGTATCTTTATGCAAACATGTATAACCTTGTATGTTTATGTGAATATGTAAAAACATGTATCTTTAGCAACTGTGCGTTACAGCAACTGTGCGTTCCAGCAACTGTGCGTTTCAGCAACCGTGTGTTCCAGGAACCGTGCATTTTAGCTTAACTGCAGTTGGCCCCATACTAGTCCTGCAGGATTTAGCCAAGCACATATGCATCCAATGCTGTTTCGGAACAGCGAAAAAAATAAGCTTCAGCAGATCAAACGCACACTATACTGGAGATACAACTCCTTAAAGTACTCCTGTGCCCATGTTTTTTCAAACATATGTATATTTAAACATGCCTTTAGGCAAAAAGTTTGCAAGCATGTATACTATGCTGCACCTGCCTTCCGAGCAGTAAAAAACACTTTAAAGTGAACTGCTATCCGTCCAGGGGTGTATCAACTTACAGTTGAACTGTCCCCCCCGGATTAAGCAGTTTATGCAGCATATACAGTATCTCACAAAAGTGAGTACACCCCTCACATTTTTTTAAATATTTTATTATATCTTTTCATGTGACAACACTGAAGAAATGACACTTTGCTACAATGTAAAGTAGTGAGTGTACAGCTTGTATAACAGTGTAAATTTGCTGTCCCCTCAAAATAACTCAACACACAGCCATTAATTTCTAAACCGCTGGCAACAAAAGTGAGTACACCCCTAAGTGAAAATGTCCAAATTGGGCCCAAAATGTCAATATTTTGTGTGGCCACCATTATTTTCCAGCACTGCCTTAACCCTCTTGGGCATGGAGTTCCCCAGAGCTTCACGTGTTGCCACTGGAGTCCTCTTCCACTCCTCCATGAGGACATCACTGAAATGGTGGATCTTAGAGACCTTGCGCTCCTACATCTTCTGTTTGAGGATGCCCCACAGATGCTCAATAGGGTTTAGGTCTTGAAATATGTTTGACCAGTCCATCACCTTTACCCTCAGCTTCTTTAGCAAGGGAGCGGTCGTCTTGGAGGTGTGTTTGGGATCGTTATCATGTTGGAATACTGCCCTGCAGCCCACTGTACATTCACTACTTTACATTGTAGCAAAGTGTCATTCCGGAACGGAGGACCACGAGGTAGCTCTCTAATGCATACCTGTCGGCCAGGAGGGCCAGCAGGTGGCTGTAAAACGAACCCCAAAATATGGCGTCTGTCCCATAAATACCCTCGCCCAGAATGCAACTCGGAGGACCACCTCCACCGAGTTGTCTCCGGGACAGAAGAGCATCCATACGCTCAGACACGCTGTCCTTCCAACACCAGCCAGCGGCAACAGCGACACCCATGGCTTAGTATGGAAACACACGCAACGTCAGCCAAGCTGAAACAGAGGCAAGTCTAACCTTCCTAACGAACAAGTTAATAAATTTACCTATCAGATGGTAGATCGCAAATCTACCAGCGCTACACTTACTTCTACATTAATGTTAGATTTAAAAATCATTTGAACTAGTACTAGATGATAAGAACTGAATTCACCATGCATATATGTGGGATATATGTTATATTCAGTCATTGCTGAATACCAGTGACATTTTCAGGGACAAACCCATATGATTTACGTCTAACCAAAAAAACAGGTACATTCATCGTCCCATAAAATGGCTTGGTAAAATGGCACTTGGTTTAAGCCAAAGCCAGATTAAAGTATATCTAAATCAAGAAAAAATTTATTTTACAATGTCCTAATAACAAGGCGGAATGGTTGATGTCATTTCTGTCTTTTTTTTTTGTGTCAGGCTATGGGAGGTATGTAAATAGCCTACACTTATATCATGAGCATTAGCCAACTTTAGTCAAAACTGCACATTTTTTTTTAATCTACACCAGTGTTTCTCAACCTTTTTTCAGTCAAGGCACCTTTAAAATGATGGCCAGTCTTGAGGCACCCTATTCTAAAAAAACTAAACTAATAGTTTTACATAATGCAGCAACATCCACATACATAGGACACCCAATATTTGAGATGATTTATACTTCCAAAGCAAATACCTTTTTGCATACTGGTACTGACTAAGGATGAGCTCCGGCGTGTTCACACACCCCACATGCAGAGCCCGCCAGGAAGTCGGCACTACGCTGCGCTAATCACAGGCAGTGAGATATTTCCCGATCTCTGCAGCTGCACATCGAGTAAATGTCTCACTGCCTGTGATTAGCACAGCGCCGTGCCGACTTCCTGGCGGGCTCTGCATGTGGGGTGTGTGAACACGCTAGAGCTCAACCTTAGTACTAACTAGTATTGCAATGTTTCTCTTCTCCCTCAGTTTCTCTCTCACACACAGCTAATGTGACTCCAGTGCTCACAGGGAAGGGCAAACAACACCTGACATCCCCCTTATCAACCAATGACATAATTGGTTGTTAAGACACCAGCAGATAGAGGGACGCCTGTGGCTTTGCGTAACTAAAAGGCAGGCTTGATCCACCAGTGGGCTTGTATACAATTTTTGGGCAATTTTTAGACATTTTGCCAAGGCACCCCTGAAGAAACCTGAAGGCACCCCAGGGCCCCTGGGCACCCTGGTTGAAAAAGGCTGAATTACATACATAGGTGTTTTGAGCGCTACCTGGTTACATAAAAACAAATCCCAACTTGTGTACTCATGATAAATACATTTGCAATAAGCAATTATTAAACCAATTTTGCAATAAACAATTTAAAAAAACAAATTATGTGAAATAAAGAATGGCTAAATACATAAATAAACATGTTTTATTCATAAAATAGTCCATATCCTTGTATCTTCATATATGCACAATGTGCCAAGTGCTGTCTCTTTAAATAAAGTGCAAATCCTGCTCCCCTTCAGTGTCCCCACTCACTCACTGACTGGTATAGTCTTCCTTGCTGGTTATAGATCTACAAGTTCCAGCATATCCAGGACAATATAAAGTGCTTGTGACTCTTATAATATAGTGGTCCACACCAGTTGGTGATTGAGTGGGGACACTGAAGGGGAGCACGATTTGCACTTTATTTAAGGAGATACCACTTTTTGTTAAAGTGAATTAAAGTCTTGTTTTTTTTTGCAATAAAAATAACAAACATGTTATACGTACCTCCTCTGTGCAGTTGGTTTTGCACAGAGCAGCCTGGATCCTCCTCTTCTCGGGCCCCTCTTCTGTGATCCTGGCCCCTCCCTCCTGTTCAGTGACCCCACAGCAAGCATCTTGCTATGGGGGCACCCGAGCCGAGTCACAGCTTCCTGTGTTCATTCAGACACGGAGCCCCAACCCAGCCCCACCCCCTCTCTCCCCTGATTGGCTAGCTGACTTTGATTGACAGCGCTGCTGCTGTGTCTCAGGAAAATTAGGAAGGAGATTCTCAGACGAAACACTTGTGGATATCGCTGGACAGAGAGGGACCACAGGTAAGTGGGAATATATAATTAGTTCTGTTTTCATCTACAGCCACTCTTTACTTACATAAGCATTTTTTTGGTAAAGGTGAGCTAATGAAAACAAGTTCTCCCATCAGTACCTTACAGAGATTTCCAAACTTAGATATTCAAATAGCTTGTTTCCAAAAGTCAGGGGGTTAGGGGGTGATTTATCTTAACTAATAGGTAGTGGGAAAACTTTAGGAGGTTCCATCCATCTAGGAGGTGGGACTGTCTGCTGCGTATTTAGAATCAGTTCAGACTGTCGGCTGCCCGCTGCTGTTAATTTTTCAATTTCATACCTATGGTCCACAAATGTAAAATCATATTTTCATTTCTACACTGTACATTAATTATTTCTAGCCTAACCTATTAATCTGAACTAGTTTGTAAACTTACTTTGTGAAGATCCCCATGCATTTACTTCCTTAAATTCTGTGACACATATTCATTACGTCCTCTTGGTTGGCACTGCTGTGTCACACATTTCACAGAGCCTGCCTTCTGAACTACAGAGGTGGTGGAGGAGTCAGTACAAGAATCACTTCTTGCAGGCAGCAAGGTACCATGGGATATGTAGTCTTTAGAAATTGAAAACAAAATAGCAAAAGAGAAGCTGCAAAGCATGCAGGGAATCCAGGAAGTTGTGGAAAGAGACAAACAACAGATAGGCAGCACTCACAACTTGAAAGGATATTTTTCAAGTAAGTTTATTCACTTGCCGACCGCATAACGCTGTTATACGGTGGCCAGGTGGCTCTCCTGTGCTGGATCATGTACCTAGTATGTGATCCGGCATTTCTGGGTAGGGGGCGCACTGTTTCTGCTGTTATTAGTTACAGCAAAACCTGATGAGCGGGTGCCGTCCAATGGATGTTCGCCGGCACCTGCTGATCGATAAGGAGAACAACAGAACAGAGCTCTGCCTATCTAAACAAGGCAGATCTCTGTCCTATCAGCAGGGATGTGCTGGTCTTTGTTTTCCTGCAAAGCAGGGAATAAAATCCAGCACATCCCTTAATAAAAGCACCACATAGTAAACACAAAAACACTGGTTAGGCACACATTTAATCTGTTTATTGTTCTAGATGTTTAACCCCTTCCCAGCCAGTGTCATTAGTACAGTGACAGTGTATATTTTTAGCATTGATTACTGTATTACTGTCACTGGTTTCCACAAGGTTTCAAAAGTGTCAGTTAGTGTCAGATTGTTCAGCACAATATTGTAGTCCCGCTATAAGTCGCTAATTGCCTCCAGTAATAGTATAAAAAAAATCTATATATTTCATCGTTTGTAGAGGCTAATACTTTTGCGCAAACCAATCAATGTATGCTAATTGTTTTGCTTTTTACCAAAAATATGTAGCAGAATACATATTAGCCCAAATTTACAAAGAAACAAAGAAATTCGATTTTTTAATTATTTTTATTGGATATGTTTTTTAGTAGAAAGTAAAACACACACATATATATATATATATATATATATATAACACACACATATATATATATATATATATATATATATATATAAATAATTTTTTTTTAATTGTCGGTATTTTTTTATTTATAGCGCAAAAAATTAAAAAAAATACATTGGTGATCAAATACCCCCAAAAGAAAACTCTATTTGTGGAGAAAGAAAATACATAAATTTAATGTATTCACAGCATTGCATGACTGTGCAATTGTCAGTTAAAGTAATGTAAAAATAGCCTGGTCATGAAGGGGGTAAATCTTCCGAAGGTCAAGTGGTTATATTGCATTGTCAAAAAACAAACACACTATTGTTTGTATTGTTATTACAGTGTGGATTTTATAAATCAAAAGTGTATGCCGTGACTGTAGATTTCCTTAAAATGTCATATTAAAGTCAACTGCACAGGATATAGCTGGCTATTTGCAGTAGGTCACAGCATTATATCAGTGTGCAGAAAAGCAGAAATTTCAGCTTCAAGAGTGCCACTGGCTGGTAGCAAGGGGTAAATATGAAATACCATTGTCATATACACCCTTTTAAATTAAGCGGACTAGAAAAAAATACAATGAAAAAAAATGTTGAATTATTTGGTCCTGAATATATTCAACATACACAATATATGAAAAACATATATCCTTTTAGTGTTGAAATCTATACAGCAAGTTTAAGGTTAATGTTATTAATAATGATATTACTTGTTCTCCTTTTTTAATGCTGCGTCTTTCCTATTCAATTCATGCAGCGTGCGTGCTTTTTGCAGAAAGGTTTAAGGGCAAGCATCGCTTTCTGACACTTTTCTTGTAAGTAATGCAGTGATGGAGTGCCTAAGTATCCAATCCATCATCCTGTATAGCCAATCTATTATAGGAATTGCAGTTTCATCTGGGATGTCTCTATCTGACCTAAATGAAATATTAACACCCTGCCAGCAGATACAGTCACTCAGTTTTAAGATGCATTAAAGCAAGTTTAAAGACTCACGTCAAAAGATAAGCTGAGTTTGGTGAATAGGGACAATTCTGCAATCCATCTATGGAGGGCATTCACTTCATTGAATTCAATTGTTCCCTATTACTTTTTGATTTCCGGTAAAGTGAATTACACTTTTTCAGCTTCACAAGCCTTACTGCTATTTAATTCCATGAAAAGTCCTTTTTCTTTGTGGACATCACTCTGGCATTTTAAAAAGATGTAGACTAGTCATCTGTCTGTCATGCTGATCTTCTTGTTTCATGTATTCTTGATGTTTAGTACACATGGAGATGCATGTGTCTACACACATGATCAATACTTTTTACTTGTTTTGTATCATTGATATGTATCTTTACATCTTTGCATGTTATTAAATATGTTTCTCTATCAACCTACCTCCACAATGCCATTAGTTTCATTTAAAGTCCCAAATTCCTTCTTTATGTACTTGAACCCGGGATGGAAGCACACTACATATGTGCTTCATTTAAAGTCCCAAATTCCCCCCTTTATTTTATCTTCTGGTTTCAATGCTTTTTAAGCCACAATCTGAATCAAGAATGCAGATCAGAAGTTTAGATTTCACGTGCTGTATTTTCATTCCAGGTCATTTACTTAGAAATATAAAAAACAGGATTTGCCATTTCTGTGCAGCAAGTTTTGCAATATCAGCACCCCTCCTAGACAATAAAGCCAGGTTCTGGAGCAAAGTAACATATCTTGGTCAAGAACATACCCCTAGCTGGTCAATTGGGTAACAGTCATTGTCACTTTGCTTACCACTACTGTCAGCATATTCCTTGTCAGTACATGCGTAGCGCAACTGAGTCTGATTGTCTTAGAATGGTGCCCTTCTCAGTCTGCTAGAGTGCTGCTGTGCAGGAAATTCAAGAGATTCCTACCAAAAATCATTTTTGATACTTGCATTATTTAAAAGTAAACAATATTTAATTTTTTTTTGCTTAAGACAAAACTATTTTATGTTTATATGCCTGGATGTCAGCTGTAAAGTGAAAATATAAGAACATAAATATAGGAACTGCTTTTGTTGACTTGTCTTCAGGTGGTTAGACTCTGACCGTCTTATGCAGGCCATACATGGGTTGAATACCAAGCGAATTGTCTTTCGAAAATCAGAACTTTTGTGTATTTTGTGATCTGATGGTGCCACCATTGATTTCGAAATACGACCAACTAAGCCTTTAATTTCACATCATGTTGCTACAGAAATGAATTTTCGTGGCTAGGAATCTTCTTTTCTTTCTGGGAATTTTCTTTTCCTGCGCTTATGTGCATTTCGATTATATTTCTCGCATGATTCTCCCATCATTGATTAGAAATTCATTTGTTTTTAAAAAAATTCCAACATGCCCGATCACTCAAATTCGATGGCCACATGAAAATCGGCTGTTGCTGCCGCCCACTAATGGTGCGGAATTTGAACGAAAATTCTTAGTTACAATTTTCAAGAGAAAATTATTTCAGAATTGGACCCATGTTAGCCGGCTTTAGTAAGTCACTGACCTTGAATTATTGTCTAGAATTCCCTAAATGTAACTACTGGGTGAGTTTTAGTTATTTTTAAAAGTCAACCTGGGCCAATATAAAATATACAACACCCCCCCCCCCCCCAAAGATTCACCAATTTCTTTAACCTTCCAAACCCCCTTTTTTGTTACCAGATTTTGGCATCACATGACCCTCCATGGCACCTCTTCTGCTAGCACAGGCTGATAATTCAATTCAGCTCTTCAGCACATGCCCGCCACTGAACAGTCATGCTATTGTGCTTTGCCATGATATCACCACATCACCTATGGAGTCTTCAAGACCTGTATGGATCCCTCCGATGGACAGTCAATAGGAAGTGTCAAAAGGAAGCAACATACCCACCAAAGAAGGACCCTTACACTTTTGCAGTCCAGTAGAGTATACTTTACAGGGGGGGGGGCATCAGAAAACAGAACCATCTCGCCCTGAACTGTTACAGCTGATTTTGTTGTTTCAGCTAAACGCAGCTTTACACAACATAGGGTACCAGACACCAGTAAAGACCTTGTGGGAAGGTAAATTCTGTCTCACATTACTCAAAATAAAGGAATGGGTTTTGTGTGGAGTTATTGATTTTTAGCGCTGCATTACCAATAATGACAACAGTTTAACCCCATTCCCATCCCCATTCAACTATCTAATGATCCCATACCTATTTATAACTAAATTGTTCTTTAGCCTCACTTTTCTGTTTTCCTATCTGTCTGTGCCGAGACTCTACTTTACACATGTTATATGGCAATGGTTATTACTAAGTAGTAGTGTTCTTAGGGGAAAGGGTGGTCCACACCAGGTACTTTTGCATAGAGGGTGCGACCACCCGCGATATGCAGAAGGACAGCAGTGAGCGGAGTGCTGGAAGGCTCTTTGCATTTCAGCACCTGGCATTAAAAGAAGCCAGAACTCTCAAATCTCCAGCTAGCAGTAGAAGTATAGTCAGAGCCAATAGGGAGAGAGGGAGCATGTGAGTAAACAATGAACATCAATGCAAGGGGGAGACTAGATGCATTTTTACAGCCTGCCACTGATCACCAATGTTGGGAAGATGGTTTAATTTTAGAGCCTGAAACACCTGCCACTGAACACCAATATTGGGGGGTTAACATTACTGACACTTATCTTAAGATCTATTTAATCCTAAACTATAGGTCATACACCATGAAGCAATACCTACTTGATTAGGCACACATCCAGGTATTCTTGTTAAAGGGATAGTTTACCTTTTCTGAAAAAAAGAAAAGGTGAACTAACATCCTAGACCCTCCCCACCAATCTGCTACCCACTGTACTTGCCTTCATGGGCGATGACTTGTCTGTGCCCACGCAGCCAATGTAGGGGTCTGGGGGTTGGAAATCCCCGCTCTTCCTCCCCTTCTTTCTGTAGGGCTTCCCAGGATGAATCAAGCAAAGGCACTTGATGGCTTGGGCCATTTGGAATCGCTCTGATCCATCCTGGAAGCTCTACAGAAAGGTGGGGAAGAAGTACAGGGGATTACAAATCCCCAGACCACTACACCAGCTACATGGACAGTAATGCCCTGTACACACGATCGGACATTGATCAGACATTCCGACAACAAAATCCATGGATTTTTTCCGACGGATGTTGGCTCAAACTTGTCTTGCATACACACAAAGTTGTCGGAAAATCCGATCGTTCTGAACGCGGCGACGTAAAAAAGTAAGGTCGGGACTATAAACGGGGCAGTAGCCAATAGCTTTCATCTCTTAATTTATTCTGAGAATGAGTGGCACTTTGTGCGTTGGAATTGTCCACACACGGTCGGAATTTACGCGAATGGATTTTGTTGTTGGAAAATTGTATAGCCTCTCAAACTTTGTGTGTCGGAAATTCCGATGGAAAAAGTCTGATGGAGCCCACACACAGTCGGAATTTCTGACAACAAGCTCCGATCGCACATATTCCGTCGGAAAGTCCGAGGGGTATAGGGTGATAGTTCACCTTTTCCTTTTTTCTGACTTTTATTTTTTCAAGACATAATCCCTTTTTTTTCAAATGTTTTGCAACTATGCAGGGAGGCTTCTGCATGTTGGGTGGATTGATGTGCACTAAATTGCAGTGATACTTACAGTTTATTTTATTAAAATAAATAAAATAGGAGGCGCATGCGCGGCGCGAACCGAGGAGGAAGCAAGGGCTGAGAGCTCCGTGAGCCGCGGAGACTTACGGCACTTCCCCGGGGCGATCAACACACACAATCTACCTAACTTTTTCCCGCACCCCCGGCGGAACACTCAGCGCATGACGGGCACCAGAAATCGCCGTGGAAAACCGGCCCAAAGATCCCTTACGACATACTTGCTGAGAGAGAAGGAGAGAAGCATGCAGGCCCAAGATGGCGCCCGAAAGACACAGACTCAGGCACATTCTCCTGCAGCAGCTCCCTCACCACCGCACTCCCAGGGAGACAGTGAGTACTCATTTCATCTTACTAAAGCTGATCTGGATGAGAGCCTGACGCTAATGTATGACAAGATCGCCCAGAAATTTCAATCTGAGCTCCACAAATCTACCAACACGCTATCCCTGGAGATCGCGGCCCTGGGTAGCAGAACTGATTTACTTGAGACAAAACACGATGAGCTCTCCCTAGTGTATTCTGACCTAAGAAAGGAACATGAGTCCCTATCTGAAACGGTCCAGCAACTACAGGCCCACATTGAAGACCTCGACAACAGAAACCGCCGTAACAATCTCAGGGTACGCGGAGTGCCTGAGTCTGTTACAGATCTACTACCCACAATACAAAAGATCTTCCAATCCCTCTTACCAGACTCCCCACTTTCAGCCTTCTCCTGCGATAGGATCCACAGGGCCCTTCGCCCCCCCCCTCCCCCAGAAAAACCACCTAGAGACATTGTACTCTGTCTTAAGGACTTCCTGATAAAAGAGGAAATACTTAGAGCCTCGCGGAACAGCCCAAGCATTCGTCTGGAAGGTACCCAGATTCAAATCTACCCTGACATCTCCCCTACCACCCTGGATAAGCGCAGAAGGATGAAGGAAGTCACTTCGGTTCTCCAGGCTGCCAGTATTCGCTATCGCTGGGGTTTCCCATTCAAGCTCCAGGTGCCCCACAACGGCACAACATACACTGTAACCTCACCGATGGAAGGAAAAGAATTGCTTGTGAAGCTGGGCCTCCTAGATGCGGCTTCTCTGCCCCGACTACCCTCTACTCCACGTCACTCAGCTATTTGGGTGACCCCTCCACCAAGAAGAGACCGCCGCGACCAACGCCGTGACTAACATCAAGGCACAACTTTTTTCTTTTCTTTTTTTTACTTTTCCCCCTACCCCTGTTTTTCTCTTTGTCTCTCTCCCACCAGGGTATCGAGATTGGAACATCTCCCGTCGTGCTTAGAGAACATTGGACTCTCCCGGCTCATTACGGACTCCCGGATGCGTCCGCATGATTGTCCCCACACTCTTTATCTATGAGAACTGACTGGCTTCTCGTCTGGTTAGTGCTGTTGAAGCTGGTTGATTCCCCGCAGGTAAATTCCCCAGCAGAATTTATGTCTGCACGGATGACACGAACATTACTGCTCAGAGTGTCGGACCCTATGGTCCGAATGGACATTTTTTTTTGGGTCCTTGGGATGTTTTTCCCCATGACCCCCCAGAGCATTGTTTGGCCTTTTTTGGGCCTAGTTTTCAGGCCTTTAGTTTTTCTATTTCTATGTGGTTATGATTTTATGTTTTTATTCTCTTTTTATGTTATCCGAATTTACTGGCTTTATCTTTGTGATGTATGTGCTACCATCTCAGGGTTTCAATGCGTGCAGACTCACGGGACTGTACGTCTAAGCTATGCAATATCTCTGAGGAGAACGGGTTGTTGTATGGCGGCTCCCTCTCGACCTGGACCCCTTACTGACACTAGCGAATTTACTATAAATAATCATGGGCATTAATATAATTTCCCATAACGTTAAAGGTTTTAATACCCCCCAGAAAAGGAGAAAAGCGTTCAAAATGTATAAATCTCTTGGGGCGGATATAATTTTGCTCCAGGAGACTCACTTCTCCAGAGATAATCACCCATCTCACTTCGACAAATCTTTTAATCAAAGCTATTTCACCACCCATGGGTCCAGGTCTAGAGGGGCGGCCATCTTTATCAAAAATTCTGTGATGTTTCAGGCTCAAAAGATCTATAAAGATCCCAATAGTCGCTTCGTGATAGCTCAGGGTACTATCCAAAACAAACTTCTAACTCTGGCCTCAGTGTATGCCCCAAACACCTCACAGGCAACATTTTTCAAGGAATTTTTCCTAACACTAGATAAATTCCACTCCCCTCATATGCTAATTGGAGGTGACTTCAATTTGGTTGCCCACTCAGGACTTGATAGAAGCCGAACATGTCCAACGTCTCAGGCCTTTCCTAAATCCCTTCAACACTCCTTAAAATCCTCCCAACTTATAGACATATGGAGAGCCCATAATGTAGGCTCTAGGGAATATACGTTCTACTCCCACCCCCATGATAGTTACTCTCGTTTAGACTATATTTTTGGCACCCCCTCTCTAACAGTGAACTCAACTACAGCCAACATTTATGTGTGCCCATGGTCGGATCACCACGTTGTATCCACCTATATCTCATGCTTGGGCCTCCCACATACAGCCAGGTCCTGGCGCCTCAATGACACACTACTCACAGATCCTGTGATTATGGCTCAGTTGGTGGAACGTCTTAACGAATATTTTAGGCTCAATAATGTAGAGAACATTTCCCCTACCTCTCTATGGGCAGCCCATAAGGCTGTGATGAGGGGCCATCTAATAGAGATTTCCACGACCCAAAAAAAACAGAAACAACAAGACACCCACAAACTTACCTTAGAACTGGAACAACTTTATCATAGACACACACAGACCCCTACACAGGAATTGCTTCTTCAAATCACAGAAAAAAGAAGGGCTCTAGATGATATACTGTCAGATCAGGTAGAAAAGTCTCTTAGATGGTCTAAAGCCCGCTTCCTTCTATACAGTAACTCTGCTTCCACGCTGTTTGCGCGAAAGCTTAAACAATCTACCCAACCGACCCATCTCTATAAACTAAAAGATGGCCATGGCAACATAACCTCTCATCCAAAACATGTTCTGCAGATCTTCTCCACCTTCTACCAAAAACTATTCTCTGGCCCAGACCCTTCACGTCCTCCCCCTATGCAATCATGGCTGGATTCCCTCTCGCTCCCTCGACTTTCAGAGGAGCAATTGGACATCCTTAATGCTCCTTGCTCATCGGAGGAGGTGGCCTCTATTATCTCCTCCCTCAAACCCTCTAAGGCCCCAGGCCCAGATGGCTTTTCGCCAGTTTATTACAAAAAGTTCGCTGAATCCCTACTCCCCACACTCACAAATATGTTTAATCAAATACTCAAAGGACAATGTTTCCCTGAAGAAATGCTATTGGCCAACATGTCCCTCATTCCCAAGCCTGGCAAGGATCATACCCTACCCCAAAATTTTCGCCCCATTTCGGTTATAAATAACGATCTTAAAATATTTGGGAGGATCTTAGCCGACAGGTTGGCCAAAGTCATTACAACCTTGATATCACCCGATCAAACCGGATTTATCCCATCGAGACAAATTACTGATAATATACGTTTGGCCACTAATATCTTGCAGGACGCCCATATGAACTCTAACTCAGTATTGCTTTTAAGTTTAGATATAAACAAAGCATTTGATAGTGTCCTCTGGACATATTTAGATACAGTGTTGGCCAGATTTGGGTTTAGTGGGGCATTTTTACATGGCTTTAAGGCCCTCTACCATAACCCAAAAACCCGAATTAAACTTCCAGGATGTTACTCAGATTATTTCTCTCTGGGCTGTGGCACTAGACAGGGGTGTCCTTTATCCCCGCTTTTGTTCGCACTGGCTATGGAACCCCTGTCTAGATCCATCTCTAATGACCCAAACATCAGGGGCTATAGTAAGGGAGATCAGGAATTTAAACTTAGCCTGTACGCAGATGATGTACTACTGTTCATCTCAGACCCCTTAATCTCCCTCCCTAACCTTATGTCCTCTCTTGACTCTTTCCACAAACTATCAGGCCTGAGCGTTAACCCCTCCAAATGTTCGGCTCTACCAATTCACCTTCCGCAACCCCTATTGACCACCCTTACAGAAAAATTTAAATTCTCATGGAACCATATCTCTCTACAATACCTGGGAGTTAAATTAGCCCCCTCTTTAAAACAGTTATACTCATTGAACTACCCCCCAGCTTTCTCCAACGTCAAATATCTGCTAAATCAATGGTCCTCCTATCACATATCATTCCTAGGGAGAATCCAAGCAGTGAAAATGAATATCCTCCCTAAACTCCTTTTTCTCTTCAGATCTCTACCTCTATATATCTCACGATCAATCCTTCAGAGGGTTCAGGCAGACTTACTCAGATTTATATGGCAGAATAAAAAGCCGCGAGTGGGACGGGCACTGATCTATAGAACCCAGAGAAGGGGGGGATTGGGATGCCCTGATCTATGGAAATATTTCCTGGCATCTCGGCTTACCCAAATGGCGCAGTGGCATTCCTTCCCGACCTCAGTGCCATGGCTACAATTTGAGCGGATCTCAATAACTCCTTATTATCTCCCTGGCCTTCTCTGGTCCCGTTCAGTCTCCCCTAAAGATATTACCCCATTGAACAATATTGTTGGTCAGACACTTTATCTATGGTCCCTTTACCGTAAAAAGTTCAGGTTGCACTCTGACGTCCCCCTCTTGTCCTCTTTTCTGGGAGAACCCTCGTTCCCCCCAGCCTTTCCCTCTAATCTGCCATATCTTAGATGGATTGCATCGGGCTTGGTGGACCTCGCTTCTCTGCTGCAGAACACCTCCTTCTGCTCCTTCACCCATTTGCAGCAGACCTGTGGGTTGGGTAGGTCTGAGTTCCACCAATTCTTGCAAATTCGACACTTCTACTCGACTCTGTTTAGGGGTGGGGTGGAGGTGTCGAAAACCCCATTTGAACATCTGTGTGGGGAGGCGGCTAGAGATAGGGGGACGATCTCCGTACTTTATCAATACCTCAATGACTACAACTCCCCTCGAAAGTCGTTGGCGATGGTAGCTTGGGAGGCGGAGTTGGCCCAAGAGATCCCAGATGGTGATTGGCAAGACATGCTAGATAACATGCACAAATGTACACGTTCGGTGTCAATAAAGGAAACAGTGCTTAAGCTTCACACTAGATGGTACTACACTCCGGAGCGTCTTCATAGAATATATCCCCTGGTCGCTGGCACATGTTTCAGAGGATGCCAGGACAGGGGAACGCTGTCACATACGTTCTGGAGTTGTATGGCCTTGGACACTATTTGGCACAAAACTACATCCCTTATCAAACTTCTCTCTGGAATATCACTTACCTTGACATGTCAGATGTGTTTGCTGTTTGCGGAGCTTCCAGATGTTCCCCACCCCTTACAAAAATTAATCCACACACTCTTCAGTGCAATTCAATGGGCAATAGCTTTGAACTGGAAACGCCCCCAGGTATCCTGGTCACAGGTGATTTCCCGTATGGAGTCTATCAGGTCTATGGAGAGAATACATCACACACTCCTAGATTCCATGCCTATTTTTGACCGAAAATGGAACATCTGGACAGCTCATCTATTGAGCAACAGGCTGGAGGATCCCTCAGATGCTTCGGCTGACCCTCTATAAAATGAGGGTTAGCTTTATCTGTTAAGAACATACTAGGGGGACACCCCAGGGCCTTCACAACGTATTAGACCCTTACAATAAAAGGTACATTCTGTCTTTCTCCCTGACTGTAAACATATTTTACTAGAGGTACACATCAATCACAATTGTATAATGTTGATTTTCTCATTTTTCCTTTACTCGTTTGTTTTTTTATTTCCTTTTTATTTTATTATTTTCCTACTATTGTTTTATGGGCTCACTTTATACGCTTGTATGAGCTATGATCCGCACTGTGTGTGAAACTTCATTTATATGTTAAATGCTTTTATACCAGTATGATTCATGTCACAACTGTGCCTGTACACCCAAATGTTATATTTTTCTACAATAAAAACGTTTGAAAACAAAATAAATAAAATAAAATAAATACTTACAGTTACTGTGTCTGCCTTTATGGCAGTGGTTCTCAGCTCCTGTCCTCAGGACCCACTAACAGGTCAGGTTTGCAAGATAACTGAAATCCATCACAGGTGATATAATTTGCTGTTCAGTGATTGCAGTATTCAAGTCTGCATCTCCCCAAGGTAATACATAAAATCTGGCCTGTTAGTGGGTCCTGAGGACAGGAGTTGAGAACCACTGCTTTATGGGATAATTCTACTACCACACTACCCCCCGCATGTATAGTGTTTAATTATATGGTTGATATTGAATTTTTCATGGGGGTTAAAAAGAAATGTCCTGCCACAAAAGCCAAATATGCTCAGTAAACTATTGATCAGTGAGCCATCAGTGAGCATGCTCTAATGGATATTGTCAAATCAAGGTCAGCTTTGCAAGAATGGTATTTACTAATACAGTACAGATGGCAGAGATACGAAGCATTCCTGTATATTAGAACATATCATCAATCTTTATAGTGTTTATAAATAGGTGTTTATAGACAGCATGGTTTAGTACATTGCCGACCTCCTTAGAAGCATTGAAAAGGCCACTGCTTTACAATATCTGCCCGAGGTTATGGATGTGAGAGCATGAGCTTGATAATTGATTTATCTTTGTTCCTTGGCAGCTGTGCCTATGGGGTTCTTTTATAATTCATTCCCTAGAAATTCTACTACTGTAGCAGAACATATACACATAACATTTTTCTCTAACAAGGATATTTGAGTGGCAAGATGCCTAAAACAAATTATTTATAGCCAGCATAGTAAAGTCCTGGCACTGAAATTATGGTGATGTCACCTTTCATGGTAAAAAGGAAAGCCTATTTCCAGTCCTTTTTATTGTGTCTGTATCTAAATTTTATTTTTCCTGGGGGTTTTTGTAGGCATGCTGACTGAAAGCATTTATTTATTAGGGTGTGCACCTTTAAGCTCAAACACACATGCATGTGTATGTATCTACATATATATGACTCCGGCACATTGATCTCCCTGCTGGTACAGTGAAAGAGAAAAGGATAAACACTTCTCTTATGAGCCGGTAAGAGGGAGATCTTTCCCATGTTCCTGTTGCTACACAGAACGATAACATTAATGCGCATGGGGGGATTAGGGTGTGCTTGGGCACACCCAGCACACCCTGTGCGCACGCCTATGGTACTGTAAAAGAAGACTATTGATACCTACCCTGTGGCCTGTGCCTCTTATCTTCACTTTCTTCCCAAGCTACACTAGCCAAAGAATCTTCAGCGTTTAACAATTCCTGTTGTTGTCTCAGGAGTCTGCACACTATGGGGGTTATTTACTAAAGACAAATCCACTTTGCACTACAAGTGCACTTGGAAGTGCAGTCACTGTAGATCTGAGGGGGACATGCAAGGAAAATAAAAACAGCATTTTAGCTTGCACAGGATTGGATGATAAAATCAGCTGAGCTTCCCTTCATTTCACAATTTCCCCTCAGATCTACAGCGACTGAACTTCCAAGTGGACTTGCAGTTCACTTGCAGTGCAAAGTGGATTTGCCTTTAGTAAATAAACCCCTATGGTTTCACCTTGTAGTCATGACATGACTACTGTATCACTGAGACCAAGTCACCTCGGCACATCACGAATCTTGTGGACAGATTACTGGGAGGGGCTGGGGAAGACCCGGCTGTCATGGTGCACGTTGGCACCAATGACAAAGTCAGAGGCAGATGGAGTGTCCTAAAGAACGATTTTAGGGACTTAGGTGCTAAATTGAGGAAAAGGACCTCCAAGGTAGTGTTCTCAGGAATACTACCGGTACATCAAGCCACACCAGAAAGGCAGAGGGAGATTAGGGAAGTAAACAAGTGGCTGAAGAGCTGGTGTAGTAAGGAGGGGTTTGGGTTCCTGGAGGACTGGGCCGACTTCTCAGTCGGTAACCGGTTCTATAGAAGGGACGGACTCCACCTAAATGAGGAGGGTGCAGATCTGCTGGGAATGAAGATGGCCAAAAAGTTAGAGGGGTTTTTAAACTAGGCGATGGGGGGGAGGGTCCAGAGACAGTGATAGCCAGCGCGGAAGATATTCCAGAGGGTAGTATTGGGGGCATTAGTGATAGGTTAACCAAAGCACAAAAACACAAGGTGAGTATAGTAGCAAGTCCTAGTTGCAATCTTGAAACACCCAATACGAGGAAAATATGCGACCGGTCTAAACTATGTGGCATGTTCACCAATTCCAGGAGCATGGCGGACAAGATGGGTGAACTAGAGATACTGTTGTACAAGGAGGATTTGGATTTTGTGGGAATTTCAGAGACCTGGTTCAACAGCTCTCATGATTGGCTGGCAAACATTCAAGGGTATACCCTATACCGCAAGGATAGAGAGGGTAAAAAAGGGGGAGGGGTATGCCTATATATCAAGAATAATGTACAAGTGAATGTGAGAGATGACATCACTGAGGGAGCTAGTGAGGAGGTGGAATCCTTATGGGTAGAGCTCCAAAGGGATGAAGTTAAGGGGAAAATAATACTGGGAGTATGCTATAGGCCCCCTAACCTGAGGGAGGAAGTGGAGACGGATCTCCTATCACAAATTGGATTAGCAGCAAGGATGGGAAGTGTTATCATAATGGGGGATTTTAATTATCCAGACATAGACTGGGCGGAGGGAACCGCGCATTCATTTAAGGCTCGCCAGTTCCTTAATGTCTTGCAGGACAATTTTATGGGTCAGATGGTAGATGCACCAACTAGAAATAAAACATTACTGGATCTACTGATTACCAACAATACAGACCTGATCACAGATGTGGAAATACGGGGCAATTTAGGTAACAGCGATCACAGGTCAATTAGTTTCAGTATAAATCACACAAATAGGAAACATGAAGGGAACACAAAGACACTGAATTTCAAAAGAGCCAACTTCCCTAAACTACAAACCTTGCTAAAAGGCATAAATTGGGATAAAATATTAGGAACAAAGAATACGGAGGAGAGATGGGTTTGCTTTAAGAGCATATTAAATAAGGGCATTAGCCAATGAATCCCATTGGGTAATAAATTTAAAAGAGCGAACAAAAATCCTGGATGGCTTAACTCCAATGTAAAAATGCATATAAAAGCAAAAGGGAAGGCCTTCAAAAAAGACAAGGTTGAGGGATCATCCTCAGCATTCAGACTTTATAAAGAATGCAATAAGAAATGTAAGGGTGCAATTAGGATGGCTAAGATAGAACATGAAAGACACATAGCGGAGGAGAGCAAAAAAAATCCCAAGAATTTCTTTAAGTATGTAAACAGTAAAAAAGGGAGGACAGACCATATTGGCCCCATAAAGAATGAGGAAGGACATCTGGTTACAAAGGATGGGGAGATGGCAAAGGTATTGAATTTATTCTTCTCCTCAGTATTCACGAGTGAATCGGGGTGCTTCAGTAACCAAAACTGCAGTGTTTATCCTCATGACACAACACAGGAAGCACCTACATGGTTAACAGAGGACGGAATTAAAATTAGACTTGAGAAACTTAACATTAATAAATCACCGGGACCAGATGGCTTGCATCCGAGGGTACTTAGGGAACTCAGTCAGGTGATTGCCAGACCGTTGTTCCTAATTTTTACAGACAGTCTATTGACTGGAATGGTACCAGCTGATTGGAGAAAAGCCAATGTAGCACCAATATTTAAAAAGGGCCCAAAAAACATTCCTGGGAATTATAGACCAGTTAGCCTAACATCAATAGTATGTAAACTCTTGGAGGGGATGATAAGGGACTATATACAAGATTTTGGTAATAAGAATGATATCATTAGCAGTAATCAGCATGGATTCATGAAGAATCGTTCTTGCCAAACCAATCTTTTAACCTTCTATGAGGAGGTGAGTTGCCATCTAGATAAAGGAAGGCCCGTAGACGTGGTGTATCTGGATTTTGCAAAAAGCATTTGACACAGTTCCCCATAGACGTTTACTGTACAAAATAAGGTCCGTTGGCATGGACTATAGGGTGAGTACATGGATTGAAAACTGGCTACAAAGGCGTGTTCAGAGGGTGGTGATAAATGGGGAGTACTCAGAATGGTCAGGGGTGGGTAGTGGGGTTCCCCAGGGTTCTGTGCTGGGACCAATCCTATTTAATTTGTTCATAAACGACCTGGAGGATGGGATAAACAGTTCAATCTCTGTATTTGCAGACGATACTAAGCTAAGCAGGGCAATAACTTCTCCGCAGGATGTGGAAATCTTGCAAAAAGACCTGAACAAATTAATGGGGTGGGCGACTACATGGCAAATGAGGTTCAATGTAGAAAAATGTAAAATAATGCATTTGGGTGGCAAAAATATGAATGCAATCTATACACTGGGGGGAGAACCTCTGGGGGAATCTAGGATGGAAAAGGACCTGGGGGTCCTAGTAGATGATAGGCTCAGCAATGGCATGCAATGCCAAGCTGCTGCTAATAAAGCAAACAGAATATTGGCATGCATTAAAAGGGGGATCAACTCCAGAGATAAAACGATAATTCTCCCGCTCTACAAGACTCTGGTCCGGCCGCACCTGGAGTATGCTGTCCAGTTCTGGGCACCAGTCCTCAGGAGGGATGTACTGGAAATGGAGCGAGTACAAAGAAGGGCAACAAAGCTAGTAAAGGGTCTGGAGGATCTTAGTTATGAGGAAAGGTTGCGAGCACTGAACTTATTCTCTCTGGAGAAGAGACGCTTGAGAGGGGATATGATTTCAATTTACAAATACTGTACTGGTGACCCCACAATAGGGATAAAACTTTTTCGCAGAAGAGAGTTTAATAAGACTCGTGGCCACTCATTACAATTAGAAGAAAAGAGGTTTAACCTTAAACTACGTAGAGGGTTCTTTACTGTAAGAGCGGCAAGGATGTGTAATTCCCTTCCACAGGCGGTGGTCTCAGCGGGGAGCATTGATAGCTTCAAGAAACTATTAGATAATCACCTGAATGACCGCAACATACAGGGATATGTAATGAAATACTGACACATAATCACACACATAGGTTGGACTTGATGGACTTGTGTCTTTTTTCAACCTCACCTACTATGTAACTATGTAACCTTCAGGTAGAACTCCAGCCAAAATGTTTTTGTATTTTTTAATAGCATGGGGAAGGATTAGAACCCCATGTCAAGTTTCCCTCACTACCAATCCAGGTAATAATGGTCACCAAGACAAGAAGTAAGAGAAGATCTCTTTTACTCTTGGAGAATTGGTAACCGTATGTACCATTTCTAAAGAAAACATGAGTGAGCAGGCAAAACACATTTCTTTTATTTCTTATGGGATTCATATTCAACTATAGGTCAAAATAGAAAACAATCCGACAACAAAACATGGCAACTAGTAAACAAATAAATGACCCCTGTTCTAAATTCTGCATACCCTTAGTTCTTAAGAGTAAGACTGTGTATTGCCCCCTTTAGCATCAATGATAGCATTCAGTCTTTTGTAATAGTTGTCTATGAGGCCCCAAATTCTTGTAGGTGGTATAGCTGCCCATTCATCTTGGCAAAATGCCTCCAGGTCATGCAAAGTCTTTGGTCGCCTTGCATGAACCGCACGTTTGCTCCCCAGAGTGGCTCCATGAGATTAAGGTCAGGAGACTATGGTGGCCAGTCCAAAACCTTCACTTTTAGCTGCTGTAACCACTGGAGGGTCAACTTGGCCTTGTGTTTAGGGTCATTGTAATGTTGGAAAGTGCAAGAGCGTCCCATGCTCAGCTTTAATGCTTAAGAAAGGAAATTGTCTGCCATGCTGCATTCATCTTGCCATCAATTTTCACAATATTCCCCCGTGCCTTTAGAGCTCACAACATCAGTGCGCCACCACCATGCTTCATAGCCAAGAGGCCCATGGTAACTCTGGAGGAGCTGCAGAAATCCATATCTCAGGTAGGAGAATCTGTCCACAAGACAACTATTATGCAGCGTACACACGAGCAGACTTTTCGACCGGACTGGTCTGACGGACCGAATCCGGCGGACAATACGATCGTGTGTGGGGTTCATCAGGCCTTCAGCTGACTTTTCCAGTCGAAAATCTGACGGACTTCAGATTTGAAACATGCTTCAAATCTTTCTGACGGACTCGAGTCCGGTCGAAAAATCCACTCGTCTGTATGCTAGTCCGACGGACGAAAACCAACGCTAGGGCAGCTATTGGCTACTGGCTATCAACTTCCTTATTTTAGTCCGGTCGTACATCATCACGTACAAATCCGTCGGACTTTGGTGTGATCATGTCTAGGCAAGTCCGTTCATTCAAAAATCCATCGGACGTCCGTCAAAAGTCTGACGAAGGTCTGCAGGAATGGCCGTCGGACTTTTGTTGCCGAAAACTCCACTCGTGTGTACGCGGCCTTAGTCGTTCACTCCACAAATCTGGCCTTTATGGAAGAGTGGTAAGAAGCAAGCCATTGTTGAAAGAAAGACATAAGAAGTCCCATTTGCAGTTTGTAAGAAGGCATGTGGGGGATACAGCAAATATGTGGAAGACGGAGCTCTGGTCAAATGAGACCAAAATGTAACTTTTTGGCCTTAAAGCAAAATGTTATGTGTGGCAGAAAACTAACACTGTACATCACCCTGAACGCACCATCCTCACCATGAAACATGGTGGTGGCAGCATCATATTGTGGGAATGCTTTTCTTTAGCAGGGACAGGGAAGCTGGTCAGAGTTGATGGGGAAAAATACAGGGCAATCTTAGAAGAAAACCTGTTAGAGTCTGCAAAAGACTTGAGACTGGGGTGGAGGTTCCCCTTCCAGCAGGACAACAACCCTAAACATACAGCCAGAGCTACAATGGAATGGTTTAGATCAAAGCATATTCATGTGTTAGAATGGCCCAGTTAAAGTCCCGACCTAAATCCAATTGAGAATCTGTGGCAAAACTTGAAAATTTCTGTTCATAGACACTCTTCATACAAACTGACAGAGCTTGAGCTATTTTGCAAAGAAGAATGGACAAAATGTTACTCTTTAGATGTGCAAAGCTGGTAGAGACATATCCAAAAAGACTTGCAGCTGTAATTGCAGCGAAAGGTGGTTCTACAAAGTATTGACTCGGGGGGGGGGGGGGGTGCTGAATACAAATGCACAGCATACTTTTCACATATTTATTTGTAAAAAAAATTAAGAAACATGAAAAAATATGTGGAAAATTTCAAGGGGTATGAATACATTTTTAAGGCACTGTAATATATGCCTAAACTTTGAAGCTCAATTCTCCTCATGAAGTTGATGTGAACTTGTTCTGTATATCTGTAAATCTGAAATGCAAATTACTCCCTAAGTTCAGGAAACACAAAGTGCTAGTACATCCCTTTTTTGAAGCCTCTTCAGTATATTTTTTGTAATTGCTCTTTGTTTGCCAATAAGACCTCGTCTTCTTTCTCTTCTGGCATAAGCCCACTTATGCATACATCTAAATTATCGACAGAAACATGTTTTTTTATCATTATGTGTACATACATAGCCTAAAGAGATCCTGTCACCACATGGTTGGTCACTCCTAAAAGAAGACTAGCCCTGTAAAAGAACCCCATCTATTCTTATCTTTGTCTTGTAACACCGGCGTTCCACTGCTCTCTGGCTGCTGCAAGTATTCAACTCTGCAAGTATTCAACTCTTCAGGAATATCTGTACCTCCTGCTTAATGCAGTGGTTCCTCCTATTGTCTTGTAGTTCCTCAAGTGACGTACTAGCCGATAGGAGGAACCACCCTGTACGGAGAGAGCAGCAAGTATTCACATACACAGAGGTGTGGAATATATGCAACAGCCAAGGAACAGTGATGTTACAGCTACCTATCTCAGTTTGTATTCATTTATATATACCTTCCCTTACTATGTCCTGTATGTGATATTGTAATTGCTGTGTCGATGAAAATACAAAAGTGACCTGTCGCAATATACAGCAAGAGTATCATTTTTCAAAAAAGTGCCACCATTTATTATTAGAAAACTGTCCTTAATACAAAGATTTCCTCCAGTTTTCTGTTGTGACCAACATTTGAAATGTTTCGGCATTTAATATACAGTACTTTAAAGGGAAAGTTCACCATAAATTAGGGTCAACAATAAACAGCCAAATAACATGTGTATCTTAAATGCATAGCACCATGTTTGACTTCTGTCTGTGCTCCCATAGTCCAGCAATCAACATTGGAAACTGCTGGCCACTTACCAGTGACACCATGATTTTGCTCAGTCACCCCATGCTTTCTACATCCAATGATTGCAAAGCCTAACTGAGAGATGTCTCCTCTATGCCCTGATGCTGTTAAAGACATAGATAGCACAAGGGAGTTGAGCAATGCCATGAGTTGCATAGTGTTGCTGGTAAATGGCCAGAAGTTTCCATTGTTGATTTCCGGAAAACTGGGGGAAGAAAAGTCAATCATGGTGGTATGCATTTATTGAGGCATGTGTGTTTTAAGGTTGTTTAATGTTCATAGAGTAATTCTAGGCTCAACTTTCATTGTAACTTTAACCCAAGAAAAAAAGTAATGCGTTATTTTATAATATAACCATAGTATACAAACTGCTTTCATTGCAGATTGGCAGACATATGTGAACTATATACTGTACGCATCCCTGTAATTTATAATGTTTTGCCAAATCCTATTGCTGACTAGGCAAATCACTATTTAGGGGTGGACCCCAAGTGTTGCTGGGCAGCGTTGGCTATAGATTGTGCTCCTATGCTGCTCTTCAAAACAGTCATTGTTGGGCAATGTATGTGCATTCCCTCTTACAATGGCAAAGCCTACCCAAAGTCTGGCTCCAACTTAAAGTTTTAAGGATATGGTTGGGAGCGAAACTATCTGACAATGTCTTCTCTTTCTTGGGGATATTTTTGATGAGATATCTGCACGCTTCCTGCAGCCATTATGGGGGTCATAAATCATAAAAGTGTCCTGCTGACCCTGTTGGGTTTTCCATTGATTTCATGTATTGAATAAAGCAGCAGACAATCCTGGAACATGAAACATTGGGAAAGAACACCCAAAACTCCAAAGTTAACTTAAATAGAGTTGGGAATTGGCAGGAGACTTCACTGACTCTATATACCTTAAACATGACTTTCTGCATCCCAGTTGGGGTCTTTCAATCATTTTGAAAGTTCCAAGATCAAAAGCAGGTCATTAAGACCACCAGCCCCCCCTTCCCCCAACTTGTTTCCCCATTTCCCCAGCCCCCACTTTTATGGATTCCCTTGTTCTTTAACCTCCGGGGATTGCGTCATGATGATGAGACCTATGGCGGTCACATGAGCTTTTTGACTATACTGTAGGTACATTTCTGATTCTTTTGGAAGCACGCCATTTTATTGTATCTAAATACAAAAACTGTTTGGAATAGAGTAGGGAAGGGCTAGAATCTCTGTCAAGGTTTTATTGCTGCCTTTGTCCCTACTGGTGAGATTTACCCTCTCTGTTTGTCTTGTTGACCACTGTCTCTGGGACATAAAGTGTTGTGAATGTTACAGTTGTTACTGGAACAGGAGGTAAAATTAAATCTTAAAGCGGAACTAAACTCTCTCCAGCAACATTAACCATATTCAATTCTTATGCTGCTTGCATTAGTAAATAGATAGGAATGCATATTATATTTACTTTGTTTTGTTTTTTACATCATTATTTCTTCAGTTTCTGGCCTAGTCCAGAATTATGCCATACCTCCCAGGAGTCTTCAAGGGCATTTCTTCCTTTCATTTGGAGGAGGGGCTGTCTCAGCTAAGCACAGCCTCCAGCCTGAATGGAAGTAAATGCTACATTAATCACTTGCGCTCAAAATGGCCATGGCTAGAAATGCTATGGAGGCATGATTTATCAACAAAATAAAGCATTGAGACGGCATGGGCGAGTTTACTTTGGATATTAAAAATGAATTAAATAAAGTTTTCAGTTTGTTTTGTTCTGATACAGTTAAGTTCTGCTTTAATGAGGATACTTGTAGCAACTGTTTTGTTTTTGCTTTAGATATAATTTAACTTGCATGAGTAGTAGCAAACTGAGATCTGGCCCTCAACATAAAATATTGAGTATCTTCACCTTGCCACAGACTATTAGATCAGAACAGAGCCAAAAGCAACTGAAATAGAATGACATTTCATAGGAAACAAAAGGCTTTTCTATTGCATTCTTATGTAGCTTAAAAACACATTGTCCTATATAATTATATGCAGTACGTTTTCTTGGTTCTTTCAGAGATATTTCATTTTCTATAGACTAATTTATTTAAAGTCTGTAATTCATTTCTTACTAATACATTTTATGTGTTACAACTGTACCACAAAGTTCTTTAGTGTTGGCTCCATTCTATTATTTCCACTGGTTCTTCTCAAAAGTAATAAATGAAAGGTGGTGTATGCCGCATGACCCAGAAACTATAACGGAGACAATAGTTCTTTTGGTAGACTGCGGTTCGGCTAAATGAAACATCCTGAAATAAGGTTTAAAAAGACTGAATGCCTAAAGACTATTCACTTAGCAAAGTGTATGTTCAATTAGCTTAGTAAATAGACATGTGCAATTTCGGTCTGAATGTAAAATTATCAGAATTTCCGAATTAAATAGTAACAAATTTAGTTCAAATTCATTGAAATTTGTTTTGTTTATTCGTTTTCTAACTAATTCTACATTCTAACGATTCAGATTTGGATCAGTCAAAAAATGATCGACCGATTCAAATTATGTGCGAAGAATAGCTGGTTGTTAAGGAGCGGACCAGGAAGCTGGCCGCCGCATCCTTAACAACCAATGAGTCATCAGCTGTAAGCTTAACTGTAAACAAAAGAATGCCGGCAATCAAACATTCTGAAAAAACAGTGTGCCCCCCCATACCAGGCTCTTTGGGTCTGGTATGTATTCTAAGGGGAACCAACAAGGTGGGGAACCCCTTCTGGTGGTCATTTGGGGTTGAGGTGTTCTCTAATCAGAGATGACAATCCGAAGCGTGGCTAACGACTGGGATGTGAGGATGTGAGGCTCCTGAGCTCCGTCCGTACCGCCGAGATCCTGCAGCAATCCTCCTAGCCTGACCGCCATCCGAGGGTCTCTCCTGCCTCACCAGATCCCCGGCACCCCTGAGCACACTGGGCGATGGTCAAGTATGGCCCAGCCATGGTGGATGCTCCGGGATTCAAGCCGCCACCGCCACCATGTCAGCAGCAGCAAGATGGCGGCATCCAGGTCCATGCACAGAAGCTCAGCCAGCCATCCTCCTCCTTACCAACACAGCAGCTCCGTGGGAAGGGTGAGTTACAAAATACCCCTGCTTGCAGCCCTGAAGACCTCCTCCTATCCCCCCCCCAGAGGACACTGATCCAGCTTTACCCCATGCTGCTAATACAGCCACAGGCCCTGCAGAGCCATCCCTTACACAAATCATGGAGGCTATACAGCACAGTCATGCTTCTCTTACTACACAGATGGACTCCATAAAAACTGACTTATCTTTTTTAAAGCATGATGTACAAAATTTAAGGCACAGAATGTAAAATGCTGAACAACGCATAGGGGATTTAGAGGAAGAAACACATCCCTTACAGGGCTCTGTCAGCACCAAGCCCAAGATCATACATCTGACAAGCTAATGGACATGGAGGACCACCTAGGCTTCCCAGAGAGTTCAGAAGGCAGGGCTCCCGAAGTGTTCATGGAGCACTGGCTGACATTTACATTTGGCGCCAGTACTTTTTCACCATTGTTTGCCATTGAGAGAGCGCATAGAGTCCCACTGCGCACCCTGCCCCCTGGGGTCCCGCCACGTGCCATGCTCATTAAATTGTTGCACTTCAGGGACAGAGAGGCTATTCTCAGGGCCGCTAGAGAGAAAGGCCGACTGCTCTTTAATGGCAATGGCACTACCATCTTGACAGACTTCTCAGTCTCCACCCAAAAGCAGCGGGCCATCTTTTTGGCAATTAAATGGTGACTACGTGATCTTCAACTACCATACAGCATGCTGTACCCTGCACGTTTATGGGTAATCCATCAAGGCAAGGCCTACTTCTTCACTGATCCCAAAGAGGCGGCTCACTGGACAGACACACTGGGTCCCTTGGAGCGCAGGAACCAACAATGGAGATCCCCTCCTCGCTGACTATCACTACACCTTATCAAGCCTATACATTTTTGTTATACTAACTCCCCTACCAGTTGCTGTTAACAGGGGAGATTACGAGCCAGTACATGTTATTGTTTATATGTGACTTTTATCCTGTACCATTTGTTTGCAGGTTCACAGGCCTGGTAGGCCATCAGGGTGCTCAGGTATTATTTACTATAAGCACAATGTCTTCTCACATGTATATGCTCGGTTTTGCCCCGCCTCTCAGGATGCACAGAGCTCTAAGGTTTGGTTGGCTCTGAGGCATCGTGAGAGGTGGGCGCTCATGTATGTGACTGTCACTCACACATGGCTGGCCTATGCCTAATTTAGTGGAATGTTAGGGGGCTAAAACGAAACGCTCTATAATGTTTGATTATTTGGCGCGGAACAAACCACATCTGATCCTTCTCCAAGAAACCCATCTCCAGGACTCCAGGGTTATGGACCCTAAAAGAGCTAAAATAGCTTATGCCTTTCACTCTACTTACTCATCATATGCCTGAGGGACTTCCATCCTTATAGCCAAATCAGCACCAATCACTATTAAACACATCAAACTTGATCCTAACAGCTGCTTTGTGATTCTCGTGCTGGAACTCTTAGGTAAACCTTACACAGTGACTAGCATATATATCCCTCTGCCTTTTACCAAAACATTTTTTGAAGGAGTGATGGGCATGATACTAGAAATAGCTGAGGGCCCCTTAATAATAGCCGGGGACTATAACACAGTCCTAGGCAACTCTATGGATAGGTTTAGATGCTCTATGCTACCCCCCACACCACTATGTTCCTTTCTAACCTAATTTGACGTAGTGGAGGCTTGGAGGTGGAGACATGCGAATGTGCAGGAATACTCATGCCAGTCTGATTCGCATGGTACATTGTCACGTATAGACCTATGTCTTGTTTCATCAGATATGCTTAACATGGTGGCTGGGATTAAATATCTTCCCAGAACATTGTCCGACCATTCACCTTTGATAGTGGATCTTGTCCTGGGCACACCCTCTTCATATCGGGCATGGAGACTGAGCTCATTGTGGTTGGCAGACCATGCCGTGGTAGACCAGAGTATGGCTGACATGAAATGATTTTGGGTAATTAACAAACAGAGTGCCTCCATCCTGTGGTCATTATACAATAGTGGAACTAGACAATTATCTTTCTGACATCTCACTCCCGAAACTAACGGACCATTAGGCCTCCGGGCTTGATGCTCTGTTGACGATGGAAGAAATAGGGGAGGCTATACAATCGTTCGCCAGACATAAAACACCTGGATTGGATGGGTTCCCCATGGAGAGGTACATGCAGTTTAGGGACCTTTTGATCCCACATTTGCTGCAAATGTACAATTATGCCCTTAAAACAGGACAATTACCGCCCTCTATGTCCGAGGCACTGATTGTCCTAATTCCCAAACCTCTTAAGGACCACCTTCTATGCGAATCATATCGACCGATCTCACTCATTAATTCAGATGTAAAAATTCAGGCCAAAGTACTAGCCCGACGATTGAATACTGTAAGCACGACTATAATAGGTGCAGATCAAACTGGATTTATGCCCGGACGATCGACCTCCATAAATTTGCGTAGACTCTTTACCAACATGCAAGCAATCCATGACATGACTTGCTCCCGAACTGTACTGGCCCTTGACGCTCACAAGGCCTTCAACTCCGTTGAATGGCCTTATCTCCTAGAAGTCCTAGCTAAGTTCGAATTTTCACTACCTTTATCAGGTGGGTCCAACTCCTATATTTTAAACCCACCGCTAGACTTAGAGTGAAGGCATCCATATCGGACCCCTTCTCGATAAAGAGAGGCACCAGACAGGGGTGCCCTCTGTCGCCACTGCTATTTGCACTGGCGATAGGACCCCTTGCAGCTCTGATAAGGTCCAGTGGGGAAATTAGGGGACTGAAGATTGGGGGTCTGGAGGAGAAGGTATCCCTATATGCGGATGACATGCTGATATACTTGGAAAACCCCCAGTCGTCGCTCCCTGCCATGCTGGACATTATCCGGCAATTTCTCCGCTTTTCAGGGTTCCAGGTCAATTGGGACAAATCCGTCCTGTTTCAGATTGACCAAGGAAAATCACTAGTGTTGCCTCCATCATGTCCACTACAGATCGTATCAGGGTCTTGATACAACACCCCATCTCCTCATATGCCAAGATTAATTTAGACCCCCTTATTAGTAGATTAACAAACACCCTGAAAACATGGAACAATCTCCCCCTAACACTAATAGGAAGGATAAATATTTTCTAAATGATCTATCTCCCACGCTTCCTATACATCCTGAGTAATTCACCAATATATATCACCAAAGCTAAATTTAAGGAGATAGACTCCATAATCACTAACTTTATCTGGAGAGGAGGTGCGGTGAGGATCGCTAAACACACTACAGCTACCCACTTTGGAGGGGGGCCTGGCGCTTTCCTGTCTCCAAACTTATTATGTTGCCTCACAATTGGCACATGCCCATTGGTGGTTTTATCCTGTAGGACCACAATCTAGGTGCGAGCAGCCTGAGAGTAATTGTCACTGGGCTAATTACACAATTAACCCTTTAACTGCCACCACCCCGTTTAAAAAACCGAGCCTGGGGAGACTCGTAATTTTAGTAATACCAATTATAATTTTAGAATAAGCGTCTGCCACACACACTGCCACCACAGACAGGTCTGCTCAGAGTCTTACTCTACAATAGTAGTGCCTTCAAGAGGCAGGTTCGTTTATAGCTTCATTACTGAAACCTGGCTTCATGAATCAGATACTACTTCTCCTGCTTCCCTCTCCCATGGGGGCCTTCTCTGGACTCACTCCCCCAGACCAAGTGGACGGAAGGGAGGTGGAGTGGGAATCCTTCTAGCCCCATGCAGCACCTATCAGGTACTTTATTATTATACGAGATTTATATAGCGCCAACAGTTTACTCAGCGCTTTACAATGTATAAGGGGGACAACACAATTACAGTACAATACAAAAGGTACAGGAGGGCCCTGCTCGTAGAGCTTACATTCTAAAAGGGAGGGGGTGGTGGTACAAAAGGTAATAGCTGCAAAGAATGATTTGATGGGGGTGGCTCAGGGACAGTTATGTGGGTGTGGGATAGGCTTCCCTGAATAAATGAGTTTTCAAGGATCTCCTAAAGGTGGACAGGGTAGGGGCTGATCGGACATACTGGGGCAGGGAATTCCAGAGGATGGGAGAGGCTCTGGAGAAGTCCTGAAGGCGAGCATGGGAGGAGGTAACAAGGGAGCTAGAGAGCAGGAGGTCCTGGGAGGAGCGGAGGGGGCGATTTGGGTGATATCTGCAGATGAGGTTGGTGATGTAGATGGGGGCGATGTTGTGAATGGCCTTGTATGTTATGGTTAGCATTTTGAATTTTACACGGTGGGGTAGGGGAAGCCAGTGAAGGGATTGGCAGAGAGGAGCAGCAGTCACGGATCGATTAGTGAGGTGTATTAGTCTAGCAGCAGCATTCATAATAGACTGAAGGGGGGATAGCCTGCTTAAGGGTAGGCCATTAAGGAGAGAGTTGCAATAGTCGAGGCGGGAAATAATCAAAGAGTGAATAAGTTGTTTTGTAGTGTCATTAGTCAGAAAGGGTCGAATTTTGGAGATGTTGCGGAGGTTAAGGCGGCAGGATTTAGCCAGTGATTGGATGTGGGGGCTGAAGGAGAGGTCAGAGTCAAGGATTACACCCAGGACTCTGGCATGTGTGGAGGGACCAATGGTTGTGTTGTTGATATTAATGGTGAAGTCACAGGAGGGGGACCGTGAAGGAGGAAATATAACAAGCTCAGTTTTAGAAAGATTAAGTTTGAGGAAGTGGTGTGACATCCATACCGATATGTCATTCAGCAAGTTTGAGATCCGTGAGGAGATAGTGGGGGTGAGTTGGGGAGTGGAGAGATAGATCTGTGTGTCATCGGCATAGAGATGGTATTGGAAGCCATGGGAGGTGATCAACTGGCCCAGGGAAGAGGTATAGAGTGAGAAAAGGAGAGGCCCAAGGACAGAGCCTTGGGGTACCCCAACAGAAAGAGGAAGGGGAGCGGAGGAGGTGGAGTTGTAAGTGACGCTGAAAGTGCGCTGAGATAGGTAGGAGGAGAACCAGGATAATGCAGAATCACAGAGGCCAAGGGAGTGTAATTTGCTGAGGAGCAGCAGGTGGTCAACTGTGTCAAAGGCAGCAGAGAGGTCTAAAAGTATGAGTATGGAGTAGTGGCCATTGGTTTTGGCAGTTATTAGGTCATTGGTGATTTTTAGTAGGGCAGTTTCAGTCGAATGTTGTAGGCGGAAGCCAGACTGTAGGGGGTCGAGAAGGTTGTTGTCCGTGAGGTAGCGACTCATTTGGTCATGAACAAGGCGTTCGATGAGCTTGGAGGCAAACGGGAGAAGGGAGATAGGTCTTAAGTTATTCAAACAGGTGGGGTCTAGTGAGGGTTTTTTGAGTATGGGGGTAACCAGTGCATGTTTGAACGGGGAAGGAAAGGTGCCGGAGGAGAGGGAGAGGTTGAAGATGTGGGTTAGGGAGTTGAGGATAGAGTGGGAAGGTGGTCGCAGCAATTGAGAGGGGACAGGATCCAGGGGACATGTAGTGAGGTGTGCCATGGAGAGGAGTTTATCAACTTCTTCTGTGGTAACTGGGCAAAAGGAGGAGAGTATTGAGTGTGGTGTTGGACCTGATATGTTGGGTAGGGGAGGAATTTTAATGCTGGATATCTCCTTGCGAATAGTGTTGATTTTGCTATTGAAGTGGTTGGCAATATGTTGAGCGGTAAGCAAGTTGGTGGGAGGGGGCAGTGGGGGGTGAAGTAAGGAATTAAGGGTAGAAAAGAGTTGACGAGGTTTGGATGAGAGGGTTTTGATGAGAGTGTTGTAATAGGTTTGTTTAGCAGTGTGGAGGCAGGAGTTGTATTTGAGAAGGACAGCTTTGTAGAGGGTAAAGTCTTGCAGGGATTTAGATTTACGCCATGCTCGCTCAAGAGCGCGGCTGCGTCTCTTGAGACTTCTGGTGTCGTCTGTTTGCCAGGGTTGTGGCAGATGGGGCCTGGTTCTGCGTGTAGAAAGAGGAGCAAGTACGTCTAGGGAGGATGACAACGTGGTGTTGTAGATGGAAGTGGTTAGGTCTGGGCAGGACAGGGGTGCGATGTAGTCATAAAGGCCATCAGTAGCAGAGTGAAGAAGGGAAGGTTTGAGGTTGCGAAGGTTCCTGCGGGTAGTGGTTTGTGGGTTGGCAGCATGGGATATAGGAGACAAGGAGAGTGTGAAACGGATAAGGTTGTGATCAGAGAGAGGAAAGGGTGCGTTGGAGAGATTGCAGGGAGTGCAGCGATGGGAGAATACAAGGTCAAGAGTGTTGCCGTTGGAGTGAGTGGTGGTTTGTGTCCATTGTGTTAGGTTAAAAGAGGAGGTTAAGTTGAGTAGTTTAGAAGTGGTAGCATTATTAACATTGATTGGAATGTTAAAGTCACCTAGGATGATGGCAGGCACTTCAGATGAGAGAAAATAGGGTAGCCATGCAGAGAAGTCATCCAGAAAGCGTGACACTGGTCCAGGAGGCCGATAAATGACTGCGACCCTCAGACAAGCTGGAGAGAAAAGACGAATGCAGTGCATTTCGAAAGAGCAGGTGGAAAGAGAGGGAGGTGTGGGCAGTACCTGGAAGGTGCATTGTGGGGAGAGGAGAAGTCCGACACCACCTCCTTTTCGTCCACTGGGTCTGGTGGAGTGAGTCCAGAGAAGGCCACTGTGGGACAGTGCAGCTGGAGAGGTAGTATCAAATTCCTGGAGCCAGGTTTCAGTTATAGCAAATAGATCAAGGGATTTGGAGAGGAAAAGGTCATTGACAGAAACTAGTTTGTTGAAGACTGAGCGGGCATTCCAGAGGGCACATGAAAGAGGGGGGCTGACTTGTGGAATCAGGGGAATTGGGATGAGAAGGTTGAAGTTGCGACTACTGTTGGAGGAGGTAGATGGCTGATCTTGGCGTTGGAAATTGGGAGTGGGAGGGCCGGGGTTTGGTGCGATGTCCCCAGACATTAGGAGTAGTAGGAGGGTGAGGGTGGTAAGGCGGGAGTGGGTACTTCACCCACTTCCCTCTCTGACACTCTCCTCTTTTGAGGCACATTGCACTCGTCTATTCTCTCCCATTTCTCTAATGGGGCGTACACACGGTCGGACTTTTCAGCTACAAAAGTCTGACAGCCTGTCCGACAGACTTTCGACGGACTTTTGGCGGACTTTCGACGGACTTGCGGCGGACTTTCTAACAAACAGACTTGCCTACACACGATCACACAAAAGTCCGTCGAATTCTTACGTGATGACGTACACCGGACTAAAATAAGGAAGTTCATAGCCAGTAGCCAATAGCTGCCCTAGCGTGGGTTTTTGTCCGTCGGACTAGCATACAGACGAGCGGATTTTTCGACCGGACTCGAGTCCGTCGGAAAGATTTGAAGCATGTTTCAAATCTAAAGTCCGTCGGATTTGAGGCTGAAAAAGTCAGTTGAAAGTCCGGAGAAGCCCACACACGATCGGATTTCCAGCCAGCTTTAGTCCGTCAGTGTCCGTTGGACTTTTGTAGCTGAAAAGTCCGACCGTGTGTACGCCCCATAAAAATTGCTGTCATCTACCGGCCCCCTGGACCAGTATCAGCCTTCCTTGATGACTTCTCTGCCTGGCTACCCTACTTTCTCTCTTCCGAAATCCCCACAATTATTCTCGATGACTTTAACATCCCTGTTAACACTATCACTACTATTACTTCTAAACTTCTCAGTCCAACCTCATCGATTGACCTGAAGCAATGGATACAGGCTCCTTCTCACTCCAACGGCAACATCCTTGACTTCTCCTGTCTGTGCACTCCGTACAACCTTTCCAACAATCCTCTCCCACTCTCTGATCACCACCTTATTAGTTTTGCTCTCTCCCTGTCTTCCACCTCCTCTCCCTCCAACCGCCTAACAGTTACACATAGAAACCTTCGCCACCTCAACCCTTCTCTTCTCTACTCTGCTACTGATCACCTCTATGACAAAATCTCACCTCTGTCCTGCCCCAACCTAGCCACTTTCATCTACAACAGCTCACTGTCTTCCTCCCTAGACAAGCTTGCCCCCCTCACTACACGCGGAATTATACCACGACTGCTACAACCCTGGCAAACAGATGACACCAGAAGTCTCAGAAAACGTAGCCACGCTCTTGAGCACCTGTGGCATAAGACTAAGATCCCGGAAGACTTCACACAATATAAATCTGCCCTCCTAAAATACTATTCCTGCCTTCACACTGCCAAACAGACCTACTTTATCACACTCATTAACACCTTCTCATCCAGTCCACGACAACTCTTTTCTACCTTCAACACTCTACTCTGTCCTCCACTGCCTCCACCCACCAACTCACTCACTGCCCAGGAGATCGCCAATCACTTCAAAACTAAGATTGATACAAAGCATGAGGAGATCGCCAATGTGCAAAAACCTCCCCCATGCAACACCCCATGTCCACAGATACAATCATTACTTCCCTCATTTAACCCTGCTACTATTACTGAGGTTGCTAAACTTTTATCCAACACTCATCTAACCACCTGCCCCCTGGATCCTGCTCCCAGGCTAATGCTACGCTCACCCTCTGACTCGATTCTACACTCTCTAACTCACATTTTCAACCTCTCCCTCTCTTGTGGCATCTTCCCAAACTCTCTAAAAGACTGGTCTACAAGTGACTAAGCGACCATCTGACCATGAATAAACTTCTCTATCCCCTTCAGTCTGGATTTCGCCCTCAACACTCCACGGAAACTGCTCTCCTTAAACTCTCAAATGACCTACTAACGGCTAAAACCAGTGGTCACTATTCTGTACTACTTCTCCTTGATCTCTCTGCTGCCTTTGACACAGTGGACCACCCCCTCCTCCTCAATAAACTCCACCCCTTTTGTCTCCGTGACTGTACTCTTCGCTGGTTCTCATCCTACCTATCCCACCGCTCCTTCAGTGTCACTTACAACTCTACTTCCTCCTCTCCTCTTCCTTTCTCCGTTGGGGTCCCTCAAGGTTCTGTTCTTGGACCTCTCCTTTTCTCAATCTACACCACCTCCCACGGCTTTAAATATCATCTTTACCCGGATGACACCCAAATCTATCTCTCCACCCCCCAGCTCTCTCCATCTGTCTCCTCACACATTACCAACTTACTAGCAGACATATCAGCCTAGATGTCACATTACTTCCTCAAACTCAACCTACCCAAAACCCAGCTCATGATATTTCCTCCCTCAGGTGCCACTTCCCATGATTTCTCTGTCAATAACAACGGCTCAACTATCAACCCATCTCCCCACGCCAAGGTCCTAGGTGTAAACCTAGACTCTGAACTAACCTTTCGACCCCACATTCTATCACTATCCAAAATTTGCCGCCTCAATCTCCGCAACATCTCCAAGATATGCCCCTTCCTAACCAATGTCACCACAAAACTTCTAATCCACTCCCTGGTCATCTCCCGCCTTGACTACTGCAACTCCCTCCTCATTAGCTTACCTCTAAATAGGCTATCCCCACTTCAGTGCCAGGCTCATCCACCTCACAAACCGCTCAGCGTCTGCTATACCCCTCTGCCAATCCCTCCATTGGCTGCCACTCAGTCACTGAATTAAATTCAAGATACTAACTATAACTTACAAAGCCATCCACAACCTGGCCCCCAGCTACATCTCTAACCTAGTCTCAAAATACCAACCTAATCGTTCTCTTCGCTCCTCCCAAGACCTTCTGCTCTCAAACTCCCTTGTCACCTCATCCCATGCTCGCCTTCAGGACTTCTCCAGAGCCTCTCCCATCCTCTAGAATGCTCTACCCCAATCCGTCCGATTTTCTCCTACTTTATCCACTTTCAGACGATCCCTGAAAACTCATCTCTTCAGGGAAGCCTATCTGGCCCCCACCTAACAACTGTACATTTATCTTCTCAATCAGCACATCACCTACAGTTATTACCTTTTGATTCTCTAGACCTTCCCTCTTAGATTGTAAGCTCTAAGGAGCACGGCCCTCTGATTCCTACAGTATTAAAGTGTATTGTATTTGTACTGTCTACCCTCAAGTTGTAAAGCGCTATGTAAACTGTTGGCGCTATATAAATCCTGTATAATAATAATAAATAATAATAACAAAGACCACCGCAATATCAGGTAAGGGCCAACTTTGGGTAAGTAAGAAGATGAGCTGGCAGAATTTTCCAGTCGTCTCGGGTAACCAGGGACAGAAGTGGACAAACAGAGTGTGAGCCCTGCACCAGGTCTAAACCAAGCCATTCAACCCTCTCTAACTAGAGGGGTACCAGGCACTTCAGGGGTGACTCTAGCCCAGAAGATTAGGCAGGCTGATTTCCCAGACCCAGTATTACAGCCAACCTTCCAAGCAGAGGGAGAAGATATCGCCTCCTCCTCGGCAGAGGATCCTGAAGGTTCAGGCTTTGATTTTGCACTAATTCTGCCATTCAATAAAGAAGTATAAGCTGCACTGGAATGGGAGGATCCGGAACCTCCTCCAAAGAAGGCGTAAACCTATTATCACACACCATACAATCTGATTTTAAATTGTGTGGCAATAGCTGCACAACACGCATTAGGTGCCTTTATCCTTTCAGGGCACCCCAAATGCGATTCTGCTGTGATTGTCACGTGGGAGAACGTGCCTTTAAGAACATTGTGCAAAGCTGGTCACCGCTAAATAGGAGCAGGGGCTTCCTTTTGCACACGTAGGGCAGCCAACTGAATGGGCCTACCCCATGTGAGTTGCAACATTGTGTACAAATCGCTCTTTGAAAATCTCATAGCAGAAACACTTGTCCCCTCTATGTGATAATAGCAAATGCCTCTGAAATGTGACCTAAGCACAGATCGCTTTTCAGTGCAATAGCAGAGCCTGCTGCAGGTGTGAACAAGCCTTTGGGTTCCACAGGAGGAACCTAAAGAAACGGGTATCTACCTTTCCTCTTATGACAGAAATAAGAGGCCTGTTTTAGGAGGAATGGGAAAAGGGGGAGAGAAAATCCTCCTCAACCAATAGGTTGCAGAAGTTGTATCCACTAACAGAAGAGGATGCGACTCCTTTATCTAACCCACCAACAGTGGATGTGGCAGTCACCAGACTGGCCAAGAATGTGACACTTCCAATGGAAGACACTTCCTCCTTTCACGATATCCTTGATTGAAGCATTGACATGGACTTTGCAGGTGAGGCAGTTGAAGTTTTACCTCGCGGCAGGTGGTGCTTGTAAACCCGCTGTTGCTTTAACATCTGTAGCAAGTGCTATGCAAATGTGGGGGCAGAACTTGGAGTATGTGATCAAAAACCAGCTCCCAAAAGAAAAAATCATCAAGGCTCTTGATGAGATAAAACTCTCGGCGGACTTTGCAGGTGAGGCAGCTATAGACATCATTCGATGGTCCTCCAGAGCCATGCTCAGCTCAGTCACAGCCAAAAGAGCGCTGTGGATAAAACCCTGGGCAGCTAAACCATCCTCAAAGCAGAATTGCTGTAAACTGCCTTTTGATGGGAAGGTACTGTTTGGCCAAAAAACTGGAGGCTGCCATCTCCAGGGTTACAGGAGGAAAATCAGGTCTTCTGCCCCAAGATCGAAGGTCCAGACGCCAGAGGGGGCAACCATCCAGAGAAGCGCCAAACAGGTACTGGGATTTCGGAGGCTTTCGTCCATCCAAGGACTTCAGAAGGCATTGGAGGGCTACACAGTCAACCTTCATAAGATTGTAGAGAGCTAAGACCCCTGCAGCTCCCTCAGATACCCAGAAGCCCTTTTAACGCCAGGCCCGCCCAGGAGGCAGTTGGAGCCAGGTGGCTCAAAGTAACCCAGTTCTGGAAAGACCACTGCCAAAAGATGGCGAATTCAGTCCACAGTGGCGCAAGGCCATTATTGGCTGTTCAAACGGCATTCTCCAGAACTACCTCAAGAGGCTGAATTAATTTATCTGGATAGACTCAAGATGGAGTCTCTCCATACCATAATCCAGGTTATTCAACCAGGAGACTGGAGGATTTCAGTGGACTTGCAATATGCCTACCAGCATGTCCCTATCCGTCAGTCATACCAGTAGTTCCTCAGATTTGCGTTAAAGGGCCAGGCATTACCAGAGCCAGCTGGAGCCTACACAGAATATGGTCTACCTAGGGGCCCAATTCAATACTCAGGTGGCCACAGTTTCTTTGCCACCTCAGAAACTCCCCAAAATCAGGGAGAATTTCCAACAGGCTTTGGCTGCACCAGTGATGTCAGCATCCCAGTGCATGAGTCTTCTCGGGACAATGGCATCATGTATCCCGATGATCCCCTGGGCTCAATTGAAACTCAAAGTTTTCCAACAAGGCTTCCTGATGCAGTGAAAGAGAGTTTGTTTAGCCCAGCCAATCAGGCTCACCAGCCAGATGCACCAGAGTCTCTGGTGGTAGACAAAACTAGAAACGCTAAACAGCATCGTCCATTAGGGCTGCAGCCATGGTTCATTGTTAACACTGGAGTCAGCGCAGCAGGGTGGGGCGCCACCTGCGGACAACTCAAGATCCAGGGCAGAGGGGAAATTCCCACTCAGGGCCTAGTTTCCAATATTCTGGAACTTCGAGCAGCATTCATGGCATTGGCCACCTTGCTGCCTCACATACATTGTCGCCCAGTCCTGCTCCATCTGGACAACACGGCAGCAGTGTCCTACATACAGCGACAAGGCGGGACGCACAGCTAATCCCTCTTGAGAGAGGTGGAACCAATCATGACAGTGGCACAACAATATCTCCCAGATTTAAGCACCATATATTTTCCAGGCTGCCTATCCAGACAATTCATGGACCCCAACGAATGGTCCCTTCACCCCGAAGTGTTCAAACAGATCATCCTTGAGTGGGAGTGTCCGTCAGATAGATATTTTTGCCTCATCAATCATCTGCAAGGTGAACAGGATTCTCTCACGCTACCCTCATCCATTAGCGGAGGGGACGGGTGCCTTGACCCTTCCTTGGGTTGGGCAACTGGCCTATGCCTTCCCTCCAATTTCTTTAATACTGAAATTCCTGAGGAGATTGTTGACAGAGAATTTGACAGTCATCACAGTATTTCCTTACTGGCCCCACAGACCATGGGTATCGCTGGCAATGGATCTCAGTGTGTGCACACCGATCACTCTGCCAGTGACTCCTCATCTCCTGTCTGAAGGAGATACCCTATATCTACAACCATCATGACTGGCCTTAGCAGCCTGGAGATTGTAAGGCAGAGGTTACAAGAGTTAGGATGTTATCCAGAGGCTATTAGAACTTTACAGAGTTCCAGAAAGGGGTCAACCAATCCCATCTACTCCAGAATATGGAATAGGATGACAAGCTTTGCAGCTGGACATCAGTTTGACCCTAGTGACCAAAATGTATCTCAAATCCTGTCTTTCCTGCAATCCGGATTGGATTTGAGGCTCAGTCTAAGTTCGCTTAAGGTACAAATTTCACCCATCTTGGCTTTTACCCAAAAGAAATGGGCAGCAAACCTGCTGGTGGAGCACTTCATGAGAGCGGTACTTAGACTATGCCCTCCCAAGAGAAATAGGTTCCCTCAATGGGACCTGGCAGTAGTCCTCAATTTTCTAGCAAACCCTCCTCGTATTCCAAAAGAAGACTGTTCATTATGGGATATCACCTTAAAAACGGCTTTCATATTAGCCATAACTTCAGGGGGAAGGGTGTCGGAACTCCAAGAACTGGGGGCAGCAGAACCTTATTCCATGTTTTTCCCAGTGCTGAGACCATTAGATCATTTTGTCCCAAAAGTGGCATTGATATTTCATCTCTCCAGTGAATGGGTGCTTCCAGCCTTCCCAGCGGAATCAGATGCTGATCTGCATGAGCTGGACATTCCAAAAGTCCTCAAAGCCTATCTCCAGGCTACTTCTACATTCTCACCTTCTGACAAACTTTTTCATCATCATCATTGCAAATCTTAAGGGAAAGAGGCCTCGGCCAGAACCATCTTGGCCTGGATAGTAAAAACTATTCACTGGGCATATCGAGCGGCCAGGAAGGATCCTCCAGAGGTGTTAGAGTTCACTCAACCAGGGCAATGTCTTCTTCTTGGGCGGCATGGGCAGGATTGTCTCTGGAGACAGTCTGCAAAGAGGCTAGCTGGTCATTACATCATACGTTCTTAAAACACTACAGGGTGGATCTAGCAGCTCTTACTACAGTAGAGTTTGGGAGGAAAACCATGCAAGTTTTTATGTCTATTGTCAAATAAAGACTAAGTTTGTAGCATTTAACCCTCCCTCTCAAAAGCTCAATATGTATCATATGTATGCTGCCATGTCTGGCGTCAGGAAAATGGAAAATTGTATCAAATACTTCCTGTAATTTTCCTTTACTGACGCAAATACATAGCAGCATACGAACCCTCCCTCTTAACTTTGTGCTTTATACGGAGAATGGGGATGTAGCTCTCAGTCAGACTTTTATAGAGCTAAACAGGTCCTGTGGGTGGATATAGGGGCAGAGCTATATCATATGTATGCTGCCATGTATTGACGTCAGGAAAGGAAAATTATGGTATTTGATACAATTTTCCATTTTTCTTTAGACAGGCTTTCATTTAATTGTCCCTTTTTCCTTTATATTATCCTGTGTATTTCATGTATTTTCCTTGTAAAGCACTTTGAGAAGCCACTTTTTAAGGCGCTATATAAAATAAAGTTTATTATTATTATTATTATTCTCCTGAAATGAAGACTTGTACCACCATTGGTACACATCCTACCTATTACACATCTAGTTTGGTAAATAATTGTGTTAACAAATTACGAAGGTATTTTCTGTATTTAAATGTAAATACAGTTATTTATTCTGGTAAATTATTGATCTTGGAAAAATTACAAAATCAGGCTATTACACCTTTCATCTATTACAAAGTCTACTGAATAAAGCCCCTTACATTAGCACAGAATACCAGGACTATTACAGGGAAATTCCAGCATAGGAGATTGATAAAACCGATTAAAAAGTGGATTTTAGTACCAGTGAGTGAGATATAATCTTGGCACAAGATTTGATGCTCTGTTGAATCATAAAATAGTAATTTATCGTGACAGATCCAAATTAATCTGCCAGAACACAGATTCCAACAACGTAGTCAGCAACAAACATAGCCCAGTTTTGAATAAACTTAATTTGTAGATGCATTTGTTCAGGTTTTGAATATTTTATGTTCAGTGAAATGGTCTCCAATTTTACATGTGCTAATCAGGACATTCCTGGAGGATAACAGAAAGTAGGACATCAGAGAACAATATGATTTTATGTTCTCAAAGACCCTCTGAACTCTTTTAGACAGTATATCTTAAAATTGTAATACAAAAGATTTTAAAGGCTTTTAAAAAGGGACAGTGTGGTTGATTTGCTAAAACTGGACAATGCAAAGAAACCAATCAGCTTCCATTTTTTTTTGTCAAAGCTTTTTTGAAGTTAGGAGGTGATTGGCTACCACGCACAGTTGCACCAGATTTTGCACTCTCCAGTGTATTTTTAGTTATGGTATATTATGAGTTCTTCTGCAGTGCACAAGCTTGTGCATTTGTATTTTTGTTATTGCATTACAGTAAAATAAAACAGTAACTAAAATGATCTCTCACTGGATTCAGTACAATTACTTTGTCTCTCTAGTAACAACTCTTGAGATTAAGTATTAGCCACACATGGAGTGTATTCATTTTATTGAATCGACTGACTTACAGTATAGACTTGCATATGAAAAGAAGTAAAAGGCACAATCCTTGTGTAACACAGCAACGATGGACAGAGAACCAGTGTATGTAGTGAGTAAAGTTGCTGCTTCCAGATAATATACATATAGGGTACAAATCACACCTGTATGCCACTTTTTTTAATGTAGCACTACCCCCGAAGGAGCCGCTTAATTATGATTGGTTCCGTACTCTGCCTCTCAACCCCAAGAATAGTCTACGCCTCTCTAGAACACCTGGCAATAGTGTAAGTGCAAGGACCAATAGAAAACACACACGTTATGAGAAAACACAACCTTGTCTTTACTGTAAGGTTTCTGTGGCAAAGTAACACACAGTAACAGTATATTTTCAAAATGAATTAACTGAAGAGCAATAACTGAGATCACGAGCAATATAACAATATATTATATCAAGCTGCTTTCAGGGGATTCCACAACGGCCAATAATCCCAAGAGCAGAGGCAAACACTCCAATAGCAATAAATCACAATATGGCAATCTATACCAGGTTGGTTACCTCTACTCAAATTGGCTGTCTGAGTCCAGGCAGGAGGAGAGTAGAAGAAAGACCCCCTTAATATGTCAGACCTCTCTCTTCTGTCCTCTGACACCACAGGCCCAACTACAAACACCGTACCTAATTCAGTGTTTAGTGGCTTAACTTCCAAGTCAGACTATCACGCACATACATATACAGAGCTCTGAGTATGTGTGTGTGTGCCCATATGGCACCAGTAACTTCAGTCCCTTGGAAGAAGGATGAGGCCTTGTATCTTCGGCTAGCCATTTTAGTTGGTGCACTTAAATTCCTGCTTGACAAAGTGTAACTGTGGTATGCTGACAGTATCCAGATAGCAAGGCAGACACTGTGACTGCTTAACAGGCCATTAACAAGACGCAGATTATAGTGAGTATGGGCAAACGTGAGGTAATACTGTCTGTGCGCAGTGTCCTTGTTTCCTGCGGATGGGCAAGTACCCTCTCACCAATCCTGCGGTCAAGGCCCAAACTAATGTCCTGGAACAGGCAACTTCTTCTGGTAACCGGACTGGCCACCTCCCACTGGAACACTTAACACCGGCGGTACAGGTATGCCTGGATATACACCTGCAATCCCCCTCACTCAGACAGGATGCCCCCAACCGGCTGTGGATACCTGGAACAACGAGGTGGACTGACTTGGGAGGCAATACCTCTCCCCTGGGTCCAGTCTCTTCTCCTGCCTCGTGGTAAGTTTTCTCTCAGACAAACAAGATGGAGTCCTTGGTTCTTTTCTCTCCCAGAGCATGCTGGACTGTGTAGTTTTGTCCCCATTACAAGGCTATGGGGCCATTTTTGGTGGGGACTACATGTCCCAGAATGCCTTGCTGCAATCCAGGTGGGTGTCTATTGGCTCCCTCCTCCCTGTCAATGAGGAAGCAGGGGAGGATGTCGAGTGAGCAGCTCTTTGTGTGTGTCTCTCCACAGTGAGAAGAGGAGAGGGAGGGGGGAAATTCCACTGCAGGGGCTGACAGGCACTCTCTCCCTTTAGTGAGAGCCTCGGTCAGCTTGACATGGTATGGGAGATGCAAGCTTTGGTCAGCTTGGCATGGCTGAGGGAGATATGGGGCACCCGCTACATTAATAAAACATGTTCCCATTTAAAGAGGATCTGAACTGTTAAAGCTGTGCTCAAAAAAAAAGAGACTAGTTACAACTATTTTCTATAGTCTCATCGCAGCTGATATTTTTCCCATTACTGACTTACCATGCCTTGTTCAACATTGTGTTCCTGTGTGGAAGTGGTCATCTTGGTAGAGGCAAGGCTTTGCTTCCTCATGTCAATGCTGCCCCTCTAATTACTGGAGATCTAAGACAAAATGGAGAGATATTCCAGAAGTATACACATACACAGAATCAATGAAGCACATAGATCCTTGCAATGCAGGTTGTCAGGTACAGCTTCCTCTACAGGAAGAAGAACATTGTGTAGTACAGTACTAGTGACATAACTAAAACTCATTCCAAATCCGGTGAGATTAGCAGTCAGAAGCATCAAAGTCATAGATTCAAATTGCAGATATAAAGCTATAAGGTTGTAGGCATAGGAGTGCTTAAACACTATTTTCAGGAGAAAGTCAAAGTTAAAGGTAACTCTTTTGGGGTGCTTTTTAGGTTTAATTAACCACTTCAGCCCCGGAGGATTTGGCAGCTCAATGACCGGAGGACTTTTTACAATTTGGCACTGCGTTGTTTTAACTGGTAATTGCGCGGTCATGTAATGTTATACCCAAACAAAATTTGTGTCCTTTTTTCCCACAAATCGTGCTTTCTTTTGATGGTAGACACCCCAAGGTAGCAAATACCTTGGGGTGTCTACTTTCCAAAATGGGGTCTTGGGGGGGGGGGGGTTGTGCTATCTGGACATTTCAGGGCCTCTGTAACTGTGATAGGTAGTGAGGAGTAAAATCACAATTTTACGCCTTTAGAAAGCCTGCAGGCAGTGCTTGTTTTTGGGGTCCTGTACGTGGCTAGGCTCCAAAAAAGTCTCACACATGTAGTGGCCCAGGAGAAGTAGTACTCAGGAGAAGCAGCAGAATGTATTTTGGGGTATAATTTCTCATATAACCATGCCATGGTTGAACAATATATCATTTAGTGACAACTTTGTGTAAAAAAAATAAATAAATGTAATTTTCCCGAAACTTGTGGCAAAATATCAAATATTCCATGGACACAACATGCCTCTCAGTAAAAAGCTTGAAGTGTCTTATTTCCAAAATGAGGTAATTTGGGGGGTTTTGTGCTATCTTGACGTTTCAGGGCCTCCGAAACTGTGATAGGTAGTGAGGAAGTCAAATCACCATTTTACGCCCTTAGAAAGCCTGAAGGCAGTGATTGGTTTTTGGATCCCTGTACACGGCTAGGCTCCAAAAAAGTCTCAAACATGTGGTATCCCTGTACTTAGGAGAATGTGTTTTGGGGTGTAATTTCATGTATGCCCATGGCATGTTTGAGCAATAGATCATTTAGTGACAACTTTGTGCAAAAAAAATGTTTAATGTTCCCGCAACTTGTGGCAAAATATAAAATATTCCATGGACTCAACATGCCTCTCATCAAATAGCTTAGGGTGTCTACTTTCCAAAATGGGGTCATTTGGGGGGGTTGTGCTATATTGGCATTTTATGGTCTTAAAAACTGTGATAGGTAGTAAGGAGTGAAATCAAAAATTTACCCCATTCGAAATCCTGAAGGCGGTGATTGGTTTTCGGGGTCCTGTACGCAGCTAGGCTCGCAAAAGTCTCACACATGAGGTATCCTCATACTCAGGAGAAGCAACAGAATGCATTTTGAGGTGTAATTCCACATATAACCAAGCCATGTTTTAACAATATATCATTTAGTGACAACTTTGTGCAAAAAAAAAAAAAAGTGTAATTTTCCTGAAACTTGTGACAAAATATAAAATATTCCATGGACTCAATATGCCTCTCAGCAAATAGCTTGGGGTGTCTACTTTCCAAAGAGGGGTCATTTGGGGGAGGGGGGGGGTTGAACTGTCCTGGCATTTCATGCACAACATTTAGAACCTTATGTCACACATCACCCACTCTTCTAACTACTTGAAGGCAAAGCCCTTTCTGACACTTTTTGTTTACATGAAAAAGTTTGTTTGTTTTTTTCAAGAAAATTACTTTGAACCCCTAAACATTATATATATATTTTTAAAGCAAAGGCCTTACAGATTAAAATGGTGGGTGTTGCAATTTTTTTTTTTTACACAGTATTTGCGCAGCAATTTTTCACATGCAATTTTTTTGGAAAAACACACTTTTTTTAATTTTAATGCACTAAAACACACTATATTGCCCAAATGTTTGATGAAATAAAAAAGATGATCTTATGCCGAGTACATGGATACCAAACACGACATGCTTTAAAATTGCGCACAAACGTGCAGCAGCGACAAACTACATACATTTTTTAAAGCATTTAAAAGCCTTTACAGGTTACCATTTTAGATTTACAAAGGAGGTCTACTGCTAAAATTACTGCCCTCGATCTGACCTTCGCAGTGATACCTCACATGCATGGTGCAATTGCTGTTTACATATGACACCAAACTGACGCTTGCGTTCGCCTTTGCGCGTGAGCACAGGGTGACAGGAGTGCTTCTTTTTTTTTAATTATTTAATTTGCTTTTTTATTATATTTTTAAACTGTTCCTTTCATTTTTTTTTTTATCATTTTTATTGTTATCTCAGGGAATGTAAATATCTACTATGATAGCAATAGGTAGTGACAGGTACTCTTTTTTGAAAAAATTGGGATCTCTCCACTGCCCTCAAAGCATCTGACCACACCAAGATCGGTGTGATCAAATGCTTTGCCAATTTCGGGAGCCGTTCTGGTCTCTGATCAGCTCTATGGTCAGCTGGCGGAACCACCGGCTGCATTCTCGGGTTCCCTGTTGGGACAGGAGAACCCAAGAAAACCATGGAAGACGGTGGGAGGGGGAACGTTCCCTCACGTTCCCTCCCACTGCTTATGATAGAAGTCTAGAGGCTACTTAGCCACTGGGATTGCTTTTATATTAAAGCCGACCACTGGCTGAAGAGAATGATACCAAGATGATACCTAAATCTGCAGGCATCATTCTGGTATAACCACTCAAAGTCCAGCAACATACCAGTACGTTGCTGGTCCTTGTTGGGCATACATTGTAATGTTCTTTTCTTATGCAGCCTGTGGGCTAAACGAAAAAAAGAGATTGATCGGTGGGTATGCACACCATTAGAATACCGCCCTTCGTCCACCCACTTCTAATGATGGGCATACATGCACCATTTTTTTTAAATGTGGTGGTGAAATCACCTCGGACAGCGCTGGAGTCACGGCTTTATGTATTGTGGGAGCAAACGCTGTTGCTGTCAAGATAAATAAACCCGCGCTGCAGCTGAATGGCGTACCTGCTAAGTAAATGATGGTTAGCAATAAAACAAACATTACAGTATAACAGTAAGACTTACCATACCTGCACAGTAAATAAAATAAAACATAGTAAAAATAAAACATTGCAATCTGTGCCTAAAAAAATATATGCCAAAGCATGGGGGCAATCCGCCCCTAATATTAGAAGCAAATCGCTCCTCCACCCCTGCCCCCATGCTTCGGCATATATGCTCTTTTTTTTTTTAACTGTGCTGGTGAAATCACCTCCGACAGCGCTGGAGTCACGGCTTTATGTATCTTGGGAGCAAACGCTGTTGTTGTCAAGATAAATAAACCCACGCTGCAGCTGAATGGTGTACCTGCTAAGCAAATGATGGTAAACAATAAAACAAAGATTACAGTAGAAAAATACCATACCTGCAAAGCAAATACAATAAAACATAGTAAAAATAAAACAGAGAGAGAACGATAGATATAGAACAATAGTGAGCAAACAGTAGAGCAGACAGTAGAGAACGAACATAAGAGAGAGAACAATGGAGAGAGAGAAGAAAAATACAACTACAACTATTTTTGGATTTTTTATTTTATATTTTTTTGTGTTTTGTGTGTGTGTTTTTTTTCACTTTTTTGACTTTTATAAAAACTGTAAAAAAAACTGTAAACTGAACGTTGCAGATTAGGGTCTCTCAAAATGTGATGGCCATCACATCTTTTGAGACCCCGAGACCCTGTGTTAGTGTGCCTAGAACTGTGTGGTGCTGTACCCTACGCTAATACTCAACTAGTGTGTGGTAGCGTTCGAAACAGTCACCAATGCAAAGACCAGGTTGGTCAGGACAGGAGGGACAATAATAGCGGGTGTCACGCCTAAATCAGCATTTTCTGCGGACACGACATCAGAGCAGGCGCCATGTTCCGGCTCAGGGATGGGCAGCGGCTGCCTAATGGCTGGACGAACGGATCATGTGCGGTGGAAGAGGCTGAGTTGCTCTGGGAGTCCCGCCTCTGCCTCGCTGTGTGAGCCACCACCATCGTCTTCTCCTACTCCGCGCTGGACTGAATCTACCCTTTCACCATTAAGGCAACCAGTCTGGGACTGGCGCAGTGGCGCCTGCTCTATCCCACAGGCACATGTAATGAAATTACATTGCCGGGGATCTTCCAAGTGAACTGTGGTATGTGACATGATCGATGTACAGTACAGTCACACCGGGTACACTAGTCACTACACACATGCACAGAGCATCACCATCTCCCCCACTAATCTCCAATGTCCCCAAATGTCCCTCCTGTCTCCCCACTTTCCCTCCTGTCCCCTCAATTATCCCCAATGTCCCTCCTGTCTCCCCACTGTCCCTCCTGTCCCCCCAATTATCCCCAATGTCCCTCCTGTCTCCCCACTGTGCCTCCTGTCCCCCGATTATCCCCAATGTCCCTCCTGTTTCCCCCAATGTCCCTTCTGTCCCCCCAATTATCCCCAATGTCCCTTCTGTCTCCCCAATGTCCCTCCTGTCCCCCCAATTATCCCCAATGTCCCTCCTGTCTCCCCCAATGTCCCTCCTGTCCCCCCAATTATCCCCAATGTCCCCCCAATTATCCCCAATGTCCCTCCTGTCTCCCTAAATGTCCCTCCTGTCCCCCCAATTATCCCCAATGTCCCTCCTGTCTCCCCACTGTCCCTCTTGTCCTCCCAATTATCCCCAATGTCCCTCCTGTCCTCCCAATTATCCCCAATGTCCCTCTCCACTTATCCCTAATGTCCCTCCTGTCCCCCCCACTTATCCCCAATGTCCCTCCTGGGCCCTCAATGTTCCTCCTGTCCTCCCACTTATCCCCAATGTCCCTCCCGTCCTCCCAATGTTCCTCCTGTCCTCCCACTTATCTCCATTATCCCACTTATCCTAAATGTCCCCCCTCTCCCCCCCTTATCCCAAATGTCCCCCCTCCCCTCCCACTTATCACCAATGCCCCTCCTCTACTCTCACTTATCCCAAATGTTCCTTCTCCTCCCCCCCACTTATCCCCAATGCCCCTCCTGTCCTGCCACTTATCCCAAATGTCCCTCCCTCTACTCCAACGTATCCCAAATGTTTCTCCTATCCTCCCATGTATCCCTAATATCCCCCACTTATCCCAAGGTGTGCCCCTCTCCCCCCACTTATCCCAAACATCCCCCCACTCCCCCCACTTAGCACCAATGCCCCCTCTCCCTCCCCACTTAGCACCAATGTTCCAACTCTCCACAAGTTAGAAATTAGCACATTGCCACCCCCCCCATTTAGCACTAATGCCCCATTAACTTGGCATCAATATCATCGCCTATACCCCCTCTGCACTAATTCTGTAGCAGCCCCTCTCTCTGATACTTTGTAGGTGGGGAAGAGAGGATTTGGGGGTGAGAGGTGAGCTCTTACTGGAAGGGGGGTTGTAAACTGTCCTGTGTAACATGCATTCCTGTGCCCTGCAATATGTACATAGCACACTCATGAACTCTGCAGTGCACTCTCTACGCAGTGCACTTCTGATCTCTGCTCACTCTGCGTAGCGCACTCCTGAACCTCACTCTGTATATAGTGCACTCCTGAACCCTGCACTCTGTACCTAGCGCTTTCCTGAACTTTGCACTCTGTACGTAGTAGAATCTTAATCTTTTCTCTTTGTATATAGCACACTCCTAATCTTTGCACTCTGTACGTAGCACACTTCTGAAGTCTGTACGGTGTACGCAGTGCACTCCTGAACTCTGTTTGCAGTGCACTCTGAACTATGTACCTAGCACTCTCCTAAACTTTACACATTGTACGTAGAGTACTCCTGACTTTTGCACTCGGTACGTAGCATAATCTTCATCTTTGCACTTTGTTTATAGCACACTCCTGATATTTGCACTCTGTACGCAGTACACTCATGAACTCTGTATGTACTGCACTCCTGAACTCCGCACTCTGTGCAGAATGCACCAATAGTATTTAACAATGCCCCATTAAGACTCTCCCACTGTTAGGCGGTGGTGGTGTGGTTAAGGTCCTGCGCTTATTCTCTGAGAAAAAACGCCCTGCCTATAGTATGTCTGCAGTCTCTGACTATTTCCTGTACTATGTCTGCAGTCTCTAACCATTTCCTGTACTATGTCTGCAGTCTCTGACCATCTCCTGTACTATGTCTGCAGCTACATAGTTACATATTTAGTCAGGTTGAAAAAAGACACAAGTCCATCCAGTTCAACCTTAAAAACAATAAATAAATAAAATAAAAAATATCGTACAATCCAATATACCCAATTTTATACCCACAGTTGATCCAGAGGAAGGCAAAAAACCCCAGCAGAGCATGCTCCAATTTGCTACAGCAGGGAAAAAATTCCTTCCTGATCCCCCAAGAGGCAATCAGATTTTCCCTGGATCAACTTTACGTATAAATGTTAGTACCCAGTTATATTATATATTATATTACATTTAGGAAAGTATCCAGGCCTTTCTTATAGCAATCTACTGAGCTGGCCAGAACCACCTCTGGCGGGAGTCTATTTCACATTTTCACAGCTCTTACTGTGAAGAAACCTTTCCTTAATTGGAGATGAAATCTCTTTTCTTCTAGACGTAAAGAGTGCCCCCGTGTCCTCTTGACCGTAAAGAGAATAACTCAATGCCAAGTTCACTATATGGACCCCTTATATATTTGAACATGTTGATCATATCCCCCCTTATTCTCCTCTTCTCAAGAGTGAATAAATTCAGTTCTTCTTAATCTTTCCTCATAGCTGAGCTCCTCCATGCCTCTTATCAGTTTGGTTGCCCTTCTCTACACTTTCTCCAGTTCCCCGATATCCTTTTTGAGAACTGGTGCCCAAAACTGAACTGCATATTCCAGGTGAGGTCTTACTAATGATTTGAACAGGGGCAAAATGATATCTCTCTCTCTGGAGTCCATACCTCTCTTAATACAAGAAAGGACTTTGCTCGCTTTGGAAACCGCAGCTTGGCATTGCATGCCATTATTGAGCTTATGACCTACCAAAACCCCCAGATCCTTCTCCACAAAGGATTCCCCCAATTGTACTCCCCCTAGCATGTATGATGCATGCATATTCTTAGCCCCCAAGTGAATAACTTTACATTTCTCAACATTAAACCTCATCTGCCACATAGTCGCCCAATTAGACAGTGCATTGATGTCGGCTTGTAAATTGGAGACATCCTGTAAGGACGTTATTCCACTGCATGGCTTGGTGTCATCTGCAAAGACAGAAATGTTACTTTTGATCCCAGACCCAATATCATTTATAAAGATTTTAAAAAGTAAGTGTTCCAGCACTGAACCTTGGAGTACACTACTGATAACCTTAGACCATTCAGAGTAAGAATCATTAACCACTACTCTCTGAATTCTGTCTTTTAGCCAGTTTTCTATCCATTTACAAACTGATATTTCCTGGCCTGTAGATTTTACCTTACACATGAGACGCATGTGGGGAACTGTGTCGAACGCTTTTGCAAAATCCAAGTATACCACGTCCACAGCCACCCCTCTGTCCAAGGTTTTACTTACCTCTTCATAAAAAGAAATCAGGTTTGTCTGACAACTTCTGTCATTCATGAATCCATGCTGTCCGTTGCTTAAAATGTTTTTTTTCCCAGCAAGAACTCGTCTATGTGGTCTTTTATTAAACGCTCCAGTATCTTCCCAACTATAGAAGTTAAACTGACATGTCTATAGTTACTTGGTAAAGACTTTGATCCCTTTTTAAATATAGGCACCACGTTCGCCCTGCGCCAATCCAGTAGAACTATTCCCGTCATTAATGAGTCCCTAAAAATTAGATACAATGGCTTTGAAATTACAGAGCTCAATTCTTTTAGGATCTGTGGGTGAATGCCATCAGGTCCAGGTGCTTTATCCACCTTTATTCTGTACAAATATTTCTGGACCATATTACTTTTGAGCCATTGTGGATCATTCAGGGCTGTGTCAATATCACCCTCATTATGGACATAAGCTCCCCCATGCTCTTTTGTATACACAGAGCTGAAGAAAGTATTTAATAAATTTGCATTCTCTTTGTCCCCAGTCACCCACTCTAGATTATTTTGTAAAGGGCCTACATGCTCAGACCTGACCTTTTTACTATTAATATAATTAAAGAATTTTTTGGGGTTTGTCCTACTATCTTTTGCAATCCGTAGTTTGATTTGAATTTTTGCATCCTTGATTTCCTTTTTACATATTCTGTTAAGTTCTTTATAACATGTAAACGACACTAGTGTTCCTTCGTTTTTATATTTTTTAAAAGCTCTTCTCTTATTGTTTATAGCTTTTTTAACTTTGGCCGTGAGCCACATAGGTTTTGTTTTTAGCCTTTTAAACTTATTGCCCATGGGAATATACTTTGCAGTGAGGTCCCAAACAGTCTTTTTGAAGAATTCCCATTTCTGTTCTGTGTTTATCAATTCAAATATTCCCTCCCAGTCTAAAGCCTGGAGAGCAGCCCTCATCCTTGGAAAATTTGCTCTCTTAAAGTTAAGTGTTTTTATCTTTCCCCTATGTATTTCTTGTTTAGAGCTAACATCAAATGAAATCATGTTATGATCACTGCTACCCAGGTGTTCCTTTATCTGGACATTAGTAATAAGCTCTGCATGGTTTGAGATTACCAGGTCCAACAGAGCTTCATTCCTAGTTGGGGCCTCAATAAACTGGACCATAAAATTGTCCTGTAATAGGTTTATAATTTTTTGCCCTTTAACTGTCCCAGCAGTGCCATTACTCCAGTCAATTTCTGGGTAGTTAAAATCCCCCATTATTATCACTGTCCCAGCCCTTGCAGCCCTTTCCATCTGTGCAAGGAGCTGAGTCTCCACCTCCTCGTTAACATTGGGTGGTCTATAACAAACTCCAATGATTAACTTTGAACTACGCCCATCTATATGCAGTTCCACCTCTAATGCTTCAGACTCATCACACTCTCCATCAACCAGGTCCTCTATCACACTTGCTTTGAGATCACTTCTCACATAGAGACAGACATTGCCACCTTTCCTTTTTACCCTGTCTCTCCGAAAGAGTGCATAGCCAGGAATATTAATAGCCCAGTCATGTGAGGATTGAAGCCAAGTTTCAGCAATACCGATTACATCATAGCTCTCCTTGTGCACCAGAGCTTCCAACTCACCTATTTTGCTTGTCAGACTTCTGGCATTGGTGTACAAACACTTTAATGCATTATTACATTTTGCTCTGGTGTTTTTCATATCATTTTTAGTAATGCAATGGCTGTTTGCAGCATGGGAAATTTCTTGTCACCTGCCATAACGCTCCCCCCATCTATCCCGGTTCCACCCTCCATTAATGTCTGACCCCTAACTGACCTGTCTGCCCGATGTAATTCTAGTTCACCCTACCCCCTCAATCCTAGTTTAAATACCCCTCCAGCCTTCCCATAAACCTCTCCCCCAGCACAGCAGACCCCCTTCCATTCAAGTGCAAACCGTCTTTAGCATATAAGTTGCACCCCAATGAAAAGTCATCCCAGTGCCCAAAAAACTCAAATCGCTCCTCCCTACACCAGGTCTTTAGCCATGCACGCTCTAATGACCCCCTCCCTTTCCTGTGTTGCGCATGGCACAGGCAATATTTCAGAGAAGATCACCTTGGAGGTCCTTCCCTTCAACTTGCAGCCTAGTTCTTTAAATTGATTCTTAAGGAGCCTCCACCTTCCATGTATACTGTCATTGGTTCCAACGTGGACCAAGACAGCTGGGTCATGCCCAGCCCCTCCCAGAAATGTATCCACCCGGTCCACCACATGTCGAACCCTAGCACCAGGGAGACAGTAAACCATGCGGATGAGGCGATCCTGGCAACAAATTATTCTCAGTCCTTTTGATTATAGAATCCCCTATAACCACCAACTGTCTAGGCCTACCTGCACTCCCATCACTACCTCTACTAGATGGGCTGCTCTCCCATCTGTTAGGGGTAGCAGTGACATCTAGGGCTGCCACCTCTGTGTTTGCCACCTCCACATCTTCACCCAACTTGGCAAATTTGTTTTGATCCACAAATACAGGACTGGCCTTCCTTTTCTGCGAGCCCCTTCCATTTAATCTAACTACATTAACCCATCTTCCTATCTGATAATCCTGACTTGCCCCTCCGCCCTCCACATCAACCCTACTGACCACCTGCTCAGCGAGCGCTGGACCCCTTTCAAGGTTGTCCTTTCTGCCCAGTGTTGCAACTTGCTCCTCCAGATCTCTAATGCGAGCTTCCAGAGCTTGCAGTCTGTGATCATCTCCTGTACTATGTCTGCAGTCTCTGACCATCTCCTGTACTATGTCTGCAGTCTCTGATAATCTTCTGTACTATGTCTGCAGTCTCTGACCATCTCCTGTACTATGTCTGCAGTCTCTGACCATCTCCTGTACTATATCTGCAGTCTCTGACCATCTCCTGTACTATGTCTGTAGTCTCTGACCATCTCCTGTAGTATGTCTAGCACTAAATAATATGCACAACCCTTATGCCTGGGTTATTATTGGCTGCCTGCTCTGCTGTATATAGGTGCTCCTTGTTATTTGCAACCTAAGCCTCTGAGTAGCTGCCCGCAGCCTTTTATTATTGGTTGATACTGAGAAGATATCTCTTTGACTACTGTAATCAAATACATATATCAGCTCTAACCAATAATAAAAGGCTGCAGGCAGCCAATCAGATGCTCAGGCTGTGAATGGAGGAACCTGGGCCCCCGTTCTTGGGTGCTAAAAGTCCACAGGTTAGGGGGGCGAAAATTACTTGCCTTGCCCCGGGTGCTGACAACCCACGCTACGCCACTGGTACCAGGGATGACATACGGAAAATGCCTCTCATGCAGCCGGCTCACTGCATTTGGATTGGGAAGTTGGGCAAGAGCACCGTCTGGAAACAGAAGGGCTCTGACAATCTCTTTCTGGAATTTAAGGAAGGATACAGTCCGTCCTGAAGCTTTGTATAGCACAAACGTTTTCAGCAAGGAAATTTAAATAAATAAACAGACACTTTTTTGTACCAGCGTCTGGCCTTACGGGCAATTAGGTATGACGCCAACAACTAGTCGCTGAGGTCCACCCCTCCCATGTTAAGGTTGTATTCGTGGACACAGAGGGGTTTCTCCACAACACCAGTCGCCATAGGAATTTGGACCGTCGTGTCTGCATGAAGCGAGGACAGAACGAAAACATTCCGTGAATCCCTCCACTTCACTGCTAACAAATTATTACACTTCAAGCAGGCTCTCTCCTCCCGTCTAAGTCGGGTTTCTACAAGCCGTTGGGGGAAGCCCTGGCGATTAGATCATAAGGTGCCACATGCGCCAATTCCATAATCAAAAAGGTGACTAAAAAGTTGCACGCCGTGTAATAAATGTCCACGTACAAGTGGTACCCCTTTCCGAATAAGGGTGACACCAAGTCCCACACTATCTTACCGGCGCTCCCTATGTAATCTGGGCAGTTCTCCGGCTCTACGTGACTATCTCTTCCCTCGTAAACCATAAAACTATATGTATAGCCTGTGGCCCTGTCACCAAGCTTATACATCTTGACCCCCTATCTGGCACGCTTGCTGGGAAGATACTGTTTGATAGACAAGCGGCCAGAAAACGTATTTAGGGACTCATCAACTCAGACAACTTGATCGGGAGTAAACAAGGCTGCAAAACGTTGGTTGAAGTGGTTATGACAGAGTTCATTGTCATTGAGGTGCATGAACTACAAGATCTGCTCGTATCGTGTCCTGGTCATGGAGGCAGAGAACACGAGCGTATGGTGAATTGGGTCAGTGGACCAATATGACCGCAACTCACTCTTTTTGGTTATGCCCATGAGAAGGGATAGACCCAGAAATGTCTTGAATTCGGAAACCATAATTGGTTATCAATCTCTGGCAAGGGTCAGCTGGGGATTAGCGGTGATGAATTGACCAGCTTACAAATTGCTTTGGTCCACAATAGATCTATAGAGATCTTCAGTGAAAAACAGCTAATAGAAATCAAGTGACGTAAAATCAACTGTTTCCATCTGAATTCCGGGTTGGCCAGTGAATGGGGGAGTTACGGGTGCTGCAGAAGTGGTGGGCTCCCAATTAGTTTGGCAAAGCAGCAGGAAGGGCACTATGGACTCGACAGGCCTTTGTTTGTCTTATTCTTGGTGGCAGCGGGACACTACTCGTGCTTGCCACCTCGCCAGCTTGAACTGCACTTATGGGACTCGCCACATCACCAAGTGCTACTGCAGTGCTGGATGTACGACCAGGATGTACTAGGCCGCTGGTGCTTGCCAGTTCACCAGAAGGAATAGCGGCGCTAGTACTGGCTCTCTGCTCCATACGAGGGACCTGCAGTTCTTGCACCTCAACGACAGCAGAAGAAGATCGGGGTCTGGGACGCCTGACCTTGGTAGGGACCACAACTCCATCGTCAGAGCTATCTGTCAGGGTCTGCTGTCTACAGGTTCGTATTCTGAGCCTGAATCTGACAGATGAGTGATTTCCTCTTCACTACCTGTCATGCTCAGAAACGTGTAGGCCTCTTCACTAGTGTACCTTCGATTTGACATTTTGGTCTCTAAATTTACTGGTACACTAGTGAGACTCACAGGTAAAAAAGCTCCTGACTGTTAGCAACTGATTCAGACAATACCAAAAAAACTATTAGCTTTCACAGGGATCAGGCCTGACTATGCAAACGCTGCAGTTATGTGTTTAGTGTTTTGTAAGTGACAGTGATCTATTGATACTGCACTTGGGTGGGCTGGGCTGGGCGGAGGAGCTAAACGCAGGTGCTAGCAGGTATCTGGGCTGATCCCACTAACACTGCGTTTTTGGGAACCCTAAACTGCTGGGGACGCTAGTATAGATCTGGGTAAAATACAGCGGGTGTCCTGATGCTATAAAAAAAATCTAGCTAAACTGCGTCTCCCGTGACACTTATACTGTGATCACAGGTGACAGGGGGTAATCAAGGGGTTAAACCTTTATTGGAGGGGTTGGGGGGGTCCCTAGACCTATCTGGGCCTAATACTAATTGCCCTAACACTGATTAGTGTCACTAATGACACCAGTACAGCGATCAAAAAAAAATCTGAACGCTGCACTGGGTGACACAGTGACAGGTTGTGAAGGGGTTAACTGGGCGGTGATCGGGGGGTGAATGTGTGCCTACGTGACCTGGTGTCAGTGTAGTGTTGTGCAACTCACTCTGAGATGTCTTCTCTCCTCGGTCTGGAACGGAAAAGACCGACACGAGGAGAGATATTATTGGCCTGGGCCTGAGGATTAATCAGTTCCTGATCGAATCTGATGGTCGTGGCCGGCAGGGGGCGCAACGTATAGCTATGACGCTTCGCGCAGCTGGACCAACCTGCCACAGTATAACTGCAGCGGCTGGTCCGGAACCGGTTAACATTTCTAGATATTCCCTATTGTGACAATAATGAGGTCCAATGAGCCCCAAACTGAGTGGAGACTTGAATGTTGTACTGAAAAGTCTGTGATAAACCATTCAACCATTGAATTATGTATCCTAGGGTCAGAGCTAACATGTTCCATATAACACCCCACACCAGAATAACCAACTCTAGCAGATCAAGTTGAATAAATAATACTTAGAGGATCTGTAAGCCTCAAATTATATCTAATTAAGCCCAGCAGTAAAATGTTTGGCCTGAGAATGTCATAGGCTCCTGCATCTCAACCAGTCTTTATTTTGCCCCTGAACCTATAACTTAGCAGATATTAAAGCCGGATTCCGGCCGTAAAAAAAAAAATGAAAAGTCAGCAGCTACAAACACTGTAGCTGCTGACTTTAAATAAGTACTTACCTGTCCTCGGCTCTCGGGTTGGGGCACAGCCATCCTAGGTAAGGGAAACAGGCAGTGGAGCCTTGCGGCTTCACTGCCAGTTTCCTACTGCACACGCGCGAACAACGCAGCGCTCTGTGAATGGCCCCGTGGTGTTCTGGGAACACACACAGTTCCCAGAAGACAACGGGGCCGCTCACCGAGGAGCAGAACACGCCGCGGAAAAGGAAGAGGCAGATTAGCAACAAGGGTTTAGGTAAGTTTAAATTTTTTTTTTTTTTCCAATTGTTTTTTTTTTATTTTTTTTAGGATTTTTGGTGAATTTTTTTTTCAGGGTGGCCCTCCACTTTAACATTTTGAGCTCAGAACTCAGTTCTTACCTTAGGTTTTTTTTCACCCTTTTTTTCATTCTTACATTTTAAACCTTGCACATTTTATTAATTTATGTAGCATCAGAAAATAATAAGTATCTTTATTAGAACTGTGAACTGTGCAGCCCTAGCCCAACATAGCATATAGTACTGGTGTTAATGGGTATCAGTTGTAAAACATTGCTCAAGTGTTGGAGTCCAATCTTCATATATTGTTGTGCTCAACTAATGTGGCAGGACAAGAACAGGAGTAACTTAATCCATCGGTTTCCATTTTGTTGTTTCCTTCTGACCATGGTCATAAATGTGAACCATATTCAGCATGATACATTGTGATATTATTTGACATTCTCCATAAAGATGGTTTGCTTTGCTCACTCTGTGGTTGTCTTTGTTTTTTTGAGGTTTCCTGCTTTAGGTCTAATTAGACCCTGCATGTCTCTGACTTACCATTAGTATAATGATATGGTTCCTTCACATGAATCATCTTTGCTATTTAAAATCTTTGTGCAAGAAAAAGTCTTTATAGGACATTTGGCAGTTACGTAAATGAATAATATTCATTTTGCAAAGAAAGAAAATAGTAAAGCCAAAAAGAATTTAACAACACGGGGATTTTTGGTTGCTAAAAGTTTCAAATTGCCCACAAGACAACTGATGGCTATGTCAAAAGGGCTGAAAGTTCAAGGGATCTTCTACTTTGGGTAAAGCTGCTCACCACAGCTTAGTAATCAAACAGAGGAATTCAAAACAACTTGCTACCAGAGTCAAAAGACTCCAGTTTGCGAGCAACAGGATTTAGTAATGACTCTGCAAGTCTTTAATGAATCCCAACCTCTGGGAAGGCCTGCTTGCTAAGCAATGAATTTTATTATTATTATTATTATTATACAGGATTTAAAAAAGCAGAGTAGGAAATAATTGGACAGATTGGGGTATGGAGTTCCATAGGATGGGAGAGGCTCTGGAAAAGTCCTGGAGGTGAGCATGGGAGGAGGTGACAAGAAAGCTAGAGAGCAGGAGGTCCTGGGACTAACTAAGAGAACAATTAGGTTGGTATTTTGTGACTAGGTTAAGGATATAGCTGGGGGCGGAGTTGTGGATGGCTTTCTAAGTTGTTGTTAGTGTTTTGAATTTAATTTGTTGGGTGAGTGGAAGCCAATGGAGGGATTGGCAGATAGGAGTAGCAGACACGGAGCGGTTGATGACATGGATGAACCTGGCAGCAGCATTCATTCAGGTTTACACCTAGAACCTTGACATGCAGAGACGGGCTGATAGTTGTGCCATCGATCTTGACAGAGAGATCAGGGGCAGAGTCACATGGGGAGGAAATTTTATGAGCTCGGTTTTGGATAGATTGAGTTCGAGGAAGTGGTGTGACATCCAGGCTGATATGTCTGTTAGTAAATTTGTTATATGTGAGGAGACCTGCTTGCTAAGCAATGATTGACAGCTTAAAGTGTTTATTACCCCAACACTTCCAACACCCCAACCTGTACAACTCATTAGTAAGACCTCATCTGGAATATGCAGTTCAGTTTTGGGCACCAATTCACAAAAGGATAATCTGGGGAACTGGAGAAAGTGCAGAGAAGGGCAACCAAACTGATAAGAGGCATGGAAGAGCTCAGCTATGAGGAAAGATTAGAGGAACTGAATTTATTCACTCTTGAGAAGAGGAAATTAAGGGGCATATGATCAACAGGTACAAATACATAAGTGATCCATATAGTGAACTTGGTGTTGAGTTATTCACTTTAAGGTCATCACAGAGGACAAGGGGGCACACTTTACGTCTAGAGGAAAAAAGATTTCATCTCCAAATACGGAAAGGTTTCTTCACAGTAATAGCTGTGAACATGTGGGATAGACTCCCTCCAGAGGTGGTTCTGGCCAGCTCAGTAGATTTCTTTAAAAACGGCCTGGATTCTTTCCTAAATGTTCATAATATTACTGGATACTGACATTTATAGGTAACGTTGATCCAGGGAAAAGCCGATTGCCTCTCGGGGGATCAGCAAGAAAAATTTTCCCCCCTACTGTAGCAAATTGGACCATGCTTTGCTGGGGTTTTTCACCTTCCTCTGGATCAAATGTGGGTGAAGGATTGTGTGTATGGGATTGTATGATATATATATATATTTTTTTTTTTTTTTTTATATGGACTTTTTTTCAACCTGGCTAACTGTAACTATATGTACCTATGTAACTTCATATTCCTGATATGTGCCTGCTTTACCATAAACTTGTATGAGAAAGTATTCTGCTTTCTTTGTATTGCTTCCTCTGTGTGGAATCCTTGGTGTTCCTGCCAGTCCACTTGCTTTCCTATTAAAAACTGACGACACTAAGCAGGAGAGCACAGCCTGGTCAGTTCTCTAGCTATGCTGGAAACTCAGTGTACTCTCCTTCAATGATCAGACTTGTCCTGACACGCCCCCACTGCACAGCCATTCACTGGGAAGCTCAGTGTGCTGCTGCTTCCCCTCCCCCAGCTCTTATGCAGCTGAGAACAGAGGGAATGTGATCACTTATAAAAAAAGGGAAAAAGGCGATTTATAATTTTTTTTAAATCTATACGAAAATGTTTTGTCTTTCATTTCTATTTTAAACTGAATGGGCTGTTTTACAAGATGATCGTTTACAATCACTTTAAGCCATCAAGAGCAAAGTTGTAGTGAAAATCATGACATGCTGTTTTCACACCAATGACCAGAGAATATGATCCTGTACCTGCAGGTCATAAACTGCAGCTTATGCATGGTTGAGAACTCCATCTTCACCCACATATGACAGCACTGGGTCAATCACCAAGCGTCAATACTGTCATGTGGGAAGAAGGAAAGTGAGTCAAATGTTTTACCCCCATATCTGGAAGTAATGGGTACTTGAACAGGGCTCCTGGTAGCTGAATGGAGCAGCATAGGTGTGAAGAAAAGGTAAGTAGGCTCTGCTGGGGACAGTGAAAGATACCTGTGCTTGTCCATGCTTTTACCCTGTAAGTTCGATCAAGACCACTAGGTGGTATAAACAGAAATGCAAGCATTCTGCCAGCTTTGCTTTGCATAATGTTGTGCAGCTGCAGGGAGTCAATCGACAATAAGTGAACTTAAAGTGATTGTAAAGTAACAAGGTTTTTATATTAATGCATTCTTTGCATTAACATAAAAAGCTTTCTGTGTGCAGCAGCCCCCCTAATACTTACCTGAAATCCCTCTAGCTCCAGTGATGTTGTAGGAGTATCTCGGCTGTCCGGAACTCCCCTCCTCATTGGCTGAGAGAGCAGAGCGGCGCCATTAACTCCTGCTGCTGTCAAAGTCAGTCAGCCAATGAGAATAGAAGGGAGCTTTGACTCGGCTCAGGTGCCCCTATAGCAAGCTGCTTGCTGTGGGGGCACCCAACAGGAGGGAGGGGCCAGGAGAGACCAAAGAGGGCCCAGAGAATTTGGGCTGCTCTGCAACAGAGGAGGTGAGTATATCATGTTTGTTATTTTTAATTTTAAAAAAAAGACGAGACTTTACAATCACTTTAAACATGCCTGGGACAACCATAGACATATACTCAGAAAAAATGATATATATTTTTTTTAAAGCATGAAAGTAAAATAGTTGCCAGACTTGACGGACCACTTGGTCTTTTTTCTGCTGTCCCCCTTTTATGTTTCCATGTAACGTATAAGTAAGAAAAGTATAAATACTCCAAACATCGACTTTCCTCTGTGACATACTGCATATCAGCAGCAACATTACCACTCTGCTGATTTACTAAAACTGGAGAGTGCAGAATCTGGTGCAGCTCTGCATAGAAACCAGCTTCCAGTTTTTTTTGTTTTTTTTGTTTTTTTATCAAAGCTTAATAGAACAAGCTGAAGTTAGAAGCTGATTGGTTTCTATGCACAGCTGCACCAGATTTTGCATTTTCCAATTTTAGCAAATCAACCCTACTGAGTCTTTTGGCAGTATAAACAGTTTTGACATTATTCTACTTGTGTATGGGGTCAAAAAGGCTCATGTGTCAAATTAATATTTGACAAGTAATGACTGGATAGCATATTAACTTTTCAGCACATGTGCTCATAAATATATGATCATAGTTCAGGACATTCAATCTTGCTACAAGTATTTCTATGGCACCCTGCTCATTTCAAAATCTCACCTGTTGCCAGGCCATTCATTTTAACAACAACCCTCCCATAAGATTGTATGTGCATTTATTGTATTTTATACATGTTATTTACTGCACCCGTAAAAGTCTCCCTTGTATAGACATTTAAAAGACCCGAGAAAGCTTCTTGGTGCCATTTTGGTGTCCTAAGTGGTCTTAAACAAAATGCTGGAAATCGGCATTTCTTAAAGATCATGGAGTATCTTATATTTTTTTCTAAAACTAAATTGAAGTGAGACTTCAACAGTTAGCATTTACACAGTTGAGTACTGTCTAGGCTACGTTTTGTTACTTGCAAAACCAGTTACTTTTTCAAGACAAAAGCTTTCAGGGGTCTATCCCCCTCTTCTTGGTTCAAGCAGTACTGATACACAAACAACAAAATGGATCAGGATTGATTGGATCAAGAAAAGGGGTAAAGGGGTAGAAGAATTAACTGGCTATGATTAGGGCTACACGCTGAAACGCGTAAGCCCTGTATTGTTTTTTACCACACCTGGATTAATAAATGTATTCGTTGTGGAAGAGCGAGCTGCCGGCTTTCTTTTGTCTACATGTTTGCTCAGGTGCTAAGAGCACACTACAAGCCAGTGCACTGCCCACCTCGGGGAATTATTACAGGTGTTTTCTACCATATTTAAGTACTGATATACAAAGGTTTAACAAAATGTATCAGAATTGATTGGATCAAGAAAAGGGGTAGACACACAAAAAATTGTCCTGAGGAATTAACTGTAAGTGAAAATGTACAGTATCTTTACATATTACGGGGATTTTTATAGCACAAACATTTTATGCAGCACTTTACATATTGTACATTCATATGTCTTGCAGTCCCTGCCCTAAAAGAGCTTGTAGGCAGAGTCAAGTAAAATATAGGGCAATATTTACCCAATTTGCACAGCCAGAAGGCTGCAGGCCAAAAACTTCAATAGTATGGAAACCCACTCACGGACAGAGTAATGCAGCATCAGTCCCTAACTTTCAAAAACTTCACTTTGTCCTCTTATTCCATGGCTAAGCCAAACGTTCACTCCCGGTACAGTCATATGTTACTGATGGCCAATATAAGCAGAGGCAACTCTAGTTCAGATAAGCCCGGAGTTGAAATAAAAAAGCATGAAGGAAGGGTCGGCATGACAGAGTTAAAAGGGGTTGGCATAAGACTGTAGAAGGTGGGGCTGCAGTAAGGGTATCTGTAGGAGGGTCTTGGAAAGTTATCAGTCGGAGAAGAGCGCGGCTTGGGACAACAGCCCTTCCTTTTGCCCTTATAGTGTTCCATGGCGTGTGGTCTACAGTTGGGAATAGGGTTTTTTGAGATTTAGTCATGGAAGCTGGCGGGGTACAAGGTCCTGCTATGGGTTTTTTGAGTGTAAATATATGTACCTTTGTAGGGACCCATCCTTGGTATGGCTCTAGTGCTGTATTTAGGCCTAGGCCGACAAAGGCCCCATTCTACGGCGGCACTTTGCGGGGTGGGGGTGAAAAAGCGCCCCCCCCCACCCGCCTTCTCGAGTCCCGGATCCCGCGGCCTTCTCCAGCACAAATGCAGGATGCAGGCTCCGGCAGTCGGCTTGCTGTAGCTATATTGGTAAGTAGTATGGTGTGACGGTGTGCTTGGCCGGGGGAGCGACTTGCGCCCCCATAAGCGGCCGGTGACTGACTGCATGTAATTGGACAGGTGAAGGCGGAGGCCTAAAGCTCCGCCTTCTACCCTCCTCCATGCCGCTTTCACTACATCGCTCGCCCCCCCCCCCCCTCCGGCCCGGGGGCAGGTTTGTCTGATGACAGGAGGAGGAGGAGGAGAGAGGGAAAGAAGCACAAGGGGAACCCCCTAGCCAGGACAGCAGGTAAAATTTTGTAAATTACTATTACTCTTGTAATGTGCATGTGCCAAGCAGCCAATCTGTGCTCAATATGCAAATGAATATACAGATCATGATATTGCAATAAAGTGATCAATGCTACAAACTCATTAAACAGTCCACCTTCTGTGAAAGTTCATGTACTGCAACTTTGCAGTACATGAACTTTCACTAAAGGTGGACTGTTTAATGAGTTTGTAGCATGGATCACTTTATTGCAAAATCATGATTTGTATATTAATGACTTTCACTGAATGTGGACTGTTTAATGAGTTTGTATTGATTTCAGCATGTGCAAAGTGCTCCATGCATGCTGAAATCAATGCAAACTCATTAAAAAGGTTGAGGCTGCACTGATTGCCACTGATTAGGCGGCACTCTTAAGCTGCACTGATAAGGCAGCACTGATATGCTACAGTGATGGACACTGATGAGGCTGCACTGATGAGGCTGCATTGATGTGCACTGATGGGACTGCATTGATGGGCACTGATGAGGCTGTATTGACAGGCACTGGTAAAACTGCACTAATGGTCACCAGTGAGGCTGCGCTGATGGGCACCAGGGAGGCTGCGGTGATGGACACCAGTGAGGCTGCATTGATGGGCACCGGTGAGGCTGCATTGATGGGCACCGGTGAGGCTGCATTGATGGGCACCTGTTAGGGTGCACTGATGGGCACCGGTGAGGCTATGCTGATGGGCACTGGTGAGGCTGCGCTGATGGGTACTAACGAGGCTCCATTGATGTGCACCGGTGAGCCTGCATTGATGGGCACCAGTGAGTCTGCATTGAACGGCACCGGTGAGGCTGAGCTGATGGGCACTGGTGCGACTGCATTGATGGGCACCAATGAGGCTGCATTGATGGGCACCGGTGAGGCTGCATTGATGGGCACCGGTGCGACTGCATTGAAGGACACCGGTGAGGCTACATTGATGGCACCGGTGAGGCTGCATTGATGGGTACTGATGAGGCTGCATTGATGGGTACTGATGAGGCTACACTTGGTACCCACTTTTAATGTAGAGAAAGGAAGAGGTGGGGCTTTACGACCAAAAGGTGGCGCCTAAAAGGGAAGGGGTGTGGTTTACAGATGACAGGGCAGGTCTTAAACTGAAAGGGGTGTGGCCTTGACAAGAAGGGGTGGGGTCATATGCAAATTAGGGGTGCATGGGTTTAGTCAGGCCTAGGGCAGCACAAAACCTAGATACACCACTGTATGGCTCCCGTTATTATGGTTGGTGGAATCTGCATGCAATGATTTGTCTCCGAGTCGGTGTTTGTTGCAACTGGAGGCCTAACATTTTTCAGTGGTTATGCAGGTATAAGTAGTTGATGCCCACAAGGACCTTGTGACTCCTGTTTTGTGATTCCTGATCTGACTCCTGCTTTGACAGAATGTACTGGTTGATGCATATATTGATATTTTTATATGTTATTTATTATTGGTTAGCACATGTGAGGCTGCATTCCTAGGCACTGGTGAGATTGCATTCCTTGACACAGGTGAGGCTGCATTCCTGGGCACTGGGGAGGCTGAATAAATGGGCACTGATGATGCTGCATTGCTGGGCACTGGTGATGCTGCATTGCTGGGCACTGGTGAGAATGCAGCCTTACCAGTGCCCATCAATGCAGCCTCACCAGTGCCCAGCAATGCAGCCTCCCCTGTGCCCAGGAATGCAGCCTCACCGGTGCCCAGGAATGCATGAGGCTGCATTGTGGGCACTGGAGAGGCTGCATTCCAGGGAACAGGTGACGCTGCATTGCTGGGCACAGGTGATGCTGCATTTCTGGTCACTGTTGAGGCTGAATTCCTGGGCAAAGATGAGGCTGCACCACTGGGCACTGGTGAGGCTGCATTAATGGGCACTGGTAAGGCTACATTGCTGGGCACTGATAAGGCTGCATTCCTGGGCACAGGTGAGGCTGCATTGCTGGGCACTGGCGAGGCTGCATTGCTGGGCACTGGCGAGGCTGCATTGCTGGGCACTGGTGAGGCTGCATAGAAGGGCACTGGTGAGGCTGCATTGCTGGGCACTGGTGAGGCTGCATAGATGGGCACTGGTTAGGGTGCATTGCTGGGCACTGGTGAGGCTACACAGATGCATTAGGAAATGGTGAGGCTGCATAGATGGGCACTGGTGAGGCTGCATAGATGGGCACTGGTGAGGCTGCATAGATGGGCACTGGTGAGGCTGCATAGATGGGCACAGCTAAGCCCTGCATTCTTTATGTAGCCCAGTCCTGAGCCCTGCATTCTTCATGTAGCACACTCCTTAGCCCTGCATTCTTTATGTAGCGTGCTCCCTAGCCCTGCATTTTTTATGTAAAGCACTCCTAAACTCTGCACTCTGTTTTTTCTCTATCTTATCTTCATAACATTTGGTAGTCATATCTCAAAGGATTCTAATATCTTTTTTTTTAAATTTATCTTTATTTACGGATGAAATATGAGAAATTACGTATATATCATACAATCCTTTGAGGAAAATATGCTTATAAAATAGTTTACCATTTGCCAATAAAAAAAAAAATATGTTCCCAGATTTCATTTTAAATATCTGGTCACTTAATTTTAATATCCAAAAAGAAAGAACAAGTAAAATAAGTTCCTATTCCCAAAATAAATTCAAGAGCATCATAGCACAGTATGAACATATTCAGCTGATGTCACAACATAGTGATAAATGTAAATGAGACATAACTCGATAAAACGCCTTACACATGAAAGTGTTGGGTTCTGAGGACTCAGTGGCTGGTTCACTGATTCAAGGTGGCACATGTGAAACATAATACAGAAGAGTCATTCACCAGGAATGCTTTTATCAGTAAACTGAATATCTCTGGATGCTTCAGTGCCACTCAATGCATGCGCTGATTCCATCACCTCTCCATGTGTCTTCTAGGTATACACAGGACATTTTGAAATACAAGACGCATGACTGAAAATGGTGTTCTGAAGAATAATTGTGGTTTGTATTAATATAACATTTTTTTTTCTTTAACAATGTATGCTTTTGAGCTTTTGTATGTTACCCTAACCCTAAACCCTAACCCTAAACCCTAACCCGCCTGCTGACCTTTGACCTTTGGAGGAGGTCCCTATTCCAATCCCTGAGTCCTAACCTTGTTCTTCAATGGGCAACCCTAACCCTAACCCCTAACCCTTAACCCCTAAACCTAACCCTAAGCCCCCTAGAAATTGTTGCGCTTAAAAAAAAATACGAGGACCTTAAAGACCTCCAAGTGCACAGTGTTTTTATTTAGAAAGGGACAATACTTCTTTTAGACATTAACCACCTCAAAACATTTCTCACATACATGTAAAATATTCATTTTACATGTACATTTACATTTTTGCAGTTCACATGCAGTTCCTAGTGTGAATGGGCTCTTAGGTTGTTGGATAATCGTAAATGGATTTTTTGTTTTGCTTAGTTTGTTAGAATCAACATGAAGAATAAAGAGAATGTTTAGTGGGTTAGTACATACTTTGATTTATTTTGGTCACTGCCAAAAAAATACAAATTAAAAACTTTTGTTGTGCTCTCATTGCTTATCTTTTGTGCTTTGAGAATCTTTGGTGATGTATTTAATATTTTTTTTGTCAAACAAAGATTGTATTTATGTAGTTAAAAAAACAGGTTTAACCACTTGCCGCCCGCCCACCGTCAAATGACGGCTGGGCGGCTCTCCTTCTGGGTGGACGTCATATGACGGCCTCCCAGAACAACCAATCTCGCACGCCCCCAGGGGCGTGCAGCGCGGCGATCGCGGCCGCGCTGTGTTGCTAGGCTTTTTAACCATGTGATCAGCTGTGTCCAATCACAGCCGGCCAAATGAAAACACGGAGATGCCGGTAATCGACGCTCCTTGCCTCACACTGACAGGAGAGGAGAGACGATCAGCGGCATCTCCTCACAGGGGACAGCTAGGTATGTAATCAGGGCACTGATCATCAGTGCCCTGATTACAATTAAATGTCCACCAGTGCCAGCAATGATTGCCCACCACTGCCAGCAATCAGTGCCAACCAGTGCCCACAATTGCCACCAATCTGTCTCCACAAGTGCCAGCAATCAGTGCCCACAAGTGCCAGCAATCAGTGGCCATTAGTGATGGAAGTCAGTGCTGGCTATCAGTGCTGCCCATCAATGCCCATCACTGCTGCCCATCAATGCTCATCACTGCTGCCCATCAATGCCCATCAGTGCCCATCAGTGCCGCCTATCCGTGCCGCCTATCTGTGCCCACCAGTGCTGTCTATCTGTGCCCAGTGCCACCCATCAGTGCCACCTATCAGTGCTCAGTGCCACATATCAGTGCCACCTATCAGTTCCCATAAGTGCGGCATATTCGTGCCCCCTCATCAGTGCCACCTAATCAGTGCCCAAAGGTGCCACCTCATCAGTGCCCATACGTGCCACCTCATAAGTGCCTATCAGTGCTCATCAGTGCTGCCTCATCAGCGCCCATCAGTGAAGGAGAAAAATTACTTATTTACAAAATTTAATGACAGAAACAAAGAAAAACTTTATTTTTTTCATTTTCATTTTTTGATCTTTTTTTTTTTGTTTAGGAAAAAATAAAAAACCCAGGAGGGATTAAATACCACCAAAAGAAAGCTCTATTTGTGTGAAGAAAATGATAAAAATTTCACATGGTTACAGTGTAGTATGACCGCGCAATTGTCATTCAAATTGTGACAGCGCTGAAAGCTGAAAAATGGCCTGGGCAGGAAGGGGGTGTAAGTGTCCTGTATTGAGGTGGTTAAAGCAACATATATACTGTACACAATGTAACAAATGTAGCTAAAATAACATTTACCTTAGGGCCTTGGAAGAAATGCATGGCTTATAAACTTAATGTGTAATTGCGAGAAGACTATGATTCTGTCTAGTTTATATGAAAATGATACACTATTAAAACATTTGTTTCATGTTAATCCATGCATGTGGTGTGCCTCCTGCAGTGTGGAACACACTATGCGCATGTAGTTAAGAGAACATACTATGTACAACATATGAAAGGGTTGTACTTTAATTTTTTTATTTTGTTTTATTTTTTATTAATAAATACCCTATTGGCCTTTAATTGTGCAAGCATCAACATTTAGATAGCATTGACAATTTACACACCACATTTAAATATTGTACATCCACATCAGTCCCTGCCCATAAAGAACTGTCACTCTAATGCCCTGTACACACGGTCGGATTTTCTGATGGAAAAGTGCGATCGGATTGTGTTGTCGGAAATTCCGATCGTGTGTGGGCTTCATCGGACCTTTTTCCGTCAGAATTTCCGACACACAAAGTTTGAGAGCAGGATATAAAATTTTCCGACAACAAAATCCGATCGTTTAAATTCCGATTGTGTGTACACAAATCCGACACACAAAGTGCCACGCATGCTCAGAATAAATTAAGAGACGAAAGCTATTGGCTACTGCCCCGTTTATAGTCCAGACGTACGTGTTTTACGTCACCGCGTTCAGAACAATTGGATTTTCCGACAACTTTGCTGTGTGTATGCAAGACAAGTTGTGGCCCAAAATCCGTCAGAAAAAATCTGATGGATTTTGTTTTCGGAATGTCCGATCAATGTACAGTGTGTGTACAGGGCATAAGATTTCTATCCCATATGCATACATATACCGGGACCAGTTTAGACAGGATCTAATTAACTTACCTGTATGTCTTTGGAGTGTAGGAGGTAAACCACACAAGCACAGGGAGAACATGATAACGTCCAGGTTGGGATCAGAACTAATGCCTAGTACCAGTGGCGGTCCGTCCATACGGGCGCAGGGGCATAATCCCCCCTAATCCATGTGCCCCTAATCTACATGCAGGGCACCGAACGCATGAATTCCAACAGGGTTTTTTTTGTTTTTTTTAAGCACATGATTAGAGCCTGCGGCTCTAATTGGCTTCAAAAAAGGGTAGGCTCAGGGTGCCCGAGACCACCCACTTGTGTGAAAATAGCGAAATAATATTTGCTATTGTCTTCCTGATTCTCCTCTCTGGCCAATCAGGAAGCAGGTACTGAGACCCGATTGGCCAGGGAGTCTCAGGACACACTGGCCAATCGTGATTCAGGACACACTTTCTGTTCAGCCCGGAGGAGATGCAATGGCCCGTCTCTTCATTCCCCCTACCTCCTGTGTTAAGGTTAGTCTTGACGCCTTCCTATCTGCCATCCATCTCCCGCTGGGGGAAGTGCTTGAAGCGATCGCTGCCTTCCCGGGGGGGGGTGAATGGCGTTAATTTGTCCCCCCTCCAAAAATATTTGGCGCAAGCCGCCACTGCCTGGTACACACGATCAGAGAATCGGATGAAAAATACCACTTTCTAAGTGGTCGTACGATAATCTGATTGTTAGTACGCAGCTTTCGAGAAATGATCACGACAGTTCATCCGAAGGGACAAACAAGAAAAATTTTCACGTACGATACCAGATCATATGATTTTCGCTTACTCAGTATGGTATTCATCCAAAAATACAATACAAATACAACACAATATATTACATCACTTCCGAAGTTGTATTCTGTCGTACGAGAATTTTCATAAGTTTACTAACCTATTCGTTTTCAATATGGAGACTAGCATGCAAAAAGAAAAAAAATGGACAATCATTTGTCTGATATTCTCATTGTGTGTACGAGGCTTAAGAATCCCAGAGCTTCAAGGCAGGGATGCTAACCACCAAGCCACTGTGCTACCCCACAACATGAAGGTAACCGGTAATTTGAGTCTTGGAAACAGAAACATAGAAAAGTGACAGCAGAAAAAAGACCATGAAAAGAAAAAAAGGAGTAGTCCATCGAGTTTGTCCCAAGCATGTTTAAAGCCATTTACTGTTGACTGTCTCTCTACCTCTGCTGGAAGTTTATTGCAAGCATCAACTACCCTTTCAGTAAAATAATACTTTCTAAAATTAGATTTGAGCTAACCCTATTCACCCCCTTCATGTATTTAAAGATTTCAATCATGTCTCCCCTTTCACTTATTCCCTTCAGACTGTACATACTGTGTTTCCCCGAAAATAAGACCTACCCCGAAAATAAGACCTACCCTGATTTTCGGGAAGGGCTGCAATATAAGCCCTACCCTGAAAATAAGCCCTAGGTTAAAGTGCTGGTGAAATACTAGAGTACACTCTATTACAGTGTTATATAGTGTAGACTGTGTGTGTGTGTTTATGTGATCTAGTTGTGCCAAATACTTTCGGTATAGCACTGACCTCCCGCTGCTCTCAGCTGATCTCACGCTGCTCTGCTCTTCTGCAAGCTGTCAGTGGGGGATCTTGGGCCTCCCTCCCTCTGCATTGCTTAGAGCTGGGAAGAGGCCTCCGGCGGGCCATGGAAGCGCCGAGCGGCGCTTAGCTGATGTCGGGCCCCCCTCCCTCTGTAGTGCTCAAAGAAGGAAAGAGAGCTTTGGCGGGTTACAGATGCGCCCAGCACTAGAAGAAGGTATGTGACACAATTGAATTGCAGACATACACATTTTGCAATATGTGGTGCTGTAGATTTTAGGAATTTACAAGCACTTTTACACAGTTCCACAGGGGATTTCTGACAGGTAGGGGGGAAAGAAGACACATAGCATGATAAGACCTACCCCTGAAAATAAGCCCTAGTGTGTTTTTGGTTGCCAAAATTAATATAAGACCCAGGCTTATTTTCGGGGAAATACGGTATTAAGTTTCTAAAGTCTCTGCTGATATGTTTAATCCCCCAGACCTATCACCATTTTATTACCTGTCTCTAGACTCGTTCTATCTTATCAATATCTTTGTGTAAGTGAGGTCTCCAGACACAGTATTCTAAATGAGGTCTCACTAAGGATCTCTATAGGGGAATTAGAACCTCCTTCCTCTTGCTGGTGATCCCTCTAGTGATGCATCCCAGAATTCAATTCACTTTCCTCACTGCCTGGTCACACTGTTTGCTCATTGTGGTGTCACCTGAAATAAGTACCCCCAAATCGTTATCTTCTGCAGTGCTGGCTAACATTGTACCCCCATTGTTCTACTCTCTCAATGGATTATTTTCCCTAGGTGCATTATTTTAAATTTAGAAACATTGAACTGCAATTTCCACTTTGACCAATCTTCCAGCAATGCCAAATTATGTAGCAGGTTAGGCTCCATTCACACTTGTACGACTCCAAAGTTGCACTGACTTTAGAGTGCAACTTTGGATTGGTAAAACTTGCATACGACTTTGGTTTTGACCAGTGATAATGGACAACTGTTGCATTGTATAACATTCATAGTTACATAGTTACATAGGTAGAAAAAAGACACAAGTCCATCAAGTCGAACCTATGTGTGTGATTATGTGTCAGTATTACATTATATATCCCTGTATGTTGCGGTCATTCAGGTGATTATCTAATAGTTTCTTGAAGCTATCAATGCTCCCCGCTGAGACCACCGCCCATTTAGGTACGACTTTCATGCAACTTCTGAGGGTTAACATTGAAGTCTATGGCCCTCAAGTTAAATGAGTCGGACCAAAGTAGTGCATAAACTACTTCGAAGTCGCTGCAACTTTAAGTCACACATATATGAATGGTTATCATTGGAAAACATAGGGAACGACTTGTCATGCAACTTTGATGTCTAAAGTTGCAATACAAGTCGCACAGGTGTGAATAAAGCCTAAAAAGAACAGGACTTAGTACAAATTATTGTGGTACACCACTAGTGACTGATCTCTGTTCCAAGTGAACCCTATTTACAACCACACTCTGCTCTCTACCCTGAGGGTATCCTGACCTACCCCTCTACCCTCCACATCAACCCCATTAACCACCTGCTCATTGAGTAGAAGACTCCTTTCAAGGTTGCCTGTTCCATTTTCTTATCTTCCCTATTTTGATAGTAATATTTCCATAGTAAATGAGCAATCATGTGTACTAAAAACAACCACCAAGCAGTCAAGATCTCAACAGAAGCAGAAATCCTGTTCTAAAAGTAAACTTTTTAAAATTCTACTTTGTTCACAGTCCCAGTGTGAAAAGCTCAATGTGAGGTGAACATATATAACACCTGTAAACAGTTACAGTAATCCCTTATTTGGCAGATTACATGAAGGGAAACAGGATGCTGTTTAAAAAGCGATAAAAATTGGGAGACAAAAAAAAAAGTTTTAAAAGCTGATTATAAAGCTTCTAAAGAAAAATAGAAATAACTTGTGCCAAAGACAATCACCAATTAGTCAAGATCTCAGCAGAAGCACTTTATCAAAACCCACTTTGTTCACAATCCCAATGTAAGCAATGGTTCTTTAGAACTCTTTACATTCTTCAAAGGGTTTACCTTTGCATGTATGACACTTTCTGAGACCATGTGGTTTGTCATGAAATAGACAGTAGGAGTTTTGGTCGTTTCAACATTCCTAGAGTCTTGTATTTAGTGGTAAGTTTTTCTTTTCATGAAGGTGAAAGACCAGGAATGCTTGAGTTGAACATTGAGAAGCTTGGGTCGTTTTTAGCTCTGGCGACATCTTTAATGAACTTTGAAAAGAAGAAAGGTGGAAAAACGTAATGCTGCTCCTTGTACTCAACTTTTGCCCATTTTTCTTATATACTATAGGTCAATTTTACTAAGACTGGGTTCACACCATATACAGGGTCTAAGTACTGTAGCTAAGACCCTGGTAGGTGTGGATCTCCCTTGGTGATTTTAAGCTCCAGATCAGCTCTGGACAGTCTGCATTCAGGGCAGAGCATCCGCAGGTAACTGTTGTATGACAGATTACACATGAATGGCCATGAATAACTGTGGGTACTGCCTGCTACCCATTGCTTAGATATGGGCCTCCTGCCCCACATCTAATTGCAAGAAACTCTGCTGAGTCTCCTACAGTAACTGCAGCCAGCCCCATATGCAGGTATGAATGGGGCCTTAATGTCCACAGCAGGTGCCTGAGAGCAATCATATTGTGCCTGTGCAACCTACCATCCCTTAATGTCGCCTTTCTCAACCAGGGTGCCATCAAAAAAATATCCTGGGTGACATCATAGACTAAATATGACATGCCTAGCCCTTCTGTTTACATTCAGCTGCAATCTGAGGAAAAGTCATTAGCAGTTAGAGTCCATCAGAAGAAGACCATCTCAGTTGGTCATTGACCTTTGTTTTGGCTAGTCAATATACATTGGTCATCGTGATGTCGTGATTGACGATGGATATACATTTCTGAATAAAATTAATCAATGGATTTACACTGAGGGATGTAAAAAAAAAAAATATATATATATACAGTATCTCACAAAAGTGGGTACACCCCTCACATTTTTGTAAATATTTTACTATATCTTTTCATGTGACAACCCTGAAGAAATGACACTTTGCTACAATGTAAAGTAGTGAGTGTACAGCTTGTATAACACTGTAAATTTGCTGTCCCCTCAAAATAACTCAACACACAGCCATTAATGTCTAGACTGCTGGCAACAAAAGTGAGTACACCCCTAAAGGAAAATGTCCGAATTGGGCCCAAAGTGTCAATATTTTGTGTGGCCACCATTATTTTCAAGCACTAACTTAACCCTCTTGAGCATGGAGTTCACCAGAGCTTCACAGGTTGCCACTGGAGTCCTCTTCCACTCCTCCATGAGGACATCACAGAGCTGGTGGATGTTAGAGACCTTGCTCTCCTCCACCTTCCGTTTGAGGATGCCCCACAGATGCTCAATAGGGTTTGGGTCTGGAGACATGCTTGGCCAGCCCATCACCTTTATCCTCAGCTTCTTTAGCAAGGCAGCGGTTGTCTTGGGACAACAGCCATGCAGACCAATTTGATGACGTGTGTGTTGTATGGTATGAGTACTGACAGGCTGACCCCTTGCCTCTTCAACCACTGCAGCAATGCTGGCAGCACTCATACATCTATTTTCCAAAAACAACCTCTGGATATGATGCTGAGCACGTGCACTCAACTTCTTTGGTTGACCATGGCAAGGCCTGTTCTGAGTGGAATCTGTCCTATTAAACCACTGTATGGTCTTGGCCACCGTGCTGCAGCTCAGTTTCAAGGTCTTGGCAATCTTCTTATAGCTTAGGCCATCTTTATGTAGCGCAACAATCCTTTTTTTCAGATCCTCAGAGAGTTCTTTGTCATGAGGTGCCATGTTGAACTTCTAATGACCAGTATGAGAGAGTGAGAGCGATAACACCAAATTTAACACACCTGCTCCCCATTCACACCTGAGACCTTGTAACACTAACGAGTCACATGACAGGGAAATGGCTAATTGGGCGGAATTTGGGCATTTTCACTTAGGGGTGTACTCACTATGGTTGCCAGCAGTTTAGACATTAATGGATGTGTGTTGAGTTATTCTGCGGGGACAGCAAATTTACACTTATACAACCTTTATACTCACTACTTTACATTGTAGCAAAGTGTAATTTCTGTGGTCACATGAAAAGATATAATAAAATATTTACAAAGATGTGAGGGGTGCACTTACTTTTGTGAGATACTGTATATGTAGTATACATTTCTAAATAATGGATTTTGTTACAGTGTGTGTGTGTTTTTTTTTTTTTTGTTTTGTTTTTTTTGTGTGAATGACTTACCAGGGATACTATGTATCACTCATTCACATAAAGATAAGGACCGGATATCTGTTAAGATTTTTTTTCTCCAGCTTTAATTTTTGACCCCTGCACTCTACGTGTTACCCTCTCATTACCTCCACACTCTGTGTGTTACATACTCCTGACCCCTGCATGCTGTGTATTACACACTCTTAACCCCTGCATTCTAAACATTACTTCTGACCCCTGCACTCTGCACAATATGCACTCCTGATGCCTGCACTCTGCGGTCTATGGACTCCTCACCCAATGGAGCTCAGCCTGTGGCATATAATGAAGGCAAGAAAGCAGCTGGTGATGGGGAGGGGAAGTAGCACAGTTTAGCTTACGGATGGTGGGGTATTGGATTTAGTGAAAGTAGTAGTAAAGGTCCACTTGGTTCTAGTTGACACGTTTCCAATTTGTAGCAATTTGTGTGGCCATTCCCTAGCAAGAGCAAAGTTGCAGTGGTGAGCCTACAGCAAGATCTCTGCAGGTCACAGTGACCCCTGTGGTGGGATGACTATTGCACAACATAACTGAACCAGAATTTGAAGTAGACTTGCAGAATGTTTGCAAAGAAAGTTGATCTGGAGTCATGCAATGCAAACTTGTGAAGCCTGGCAAGCCTAGCAATAGCTTAGCAAGTCATTTTCAAAGTTGCAGCACAATTGCTTGCTATCTGGGATATGTGGAAAGTCAGTAGTCATTATACAGTGTCTGCTCTTAATTTTTCGATACAACGTTTTGATTAAAAAGAAAAATAGTTATATAGTTGAGCTGAAAAAATACACGTCCGTTGAGTTTAACCAAAAAAGGGATAAAAGAAAAAAAAACATAAAAGAGAAAATACGTTGCATCCTCTGAAATATAAACCTGCGGATGATTCAGAGGATGGATAAAAACCCTCATTAAGCTCAGTCTAATTGCTCTAAGAGGGGAAAAAATACATTTTTTTCCTTTAGGGGAAATGTCTAAGCAAGGAATAACATTAGCAATTCTGTGCACACAGCTGTGCTCACTCCACACTGTATGAATTTTGCATCATCATGGGAAAAATGAAAAATAGGAATATTATTTTTACAAGTTTATTGGTTTGCTTGAGATCTTGCAGAGAAACCATTCTGGTCATTGCTATATCCATGAAACAAGATAAAATAAATATATCACCCTCACTAATCACAATCCAGCCGTAGTTTGTGTATGCAATAACTCGTACAGTGCAGCCAAGAGAAAGTCTTATTGTTTAGATTTGGAGATTTCATTTAGCAAAGTCCCTGGCTTGGTAATGTTGATCTGTTTGATTTGTGGTTTTTGTAGAGAGATTGTTCCAACAACTCCAGTGTGCTGGCAGTCATGTCATGTGGAATATATTCGTTTTGTCTTGGGGTGTGTGCGCTCTGAGCAAACCAAACGGGATCACGAGGATTGTTTGTGTTCCAAATACCCAATGTAGGTCAGGGTGCAGAAACAGTGCAAAGTGTCCCAGCAAACTTTTCTCTAGCTGGTACCTTTCAGGCAAACTGATTGGGTATTAAAGGAAGGGGCCTACTGAATCCTTATCTGCACACTAGAGACTGAAAAATGTATCAGATGCTTCCTATGTGCTAGTACATTTACCGGTACTTTATTTAAATATACAACTTATTTTAAAATGCCTTCAGTTTTTTATATTTTTATTTCTTATCATATAACATCATATGACATCTGCAATTTTATCTGCTCTGAGAGACGTGTGGGTGGTACAAATCAAGTCTGTAAACCTGAGCACTAAAATCTAAAGTAAGATTAGTTTTATCATTTAAAGGAGTACAGCCAAGCTTCATTCTGCACTCCTGTGACCCGTGTTCAGCAGACAGTGGGCTGAAGCCCGCTGTCGGCTGATGTAACAGAGCTTGTCCAGGCTCAGACAAAAGTAAAGTAGAAAAACAAATGCGCAAAACCAAAGTGAATAAAAACAATTAAAGAGGTCTAAGAAGCCGCCACACATAAGGCAGTGTTCCCACACAGAAAATAAATACAATAATAAGAAATATGTGGCGCTTCTAAAGAAGTGTCTTGATCAACTATGAAACCTCTTTTGTTTGGATGCTCAATTGCCAGTCACCTGAAGAGAACCAAAGGACACGCTTTGTTTTAGCCTTCAGGCCCCACTAAGGTAATGAGAAAACATGAGCGCCCCTGGGTAGGCTCGAACCACCAACCTTTCGGTTAATAGCTGAATGCGCTAACCGAATGCGCCACGGAGACTGCACAATGATGACTCCAAGAGTCCATGCTGATGCAAAATTGTTCCTTATTTGGATGGAACGTCCTTATATTGGAATCAAATCCCTCTGTCATTCTGACATCCATCCATCTTAGAGGTTGGCATTTAAAGGGGTTTCTTCTTAATTCATGTGGTGTCTATGGGGCAGGAAGTGAAGGGAAAACTCCCGAATTGCTAAAAAACAACTGGCAGGGGGAGGGTAATCTTTCCCTAATCCATCCAACTCCACTTCTTTTGTCTTTAGATATACAATACTTCAATAAAAAGGGACAATGAGGTGCACATTTTGGAGAGAGAGAGAGAGAATAACAAATTTGCAAGAGGAGTGAAAAGCCATCTATGTCAAATTTAAACAACCATTCCCAAACAGAAGTCAGGCCTTCAACTCCATCTGTCTTTCAATTATAATGGCATTTTAACATCTTCAAAACTCAAAAATTAACACCTGTCTCATATTTTATGACATTGTGGTGGCTGGATCAAAGTGGTTCTAAAGGCAGAATGTTTTTTTACCTTCATGCATTCTATGCATGATGGTAAAAAAACTTCTGCATGCAGCTTCCTCCCAGACCCCCCTAAATACTTACCCGAATTGATCGTGATCCAGCGATGTGCACAAGACCCGCTGCTCTTCCAGGTCTCTACCTCCTCATTGGCTGAGACACAGTAGTGGGGGCTATAGATGCACAGAGGCAGCTTGGGAGCGAGCACACTCTCGTGTGCCTTCAGAGCAAGTAGCTTGCTATGGGGGCAGCCCCTGGGCAGGGGGGAGGAGCCCAGAGCACTGACAGGGGACCTGGGAAGAGGAGGATCGGGGCTGCTCTGTGCAAAGTAGGTAAGTATAACATGTTTCTTATTAAAAAAATAAATACATTGTAGGTTTAATATCACTTTAAGTAATGAGAACATTTTTACAAATATTTACAACCTCCCTCATGTTCTTGGACAATCAACATTTGCATTTAATGGTGGTACCAGTGTCATCATGCGATGGTGGTACCAGTGTCATCATGCTGGTGTGGATATAAATGCTGAAGTATGTCCTAGACCAGTGATGGCAAACCTTGGCACCCCAGATGTTTTGGAACTACATTTCCCATGATGCTCAACCACACTGCAGAGTGCATAAGCATCATGGGAAATGTAGTTCCAAAACATCTGGGGTGCCAAGGTTCACCATAACTGTTCTAGACACTCGCTGAAACTGCAGAAGCCACTTGGTTGGGTACTGGAACGTCCTCAACATTTCTGAACACGTCCAGCAGAATGTGGCTAATGACTACTAGCTATGAAATTGTCCCTTTAGAACCAAAGTATTTCATTTTTTTTAATGCACACATTTAAAGATTGCAAATTACAGATATCACATTTGTAAATGTTTTACTTCTCAGAATTAGCAGAAGGTGATGGAGGGAGTGCTGCCATTTGAGGGAAGTGATTTGCATTGAAATGATGCTGTTTCTTTGGTCCACATAGGCAACGTGCCTTTACGCTTTAATATAGCTAAAACACTTGGGGGCATAATTATAGAGCAGTGAATGTAGCTTTTAGACTCGGTTCACATATGTCCGGCCGCGGTTTCAGCACGGTTTTTAAAAGGAGTCTGGTGAGGTATTGCTCATCGGTTCAGGTATAATTCAGGTGGGAATTTTTACTTACGAACCGGACAGAAAAATACACAGAACTCTTTTTATATATGGACCGTGGCCATCCTGGACATATGTGAACTGGTTCCATTGAAAGCTGTGCTGTTTCCACCAGCTGCTGATTATTGTTAAGTGCTCATAATAGAGAGTTTAAACTGTCTCGAGTCCATATTAGCAGTTATTGTACATTTTAAGCCCTGATGAAGGGGGTGACGCGTGGTCCCAAAACACATACATAGGCTGTTGCACCAGTTATACGTTTGGAATAAAATCTCTTTTTGGACTCTGTCTCTAACAGTTTGGTGTGGCGCTTTGATTTTCAGACTCTGTTAATGCTTCCCCAGTTCAAGGTTGTTGTCTTATAGTGATTTGGTACATTTATTACCTAGATGCCTCATTGGGACACCACTAGAACATTTTTGTCATATGGGAAAAAAGGCAAGAAGCGCCAATCTAAGTGCAGTATCATTAAAAACTTTAATTTAGATTATAAAAACAACAACAGCCTTTTCTTCAGATCTCTGAAAATGCGGAAGCATTGAAACGCGTCATCTGACACGTCCACACGTCACTTCCGCCCTTTGGTTCCTGGAACAGTGTTTGCGTTCCACGCCTGTCTCCATCCAGTTCCTGTTTCCTGCTACGGTCCTGGCTCCTATGTCCTAGTAGATGCCGGCTCTCCTTGCGGACACATCCATCTTCCTTGCAGCTCAGCACCCACAGCAGAGACCTCACAGACCACCCGTACATCATAGCGCTGACAGCACCTCCACCGGTACCTGCACTATGCACCTTTACAACATCTGAGGAGGACGTCCCTGGACTGACTATATGTCCTTGCCTATATTAATCCTGTCCTTGTGAGCAGCCATTTGGCTTTTGTTGTTTTTATAATCTAAATTAAAGTTTTTAATGATACTGCACTTAGATTGGCGCTTCTTGCCTTTTTTCCCACATTATCTTTCAGAGTTGTTTGCTTCCACTCTCAAGTGAGCTGCCGCTTGTGCACAGTATCAGATTCCTTTGAACTATATATTTCATAGACATGTGCATTCGTTTTCGTCCGAATGCATTTTCGTCCGAATTTTAGGTATTTTCGTTATCGTTTTACCAAACGATAACGAAAGTGCAGAGTCCGAAAAACGAAAGATCCGACATAAACAAATGCTTTATTTTCGTTTTCGTTGCTACAACAGTTCGATATAGATAGGAGATTCGACACGATGATGACAATAACAATCTGTGTTCATCAAACCTGTGGTCGAATGTGCCTAACCTTAGCTCTATTAGTCCAAGATGATTCTACATAGAGAGAAAAGATTCGACGTAGAGAGAAAAGATTCGACGTAGAGAGGAAAGATTCGACGTAGGGGAGGAAAGATTCGACGTGGGGAGGAAAGATTCGACGTAGGGGAGAAAAGATTTGACGCAGGGGAGAAAAGATAAATAAAAATAATGATGATGATGAATGTTATTGGCTGATTGTAACCAAAGAGGTGGAGCAGTAAAATAGCTAGAACTAAGTACACACGTACTTTGGCTTATGGTGTCTGTTGAAAGTTCTAAGAAGATTCGACGGAGCAGGTAAACTATACGGCATTGTGTACAGTTTAGCTGCTCCGTCGAATCTTCTTTGAACATTCGACAGACACCATAAGCCTTCAATGACAGATTCGACCTTAATTTGGATTTTCGGACAAATGCAATTTTTAACGAAAAACGAAATAAATAAAAATGAATTTCGGGAGTAACTAAATAAATTTATTTTTCAGACGAAAACGAAATTCCGAAACGAAATATTTCAGTGTGCACATGTCTAATATTTCATTGACTTTTATATATATTTTTTTCATTGACCATTATCTTTACTCTCTGGACGTTTGTGGCAGAGTCTACATATATTTTTATATTTTTGATTTTGCATATCCAGGGTTATTAGTCACACTGCCCATCTTATCCCGGACTTGTTTTATGTTTATGTGTATCATGTCCATTCATGTTTGATGTGTGTTCTTGCGCCATTTATCTTTTTTGTTTTTGTCATATACTGTATATCAGTAGTACTGAAGTATATCTAGCTAAGGTTCCAGTGTCAGCAATCTACCTCTTCAAGCATCCAGCCTGCGATTGGACAGTGAAAGGAGAAGCAGCACACTGGTGAGCTCATCTCATGGTCACCCATCCCTCTCACCATGTTTCTCCCCAAAACATGAGATTGCAGCTCCCTGATTGGCTAGTACTACCCCTCTTTTCCCCAATCTGAGCTCTAATGTATTAGAATAAGCTAAACAAGATATATAAATGTACCTATAGTTGCTGCTTTTTAAAATATGTATTTTGCAGAATCCATATCTGCCTGTATCTGCCTAGAGTTCTGTTTTATTGTGTTTCTTAGAATGTTTTAAATGTCTGTAAAGTTGCCAGTATTTAGAATTAGTAAATATAATAAGGGCGGAATTATAACTGCTGTTTCCAGGATGATGAAAGATGTCAGATGATGTAATCTTGAGATAAGACTGGGCAGAACATGCTACAAGATCATTTGTATTATGTGGTCAGTAACTTCTATTTACATTCCTCCAAGTAGAGAGGCATTTTTTTGATATTTTGATCTGCAAATATCTTTTTTGTATTATTATGTCACCAATTTAAATATTCAGTGAAATGTTGCAACTCTAAGCTAAATGGAACGCCACATTTACTATATACTCTATATCAGGGGCGTTGCTAGGTCTACAAAAGATCTGGGGCTAGAGCCCATAGCAGCGTAGTAAAGAAAGTCATACACTTGGGCAGGCATATGCATGTATATAATATACGTGTGTGTGTGTGGTCTCTCTGGAGACCCTTAAATCAGGGTCCTCAGAGAGCCTCCGCCTTAAATCAGAGTCCCCAGAGAGCCTCCCCCTTAAATCAGAGTCCCCAGAGAGCCTCTCCCTTAAATCAGGGACCCCAGAGAGCCTCCCCTCCCCTTGGGGACCCCTGCAGAGACTCGGGGCTATGGGCCCCAGATTCGGGGCTATAGCCCCAAAAGCCACCCCCTAGGGACGCCACTGCTCTACATCCATATTCACCACATACTGCCATAAAGAGTAGTAATATAGACTGAAAGAACATGAAGCCTATTTCATTTCAATTTGTATTGTTCTCATTCATTGAGTACCATTGTGGACCACAGGCATATCCTGACACAGGCCTTAAAGTGATTGTAAAGGTAACATTTGTTTTTTAAAAAATAACAAACATAACCTACTTACCTCCATTGTGCAGCTTGTTTTCCACAGAGTGGCCCCGAACCTGCTCTTCTTGGGTCCCCCGGCGGCTCTCACGGCTCCTCCCCACTTCTGATTACCCCCTCGAAGAGGCGATTCCCCAAGGGGGTTACCTTGCGGGCGCGCTTCCGAGTCCAGCATTCAGCGTCTAGAGGCCGAATGCAGGGCTCGGCCCCAGCGCTCGCTTCATTGGATTTGATTGACAGCAGCGGGAGCCAATAGCTGCACTGCTATCAATCTATCCAATCAAGAACCATGAACCCCGGGCAGAGAGACTGCGTGTCCCTGCCCGGTCAAGTTCGAGGGTTCAGGTAAGTAAAATGGGGGCTGGGGGGCCGGTCACTGACAGGTGTTTTTTCACCTTAATGCCACCAATCAGTGCCAATTAGTGAGCCCAGTCAGTGCTGGCTATCAGTGCCGCCTATCAGTGCCACCCCTCAATGCCCATCAATGCCCATCAGTGCCGCCTATCCGTGCCGCCTCTCAGTGTCCACAGGTGCCACCTATCAGTGCCCTCCAGTGCCACCCATCAGTGCCGCCTATCTTTGCTCATTGGTGTCACATATTAGTGCCACCTATCAGTGCCCATAAGTGCAGCATATTAGTGACTTCTCAATCAATGCCACACTGGGGAGGGAGAGCACATGGGGGGACACTGGGGGGGAAACACAGGGGGACACTGGGGGGGGACACAGGGAAGCACTGGGGGGAACACAGAGGGGGACACTGGGACATGTGGCCTCAGAATCTTCAAGGTGCGTTAAAGGTGGTCAGATGAGACTAAAATGTAATTATGTAATTATTTGGCCTCAATACCAAACAATATGTCTGGCAGAAATCCAATACAGCTCACCATCCAAATAACACCATTCCTACAGTAAAGTATGGAGGTGATAATATCATGTTATGGGGGTGTTTCTCTGCAGCAGGGACTGGAGCACTTGTCAGAATAAAATAAAATGTGAATGGCCTAGTCAGAGCCCAGACATTGAAAAAGAAAAGAGGTCATTTTTGCTGTGTGCTTTGGGTCATTGTCATGTTGGAAGGTAAAGCTTCTTTCCATTGAATGTTTGTCTTTCCATTGACAACTTTCTGGCAGAGGGTAGCAGATTTTCTTCAAGAATTTGATGGTATTTTGCCCCATCCATTTTTCCTTCGATCCTGACATGTGCCCCAGTCCATGCTTCAGAGAAACACCCCCATAACAGGATATTACCACCTCCATGCCTCCGGTCCATTGATCGGACATTCCGACAACAAAATCCATGGATTTTTTTCTGACGGATGTTGGCTCAAACTTGTCTTGCATACACACGTTCACACAAAGTTGTCGGAAAATCTGAACTTGGTGACGTAAAACACGTACGTCGGGACTATAAACAGGGCAGTAGCTTTTGTCTCTTAATTTATTCTGAGCATGCGTGGCACTTTGTGTGTCGGATTTGTGTACACACGGTCGGAATTTCCGACAACAAGGTCCTATCACACATTTTCCATCAGAAAATCCTATCGTGTGTACAGGGCATAAGAATGGTGTTTTTTGGATGGGGAGCTGTATTGGATTTTCACCAGACATATCGTTTGATGTTGAGGCCAAATAATTAAATTTTAGTCTCATCTGACCATAACACTTTTTTCCATGTGGCCTCAGAATCTTCAAGGTGCGTTAAAGGTGGTCACATGAGACTAAAATGTAATTATTTGGCCTCAATACCAAACAATATGTCTGGCGGAAATCCAATACAGCTCACCATCCAAATAACACCATTCCTACAGTAAAGTATGGAGGTGATAATATCATGTTATGAGGGTGTTTCTCTGCAGCAGGGACTGGAGCACTTGTCAGAATAAAAGAAAATGAATGGGGCAAAATACTTTCAAATTCTGGAGGAAAATCTGCTGCCCTCTGCCAGACAGTTGTCAATGGGAAGGTTTACCTTCCAACATGACAGTTACCCAAAGCACACAGCAAAAATGACCACACAGTAGTTGAAGGAGTAAAAAAAGGGAAAGTCCTTGCATGGCTAACTCAGAGCCCAGACTTAAACCACATCTTTCACTTGGATGTTATAAGGTGCACTAGTAAATACAGCGGGATAAAACAAAAACTTTGTCTGTCTTCATTTCAGGCTGCAAAGCAACACATTTTTTTTTTAGATTTGAATACAGTGAGGAAGGATTAAAACCCCTAACTGGTTATGTTTTAGTTTTGTTTTGTTTTTTGTCTGTGGACCATTTGGGAATTTGGGTACTCCTATTGCATCAACATACCAAGACATTTTGGACAATTTCATGCTCCCAACTTTGTGGGAACAGTTTGGGGATGGCCCCTTCCTGTTCCAACATGACTGTGCACCAGTGCACAAAGCAAGGTCCATAAAGACATAAATGAGTGAGTTTGGGATGGAGGAACTTGACTGGCCTGCACAGAGTCCTGACCTCAACCCGATAGAACACCTTTGGGATGAATTAGAGTGGAGACTGCGAGCCAAGCCTTCTCATCTAACATCAGTGCCTGAACATTCCCATAGACACACTCCTAAACCTTGTGGACAGCCTTCCCAGAAGAGTTGAAGCTGTTATAGCTGCAAAGGGTGGGCCAACTCAATATTGAACCCTACGGACTAAGACTAGGATGCCATTAAAGTTCATGTAAAGGCAGGTGTCCTAATACGTTTGACAACATAGTGTATCTTTTAATGGGACCTTTATTTTAATCTGTTTACCTTTGGCTGAAGTTTTGTTTTAGTCAGAGGGGAATCCCTTGCCGTTTAGGGACTCCATAAAGCATAAACTCATATATGAACGCATCTGTTTTTAGCACTAAAAGGCCTATGGGCCCATTCACACAGCTCCTGCTGGCTGCACAATATTGAATTCAGCGGCATAAAAAATAAAATAAAAAAACTGAACAAAGCTACATCCAGTGTCAGAATTTCTATGTAGTTTGCATGTGTTTACATGTAAAATATTTGTGTTAGCATTTACACATGTCCAGCTTACCCTGTCCCTATTGTCTACATTGCATCAGATAGTCACTTGATATTTCCCTGTAAATTACATCTGTACTGAAAGAAATACATAGACTGCCATTGCTGACCTCCTGAAAGTTATGTAAAATGCTGCCAAGCCAAATTAAATCCCAAAAGACAGTGTGTTCTTTCCCCGGCAACAGCTGTCATTTTAAGTCTTGTGCGGTTGTGCTTCTTGTTGCACAGTTGCATCATTCATTTCCAGAGATCTGTGTGTGACTAAACTACAGGATCCATCGGCCATTGCAACACACAGACCTGTACTGATCAATTGAGCACAAGTGCGGCAATTACTGCACTCATATTCTATTGACACTTCCTCCAGCTCTCTCACTTCGGATGCCACATTGCGATCAACCTCGGGGGCTCTGCGAGTGAACTTTGCTGCCACATTCATCTGGAGGTATCCTTATAAAATACTATGTGTAGCACTAACTCTCGGTGGAGCTGCTGGTTTTTAGCGGGCTGTTACCGTCACCTTCATTACCTCTATTTCACCAGAACCGGGTCTAGGGTCCCGTTAAGTTTAATACCAGACAATGTAGGCACCGGACACTGGAGTATCTTTTCCAATGCTTTAATAAACGTAAATTGAAGGAAGTAGCAGGAAAGAGGTAGAAGAAGAGTTGCAGGGAAGTTCAAATAACTTTTCTTAGTGTAGTATTAGGAATTGAAAGCTTGTAGATGAATGTACTTTCTTATTAGAGTTGAATCTTTGCCCGCCTGGATAGGTTTCTCTCACTAACCTAGCAGCCAGTACGCAGCACGAACAAAAGTCTCTGCCACAGACTTGATTGGAACAAAACCTGTACGATCATCTGCCACAGGATGTAATGGTTTACGATGAACAGCAAACACAGCACTAGAACCTTTAAGCCGACCCAGCAGTACTATGCGGTAGGATTACTTTAGGGTGCGTCCTCCAACCGAGTCACCAGACCCCTCTCCAGACCAGCACTCTGCATGATCCTTCCATGACGGGTCCTCTCCTGGGATCTTCTCAGTTGTCCAGCTTCTTCCCGTAGGACAGACAGCCCAGGACCATTCCTTTGCCGCTGTGGTAGGCCCCAGACAGGCTTCTGGGCCCACCCATACGGTAGTACTCCTAACACATACCTGTCGGCCAGGAGGGCCAGCAGGTGGAACGAAAGACGAACCCTAAAACATGGCGTCTGTCCCATAAATACCCTCTCCCAGAATGCAACTCGGAGGACCACCTCCACCGAGTTATCTCCGGGACAGAGGAGCACTCATACGCTTCAACGTGTTGCCTTTCCAACACCGACCCATGGTGACAACGACACCCACAGGCACAGTGCGAAACTACATGCAACTCAGCCAAGCAGGAACAGAGGCAAATCTGACTATGTATGAACAGATAACCCACTAAATTTACCTATTAGCAGTAGATTGAAAATCTACCAGCGCTACATATGTATACCTGGGTAGATGTGCACAATTACACCAGGACTCCTGTTGAGTTCCTTGCTGATATTACCTGTTTGTACACTGGATGTATATACTATCCTGAATCATGGCAAATTGGCGGGACGCCCTTGCGACCCCCGTCACTTCCAATGGTACCCCAATCAAGGCACGATTGTCACCCGACAAATCACGGTAAAATCACGCAAACAGAATTGCGGTATGCCTGTTGCCCAAAAGAAGTTCCGCGATTCTGTTTGCTTGATTTTACCGCGATTCGGGTGACAATCGCTGCAAAATTGGGCTGTGATTGGGGTGCCATTGGAAGTGACAGGGATCGCAAGGGTGTCCCGCGATTTGCCGTGATTCGGGATCACGGGCAGAATCAAAGTGATTCCTCCGACGATCCAGGATGCCTAGATGTGAAAGTAGCCTAAAAGTTATATGCCGGCTGTAGTAGTTCTTCAGTTCTCATTTGCATTGATTAGATTACTGGTTAATTCATATCTCCCAACATTTTGAGATGAGAATTAGGGACACCTACTAACAAACGTATGTAGGCATAGGACATGCCCTCTGCCACACCCCCTTAAAGGGAAAATAACCAAAAAAAAAGGTTAATTAAACCTACAAGGACTTTTTTTTTACCACTACTATTCCTTTATATTGGCTCTTAAAATGTACAAATGCAGCAGTTTAGAAATTGGATGAAAGGTTTAGTACTGGGAAACACTTTTTGAAAGATAAAAAGTACATTTTATATACAACTATGAGGATCAGACCAAAATGAGGGACAAATGAGGAGGAAAGTGGGACAGAGGGACATTGCTCCAAATCAGGGGCAGTCCCTCAAAATCAGGGACAGTTGGGAGCTATGGTTAATTGCCCAGGAAGAGAATGCCCTCTGTTGGCAGAGGCCTTGTCCTCAGTTGAGGCTCTGCCAATGTTATGATCAAACCTAGGATATGGCTCCGGAGTGTTTGGATCATAGTGCCAACCCACCTGAGAAATCCAGCTTGTAAGCCGTCACTGCATACCACCAATCATAGGCAGTGAGGCGTTTCCCGGACCACAGCTGCACATACTGTACACGTGCTCAGACTAGGCTGCTCATGATTGGTGGTGTGCAGTGGGTTGGGACTAGGACCCAAACACGCCTGAGCTCATCCTTAATCAAACCACTCTTATGCCCCGTACACACGGTCGGACATTGATCGGACATTCCGACAACAAAATCCATGGATTTTTTTCCGACGGATGTTGGCTCAAACTTGTCTTGCATACACACGGTCACACAAAGTTGTTGGAAAATCCGATCGTCCTGAACGTGGTGAAGTAAAACACGTACATCGGGTCTATAAACGGGGCAGTAGCCAATAGCTTTCGTCTCTTTAATTTATTCTGAGCATGCGTGGCACTTTGTGCGTTGGATCTGTGTACACACGATCGGAATTTCCGACAACGGATTTTGTTGTCGAAAAATTTTATAGCCTGCTCTCAAACTTTGTGTGTCGGAAATTCCGATGGATTTTCCGACAACAAGGTCCTATCACACATTTTCCGTCTGAAAATCCGACCGTGTGTACAGGGCATAACACTTATGCCGCGTACACACGGGCAGACTTTTCGACCGGACTGGTCCGATGGACTTTCCGATGGACTTTTGACGGACTTTTGACGGACTTTTGACGGACCTCCGATGGACTTTTGAACGAACGGACTTGCCTATACACGATCACACCAAAGTCCGATGGATTCGTACGTGATGACGTACACCGGACTAAAATAAGGAAGTTGATAGCCGGCAGCCAATAGCTGCCCTAGCGTGGGTTTTCGACCGTCGGACTAGCATACAGACGGATTTTTCGACTGGACTCGAGTCCGTCGGACAAATTTGAAACATGTTCCAAATCTAATGTCCGTCAGATTTTTGACTGAAAAAGTCCGCTGAAGGTCCGATGGAGCCCACACACGGATGGATTGTCCGGTCGAAAAGTCCGCCTGTGTGTACACGGCATTTGCGAAGCCTCTGGTTCTCTTATTTATCTACAGGGTTAGTGCAATATCCTGCTTGGGAGGGAAAATTTATTATAAACCTCCCCCACCCCCCCAGAATTCTGAAGCGCACCCCCCCCCCCCCCAAAAAAAAGACAGTAAGACCATTTTTTTTTTCGTGATAAATTACTGCAAAGGTAAAAAACACACTAAAGTGAAATTTTAGGGCAAACAAATGCGTGAAGTGGCCTTGCAGCTTACACATGCGTTTGCAAATGTGTGCTAACTAAACCCCTGTTTTTAACCACTTCAGCCGCGGAGGATTTTACCCCTTCCTGACCAGAGCCCTTTTTGCGATTCGGCACTGCGTCGTTTTAACTGACAATTGCGCGGTTGTGCGACATTGTACCCAAACAAAATTGACGTCCTTTTTTTCCCACAAATAGAGCTTTCTTTTGGTGGGATTTGATCACCTCTGTGGTTTTTATTTTTTGTGCTATAAACAAAAAAAGAGCAACAATTTTGAAAAAAACGCAATATTTTTTACTTTTTGCTATAATAAATATCCCCCAAAAATATATAAAAAAACAACTTTTTTCCTCAGTTTAGGCTGATATGTATTCTTCTACATATTTTTGGTTTAAAAAAATTGCAATAAGCGTATATTGATTGGGTTGCGCAAAATTTATAGCGTCTACAAAATAGGGGATAGATTTATGGCATTTTTATTTTTTAGCAGAGGAAGGGAAAGCCTTCGCCAAGCAAGGGAAGCCACCAGTGAAGTCCGGGAGAAGCGCTGCCGACCATAGATGGGGTAGGTGCACCAGACCCACCCGATCGACTGCCGACCGACAGATGGGGTGGTACTGTTTGCTACCCCCCCCCCCCCGCAAAAAAAATTACTACCGGACGCCACTACTCAGTAAGTTGGGAATTTCTATGGATTTGTCTTGCATGCATTGCCCTTCCATGTGCTCCTTGCTGTGAAGGACAGTTATTGTTGGGGACGGGGGCCATTTTTTTGTTATAAATGCAATAAACTACCCAAATTTTTGGTAAAATATAAAAGACGAGGTTGCACCGAGTAAATTGATACCTAACATGTCAAGCCGTAAATTTGTGTGCACCTGTGAAATGGCAACATACTCCTGTGCCCTATATTTTCTATAGGTGTCTCTTCAAAAGCTCCCCATAGCTCATCAGTTTAGTGTTACGGAGGAGGTCTTGTGCTAGAACTATTGCTCTCACTCTGGCATGCGTGGCAATATGTAACATGTGTATCACAATCAACCTTTTCAAGTGTAGATGCACCCAACGTGTGTCAGGACTGTGTCAGTTTTATACACAATCCCAGTGGCTGCAACTGTCAGGTCTGTGATGTACGGACCTGGCAGCCCAAAGGTTAAAAAAATAGGAAGAAAAAACATATTATGATGGGCGCCCCTCTCGGAAGGGCGCCTGTAGGCACATGCCTACAGTGCCTAGTGGAAAATCCGTCCCTGGTCTGAGCAAATCTGCCTAGGTATGAAACCCAAACTTTGTAACAAACCTCAATAAGTCTATAGGGGAAAAATCTTCTTATACAACTTTGTTAATGTTTTGCTATTTATAAGCAAAAGTCATGGGAAGCTTGGCACTGCCAAGGGGGACATGTACTGATGCCTAAATAAAAACTTTTAAAAAATAATACAGTGTGGTGTAATATCTCCTCCTATACAGAATTGTCCTCACTCTCTAACAGCTCCAACAAACAATGACAATTTGTGAGCCCTCCTTTTACAGTGAGCGGGCATTTCACTATTGTCAGCTGACCGGGGCAAAGGCAATGCACTGCTTTATGGGTTGTTCCTTATTTCTAGCAGTGAACCTGCAAATTTCTTGGCCAAAACTTTTCAATTCTCAAACTGAGTAAACTCAGGAAATCGCTGCAAACATATTGCATAGAATCCAAACCAATACATCATGTAAATATTTATATATGCCATACATTCACCTCTTTTTATATTGTTTATAAAGTCAACGTCTCATTGTTACTTGTACAGTTCTGGAAATACAGCTATTTGCAAAATCTTTATAATTGCCTTAAACATATTGCAACACTTTCTTAGCCTGCCTAACCCAAGTGTTTTTCTAATATTTTATAAAGCTGCTCATCACTTTTGTAGGCGATTGAACCAACAGAGGATTACCCTGATTAATGTCATCAGTGCAGTTATTGCCATTGGAATTCTATTTAGTCCTTTTTCTGAGTGCGCACAGTGACATCTGACCAGGTACTACAATGATCTTGTTTTGCCTGGAAATAACATCTGTTTTGAAAATCATTCAGTACTTCTGAGCCAACCGAAGAGCAATTTTCGAGCACAACAATATGGTGTGTTTTGCAGGTGCATATATGGTTATGTCCACTTCAGAACAAAACAATTATTTAATAGCTTTTTTTAGTACAAGGAAAACAGCAAGATTTACTAATTTGGTTAATATTAGCCAAGGCAGTGGTCCCCAAACTGTGGCCCAGGGGCAGGATGCAGCCTTTCCTTGCTTTTTTTCCAGCCCTTGGGGGACCATTCCTCCAATGAAACCAATAATACAGGACTAATCCTCTCACTGACACCAAGTATGGGGCACTATTTCTCCCAATGACACCAATGATAGTGCGCTATTCCTTCCATCGACACCAACAATGGGGCACTATTCCTCTCACTGACACCAACAATGAGGCACTTTTCCTTCCACTAAAACAAACACTGGGTCACTATTTCTCCCACTAACACCAACATAGGGGCAATAATCCTTCCAGTAACACGAATGATGGGGTACTTTTCCTCCTACTGGTGACAACAATGGATCACTATTCCTTCCACTGACTCCAATGATGGGGCACTATTCTTCCCACAAACACCAACAATGGGACACTTTTCCTGTCACTGACATCATCAATGAGGTACTTTTCCTTAAACTGACACCAATGATTGAGCACTATTCCTGCCATTGACACCAATGATAGGGAACTATTGCTTCCCTAATACCAAAGATGGAGTATTGTTTACTCCCGTTGATGCCAATGCATTTTCTATTCACACTAGCCACACACCGCACCCCTAATGTCTGAGAATACTAAACCTGGCTGTGACAGACCCAACCAGGACATAGGTTTTTTGAGGGGACTACATGCTAGCTACTTGCCTACTGACTATGGGCACTGGCATTTGAGGGGGCTTTATTCTTTTGGATGTGTGTGCCTGGGGGACCTTTGTAGTGATTTTGCTTCAGATTCAGTCCATGTCTCCCCAAAACACACAGGCTCTGAGAGCTGGAGGACCCAGATTTCCCTCTGTGTTTTGTTTTGGTATAGAGTCGACAGCCCAAACCAGCGTTGACTGTTTTAACCTCCTCCTAGATTCAGAGACTCAAATCAGAGGATTATAAATGTCTCAAAACAACCTGATGCTGGGGTCTCCTGCTGTTATGTGTAATCTGTTTATTAAGGTGTTATGTGATTACTCTTATAATATGTACTTTCTCCCATTGTGTGAATTCTCATTGTTAATTGAGTCACCTATGGTTTCTGTCTGTCTGATAATCTTGTTTCAACTTTACCTCGTTACTTAGCCATTGTGGGATGTTTACCCCAATGCGTAATATTTGTTTTTATTGTTCATGTGTGGACTGCCCCTAATTTTAAAGTGTAGAAAAACCTGTATTTCTGTTCAATAAAGACATTTCTTTGGTTTTCACATTAACTTCTTGTCTGTATACGATGCTTGGGGTAAAGGGCTGGTATTAGCTATCAGTCTGCTGGAAGGGTTTGGAGGACAGGAAGCACCGTTTGGCGTAGGCACCCAGGAGGGGTGCCAGGAGGTCCGTCACACTGGCCATTTGTTTAGAAAGTTTGGAGATCCCTGGACTAAGGTACAGTTTCAGGGCCATGGTGAAGAAATGCGAAACAATTCAAACTCCTACTGTCTCATTCACAAACCACATAATCTCAGAAAATGTCATGCGTTCAAAGGTAAGTCCTTTAAATAACACAAAGTTCCTAAGAAACCATGGCATGTGCTTCAGGTGTCACGCTTTAGGATTCAGTTAGGCTCTTAAACTCTAAATCCACTGAACAGTTTACACCCAGGTCAGATCATGGGCAGGGAGAGCAACAAGTAGTCACAATGATTATACCTAAATATTGTGAACTATATCACTTTCAATGAAAACTGGTGGGTGAAAGTGTTTCCTCAGAGACAACCAGGGAAAGCTGTCAGGATGTATGCTGTTTTAGATGACCAAAGCAGTAATTTGTTTGTCACTTCAGAGCTCTTTGATATATTTAATGTCCTATGCCCTATCTTACACCTTGCACACATGTGCGGACACAATAAAAACCACAGAAAGAATTTCCCCTGCTGGAGAAGGCATTATTTCAGACATAAAAGAGACTGAAGAAATTCAACTTCCTACACTTATCGAGCACAATCAAATATCTAATGCCAGAGAGGAAATCCCTACTCCTAAATTCATACATGCATGACTATAAAGTTTTAAAAGGCTACATACCACCATTGGAAGATAACATCAAAATCGTGCTTCAGAGACACTGTGAGAGTCCATATGGTACAAGAACAGCATACAGGTGATCTTCCTATTGATCCTAATATTGGTCATTATCACATTCCTCACTCTAATGAGAGTTCAATCAATGTGCACACTTGTAAAACTATCATTGAGAGAATCTACAGCATTCCTTTCATCTCTCAAAATTTGTGCTATGGGAACTCAAAAGAGACACCTAATCCATCAATGAGATGTAGCACCCTCCTAGTTAGCCTACTAGCTAAATTACATTTTTGGCTCCTTCTGTAGTCAAGGGAACAGTGTTTGCTCTGGTCTGTTTAGGATTTCACAGGCTGGGAGTTTGATTGCTTCCCCCTGCCTCTAAAGTTTCTAGAGTTTAGGGAAGGCGGATTCAGATAACAGGCCTTAATATTGATCAGAGCCTAGCCAATCCCTGGGGAAGATAAATAATCTGAAGCTCTGGAGAGGTCGTCTTGCCCAGCAAGGAGAAATTCCCAGCTTTAGAGGAGGCTGTTGCCCCTCTGAGGCAAGCCTTGGATTGTGCTGCTGTTCTTTGGGGAGGAGACCTGAAACTGGCTGCAAGACATCACCAAAGTGATCTGGTCTTGAGAAGAATTTTTCTCACTCACTGTGAGGTGTCTGGAGGAATGTAGTATGGAAGTTGACAGCTGCCCTGGACACTTGTGAGTAAAGACCCAGTGCTAATTTCTGGTGACTGCGCTTTTGGGATGTAAGTGCCAGAATTAGCTTGGACTGAGGCTGCTCGCATAGAGTCAGATACTGACCATTCTCCTGTCGTCAGCAGTGTCCTGGACTATGAGCTTAGTGAAGAGTGGTCTCCGTTACTGTGCAGTGTTCCTGAAGTTGCACTGGTTACCTACAGCTCTGCAATATTACAGGATAACAAGGTGCCAAATAGACTTGCCTCGTGGTCCCCAGCTATGAGGTCTTAGACCATTCAGTATCCACAACTGCTAAAGAGAACTTGAGGGCAGGGACTGATGTGACTGTCCAATGGAGATGTAAAACACTGCGTAAATTGACTATATAAGTACCTGAAATAAATAAATAAGAGAAGATAGCCTGTTAAAGAGACTGGTCTCATGGTCTTTAGCTGTGGGGCCTTAGACTGTCCCATTTCTCAACAAGTGCTAAGAAGAAGAAAATCATATATACCAAAAAGTCCCCAGCCATGAGATTTTAGCTCGCTAAGAAAGTCACCTCATGGTTTTCAGCTGTCAGGGAAAAGACTGTCCTCAAACTGTTATGTGCAAGCAAGTAAGGGGTACACCATGGAACAATATTTTATTTTATTTTTTTACTTAAAACCTTGTCAAAAACGGTGTCTCTGTGTATATTTACACTCTAATTTTTTATTTATTTTTTTATTAAAGGAGGCTCCCAAATTTCGATAAACCACCTGCCTGCATACCCCCACAAACACTGAGCCAAAGTTTTGGGAAAGAGGCACTTGTTCTCATCAACATGTGAAGAAGGTACCCCCCCCTCCATGTTAAGGGCATGTTGCCTGGTATGCTTCAGGAGGAAGGATGGTATGGGCTTAGGAAAATCAGTATCTTCTTACACTTATAAAGCCTGGAAAAATATCCTTGGTACTGCTCTCTGAAGTAAAATTGTATTGGATTCAGTTTTTTTGAAGAATTAAGCTGCCTGTGGATAGTGCCTAGTTTCAGAAACCATGAATCAGACTGAGACAGAAGTACAGTTAAATCTCACTTGTTTAATAATAATAAAAAAAAGGTAAACAGAGTAAACCTAGTCAAAACATAGCCAGAGTTCAGGAACCGGAACGGATAGTCAGACAAGCCAAAACGTCAGGGAGCCAGAGATGAGCGTAGTAGAACAGCAAGCAGGATATGGAGCCAGAAGGAATGTCAGCCAAGAAAGTCTTTAACATGAACACAGGAGATCTTCTCTAGAGATATGACCAAGGCGAAGGCAGAGATCATCTGGGCTGGACGGCTTAAGTGGGCAGGACTGACGAGCAGGATATCATCAACAGGTGAGTCACTGTGGAGAGACAGGAGCTGGCAATTAGCCGACAGCTGAGCGGCCTCTCAGAGAAGGAAGGGATGAGCCCAGCCCTGACACCTAGTCAGCAGGTGAAAATACTGTCAGGGTAGACTGAGGTTCATTTACTAAAAATGAAGAGTGCAAAATCTGGTTCAGCTGTGTATGATAGCCAAACGGCTTCTAACTCCAACTTGTTCAATTAAGCTTTGACAAAAAAAATGGAAGATGATTGGTTTCTATACAGTGCTGCACTAGATTTTGCACTCTACAGTTTTAATAAATCAAACACACTGGACCTAAGCAGATATTTTAATGCATACAGCAGCATTCGAAAAAGATTATGAAATTTATCCAACAGAAAGCAAAAAATATTCTAATAGGGCTTATAACCCATACATGGTCTATTAAAAACTTGAAAAAAATATTAGGATGGACATGACAGTGGTCCTGCACTACTTCACTCTTTTTAACCACTTCAGCCCCGGAATATTTTACCCCCTTAATGACCAGAGCACTTTTTGCGATTTGGCACTGCGTCGCTTTAACTAACAATTGCGTGGTCATGCGATGTTGTAGCCAAACAGAATTGACGTCCTTTTTTTTCCCATAAATAGAGCTTTCCTTTTGTGGTATTTGATCACCTCTGCGGTTTTTTTTTGTTTTTTTTGCGCAATAAACAAAAAACTGCCAATTTTAAAAGAAAAGCAATATTTTTTACTTTTTGTTATAATAAATATCCCCCAAAAAATATATAAAAAAAAATTCTTCCTCAGTTTAGGCCGATATGTATTCTTCTACATATTTTTGGTAAAAAAAATCGCATAAAGCATATATAGATTGGTTTGCGCACAAGTTATAGCATCTACAAAATAGGGGAAAGATTTATGGCATTTTTATTATTAATTTTTTTTTATTAGTAATGTCGGTGATCTGCGATTTTTATCGGGACTGCGAAATTGCGGCGGACAGATCAGACACTTTTGACACTATTTTGGGACCATTGACATTTATACAGAGCTAAAAATAGCCACTGATTGCTGTGTAAATGTCGTTGGCAGGGAAGAGGTTAAACACTAGGGGGCGATCAAGGGGTTAAGAGTGTTCCCTCAGCTTGTTTTAACTGTAGGAGGGATGGGCTACCTAGGACATGACAGAGATCACTGCTCCTGATGACAGGGAGCATTAGATCCCTGTCATATCACTAGGCAGAACAGGAAAATGCCTTGTTTACATTTCCCTGTTCTGCCTCTCCTCGTCGCAATCGCGGGCCACCGGTGGACATTGAATCCGCTCCCGTGACGCGTGGCGTCATGCGCGCGCCCACTAGCCCGGGATTATGAAGGGACGTACGGGTACGCCATTTTGCGCACCCGTGCCATTCTGCCGACGTACATCCGCGTGCGGCGGTCGGGAAGCTGTTAAGGGATAAATTCACCTTTTACAGAAAATAGCCTACGCAGTCAATAGGCCCTGGTAAGTATTAAAAATTGTGCAACTTTCTAAAATGTTCATTAACTAGCTTTAGCTTGGCTGAAATACTCCCAGTTAGGTATTTCCAAGTCCTGCCTTTCTGCTAGGATTTAGGGAGTCTGGGAGGACTCTGCTGGGAGTGAACATTCAGCGTACTTCTTCAGGGCAATTTTATACATATGACTTCAGACAAATTTACACATTCATGAAACCAGACATTAAAGCCTTGTGAATGCAACAAGTTAATGAAATACACAGTAACCAAAGCCACATTTTGGCCCTATACAGCCCCCCCCCCCAGCAAATGTCTTGTTTTTTTTTTGTTTTTTTTTTAGTTAGTACTCTTAATTCAGAACCTACATGATGAAATGCCATCTATTTCAATTAATAATGGTGAATGGAGGGAGACATGCTGGACATAGCAGATTGGGAAAATCTAGCAGATGTTTCAATAGATCATCTTTCACGTTCCCCACTCACAAGATATTTGCAGATGCAAACTGGCAGCGACTCAGTAATTTCAGAAAATGAGGCTCAGCCTTTCACATCTGGAACATATTATTTGCAAATAGTTCTCCTTCCCTAAAAGCTGGTCACACTACTATTAGGTAGAGGACATTAGAAGGTATGGAAGCACGAACAGATGTATGCAAGCCAGTGTTGCGCTTATCGGAATCATGTGCTGGATTTTGCACTCTATCATTCCAAGAGCAATCCACAGAGAGAGGGACGTGTATAATAAAGGCGATGGTGAGAGGAGGGAGCTGGAAAGCAAGCAGCTCCACCGCTGAGAGAATCTTGGCTCTCTACCAAGGAACAAAATGTTCTTGGATGTCATCCAGTACATGAGTTAACTTGAGAGCAAAGAAATCCATTCAAGAGGAAAAAAGAGGCCTCCGCAGAGCCAGGCTGGATGCTGGGGTCATGCACTGTTTATTATATTCAGAAATCTAAGAATTTTTGCATAGCATTTTTTAATCTGTTTAGTGTAAAAAAAGCATTTTATATTGCCATCCTTCCAAGAACAAAAGCATTTTAGACCAGATTTGTCTTTATTGATATCAGGCTTTACAGTATAGACTTTAAGAAGCACACACAGAGTTAGACAATTAGGCCCACGTTAGTATGTTAACTATGAGTTCCACATTCACCCAGGCAAGATACTTATGTGACATTCCAGTGCAGTGAGGGAGGTTTATTTACAGTTTTACATAGTGAAATCATAAAGCAAGAACGTGCTCCACAGAACTTTCTTAAGAGCGAAATGATTCAAAAAAATAAACTTGATTTTGGCATTTTAAATGATATTACAGAGCCCCCAATGTTACATAGTTACATAGTAGGTGAGGTTAAAAAAAGACACAAGTCCATCAAGTCCTACCTACTGTATGTGTGTGATTTTATGTCAGTATTACATTGTATATCCCTGTATGTTGTGGTCGTTCAGGTGCTTATCTAATAGTTTTTTAAACTATCGATGCTCCTCGCTGAGACGACCGCCTGTGGAAGGGAATTCCACATTCTTGCCACTCTTACAGTAAAAACCCTCTACGTAGTTTAAGGTTAAACCTCTTTTCTTCTAATTTTAATGAGTGGTCACGTGTCTTGTTAAACTCCCTTCCGTGAAAAAGTTTTATACCTATTGTGGGGTCACCAGTACGGTATTTGTAAATTGAAATCATATCCCCTCTCAAGCCTCTCTTCTCCAGAGAGAATAAGTTCAGTGCTCGCAACCTTTCCTCATAACTAATATCCTCCAGACCCTTTATTATCTTTGTTGCCCTTCTTTGTACTCACTCCATTTCCAGTACATCCTTCCTGAGGACTGGTTCCCAGAACTGGACAACATACTCCAGGTGCAGCCGGACCAGAGTGTTGTAGAGCGGGAGAATTATCATTTTATCTCTGGAGTTGATCCCCTTTTTAATGCATGCCAATATTCTGGTTGCTTTGTTAGCAGCAGCTTGGCATTGCATGCCATTGCTGAGCCTATCATCTACTAGGACCCCCAGGTCCTTTTCTATCCTAGATTCCCCCCCAGAGGTTCTCCCCCCAGTGTATAGATCGCATTCATATTTTTACCACCCAAATGCATTATTTTACATTTTCTATATTAAATCTCATTTGCCATGTAGTTGCCCACCCCATTAATTTGTTCAGATCTTTTTGCCAAGTTTACACATCCTGCAGAGAAGTTATTGCCCTGCTTAGCTTAGTATCGTGCGCAAATACAGAGATTGAACTGATCACCCCATCCTCCAAGTCGTTTATGAACAAATTAAATAGGATTTGTCCCATCACAGAACCCTGGGGGACCCCACAACCCACCCCTGACCATTCTGAGTACTCCCCATTTATCCCCACCCTCTGAACTCGTCCTTGTAGCCAGTTTTCAATCCATGTACTCACCCTATGGTCCATGCCAATGGACCTTATTTTGTACAGTAAACATTTATGGGGAACTGTGTGATTTGCAAAATTCAGATACACCGCGTCTACGGGTCTTCCTTTATCCAGATGGCAACTCACCTGCTCATAGAAGGTTAATCGATTGATTTGGCAAGAGCGATTCTTCATGAATCCATGCTGATTACTGCTAATGATACTGTTCTCATTACTAAAATCATGTATATAGTCCCTTATCATCCCCTCCAAGAACTCGCATACTATTGATGTTAAGCTAACTTGTCTGTAATTCCCAGGGATGTATTTTGGGCCATTTTTAAATATTGGTGCTACATTGGCTTTTCTCCAATCAGCTGGTACCATTCCAGGCAGTTGACTGTCAGTAAAAATTAGGAACAATGGTCTGGCAATTACTTGACTGAGTTCCCTAAGTACCCTTGGGTGCAAGCCATCTGGTCCCAATGTGCACAGTGAAAAGATAAAAAGAGCAGGTTGCGGTCACTGTGTTAATGTGTTTGGATAATTAGGTTGGATTTAATTTTAGGGCATACATAAGTCACACGAAGCAAGTGCCATGTTAAGAAACCACCATATTTTTTAATCCTCCCTTTGAGTCATTATTGCAAAGTTTATCTTATTTTTTTTTAATTAGCTCCTAATGGGATTATCAACATTTTCATACCTGATGTACCATATTTGATTGATTATATTTCTTCTTCTTTTCTCTATGCTGCCTTTATTGGCTACAGAGCATCTTTACTCCAAACTTTTCATGACCTGAGGTCAATGATGCCCAGATGTCCATTTTACAGCATTCTTATTATACCGCCCTTTAGCTGCATACAGTAACTTTATGTACAGTACATGTCATATGGCATGAGGTAGTACAGAATAAGAAGCCTACAGCATGGTGTACAGAATGAGCTGGTGTGGAATAGCATGGAATACGAAATGCAAACAGGGTACAAATAGGGAATGTGCTTCATAGTATATGAAAAGTGCAAATAGGGAATGTGCTTCATGGTATATTAAAGGTGCAAATAGGGAATGTGCTTCATGGTATATGAAAGGTGCAAATAGGGAATGTGCTTCATAGTATATGAAATGAGGCCTTGCTCAATATGGAACAAATAGCATTGCATACGGAATGAGTTGATGGTCATAAGAAATGTACAGCATCGTACTGTATATCGAATGATGCACTATGGAAAAAGGAACATGCAGCATAGCATACAGAGTGAGGTGGTGCAGAATACATAATTTGCAGTACAACATACTGAAAGAGGCAGTGTGGAATAGGGAACATACAGCATGGCATACGGAATGAGGCAGTACAGAATAGGGAATGGACAGCAAGGCAGTTGGAATGATATGGTGTGGAATAGGAAATGTACAGCATGCAATATGAGGTGGTGTAAAATAGGGAATGTATAGCACAGCAAGCGGTATGAGGTGGTGTGGAATAGTAAATGTATAGCATGGCATGTGGAAAAAGGCAGTGCAGGAAAGAAAATGTACTGTGCAGCATACGAGGCATTGTGGAATAGGTAACGCACATTATGGCATACAAAATGGGGCTGTGTGGCACGGAATATGACAGCTCACCCCTCAACATTGTCATTTGTAAACACAGAAGCTGGCAGAGGAATTCTTCCACCACTCCTTTCTTCTGCTGCACTCTGCATTAGATCAAGTCATTTGTCAAAGTCCCAGAGGAAGTGAATAGCTAAAGACTTCCACTGCTGGGTTCTGCGTTTACAAATGACAGCGCAGATTGGGTAAGCTGTCATATCCTGTGCATTTCCCACAATGATGGAGATCAGAATAGAGTTGGGTGGCCCAGGGTACTCAATTAATGATTCTCATTCCTGGGGCCTTGACCGTGCCCTCTCTGGCTTGGGCCCAAAAGCAGCTGTCAGTGCTTTAAAGGATAGTGATATCACCCCCTACAATAAAGAAGCTGGGGGTAACGTACTGTAAGTATATTTTCATATTTTTTTTTAAAACTTTTTATTTATTTTGGATAGAGTTAGGGAGGATTATAACCCCTGTAAGATTTCCTTTTCCATCCGTGTCTCATTGGGGAGATTTATCTTCAATTTCTGTCCCATAGCCAAAACAGGACATGAGAGGAAAACCCTGCAAATAAAAGGAATCCCCCCCCCCCCAGATCACCAGAACTTGTGTCCCCACTATTGGAAGATTTCCCCTTTATTACTTATCTGCGGACAGCCCAAAATTTTAGATTTTAATTTTCAATGATAATGCTAAACAGGGCAAATAGAGAGGGTAAATCTCCCAAACAGGGGTACAGACAGCGATAAATACTGACAGGTATTCTAACTCCTCTCCACTCTATCCAAAACTAAAAAAAAACGTGCCTTTACTTTAACTTTAATGCTAAAGTTTATATTTGCTGGGAGGGCTTTGATGTATTAATCAGACCCTACTTGTTAGTGCAACATTTGCTTTAACTTGACTTTAATTCTATGACTAATATGCCTACCCAAGGAGTCAAGGCTTTTATTTTATTTTTTTTTAATTCTTTTTATTCAGTTTAAAGATTAGAATATAAAACAGAGCTTATTGGGGTTTCCCAGGCTCAAAACTGTACATAGGTAAAGCACAAAACAAAAACACACAAAGTGTATTACTCAAACCAACTGAACAAAAGTATGCTCATCTACCAAATTAGCTCAATCACATTATACTAAGGCAACAGAGAAACCCAGGGTCAAACTTATAAAAGAATAGGATAGATTCACCCCATAAACCAGAGTAATATAATATCAGTAGAGTCACAGGGGGCACAATAAATCATATTATAATTCAAATCAAATCAAGTAGACGATTTGGGGACTTCATTAGTGGAAGGAATGTATACCAATTATGCCACACTCAATGAAATTTTTTGGAACAACTCCTTTATACGTAAGAGGCCTTAAATAATGGTAGAGTCAAATTGACTAGCCTTTTTCAAAAGTCGAGAGTAGGGCAGCCGAGGATTTCCATTTAAAGTGGTGTTCCGGCCGAAATTATACTTTTTAAATAAAAATACCCCTATAATACACAAGCTTAATGTATTCTAGTAAAGTTAGTCTGTAAACTAAGGTCTGTTTTGTTAGTTTATAGCAGTCGTTTGTTATTTTATAAACTTACAGCAGGCCGTGGCCATCTTAAGTGTGGGCATCTGAAGCCAGACTGTATTTCTTCCTGGATCTCATCCTTGCAGATCTCGCACATGCTCAGTGCAGCACAAGCAGTGTAATAGGTTTCAGGTCAGGTTTCCATAGCAACGGCAGTTTTAGAGGAAGTTGCCGCCCCTTCCCAGAAGGCATTGCAAACAGGAAATGATGCGATGGGCCGCGGCCAGGTAGGAGGAAGTGAAAAATGAATACAGCAGATATACAGTAAGTGCTGAGAAAAAAAATAAAAAAATATCCAATTTAATTACAGTGCGTAGTTTAGTGAGGGATGGTGAAGAGTTGTAAAAGTGGGTGGAACTCCACTTTAAGCACAATCGCTTTCCTGGCATAAAACAATAATAGCTCCAGGAGAGTTCTAGAGGCTCTATGATAAGCCAGAGGGTCCACCAGCCCCAGCAGACACACATCCACCCTCAGGGGCATCTGAATAGTGGTCACTGAAAGAATGAAAGGAAGCTATTGCCGTCCAGAAGGTTTGGATAGGGGGACACCACCAAAAAATGTGGATGAAGTCTGTAGAGGCTTCCACACACCTCCAGCAATCAGCAGGGACAGAAAAGTATATTCTATGTAAGCATACAGGGGTAAGGTAGATTCTGTGGAGAATTTAAAACTGTATTAGCCTGTCTCTGCCAGAGACCAATTGCAGAAAGAAACATTCGCAGCCATTTCTTCCCAGTCTTCTTCATGCAGCTCTGGAAAGTCCACTAGCCAATTGGTTCTGAGAGCCTCAAGTCCCGCATGGATGAAAGGAAGTTTTTTTGTATTTATTGAGTAGGGGTTTAGGGAGGTCATGCTGCTGCCTTAAGCTATCAAAAGTCCTCAGCTCCCCCATTTACAAATCTGTTCTAGGTATTTGATGCTCCTTGCTGCTCAGATATGTGGATCAGGTATCGAGACAAATTCCGGCAACATTGGGTAAAACCATAAAGCAGTATATTGGGAGACATGCACAGGGATAACAGGCTGTCCTACCCGAGCTATCGACCAAACTCTCAATACAGATTTCATCCCTAAGGTTAAGTGGAGAGGAGCAGCGGGACCTTGATATAAGCGTTTCCTCAAAGCCTTGTAGGAGTTCAGGCCAGATACCTCCAACACCACTGCAGCATTAGATTCATCTGCAATCAGCAAGTTATGAGCATGTGTTAGCATGGCTGCCAAAAAATATTTGTAGAAATCAGGACAGGCAAGACCACCCCGTTGCCAGGGCCGCTGCAGTAACACTAATTTAAATTTTGGTTGCTTCGAGCCCCAGAGAAAGTAGATCAGACTAGAATTGAGGTTAGCTGAAAGTACTTCTTAGGGATCCATACATGGGAGTGTCTGAGTACATATAAGAAAGCAGGCAACGGCATTGCGTCAAATCAGTGTACCCCCTTACCTCTCCCACCTCACTGGCAACCTCATTTTTGTTCACGCCTAATGTCCCAGACAGTTTGACCTTGCAGATGTCTCATTTTTGGATCGAAAGGGTCCTATTTCACATTTGTCAATTGGTGGATCCTAGAACCAGAATGTTATGGACCTTTCAAGATTTGAAGGAAGCTTATAACCTGCCTAGACAGGTCTTTTATAGTTACTTACAAATACAACACTTTGTGCATTTCTTTGTAACAAACCTCCAGTTCTCCCCTCTGACAGGAATCGAGAAAACCTGCTTAAAGGGCCCATCACCTAGGGGTATGATCTCACATACTTACCAACTCCTAATTATGGACCTAGCCCTGGCCGGGCTTCGGCATGCCTACATGCTTAAATGGGAGCAGGCCTTGGGCGAAGAGTTACCCTTGAAAACGTGGCAACTTATTTAGTCACAGGCCTCCAAGAGCTCTATTTGTACCTTGTACAAAGTTAAGCAATACAAGATACTCTATCATTGGTATCAATCCCCGAACCTGCTCCATTCCATATATCCCTCTGCTGATCACCGGTGCTGGCATTGTAATGCAGACGTGGGTACCTTATATCATATTTTGTGGACATGTCCTCTAATCACCTCCTACTGGTGGATGGTCCACTCCCTACTCCATTCCATATTTGGCTCCTGGGTGCCTTTCAATCCTAAAACCTTCCTTTTGCGCCTTCCGCCCCCTCTTTTTCTAAATTGGCTAGAAGCTCCATGCGCACATATTAACTGCCGCATGATGCTTGGTTGCCCTTAATCACTTCAATACAGGGCTTATATACACCCTTCCTGCCCAGACCAATTTTTAGCTTTCGGCGTTCTCACACTTTCTTTTGGTGGTATTTAATCACTGCTGGGTTTTTTTTTTTTTGCAATATAAGCGAAAAAGAGAGAAAATTTTGAAAAAAACCCCCACTTTATTAGTTTCTATTGTAAAATTTTGCAAATAAGTCATTCTTCTTAATAAGTCTACAAGCTATGGTGCAAATCATTGAAAATTGACTACACCTGATCACACCTGATGTACTGAAGGCCTATCTCTTTTCTTGAGACCTTAACAAGCCAGGAAAGTACAAATACCCCCCAAATGACCCCTTTTTGGAAAGCAGACATTCCAAGGTATTTAGTAAGAGGCAGAGGTGAGTTTTTTGAAGTTGTAATTTTTTCCCACAATTCTTGGGAAAATTACGATTTTTTTTTTTTACACAAAATTGTCATAATAACAAGTTATTTCTCTCACACAGCACATGCATACTTGCAATGACACCCCAAAATACATTCTGCTACTCCTCCTGAGTATAGCGATATCCCATGTGTGAGACTTTTACACAGCCTGGCCACATACAGAGGTCCAACATCCAAGTAGCACCTCCAGGCGTGCTAGGAGCATAAATTGCACATCTCATTTGATGACAACCTATCACACTTTGAAGGCCCTGGAGCACCAGGACAATGGAAATACCCACAAAATTACCCCATTTTGGAAAGCTAACGCCCCAATGTATAATCTTTGAGGCATAATGAGTCTTTTGAACGGTTCATTTTTTTCCAGAAGTTTTTGGAAAATTTGCAAAAAATTAAGTCACATTTTTTTTTACATTTTTTTTACACAAAGTTGTCCATTTATAAGATATTTCCAACACACAGCATGTACATAGCAAAAATGACACCCCAAAATACATTCTGCTACTCCTCCTGAGTATGGTGATACCACATGTGTGAGACTTTTACACACACAGAGGCCCAACATCCAAGTAGCACCTCTAGGCGTTCTAAGAGTATAAATTACACACATAAATTCCTGCCAATCTATCACATTGCCCTTCATATTTCTAAACTCGTAGCATGTACTGCACATACCAATTACAAACCAAAATACATTCTGCTGAGCAAAGGTTAAAGAAAAGATTACCTGCGGTTTTAGTAGTGCAGTGGTCCACAGAGGAGAGCATCGGTCCAGGCAGCAGGCAGGAACATGGACAGCGACAGCAAAACAGGCAGCAGGCAGGAATACTGTCCATAGTCAGTACAGGTAGAGATTTCAGCACAGCTAAAGCATTGGTCCAGGTAGCAGGCAGTAATGTGGTCAGCAGTAGCAAAGGGATCGTCCATGCAGCAGGCAGGAATACTGTCCATAGTTGGTATAGGCAGCAGGCAGAGATATGGTCAGCACAGCCAAAGTATTTGTCCAGGGAGCAGGCAGGACCATTAAGCTTAGGGCAACGGTCAGGAAAAAATGGGGACGGGGTAAAGGCTTCTCCCACCCAAATCTCTTTGAAGCCCCTGGGAAACCAGACCCTGTTCTGGGAACACAGAAAACCAAAAACTGGTTTTCTCAACTCAGAACACTATTCTGGAGCCCCTCATATATGTGAGACCCCTGTGTAGCAGGGTGAAAGATCAGTCCAAGGGGCAGGCAAAAACATGGTCAACAGGCCGAGGTCAATGCAGATAAAAGGCAGAAATAGACTGTAAGCAGAGGTCCAGGGTCAGTTCACGTGAAAGGCAGAAACATGGCGGATAAACAATGCAGATGGCAGGCAGAGGCAAAGTCGATAAACAGGCCAGGGTCAGTTCACATGGAAGGCAATGATATGGTTGGTTGAGGCACCAGGGAAATATTCAGGACAGAGATTAAAAACGGGGAATGGGCAGTCTATTAGAAATATGGGCTAATAGTTTACAAGAGTGTGATAGTGTCTGAAGCATTCTCCAATGCAAAGGCCAGATTGGGAGGGACATTGGGGACAATGGAAACTGTCTTTCATAACTCCTCTTTTGGTGCACACCCAACATTTTTTTGGCGTTGTCTTCCGGATCCTGATGGTGGAATATGGTCAGGAAAATGGCGCTCATGTAGTCTGCTGACACAATCGGAGCGAATGCTTTCTGGGGGGATACTTGTTGATATATCAGGGCAGTGACAATGTCTTCAATAATCTTTAGGAAGGTATTGGGTGTTTCCGTCGATTTTTGATAGATGATGAAAGTATTATACATGGACAAATGAAAAAAAGTAAATTGCAACTTTTTTATACCAGAAGAGGGATTTTCGTATTGATAAACATGGGCTGCAACATTTGATTGTTTAAATCCACCCCCCCCCATAAATTTATTGTACTCATTGATACAGGAAGGCTTTCGTATGGGACCGCGTCTTCTGCAAAGTTCCACCGAGGTGTCATCATGGATGGTGACATGATGTACACATCTTTCCTATCCCTCCACTTCACGGCCAACACTTCCTCGTTCCTCAAGCTTGTCGATTCCCGCCTTTGTAGCGTTGTGGTGACTAGACTCTGTGGGAAGCCCTTTCTGTTTTGGCCTGCTGTACCGCAGGCCAAAGAATTTTTTAGGTATAGGTGGCGAAAAAGGGGCAAACTGGTATAGTAATTCTCCATGTAAATGTGATAACCCTTTTGGAGGAGTGGGAATGCCAACTCCCAGACAATTTTTCCTCTTATTCCCATGTACGGTGGACACTTGGGGCTGGAGCTGGGAGTCTTTGCCTTCATACACGCGGAATGAGTGTACATATCCAGTGGAGCTTTCACAGAGCTTGTTGAGCTTCAACCCGTACCTCGCCCTCTTACTGGGGATATGCTGCTTGATTCCCAGCCGGCCTGTGACATGGACCAGGGATTCGTCCACAGAGATGTTCTTGTCAGGGATATAAAGTTCGGCAAACCTCTTGGAGGAAAAATCAATTAGGGGGCGAATTTTATATAATTTATCAAACTCTGGGTGATTTCGGGGGGGGGGGGCATTGTGAGTTATCACTAAAATGCAGGAATCAGATTATAATTTCATATCGGGACCTGGACATGACAAATGAAAAAATTGGCATGTGGTGGATAGGGTTGGTAGACCGATACGCATGCACTTCATTTTTTTTTGTAAGCCCCATGTTGAGCATTAGGCCTAAAAACAATTTAAGCTCCTCCACTGTTAGGGGTCTCCATTCAAAAGGGCGGGCATAGCTTGAGCTGGGGCTGTGCTGTGAAAGCGGGGATTGTGGCTGACCCTGTGCTAGAAGGCAGCCACAAAGGGTTTGCCAAGGCATCTGGAAACTGGGTTTGGGCCCTAATTCTTTGGCGTGCAATTCCCACACATGTACTGGGCCTTTCCTCCTGGGGTCTAGCAGCGCTTGTCCTGGGCGTCTCCTCCTGGGGTCTAGCACCGTTGGCACTGCTTGTAGCTGCCTGGTGTTCAGACCGTCTTCTTTTTGGACGGACTACTTCCTCCTCTGATTCGGATCCTGATGTGCTACCTTCGGGGGACTCATATTCCGAACCAGAATCGGAATGATAACTGGGCGGTGAGAGCTCCCTGTTGCTCTCATCGGTCAGACTCAGAATCTTATATGCCTCTTCCGGAGTGTATAACTTTCCGGACATAGTGGCTGTATGACGGGTGACACTGAAGGGCTGCACGTGAGGGACTAATAGGCTGCACCTTGGTAGCAATTGGCTGCAGACAAGTACTCCTGATGGGCTCACGGTACAGGTACTCAGACGGGATGGATGGATGACAGATACTCAGATAGGATGGATGAATGACAGGTACTCTGACGGGATGGATGGATGACAGGTACTTTGATGGCGGGTACTCTGATGGCAGGTACTCTGACGGCAGGTACTCTGATGGTGAGTATTCTGATGGCAGGTAATAGGATGACAGGTACTCCTGATGACAGGTACTGATGGTGGGTACTCTGATGACAGGTACTCCTGATGATAGGTAATCCTGATGGACAGGTACTAGGATGACAGGTACTGATGGCGGGTACTAGGATGGTGGGTACTAGGATGACAGGTACTCCTGATGGACAGGTACTCCTGAAGGACAGGTACTAGGATGACAGTTACTCCTGATGACAGGTACTACTGATGGACAGGTACTGTAGGCGGGTACTAGGATGGCGGGTACTCCTGATGGACAGGTACTATGATGACAGGTACTGATGGCGGGTACTAGGATGACAGGTACTCCTGATGGACAGGTACTCCTGATGACAGGTACTCCTGATCGACAGGTACCGATGGCGGGTACTAGGATGGCGGGTACTAGGATGACAGGTACTCCTGATGGACAGGTAAAGCCTCAACCCTGATCGCTGAGCTGCGTGCCCCCGGGGGTGCGCTCAAGTGGCGTGCGTGGCAATCTGCATAGTGACCGGCTTTGATTGAGTACAGCCAGTCACGCTGTTTCGCAAGCTCCACCACCTCATTGGGGAATGGCTGTGTCCCGAGGGACGCGCTTGATCCCCGATCTCCGCCCCCGGGGGCACGCAGTAGCGGCTGAAAGCCGAGGATGTCATATGACGCCCGCCCAAGATGGGAGATCCCATCTGCGGACGTCATTTGACTATACGTGGGTAATGAAGTGATTAACCTCCCTCTCTGTTTGATTTGCACTCCAGGATCCGGGATGTGAAATGAATGGAAAACCTGACCGCTTCGCTGAATGACTCTAACTGGGTCTGGGAAGTGTGAGACCTGGTAGAATCCCCTTCAACCTGAAGTCTCCCTAAATTGGAGACAACCTGTGCAGATGGTGACTTCAAACTTTGAAGGGGTCCTGGTATAGGTGGTTGCTCTTCACTATTTTCTCTCTTCTTTCCTTTTCATTCTATCTTTTTCTTGCTCCATTGTAATTTCTCGATTTTTACCATTGTGCTCATTTCAGTGCTTGTTCCCACTTGGCTACACGTCATCAGGCGGTTGTGATGTAGTATTACTACTGCTTTGGTTGTGATCATTAGACCTGATATTGTTATATATTATTTCTATCTACAGGATCTACATGTCTTATTCCAGTTTTTCGAGTGATTGCAATGTCAGTGGGCACTTATTGGTTTCTGTCATGTATATTGTTTTGTAGCTTTTTGTTTTTATTGTTGAAAATTAATAAAACTGTCAGTTTTTCAAAGAAAGCTGGCAACAGTTTAATTTTGAAATGATTAAACTGTCCCAGTAGGGATAAGAGGAGATTGGCCCAAGCTTTCAATTTTTTTTCATATTTTGTAACAAGAGAGCTAGGTTTAGAGTGCAGTAGTTGGATGGAGCAGGGGACATTAAAATTCCAAGGTACCTAGACTTGTCTGTCCACACTAAGGGGAGAGTGGAGTCAGCCAGATAGCGTACATCAGGGTCTATGGGCAGGGTTTCCAGATTTCTCCCAACTGACTTTTAAACCAGAATATTCAGAGAAACCTGAAAGAATATGAAAGCCTCCTAAATGGAGAGTTCTGGATCATTAAGGAATAAAATAAGCTCACCTGCATGCATGGCAAAATTTTCAACCAAAGCTCCTACCCAGATACCAGCTACTGCTGGAGCATGTCTGAAACCCACAGCCAATAGCTCCATCATCAGGGCAAACAATGCTGGGTATAGCGGGCAGCCCTGTCTCGTACCCCTCTCCACCTGGAAAGGTGGCAAAAGCTTACCTCCCAACTTAATCTGTGCTGTCAGGAAAGTGTATAAAGGTTTTATGCACTTTTTAAATTCTGCCCCCAAGACCAGGGAAGGAGTGTATAGCTAAGGCTTTTATCTTCCAAGGCATTTTCATAAATTGCACTAGGATGCAGGTCATATTTTGGGTAACCCCTGCAAAAGGAATTTCATTTTCGGTGGGAGACTCCCCAAGGATTAAATATCATCTAAAGCAATGCAGATACTGAAACTTGCTTCATTAGAGCACTGAAAGTGCAGTAGATGATTATTGTGAACCAGATCCTCCCATTCTGATGCAATCTCCAAAGGGAAGGGTGAAACAAAAAGCAAATTTTTCAGAGCAGAAAAAGGTAGGAATCTGCAACAAAGTTTGCTAAAATACCTGAAATGTACCTAGATCACCCAGAGGGGATGTTTGTTTTTTTTCCTCAACAAAAGTAGAGTAACTTAAGGTTTAAGTAGAAACATTAAAGCTCTCTCCATAGATACTGTGGAAGAGAGAGTGTAGCCACCCAGGGACGGGAAGTTTGTTACTGGCAGAATTGCCTGGTGGAAAAAAAGGGATAAAAAAGCTTAAAAAAAGAAACCTAATGCAGCCACAACATTTAAGGACAGGTAAGCTTCAATATATTCCATTTCTGTTTTGGGGTTTTAATACGTTTTAACAATCTCAATGTTCAATTGATTCTAGAAACAATAAATAAAGACTAGCAAATGTGAAAAGAAGGTGCTTGTATAGCTAATGGCTCCAGGGCAAATGAAAGTGGATCTGATGTATTTACTTATTGCATAATATCATGTGTTCCATTCCTGTATTACGCATTGAATTACAATCAGATTTTTCATTACACGCACTAATGAGGCAAATCAGTGTAAGTTGAAACATGGATAAGGGTCACACTAATAACATACAGAACATTCCAATTTCCAGCTGTTTTCCCAGAAGAGTGACAAGTACAGAGAGGCCCCCAATTCTTTATACACACTTATACAGTGACGGTTGTTTTATCTCTGCACAAGGTGAGCCAATGTTGATATTTGATTTGATGTATGTCCAAATTAGAACAGACATAAATTATTGTGAAATTAGCCACATGACTGTTTTAGAAGTCTGTCTACCCTTGAAGATAACTGTTTTCACCCAACATAAACAATTGCTGTCTAGTACATTATACAACTGAATTGGTGCTGTAATAACTGTGTACTCACAATGAAGAACAATGACTGATTGTCAGTTGATCCAAAGTTTTTTGTTATGTCACACTCTTTACACTCTTTAGGCGGAATTTTTTGCATCAGATGAAAACCTTTCATTGCGCAAATTGAGATAAACACCTAGAAATAGAATATATAGGGGTGTTTTTATATAAAAAAATTAAATGTTCTCAAACTACATTCTTTGCAGTTTGAATGCGTAAATGTGGAAAATATCATGGACACTTGATGGCAATATTATATGAATATAAGTATGATCCACTGTTCCATCCTGTAGCCATAATATGGTATTTTTCACTATCACATTCAAACTGCAGAGAATATAGCAAAATAACATTCGATTTTGCACAGAACAAAATTACATGCAGTTTTGATACAAGAACAGCTATGCAAATAAATATAATACAACCCTTTGTGGAGCACTATCAGGATTGCATTATCTTTTTTATTTTCCCTTCTACTTCTTTCATGCTTTCTCTCACTGCACTATGCACATTCTGTAGACCAGTGGTTATCTACCTTATTAAGACCAGGGTCCGTTAAATTCTTCCAAAACATTCAATGTCCCAATAGTAATAAAAGTTCATACTCACATAATAAAAGTATGTGAATGCAAAATATGTGTTGAAATGCAGAAAGGCATAGGATATCACTGGGTATGGGAATGGGGGTTCTGGAAAGGGTTAGGGGACTCTGGGGTAGACTTGGTAAACTTGTAGGGGGTGAGGTTTCTGAAGGGGCTGGGATAGACTGTGGGGGATGGGGTCTCTGAAAGGGGGCTGGGGACTTTGCATGGGCACCATGGGAAACTAGAGGGTGTTGCAGGGATCGGGGGCACTTTGAGAGAAAGAGACAGTGTGGGACACGTTTGGAGGCACTATGGGAGCTGGGGGCTATGCCGTAGGCTGTGGGGCACTGCAGAATGTGGGTGGCACTTTGTAAGGTTGGAAAGTACTGGAGGAGGTTGGGGAGCACTGTGGGGGCTGAGGGGCAATGCAGTTCAGTATAGAAGGTTGGGAGGAACTGTGGGAGGTTAGAGAATCTGAAACTGACTGGAGGCCAAGTAGGAGGGAGACCACAGCCCAACAGCAGGCAACTCAGTGGTTGAGAACCACTAGCATGGACAGTACAGGAACATGTGCAACAATGTATTTGGTTTAATTGATTGAGTTTGGATACAATCTAAAATAATACCACCATTATATGGGCACTTTCACACTGATTCAATTCAAAGCTGCCAGTAAAACACCTATGCATAAATGGAGCATTATTGCTGCCCTTTTACAGCATTTGTGGTGCGGTTTTTAAAGTGGCTCAAAAACGCTTAGTGGGAGCGTTTTGAAGCATTTTTGAATGCAGTTCCCATTTATTTCAATGGGGAGGAGCTGGATTTTTTTCACCGCAATAGAAGCATTTTAAAGGGAAGCACTTTTCTGGAGTTTTTCAGGCGCTTTTTTAATGCAAAAGCACTTGAAAAAGCACTTGAAAAGTGTGAAAGCAGCCTAAAACCGCTTCCTGCATGTGCTGTCACATAGCTTGCAGAGTGCCCCCAAAGGCCTGAAACCTTAGGCGCTCTATAAAAAAAAATCGTATTCATCCCTTGCAATCAAATTTTGTTTGGCTTCCCTTGGGACCAAATATTTAGTATTGGCTACTTGGATGTCTATCATACTTATTGTTGAAAAATGAGAGGGGGTGTCACTTCAGGAACTGATTTTAGTCTTTGTATAAAAGGACGCCCCACATTCTACAGCTTTCAGGACACTGCACGGTATGTGACAGTACATGCAGTTACCGAGTGCCTGTTTTCCACATTCATTCATTTTTATGTGTCTGGAATTATGCTTTAATTACGGTCTTTAGATTAGCCTGGTGTTGGCAACTACCTATTTGCAGCATCCTAAAAATTATTTGTTGCAAATGAGCCATGTGTCAACAATATGTTGACCTCATAAAGCTGAACAACATAAAAAATGTTCTTTATAGCTGAGCCCACAGCATGGGGAGCATATTGAATGAGAAAATTAACCCTTTTATTTATGGATCTTTGAGCTTAGAGGAAAGAGTACCAAGTATGGACGATTACCCATTACCTGGGTAGACTGATATCTAATCAATTGCAATTTAATATCAAAGAGGACAAAGAAAACTCCAGTCATATCACCTTATTACATATATAGCGTACACAGCTATAGTAGTACGAGCAAGGCCATTCCTTAAAATATGTTACCTCTCAGTGCAGCTGATCTTCAGCATACTCTTTGCAACCACTTCCTTTTTTTCATGCATGTGCTCCGGAAATAGTTGCATGGCATTTCTCAGGGTGGGTATTCCCAAAGTGACAGCAGTGGACCATGCTTTGATAATGTTTATTAAAACAGCCTTTTGTACTCTCCATTAGAAGCCTATGTGACAGGATGACAATGCAGGAGCCCAACTGAGATAGGGACAGTGCTTTGTCAGCCTATAACAGGCAGGAGCATTATTTAACCACTTGCTTACTGGACACTTTTACACCCCTCCGGCCCAGGCCAAATTTCAGCTTTCACCGCTGTCGTACTTTGAATGACAATTGCGTGATTATGCAACACTGAACCCATATGAAATTTTTATCATTTTCTTCACACAAATAGAGATTTATTTTGGTGGTATTTAATAACCACTGGGTTTTCTTTATTTTTTGCTAAATAAACAAATACTGAAGACTGAACATTTTGAAAAATAAAAGATTAACTTTTTCATAGTTTGTTATAAAATTTTGCAAACAGGTAATTTTTCTCCTTCACTGATGTGGGCTGTTGAGGCTGCACTAATGGGCACTAATAGGCTGCACTGATGAGGCGGCACTGATGGGCACTAATAGGTGGCACTGATGAGGTGGCACTGGTGGGCACTGATGAGGAGATACTGATGGACACTGATGAGGCTGCACTGATAGGGGGCACTGATAGGTGATACTGCATGGGCGGCACAGTGGTGTAGTGGATAGCACTTCACACTACCTGCCTGGAGTTTGCATGTTCTCCCTGTGCCTGCGTGGGTTTCCTCCCACAGTCCAAAGACATGCTGGTAGGTTAATTGGATCCTGTCTAAATTGTCCCTAGTATGTATGAATGTGAGTTGGGGACCTTAAAGTGTAAGCTCCTTGAGGGAAATTGACGACGCTATATAAGTATCTGAAATAAATAAATAAAAATAAAATACTAACGAGGAGGCACTGATGGGCACTTATTAGCAGCACTGGTAGGCAACAATTGGCGGCACTGTTGGGACTGCACTGAATATCAGTGTACCTGTCCCTTTTAGAGAAGCCGGTTATCATCTCTCTTTTCCTCTAAGGTGTGCCGATAACCAGCTTCTATTTACATCCATGATCAGCTGTGATTGGACACTGCTGATCATGTTATAAAGAACCGCTGATTGGCTATTTACCTCAATCTGTGATCAGCATTGTCCTCCGAACACTGTGATCACAGAGCGCGTTGGCCTCCACCACAGGGGGCACACGGTGGTCACGATAATGGTAGGCCATCATATGAAGGCCTCCCAGAACTAACCAGCCATGCTGTAGCCATCATTAAGCTATAGCGCAGTCGTCAAGTTGATAAATGTAAATTGTATATTTTTTAATGGTATGTAAACGCTAAAGCCCCTTTCACACGGCTGTCCGATCAAGTCTGCCCGTCAGTTTTTCAGGCAGACCCGATCGGACCCTCCAGTCTCTTCTATAGAGCGACGGACACTCGCCACCTTCTAATCCAATCCTGTCTGCCAAAAACAGACGGAGGGTGGTCTGTTTCCATCTGATTGCCCTATAGAGGAGAAGAGGACTGTGTCTGTGTCTGCTCTGCATAGCACAGCAGACATGGACCTGTTATCAGCCTGCTCAGCAGGGATCAGCATAGAGAGCCCCGCTAAGTAAGTGGATTCCGCTTAGCGGAGGTGCCCATGTGAAAGGGGCCTAACAGTGAACTTCCCTTATGTGCAGATTGCCTCTGCTGCCCTAAAATCTCAAGCAGTATTATCCCTGTGTAGTTCTCCTCTGTGAACTACAGAACACCCTCCCCTATCTAAGGTGTTGTGTCCTAGGATTGAGAGATTAAGTGATGCCACCCAAAGACAAGAAGTGTGTTACTGGCAGGATCAGCAGATGGTAATAAAAAAAAAATCTAAAAAAAAAAAGGAGGAAAAGCCAGGATCTCTAATGACTGGTAAACTGTAATATACAACATTTTGTTTCTAGGGTTTACATACACGTTAAAAAAATGACTGTTGGAAATTATATTGACATGTTAAAGTGATTGGAAAGTCTTGTTTAAAAAAATAAATAAATAATAAAAAAAAAAAATTATACTTACCTCCTGCTCCTGGCTTCTCCCTCCTGTTGAGTGCCCCCACAGCAAGCAGCTTGCTATGAGGGTACCTGAGAAGAGTCACAGCTCCATATGTCCATTCAGACACAGAGCCCCGACCTGGCCCCGCCCCTCTCTCTTCTGATTGGTTAACTGACTTTGATTGACAGCCGTGGGTGCCAATGGTGCCACTGCTGTGTCTCAGACAATCAGGAGGAGAGTCCTGGACGGCTAAGACACTCGTGGACATTGCTGGACAGAGATGGGGCTCAGGTAAGTATTAGGGGGTGCTGGGGAGGCTGCTGCACACTGAAGGTTTTTTTATCTTAATGTATAGAATGCATTAAGATAAAAAAAGCTTCTCTCTTTACAACTCCTTTAAAGCCTATATCTGATTTGTTTTTCGATAAACTTAAACATATCTATGGTCAAAATGTAAAATCCTATATTCATTTCCACATTGTATATCAGTTATTTCCAGCCTAGTATTATTAATCTGAATGATTTAGACATTTGTAAATTTACAATGTGAAGATCCCCCACACGTTTACTTCCTTAAAGAAAAGCTTCAGTTAGTTCTGCAAAAATTTAAGCTATTTTCACACTGAGGCGCTTTACAGGCGATACAGCGCTAAAAATAGTGCCTGTATAGCGCCTGTAAAGACCCTCTCCCGTCTTTCCAGTGTAATAGCCCGAGTGCTTATACACTGGAACGGTGCGCTTGCAGGATAGTAAAAAAAGTCCTGCAAGTCGCATCTTTGCAGCACTGTAGGAGCGGTGTATACTCCGCTCCTAAAGTGCCCCTGCCTATTGAAAACAATGGGGCAGCGCCACCAAACTGTCTGCAAAGCGCCGCTGCAGCAGCGCTTTGCAGGCAGTTTTAACCCTTTTTCGGACGCTACAGGGGTTAAAACCGCCCCGCTACTGGCCGAATAGCGCCGCTAAAACGACGGTAAAGCAGCGCTAAAAATACTGTCTTTTAATAAACAGACACTCACCTGTCCAAGGATCTAGTGCCATCCTCACCCAGGCCGGTTCTTCACCTGTCTTTGGGTTCCCTCGCCAGCATGTTAAATGTGGGCAGCCGGCTGGGATTCCTTGCAGCTTCACAGGCGGATGCCCACTGTGCACGCGAAAATTGTCCTGTGCTTTGTGAATGGTCCTGCAGTCTTCTGGGACCTGTGACATGTCCCTGAAGGCTGCGGGCAGGGAGGGTTGGGGAAACTTCCACTCAGATCGACTAGGTAAATAAAACTAGGTAACCCCCCTCAAAAAAAAAAATATATTCCAAATATGGCAGGGGGAAGGAAGGGCAAAACTTCCCCGTTTGAGTGTAATTCTGCTTTAGATTCTGTGACTATGCCCTGTGAGTAGGCACAGCTGTGTCACACATTTCACAAAGACTGTCTTCTGAACTGCAGAGGTGTTGAGAGGAGGAGTATTGGGAGGCGGTGTCAGTACAAGAATCACTGCTTGCAGGCAGCAAGGTACCATGGGATATGTAGTCCTTACAAATGGAAAGCAAACATCATAAGAGATACTGCAAAGCATGCAGGGAATCCAGGAAGTTGTGAAAAGAGTTAGCCAATAGACGTGCAGAATTTACAACAAAGGAGATTACTCAAGTAAGAATATATCGGATTTGTCAAAAATCACTATTGTTTGTATTGTAATTACAAAGCTGATGTTATAAAATAAAAGTGGGCGCTGTGACCATAGATTTCCTTTGCCTATACTTCTGACTGATTAACAGAACCTCTGGTTGACTTACTGGTGTTTTCTACACTGATATCTTTTCCGAAAAACTTCATAATTTTCTTGCCCTCGATTTGAACTGGTGATTAAGAGTCAGAATTAAACAATGTTCTGTTTTCTGAACTATTTTCCTCTGGGCAAATATACATTTATGTGCCTTCATCTGGGCAATTAAAAAAGATTTTTTAGAAATGTTATGTCACCTTCTCCATCAAAAGGCCTGTTCCCTTGAGTTATGAAGTATTTTTCTCACTTCTCATCAGCAGTTTTGGCCTTGCTCCAAAATGTTTCCTTCACTGGAGGAATAATGTCTCTGTGCAGAATCACACACTGCTTGACTTTCTGCTCCAAAAATCACTTCCTTGTTCAGCTAACACATCAATCCTCATTGCCAACAAGTCCTATAACCTTGTTGTCTCATCACCGCTAAAGTATGTAAACCCTGATGTTATTTCTCTAAACTAACTTCTCTTCTTTATACAGAGCTGTGCTTTATTCAGCGGGTCTTAACCTCTCTTTTCCAGTCCGGCCTAGCTTTGATGCTATTTCTAGGTTGCACATTTTTTCATCCGGTACAGTGTAGCTCACAGTGGGTTATATTTACTTAATGAACAGAGTAATGTACTTAGTGAATACATGCAGCCTTTGTTCTTGCATTTTTTGCACACCTGTATTTACTGCCATGCAATATGTTCTCAACGAAAATGTAAAAATTTTCCTCAAGAGGTACCTCAATCATAGACTTTTACAGAGCAAGACAGATAGAAAAGGTATAAAAAGTAGGGATGCCAAATATTTTACTATTGCAAAAGAAAAAAAAAAGTAAGTGGTTGTGAAGGCTGAACATTTTGTATCCTTCATGCATTCAGTGTGCAGCTCCCCCTAATACTTACCTAAGCCTGATCTCGATCCAGAAATGTGCACGAGACCCAAGGCTCTCACGGGTCTCTTCCTACTGATTGGCTGAGATGCAGCTGCTAATTGCAGCCAGTAAGGGAGCAGGGGGGCGGGGCTGAGCCATGCTCTCTGTGCATTATGGACGCAGAGAGTGGGCTTGGGAGCAAGCAAGCACAATTGCCCCCACAGCAAGTGGCTTGCTATGGGGGCACTCGGCAAGGGGGAGGGGTCCAGAGCACCGGCAGGAGACCCAAAAAGAGGAAGATCAGGGCTGCTCTGTGCAAAACCACCCCAACTGTCCTGCAGAAAGTCCCGCACTCCAAGAGAGCAAGCCAGTCGCTCCCAGTTATTATATCTGCTCCCCAAGAATACTCCTTGCTTGATTTAATCCTGGTAGGCAGAGGCCTGACCAAGTAAGGCGTACAGTAACATTATAACTTTGCTCTCAAGAGGGATTCTTGCTCTCCATTGACCATCAAAAGCATTTGATTCTGTCTCTTTGCCTTATTTGTTAATGCTCATAGACTCCTGGGCATTCGAGCCCAACTTCCTTAATGTGCTTCAGATGTTATATTCCCAACTAATTGCTAAAGTTAAGTTGCATGGATGTCATTCGTGGCCTATCTGGAACTATAGGGGAACTAGGCAAAGTTGCCACTTGTCATCCTTAACTGAAACTGAGACTGAAACTCTGGCCATAGCCATCCTGGAGGACCTCAATATCAAGGGAGTATCCTGTGGGAATCAGACTCAAAAAATCCTTGTGACGATTCTGAGCAGGAGATTGACTTCTATTTTCTCATGAATTTAAGTATTGATCATGGGTTGGCCTCCCTTTATTGCATATCCCAATAATGTGTAAAACAATGAGGTTTGAATTCCATTGTTTGTACACAAAAGCCTGGGCACCGACTTGTCTGGTCTTCTCAGAGATATATGTGAAGATTAATATGTTCTGGCCTGCATAGATACAAGCTAAATGAAAATATATTCCTAATTACCATATTTTACAGCTATTAATGGAGATTTCACATAAACTCATAAGGCAACAGAGCCATAGGCTCTAATAGGTTTCAAAATATGTGGGATCGTGGCTCAGAGCATTGCGCCAGGTGTTACAACAGCATATGAATATTCGCTGTTGTGACACTGATCCTCAATGAGGCCAATAAGGAGTGGGTGTGAGACCCATTTTCTGATTGGCCGAAAAGAGAAGACTCCCGATTGGTTGCCGAGAAGGAGGGAGGAAACGGAAGCCAGAGCCATCACCCATGGAGAGCAGGAGAACAGGAGAGCCGCTGCTGCCGAGAGCCTAGGAGAAGTGCCGCATAGATGGGGTAAGTGCCCCAGTCTGTCCCACAGACTGACCGACCGGCAGATGGGGGGGTGGTACTGTTTGCTGCCCCCCTAAAGAAAATTACCACCGGCCACCACTGATTGGTAGACACATGTTGTAACAGAATTAATCCCCAACAATAGCAACAATGCAGGTTGGTTTTAAAGAAACACATTGGTTTTGCTTTTGCCCGTGAGAGTTTATTTATCTTCCATCTTAAAAAGAATTTATACCGTGTGCACTATGTCAGTTTTGTTTTGTTTGTGAGAGTGCTTGTAACATTGGAACCTTTGATGCTTGCTAGAATAAACAAGTAGTGAATCTGGGCAGGATGAGTGATATTCCTGTGATACTCATGCACCAAAGCATTTTGTTTTGGGGGGTTTATTCTCAGAAGGTGAGGATTTTTCCGAAAGGGAACATCAGGGTGGAGTCCTTTTTACACATTATTTCACTGGATAGCATTTTCATAGTAAACTCCATATATACATTTTAGTTTTTTAGGCATTTTTCAGTTTTTTGTTTATCTACACTTTGATGAAATTAGAGAAAATTGGATAGACACTTTATTTCACACATTTTTACTTTGTTCTTTTCTCACTAATGCCGCGTATAAACGAGCGGATTTTCCTTTAGAAAAATCTTGCATGGTTTTTCCGACGGAGTTCCGCTCAAGCTTGGCTTGCATACACATGGTCACACAAAAGTTCGCTGAACTTTCAACTGTCAAGAACGCGGTGACGTACAACACTATGACAAGCCAAGAAAATGAAGAATGCTTCCGAGCATGCATCAAATTGTTTCCGAGCATGTGTAGGAATTTTGCGCATCGGAAGTGCTACAGACGATCGGAATTTCCGATCGGAACTTTTTCCGACCAAAAAATGGCTCACTCTTTCCCCCCTACAGCTCACCCTCTCCCCCCTCTCCACAGTTCACCACCACCCTACCCCTCCACAGCCAGCTCACCCTCTCCACCCCCACATTTTACAATTCACATTAGCATGCGTAGCCCCCATCCAAAATTTCCCTTTTAACCTCTGTCAACGTGTCACCTCTGCAAACCCCCCATCCACAGCTTACACCCCCAGTCCGCAATCACCTCTGCACCCCATTCCACAGCTTATCTTTCCTCCCTCCACATTTTACTTCTGCAACCCTATGAACAGCTCACCCCAATCCACAGCTCTAACCCTTTACAACCCCTCAACTTCCACCCTACACAGATCTGACAGACAGCAGGCAGGGGGAAGCTGCCTCTAAAATCCCTCATTAATGCCGATAGTTGCATCATGTGCACTCGGTCCCAGGGCACCGATCAGTCAGCTGTGGAGCACATTCCCTGGATGCCGGCGCTAGCATACTGAAGCTGGTGGAGGAAGTGAATTGTATAGAAAACTTCCTCTACCGGCTAGGTCGCAGAGGAGAGGACTGCCTGAGGTGGCAGAACTGCGTTGTCACTACAGGACTCAGAGGGATGGTAAGAGACATGGGCCGCTAAGTGCATATAATAACTCTTCTATTACAGGGACTTGCAAGTACAATTTTTTTAAGATGTTAAAAGGGTCTCTTTAAAGTGAATTTGTGGCAGAGCTATGGCCAATCAAGTATTTGCTAGACATGTGCAATTCGTTTAGTTCCAAATTAGTTTTAAATATCCGAATTTTCAAATTTCAGATTTTTTTAGAATATTCAAAAATCCGAAAATTCAAAATTTTGGAAATTCGATAATCCAAAAATTCGAAATGTCAGAAATTCAAAATTCGAAAATCCGAAAGTCTGGAAATTCAAAAATTCGGAAATTCAGAAATCCAAAACTAACAATGAAAATCCGAAATTCAAAAGAACGAAAATCCAAAAATAAGAACGAAAATCAGAAAATTCAAAAACCCGAAAATCTGAAATCATAACTAGCTAATAATAACTTAACTAATACTAACTATTAAGTTATAGGTATTAGAATTTCCTTTCAAATTTGGCTTTTAGTGAACGTAATGAATACAAATTTATTCGAAGTTACAAATTATCCATAATAACGAATGCTGTATCTAAACGAATGGAACGTAACAAATTAATAATAATAAATAACAATAATAATAATAATAATACAAACATATTATTATTTATTATTATTTAGTTCCGTTCCATTTGTTTAGATGCGGCATTCTTTATTTCGGATAATTTGTAACTTCAGATAAGTTCGTATTCGTTTCGTTCACTAACAGCCAAATTTGAAAGGAGATTCCAATACCTATAATTTAATAGTTAGTTATTATTAGTTAGTTAGGTATTATTTCGAATTTTTGGATTTTTGGATTTTCGTTCATTCCAATTTTCAGATTTTTGAATTTTCGGATTTTCGAATTTCCGAATCTTCAAATTTCTGAATTTTCGATAAAATAATATATCCGCGCTTAGGCCAAAGGGGAAATTAGGTGTGCAGCCTAGCCTGCTAGGTCCCCAATAGGGGACTAGAGAGATAATAGTGCAAGTATGAGGGTAAATGGCACTACCTATATAATGAAAGGCGACAGACCCTGTTCACTTGTTAGGTGCTATGTGCCTCTATAGTGACTATGAATGTGCATATACCAATAGTGCATTCCTAATAAATTACCATTGTGCATGTGCTAATGTTGCAAAACTCACTAGGTTGCCAAATAAACTAGATATAAATAAATGTTTAGAAGTCATACAAAAACGTGATACTACAATAACAAAAATACAGGTATATGAAAATAAATAAATAAATCAAATAAAAATCAAATAAAAATAATAAATAGTCCCAAAAGTGTAAGACAAATATAAAATATTAAAAAATATATGAAACGACCCCAAAAAATTAATGTGCCAAGTCCAAAAAATACATTAAAAAAATCAATCCAACCAAAGTCTTATGTGATAGTTAAAGTGGGGTGCCCATTTAAAAAAAAAAATAAAAAATTAAAAATCAGCAGCTACAAATACTGCAGCTGCTGACTTTTAATCGGACACTTACCTGTCCCAGGGTCTAGCGATGCGGGGGATCAAAGCCCCGCTCGTCCCCCCCTCCACTCGGCGGCGCCGGCATTTTAACTGTGGGCGCCCGACTGTGGCTTCACAGCCGGACACCCACTGCGCATGTGCGAGCCGCACCGCGCGCCATCACTGGCCCCGCAATCATCTGGGACCGGTCACTTGTCCCAGATGATTGACAAGAGGGAGGGTGGAGAGGCAATTTCCCTTCCTGCGCCGAGGGAAGTGACGTCAGGCGCCCAGGCACCGAAGGAGGCAGACTACGAGGGACCCCCTAGCAACAGGCATTTAGAGGTGAGTAAAAAAATTTTTTCTCCAAATGTTTGTTTTTTTTATTTTTTAAGCACATTACTAATTTTTTTTCTTTTTTTGGGGTGGAACTCCACTTTAAGTGCTTGGTGACGATTAGGGATGAGCTTCGAGTTCGAGTCGAACTCATGTTCGACTCGAACATTGGCTGTTCGCAAGCTCGCCGAACAGCGAACAATTTGGGGTGTTCGCGGCAAATTCGAATGCCGCGGAACACCCTTTAAAAGTCTATGGGAGAAATCAAAAGTGCTAATTTTAAAGGCTTATATGCAAGTTATTGTCATAAAAAGTGTTTGGGGACCTGGGTCCTGCCCCAGGGGACATGGATCAATGCAAAAAAAAGTTTTAAAAACGGCCGTTTTTTCAGGAGCAGTGATTTTAATAATGCTTAAAGTCAAACAATAAAAGTGTAATATCCCTTTAAATTTCGTACCTGGGGGGTGTCTATAGTATGCCTGTAAAGGGGCGCATGTTTCCTGTGTTTAGAACAGTCTGACAGCAAAATGACATTTCGAAGGAAAAAAAGCCATTTAAAACTACCCGCGGCTATTGCATTGCCGACAATACACATAGAAGTTCATTGATATAAACGGCATGGGAATTCCCCACAGGGCAACCCCGAACCAAAATTTTTTTTAAAAAAATGACGTCGGAGACCCCCTAAATTCCATACCAGGCCCTTCAGGTCTGGTATGGATATTAAGGGGAACCCCGGCCAAAATTTAAAAAAAAAATGACGTGGGGTTCCCCCTAAATTCCATACCAGACCCTTCAGGTCTGGTATGGATTTTAAGGGGAACCCCGCGCCAAAAAAAAAATGGCGTGGGGTCCCCCCCAAAAATCCATACCAGACCCTTATCCGAGCACGCAACCTGGCAGGCCGCAGGAAAAGAGGGGGGGACGAGAGTGCGGCCCCCCCCCTCCTGAACCGTACCAGGCCACATGCCCTCAACATTGGGAGGGTGCTTTGGGGTAGCCCCCCAAAACACCTTGTCCCCATGTTGATGAGGACAAGGGCCTCATCCCCACAACCCTGGCCGGTGGTTGTGGGGGTCTGCGGGCGGGGGGCTTATCGGAATCTGGAAGCCCTCTTTAACAAGGGGACCCCCAGATCCCGCCCCCCCCCTGTGTGAAATGGTAAGGGGGTACTTACCCCTACCATTTCACTAAAAAACTGTCAAAAATGTTAAAAATGACAAGAGACAGTTTTTGACAATTCCTTTATTTAAATGCTTCTTCTTTCTTCCTTCATCTTCTTCTGGTTCTTCCTCCGCCGTTCTCGTCCAGCATCTCCTCCGCAGCGTCTTCTATCTTCTTCTCCTCGGGCCGCTCCGCACCCATGGCATGAGGGGAGGCTCCCGCTCTTCTCTTCATCTTCTTCTTCATCCTGTTCTCTTCTTCTCTTCTTCATTTTCTTCTCTGGGCCGCTCCGCGTTCATGCTGGCATGGAGGGAGGCTCCCGCTGTGTGACGGCGTCTCTTCGTCTGACGGCTCTTAAATAACGGGGGGCGGGGCCACCCGGTGACCCCGCCCCCCTCTGACGCACGGTGACTTGACGGGACTTCCCTGTGACGTCACGGGGAATGCCACAGGGAAGTCCCGTCATGTCCCGTGCGTTATTTAAGAGCCGTCAGACGAAGAGACGCCGTCACACAGCGGGAGCCTCCCTCCATGGCAGCATGGACGCGGAGCGGCCCGGAGAAGAAAATGAAGAAGAGAAGAAGAAAGAAGAGAAGAGGATGAAGAAGAAGATGAAGAGAAGAGTGGGAGCCTCTCCTCATGCCATGGGTGCGGAGCGGCCCGAGGAGAAGAAGATAGAAGACGCTGCGGAGGAGATGCTGGACGAGAACGCCAGAGGAAGAACCAGAAGAGCCAGAAGAACCAGAAGAAGATGAAGGAAGAAAGAAGAAGCATTTTAATAAAGGAATTGTCAAAAACTGTCTCTTGTCATTTTTAACATTTTTGACAGTTTTTTAGTGAAATGGTAGGGGTAAGTACCCCCTTACCATTTCACACAGGGGGGGCCGGGATCTGGGGGTCCCCTTGTTAAAGGGGGCTTCCAGATTCCGATAAGCCCCCTGCCCGCAGACCCCCACAACCACCGGCCAGGGTTGTGGGGGTGAGGCCCTTGTCCTCATCAACATGGGGACAAGGTGCTTTGGGGGGCTACCCCAAAGCACCCTCCCAATGTTGAGGGCATGTGGCCTGGTACGGTTCAGGAGGAGGGGGGCCGCACTCTCATCCCCCCCTCTTTTCCTGCGGCCTGCCAGGTTGCGTGCTTGGATAAGGGTCTGGTATGGATTTTTGGGGGGACCCCACACCGTTTTTTGTTTTTTTTTGGCGCGGGGTTCCCTTTAAAATCCATACCAGACCTGAAGGGTCTGGTATAAAATTTAGGGGGAACCCCACGTCATTTTTTTTTTTAATTTTGGCCGGGGTTCCCCTTAATATCCATACCAGACCTAAAGGGCCTTGTATGGAATTTAGGGGGACTCCCACATCATTTTTTTTTTAAATTTTGGTTCGGGGTTCCCCTTTGGGGAATTCCCATGCCGTTTATATCAATGAACTTCTATGTGTATTGTCGGCAATGCAATAGCCGCGGGTAGTTTTAAATGGGTTTTTTCCTTCAAAATGTCATTTTGCTGTCAGACTGTTCTAAACATGGGAAACATGCGCCCCTTTACAGGCATACTATAGACACCCCCCAGGTACGAAATTTAAAGGGATATTACACTTTTATTGTTTGGCTTTAAGCATTATTAAAATCACTGCTCCTGAAAAAACGGCCGTTTTTAAAACTTTTTTTTGCATTGATCCATGTCCCCTGGGGCAGGACCCGGGTCCCCAAACACTTTTTATGACAATACCTTGCATATTAGCCTTTAAAATGAGCACTTTTGATTATTCATGTTCGTGTCCCATAGACTTTAACGGTGTTCGCGTGTTCGAGCGAATTTTTTTCCTGTTCGCATGTTCTGGTGCGAACCGAACAGGGGGGTGTTCGGCTCATCCCTAGTGACGATACACAGGAACAAAATCCAGGTGACTTTTAAGTGCTTCCCCTCTTGGGTCCCCACTCACCAGCTCCGCTGCTCCAGTAACCCCTACAGGGGTATCTCGCATAGCATATAGGCTTGATGCACCGATCATGCAGCCAGGCTCCAACTTTACCAACCGGTATCCAGCTCCTATGGACCTTCCAAGGATATCCCGCAGCTGGATCAAATTGTGTGTGCAAAGGATCCTTCTCCAAGCCCAAATCAACCAGCTGTACTCCTCTCCTAATGCTCTCTCCAATATCCAGTATAGGTAAGGTTTTCATGCAAGGAATTAGATATGGGCTCCCATAGTGTAGTATTTAAATAAGGAAAAGTTTTTATTCCAAAGTTAAAACAGTAAAAAAAGGAAGACAAAAAAAGTCTAGTATTTACATATTCCCAAAACCCATCTCCCATTTCTCCCTACTATCTCCTCTCACTCATTCACAAGTTGTAAACAATTACATTTTGAAGCCTTTACACTCACTTTCACCATTCATGTCCCTTCAGCAGTTCAGTCTATGGCCGTAGACTTGTCACGTATTCCTGACATAAGTCACTGTTGCCAGCTAATAGAAAGCATCTACATAACCCATATAGTGATATAGGTTACCTGAAGAAGGATCCCTCCTCCTCTGCAAAGAACAAGAGAAAAAACTTGGGATCTGGAGCATCAACAATTAATTTATTAAGGTGTGCGTGAGGACACAAAGAGCCAGGTAGAGCGTCTGAAGCTCGGCTTTAACAAGCATTACATGAGCTTTAGCACTCGTTCACATTGGAGTGACTTGTCATGCAATTTGACAGGTCAATTTGCATGACAAGTCACACCCTATTGTCGGAAATTAACTTCAAATTGATGTGATGCTGACTTTGCAGTGACGCATTGATTTGAAAAAGTAGTTCCTTGGGAGGGGAAAAAATCTCTAACCCAATGTCCGAGTTTTGTGGACATCCAGCAGGGTGTGGAACCAGGTGCACACAGCCCTTATAATGTTGATCTGCTGAGAGATGCATGTGGAGTGGAGGGGAGTTTGAGCAGTAGCTGCCATTGAGAGAGAGTCTTTGTGTGGAGATAGTGCTGTGTGCATTAAGAAGCTCAAAGCTGTGTGCGTTAAAGGGATGGAGGCTGTGTGCATTAAGGAGCTCAGGTTGTGCACGTCCAAAAAGCTCAAGGCTGTGTGCATGGAATAGCCAGTGGTCCGGGAGACCAAACAAGCAGAGGTACTGCTGACCAGAGAGCCAGGTGGCTTGGTAATTTTCATTTGTATTTTGCTGGAAAAGAACCCCTGGAAAGCTTATGTTGGATTTATGTTTTGTTTTTGCCTTTTTTTTAACAAACATGGGCTACTAGTTCCTGTCTGCCATGGACTCAGTGTTAAAAATGCATTTACCACTGATGATCCCCCATGTCATAATACTTAAATAACAATACCTTGGCCGCAGGTTCACTTTATTTCTTATTTAGTAAGCAATGTTCAATGTTAGGCCAAGTCTTTAGCGTTTACTGGTTGAATAACAGTTCAATAGTTGCTCTGATATTGTTTATAAATATATTTCAGAATGTATTTGAATGGAAGGAGATCAGGATACCCTAATGCCCGTACACAAGATAGGATTTTCCGACAACAAATGTTGGATGTGAGCTTGTTGTCGGAAATTCCAATCGTGTGTACATAAGTCTGACGCACAAAAGTCCACGCATGCTCGGAATCAAGCAGAAGAGCCAGACTGGCTATTAAACTTCATTTTTCTCGGCTCGTCGTACGTGTTGTATGTCACCGCGTTCTTGACGTTCGGAATTTCCGACAACATTTGTGTGACCGTGTGTATGCAAGACAAGTTTGAGCCAAAATCCTTCGGAAAATAAATCCACGGTTTTGTTGTTGGAAAATCCTATCATGTGTACAGGGCATTGGGCTGCTAGCAGCAGTGTCACTTATCTGTACTCACTTTCTAATAAATATAGAGCAGTAGCATGCCAGTATCTCAAGCAAAGGTTCTTGTGACAGTCTTTGTCTAAGCTTACGAGAAGATTGACAGTGACGTGTTCTATGTTTTCTCCACTGTATTTCAGCTGCATCCACTTGAGTCTAAGTGGGCAGAGCTGTTACCTTTCGGCACATATTATTGGAGGGACGTTTTACAATATTGGAACACTCCATAAATGTCAGGGGATCCCAAATATTTATCAATTCACCAGCACAACCCACTGGAACACACCAACACTGACTTGGCTGGCTAATATTTTTTTTTGTAACTCAAAATATTAATCCATCTGGCAGAACCTACTGGAACACATCAACAGTGGCTGGTAGAAGCAATAAATACTAAGACCTTGGGGAAACCCTTTAACACTGGAGTTTCTCGAAAGCTTGGCAGGGCTACAGATAGCACTAAACCTACCATACTAAAGCAGTATTTAAAGGCAAACATTTATTTTTAATTGGATAAAGTGTGGAAAGGTTGCTGTCTGTGGTCTACTGAGGCGCTATCCCTTCATGCCCTCTCTCAGAAACAAAAGAAAGCAAGAGGAAATCTCTGAAAAGTGTCTACACGTAGTTCAAACAATTATGAATTACCAAAATCTTAATTAGTGGTACCTGCTTAGAAATATTTCTGTATTTTGCACACATTTCTGTGTACACATTCAATAAAAATGGCACTAAGCATAACATGCATACATTTCATCAGGCCTTTTTTTTTTTGGACTGAACATGGTGGAATTCCGTACCTCCTGCTCTGGCCCTCTGCTCCCCGCTCACCACTCCCACTTCTAAACACAGAAGCACAGCAGTTCTGTTTATCTGTTTATTTGTATGTGTAGTTGAGGAAGTTGTCAGCAAGCAGGGAGTTCTGGGTAGAATCTTAACAGGAAGTCAACCATCCACCATTCTTTTTAACACATTGCAAGAAGCAAGTCATGTATTTCTCTATCTATCGCCATCACCCCTTAGAGAACTTAAAAAGTACGTTTTTATTATCTCATCTTGTACTGTATATCGTTGTTTATGCAGTGTATGCTGTATTGTTTGCAACATTATACTTATTGAGGTCTATTTCTGTTATTTTGTAGTTTCACATGGCTTGTTCTAATAAAACTGAGATAAAACTAGGATAAGAGGGTTTAGCTATCTGCTCCTTGAGACAGAACAGGGGTTCTAACACTCACTTGGTTTCCCTCAAATGCCCACAATTAGAATAGGATTGTCTTGAGCTAGAATTTAGCTCAGTGCTCTAAATCAGTGCTTCTCAACCCTGTCCTCAAGTACCCCCAACAGGCCATGCTTGCAGGTTTTCATTCATCTTGCACATGCGCTTCAAATCAAATCACAGTCAATGGCTTGGTATTTTGGACAGCTATTTTGGCTAAGATAAATTCCCAAAACATGTCCTGTTGGGGGTACTTGAGGACTGAGGCTGAAACCCACTGCGCTAAAATGGAAAACTGAATACTTATCTCTCTGTAATTTTCCTTTCCTGGTGCCTATCCATGGCAGCATACGCACAATCCATGCATATGCTACCATGAAGGCACCAGGAAAGTAGCTTTTAGACAAATCACACCTTTTTTTGTTTTGCCATTCCAATCAGCCTAGTTAAGCCGCAGCTGGAAAATCTGTTGCATGAAAATTAACAAAACATAAAAAATTGCAAGAAATTTTATTGGTCAACAAAACAGGACTTGGAAAAGAGCAAGGAAAGCAAAAAACACATGTATGTTCATTTGAGACACTAACAGAATATGGTTTTGAGGTCTGACCATTTTGCAAAGGAAATCAACAGGAGTGCCCCCACAAACGGACATCTATTAAGGATTTAAACATTAATTAGTCATGACATTTTGAGGAAGATTTTGCAAAATAATGCAGCACAGACCATTAAATCAAAGTGAAACACCCTACAAATGACACACATTAACAATATCAAAAATATTTCTGTGGAAAATCCCCCCCCCCCCAAAAATACAATAAACCAAAGTAAAAAAAACTTGCTCTAAAACAAATCTGTTTTGCAAAGACATAAACAAAATACAAAGAGAAAACACATGTGTTCCAAACTCTATAAGGACACCCAAATGTACTCTCTTGCCAGCCACACACACAATCTTGCCTCTTTGCTGGGCAAGGTAAAGAATGCTATCTGCAAGCTTTATATAACATAGGTTTGCGTGCTAATGAGGCAACTGAAAACACATGCACAGTCCAGAAAACACACAAAATGCAAGTTCACCCAGTGTAGAGACTGAACTTCTAAGTGGGTACACCTGTTAAGGATGTCCTTAAATTACTAACCCAAAAAACACACTCTCTGAGCATGCCCAGAAACATCCAAGTGCTGTTCACACACAAAACTAATTAAAAAAAAGCTAAGTCCCTGAGCATGCCCAGACCAACCCAAATGCATTTCACACACCAAAAGGCACAGGAAAAAATCAAAGTCCCTGAGCATGCCCCGACCAACGCAAATGCATTTCACACATCAAAAGGCACAGGAAAAAATCCCAAACGAAAAAAATATTGTGCCCCTCCCAAACAATAACAAACCCCTAGCCAAACACATAGTAAGCCAGCCCATGAAAGGGAGGTGAATGCTTGGGTGCAGGAGGGGCTCAGGCACCCCAAAAGTCAACCACCTTTTTCCCATATTCAGGGGGACAAGGGCCTCTTCCACACAACCCTAGGCTGGGGTTGTGGGGGGCTGCAGACAGGGGGCTTAACAGAATGTGGAAAGCCCCTTTAAACTAGTGGGTACAAGGTGCTTTGTGGTTGGTATTGAGCTGAGCCCAACATGCCCAAAGGCAGCCACCTATGCTGAGTGCATGTGGCCTTGTATGGTTCAGGAGGGGGTTGGGCGATCACTCTTATCGCCCCTTTCGTAGCTGGCACTGTTGTATGCTCTGAAAAAGGATGTGGTTTGGATTGGTGAAGGCAGATCCCAGCCTTTGGAGAATGGAGTGGAGTTCCCCTTTAAAAGCAAAAGCTAGCCCATGGAAATCCAAGGGGTTAGAGGGGGAGACAAGAGCATTGTAGAATGGAGTGTGGAGTTCCCCTTTAAAAGCAAAAGTTAGCCGAAATAAATCATATGTATTAGAGGGGGAAGGTTAAATGCCCTTTTAGGGGGAGCTAGAGCAGCGAGAGTCTTTTTACATAATTTTAACAAGGTGCATGTCACATGTTGGCAACGTAACATGCTAACATGACCTGTGTGCAAATATGCTTAAAAAAAATACATAAAGGTGAACCAGCGTAAAAATGAAAATGGTAAGTTTAGAGGTGTGCCTGTTCAACCCACGCAATTGCATTTACGTTGCTTGACATTTACTAAGATTTTGGCCGCGCAGTGAATAAACGCATTTGAGCGAGCGCAAGAGCCGCTTGCGCATGTGCAGTTCTTACATTGATCTCGCGCAGTTCTAAACCTACTTGCAGGCACAGCAGGCTTGCTCTGAAAAAGTTACTTTCTTATTCTATTTTGGGCATATTTGTTACCTGGGCAGTTGTTAACAAACAGGAGCCAGAAGGAATGTCAGCCGAGCAAGTCTTCAACAGGAACGCAAGAGAAAGTCTCTGTGATGTTGACAAAGGCGAAGGCAGAGATCAAGTGAGTTGGACGACTTTAAGTAGGCAGGGCTGACGAGCAGAATCAACAATAGCTGGGTAACTGTGGAGAGAGATGGGAGCTGGCAATTAGCCAACAGCTGAGCAGCCAGCTCAGAGAAGGAAGGGCTGAGCCCAGCCCTGACAGGCACACAGATTGCAGTTTCCCGTGTGCCGAGATCGCTATAGTAAATGGGGGATTCGCGCTCTGTTTCCAGCGTACCGTTTTGTAAATAGGAAAAGATGCGATGCGCCTCTACTGATGGCACATGGCTTTCGTAAATCAGCCCCAGGGTGTTTTAACCATAAAGATAACAGTGAAAACCAAACAATGATCAATCGTCTAGTCCAGTGTTCTCCAAACTGTGACCCGGAACCCGGGTGCAGCCCTTTGCTTGCTTTCATCCGGCCCTTGGGGTATTATTCTCTCCACTGTCAGCAACAGTGGGGCGTAGTTCTTGCCACTGACCGACATTGGGGCACTATTCCTCCCACTGACACAAATGAAGGGGCACTATTCCTCCCATTTACACCAATGAAGGGCCACTATTCCTCCCATTGATATCAACTATGGGGCATTATTACTCCCCTAATACCAGTCATGGGGCATTGTTTTGTCCCTCTGACAGCAGGACATTTCCTACTCTCACTGGCTAAAGTGCGGCCTCCCTAAAGTTTGAAGGACAGAAAACTGGCCCTTTATTTAGAGAGTTTGGAGACCCCTGGTCTCGTCCAAAAACAAATATACACATAGCATAAGTGAGATAAAAAAGTTAATAGTCTCAAATTACAAGATTTTAGTAATAAGAATGATATCATTAGCAGTAATCAGCATGGATTCATGAAGAATCGTTCTTGCCAAACCAATCTATTAACCTTCTATGAGGAGGTGAGTTGCCATCTAGATAAAGGAAGGCCCGTAGACGTGGTGTATCTGGATTTTGCAAAAGCATTTGACACAGTTCCCCATAAACGTTTACTGTACAAAATAAGGTGTGTTGGCATGGACCATAGGGTGAGTACATGGATTGAAAACTGGCTACAAGGGCATGTTCAGAGGGTGGTGATAAATGGGGAGTACTCAGAATGGTCAGGGGTGGGTAGTGGGGTTCCCCAGGGTTCTGTGCTGGGACCAATCCTATTTAATTTGTTCATAAACGACCTGGAGGATGGGATAAACAGTTCAATCTCTGTATTTGCAGACGATACTAAGCTGAGCAGGGCAATAACTTCTCCGCAGGATGTGGAAATCTTGCAAAAAGACCTGAACAAATTAATGGGGTGGGCGACTACATGGCAAATGAGGTTCAATGTAGAAAAATGTAAAATAATGCATTTGGGTGGCAAAAATATGAATGCAATCTATACACTGGGGGGAGAACCTCTGGGGGAATCTAGGATGGACAAGGACCTGGGGGTCCTAGTGGATGATAGGCTCAGCAATGGCATGCAATGCCAAGCTGCTGCTAATAAAGCAAACAGAATATTGGCATGCATTAAAAGGGGATCAACTGCAGAGATAAAACGATAATTCTCCCGCTCTACAAGACTCTGGTCCGCCCGCACCTGGAGTATGCTGTCCAGTTCTGGGCACCAGTCCTCAGGAGGGACTGGAAATGGAGCGAGTACAAAGAAGGGCAACAAAGCTAATAAAGGGTCTGGAGGATCTTAGTTATGAGGAAAGGTTGCGAGCACTGAACTTATTCTCTCTGGAGAAGAGACGCTTGAGAGGGGATATGATTTCAATTTACAAATACTGTACTGGTGACCCCACAATAGGGATAAAACTTTTTCGCAGAAGAGAGTTTAATAAGACTCGTGGCCACTCATTACAATTAGAAGAAAAGAGGTTTAACCTTAAACTACGTAGAGGGTTCTTTACTGTAAGAGCGGCAAGGATGTGTAATTCCCTTCCACAGGCGGTGGTCTCAGCGGGGAGCATTGATAGCTTCAAGAAACTATTAGATAATCACCTGAATGACCGCAATATACAGGGATATGTAATGTAATACTGACACATGGTCACGCACATAGGTTGGACTTGATGGACTTGTGTCTTTTTTCAACCTCACCTACTATGTAACTATGTAACAAATATATGTAAAAACACAGCTGTGCTGGAAAAAGTCTTCTATTGAGCTTATACTGATATTCACTGAGTGCACCTTCACCCCCATAGAAAATTGACTCTTATGCCCTTTACACACGATCGGACATTAATCGGACATTCTGACAACAAAATCCATGGATTTTTTCCGACGGATGTTGGCTCAAACTTGTCTTGCATACACACGGTCACACAAAGTTGTCGGAATTTCCGAACGTCAAGAACGCAGTAACGTACAACAGGTACGATAAGCCGAGAAAATGAAGTTCAATAGCCAGTGCGGCTCTTCTGCTTAAATCCGAGCATGCGTGGCACTTTGTACGTCGGAATTGTGTACACACGATCGGAATTTGCGCAAACGGATTTTATTGTCGGAAAATTTAAGAACCAGATCTCAAATTTTGTGCAACGGAAATTCCGATGGAAACTGTCCGATGGAGCCTACACACGGTCGGAATTTCCAACAACAAGTTCCGATCGCACATTTTACATCGGAAAGTCCGACAGTGTGTACGCGGCATTACTGGAATTATTTGGCCCTATTAAATAGTCAATTTAGCCTGTAGATTGGAAACCCATGATGGGGAGATCCAGCAGATGAGGTATACTGGGAATCCAGTGGTAACTCACAAACTCCAGCAAGAATGGAATCAACACTGTCCACACATCTCCATGGTGTCTCTCAATCTCCAGTATAGATAGACTCAGAACCATCCATATATTTCCACGATGTTCACCATGAAATTACATTGAGGAAATCCGCATAGTGTAAAACTGCATAAAACTTTGAATTGTATAAAAACATACATAAAACTACTCACAATGTTGAAAATGGATAAGCGCATATATATAAAAGTATGTTCCCGGGCAGTACCATGACAACTACGTAAACAGTTTACAGAGTAGACCAGCATGGCGACAACACATTTGTTAGCTCCATCCTACGCGTTTCATCATAGCTGCCATCATTGGGGGAGTTTAATGCCCCTTCAAGATTCTCTTACTGTGCAATTTGGCCAAGCCCCCTATGCTGTTCAGCATGGGGGAGGGGCATGGTTGAGTTCCTGCACCTATTCTTTGAGAAAAAAAGCCCTGCATGTCATGTTCAGCTATCAATCATTGGATAGCAAATCATATTGCTGATCCCTGCCTTCCAACTAACTGAATCAGCTTTTCTTTAAACACTGGAGTCCTGAAGTTACCTACTGCCAGAACAACTGGCACATATAGTACATTAACTAATTGTAAAAGGAACTGCGGAATAAGGAGTGGCCAATAGCAACTAAATAGATTCAAAATTGTACTGTTTGTGTGGAGCAACACAGACAGACAATTCTTATCTAAAATACAGTATAAGACCATTTCTGCACGCCACAATCTTACACTGTATGTATATATATCCACATTTAGTTTGACTTTATTAATGGTAGAGTCATGCCCATATTAAGCAAAAGCATCTTTTATATTTCCAGAAGTAAAAAATTAAATAGTTATGTAGCAGCATCAAAGTCAATCAGGAGTTCTCAACCTTTTTTGCTCTGAGCCAAATAACTTTAGTAAATTAACTTTGGATCTTTCGTCTTATTTTATAATTAATAATGCATTTTGTTCTAATTACTTTACTGGTGAATATGATTGAAATATTCAGTTTCATTAAAAAGTAACTGCAAAGAAACTAAGTGCAGCACAAAATCATCTTAACTAACAATATATATATTAATTGGTAATATGGTGTAAGGAAAAAATAACCATTCCGGGAGCTATGTTGACCATATATAAACACAATAGGTGGTTTGATTAACAGGCTCTCTAAACATAAAGAGCCAACGAAAATAAAATTAGTTCCCCATTGTGCAGTGGCTTAGTGGTGGCAATTTGTCTCTGGAAACGTGTATTGTTTTAGACCCCTTTCACACTGAGCCGCCCCGGGCGTCTGCAACGCTTTACTGTCGTTTTAGTGTCGTTAAAACTGCCCCGCTAGCAGCCGACTAGCGCTGCTAAAGCGACGGTAAAGCAGCGCTAAATATAGCGCCGCTTTACCGCCGACGTCCACAACGCCCCAGTCTGAAAGTAGCCTTACTGTTTATTAACTCCATAAATTATTCCAGCCATCACAGCTCAAACCAATACTAACAACCAAATAATAAACTGTCCCCTTCATTTGAAGGGACTATAACCACACAACAGCTTTACCGTTGTTTTAGTGGCGCTATTCAGTCGCTAGCGGGGCGGTTTTAACCCCTGCTAGCGGCCGAAAAGGGGTTAAATCCGCCCGCAAAATGCCGCTGCAGCTGCGCCTTGCTGGCGCTATAGCAGCGCTGCCCCATTGTTTCAATGGGCAGGGGAGCTTCAAACAAGCTGCTGGCAGGACTTTTTCTGACGCCCTGCCAGCGCACCGCTCCTGTGTGAAAGCCCTCAGGCTTTCACATTGGAGAGACAGGAGCCACTGTTTCAGGACGCTTTGAAGGCGCTATTTTTAGCGCTATGGCACCTGCAAAGCGCCTCAGTGTGAAAGGGGTCTTACTGAGCATATTTGTACAAAACAGAAAAAAATATATGTGAAAGTAAAAAGTAGAAACAAAGCCTTTTTTCCTCAAATAAATATACCTTTTCCATACATTGTACCTGAGGACAAACTAACAGCGGCGGCCCGTCCATTAGGGGCGCCCAGGCTCCTCCCCCTCGCCACTCCCTATATGACTAATAGATGGATTCATGAATAGCATGAATCTATCCACGGCCACCGCTGCCACCCCCTATTCAGGCGTCTGGCCCCTTTCAGGACGCTGATCATCTGAATTACAGTGGCGGGGGTTGTTTTTTTGAAGCACCTGATAAGAGCCATAGGCTCTATAAGGCTTCAAAATATGTGGGATTGTGGCGCAGAGCATTGTGCCATGAGCCCACCCAGGTGTTACAACAGCGAATGAATATAGCCAAAGCCGGCACCCGTGGAGAGCAGGAGAACGGGAGAGCTGTTGCCGCCGAGAGCCCAAGAGAGCCGCTGCATAGATGGGGTAAGTGCACCAGTCCTGCCCGCCGACCGACCGAGGGGGGAAAGGGTGGTACTGTTTTCCGCCCCCCCCCCCCCCCCGCAAAGAAAATTGCCACCTGCCGCCACTGCAAACTAATAAGTGTATATAAAAGAAGATGTTGTTTGCACTACTAAAGTTTTGACAAATAAAATAAAGACAGATGATAAAAGAGCTGCTCATCTCTTACCATAAATAGACAAAAACAGGTAAGATATTTATGCCCATTCTCCAAGTCACTCCAGTTCCTGGACCCACTGCGACTCTCATCCGACATGGTAATGCACAAGTCCACTACCTCCCCACAATACATTAATATAACAACAGTATTAGGATGAATAAATAAAAAATGTACAACAAAATGAAATTTAAAGCTGAACTCCAGGTTTAGAAAGTATTGTCTAAATATAACGGGAATGTGTATTTATTTCTTGAATCTTGATGTGCTTTGTGTATTTTTTCCAGATCTGTGCAGTGTTCCAGTGTGAAACTTTGCTGTGCGGAACTTCCTGTACTAAAGACTGGTCATTGCTACTCTCTCTCCTTCTGCAGGGTGACTATTCTTGTCTCCGCCCCCTCCCATGGTTTTCTGCAGGCAGTCTGTAGTAGGTGGGTCTGTTGGGTCACTCCTCCCAGATCTGCTCATGTACAGCAAAGTAATGATGTCACTGCTAATTTTTCATGGTAATTTCTGGGCTTGCAAAAACATATGGTGCTCACAAAGTAGATTTATATATTTTGTGATTATTGGGGAATATAGTGAAATGAACATTTTTGTGCCCAGAGTTCAGCTTTAATGGCTACTGCCCAATACTGGGATTAAATAAAACACATTTGTTGGATAACCAACTTTGAAGATTTAAATCCTTTGAAGTCCAGTTTGCGTGTGATCTTCCCACTGGAAGAATAAAGCCAATGACAGGTCAGAATATCTTGAACTTTTTCTTGTGTAACGTCTGCCCAGTAACATTTACTGCATCTACTAATAAAACAGAGACAACAGAAACCCCAAGTACAAACACAATACCTAAAAAATATTACCTTAAAGTAAAGTCCAAGGTTCAGTGTTGGGACCCTTGCTTTTTAATACATTTATAAATTACATATTGGCTGGGATGAAAAGTATATTTTCAGTCTTTGCAGATGCCACCAAGCTATGCAATGAAATAACGTCCTTACAACTTACAAGCCAACCTCAATGCACTGTTTAATTGGGCAACTATGTGGCAAATGAGATTTAATGTTGATAAATGTAAATTTATGTACTTGGGGGCTAAGAATATGCATGCATTATACATACTAGGGGGAGTACAATTGGGGGAGTCAATGGTGGAGAAGGGTCTGGGAGTTCTGGTAAGCTTAATAACAGCATTCAATGCCAAGCTGTAGTTTCAAAAGCCAGCAAAGTCCATTCTTGTATTAAGAGAGGTATAGACTCCAGAGGCATGATTTGCCCCTGTACAATTCATAAGTAAGCCCTCATCTGGAATCTACAATTCAGTTTTGGGCACCGATTAACAAAAAGGATACTGGGATACTGGAGAAAGTGCAGAGAAGGGCAACCAAACTGATAATAGGCATGGAGGAACTCAGCTAGTATGAGGAAAGATTAGAGGAACTGAATTTATTCTCTCTTGAGAAAAGGAGATTGAGGGGGGATATGGTCAACATGTATAAATACATAAGTGGTCTATATAGAATGTGTGGGAATACATGCATTCAAACACGTGCTTTCCAGTGTGATCTAGCCTTTAGGGTAGCGCTTCTATCTATGTAGGAGCAATGGAGACATCTTTGGACAGCACCATTGTCTGGAGAGGGTAATGTTAGATGGACTAGTAGATTAAGATGGATTTTACATAAATGAATAACATAATAAAGTTAAACTCCAGCTAAGACTTTTAGGGGAGATTTAGACTTTTAGGGTAAATTTCTCCCTTGCTTCTGAAGCCAGATCTGTGCTCAGATTGTGCTCCAGAGGCTACTGACTGGTGGTGAGTAAGCGATGCAACAGCTCCTTACTGCCTGTTTTAAACACGCCACAAATGCAGCCATAAAGCATCACAGACATGGCATGTAAATATTCCCATCTGCTGCCTACTGCAGCTTAAGGAGGGGGCACGATTGGCAGGTGTCAAAAATGCATGTTTGAGCAACCAGAAGTCTTAATGAAGACTAAAAGCAGTTACACCAACACTTTTTGGGAACAAAGATTTTCACCAAGGCTGGGTTCACACATATGCGTATTGGTTGTGGGTTTCCCCGCATCCAATTTGCATGACAGGAAAGGGTGACCGGCTCTCAATAGAGCGGTTCACACAGCTCCAGGAAGGCCTCGGTCCGCATTGAAGAAGGTTCCTGTGCGTCCTCTGATTCAGGTGTGAATTCAGGCAAAAATTCAAACCTGATTTGCACCTAAATCGGGTGAACAGGGACACACCGGACCCCATACTGTGAGCTGCGGCCACAGCATATGTGAACGGAGTCTTAATGAATAAAATCAAAATGTTGTAAGCACCCCTGTCAGTGTTCAAGTGGAACCAAACTCACAGAAAAGCTCACCTCCTCATTCCAGCGATGTGGCAGTTAAATTCTTTGCTGACTGCTGTCATCATTTTAGACCTTAAAATTACAGTAGAGGAGGATCAGTTTACCACTTCTACTTTTTTCAAAGCTACCGACAGGAACTCATATATTCCTGTCCATAGCTGCCGCCATGATCCATGGCTTCGATCAGTTCCAAAAAGACAGTTTATGCGGCTAAAACGCAACTGTACAGATAATGAAGAGTTTTTACTACAGGCACAGACTCTAACAAATAGGTTCATAGAGAAGGGCTACTCAAGTGACTCTCTAATAAACGACTCTTGACAAGATCATACTTATGGAGAGAGCTGATCTATTGAGGTAAAGGTCCCAACGTGAAGATAGAGTATCCACTGTTCCCTATTCTGTGCAACATATGAGCATAAAAAAGCTGATTAACAAACATTGACACATTTTGGGTAGTGATCAGGTTTTAAATACAGTATTACCTGGAAAACCTCAGGTTATCTACAAGAGAGCCCCTTCTCTTAAGGACAGAGTGGCACCCAGTATTCTTAACCCCCCCGTCCATCAAGGGTTTTTTTTTTCAGAACCTCACTGGTTTTTACCAGTGTAGGAAGTGCCGTGTGTGTTCCTTAAATAGAGAGAAGAACTCAAAAGTTTCCTTCATCCAGTACATCGATGGAATATGAAATTAGACCTTTCTTCACATGTTCGACCGAGGAGCTTGTCTACCTGCTCCAATGTCCTTGCGGGCTTCAATATGTGGGCAGGACCAAAAGACCCCTTTCGGTGAGGTTAAACGAGTACAGTATATACCAATCTAATGGCTTCTCTAAACATTCGGTTTCTAAACACTATTCAGTGGCCCATAATAAAGACCCTTCAAAAACTCTATTTTTAGGTGTAGACAAATATTGCCCGCACTGGGTTAGAAGCTCTCTGGTTAGAGGCATATCCAAGCTTGAGATGTCATGGATACATAAGATTAAAAGTTATGTCCCATTTGGATTAAATGTTGACGTAGATGTGAATGCATTTATTGATAATTCATAGATGTGGGTTTGTGTGAAATGATTTTTTTCTTTAGTGGCAACACCTTCTGCGATGGGCATAACATTTTCCATCAACTTCCGAGTGGGATATTTCTTTTCTTTAAACCTTTTCTCCCTTTTCCTTGCTCGTATCCGCTTTTATATATATAGTTTTTATATATATTTTTATATACATATCTTTATATACTTTTAGTGTACATTTACCCCTTTATGATGGGTTGGCTAGGGAGGCAGATCAGGTAATGCTACCTTTGGTGGCACCCGATGACTGTCTTAATACATCAAGCCATTTTTTCTTTTATACGAATGGCGAATAATCCTTCAGATAATTTTTCGCATGTTTGGTCAAGTTTGTTTATAAATGATATTTTTTAGGTTATCCTCCTTTCCTTGTTCTCTTCCTCGGGACTATTATCCATTTTTAAATCCATTTTTATACTTCATTTCTAACACAGATAAATTTCCATATTGGCGGTGGTCAGTTTTTTCCAGTTTCCAATATGGCGGTTTGGGTTCCGCCACTCAAGTCTCAGATTGAGGCGTGGTTTTGTCTGTATAGTATATAGTGCGATGAGTCAGTGCATCACCCGTGCCCCAGGACGACATCAGATTGTAACGAAACGCGCGTTGGGAGGAGTAGCGTGCTGACGTCATTGCGCTGTGTACCTTAGTGGACGGGTGTTCGCTTGCTGGCCGACTTTTATAATCCTTGCAACTTTATCTCTTACTACGTGTAAGTGCAATTTTTTTTTTTATTGTGATAAATGTTTATAGTACAATTTACACTATGCTGAGCTCCTCTTTATTTTGGATTATCTTCTGGTCCTCAATCGAGACCATTGAATGATCAAGGCCCCTTGGCTGTTTGCAGTGTGTTCCTGCTTCATTGTATCAAGCTATTGGGAGCCGTCATCGCCATTTCTTTGGATCAAGGCCCTGACGGGGTTAACAGCCGCAAGCCCGTTTTAGCTTGCCTCTGGTAAGCACGCATTCTATGTGGTGGAGGAGCACGAGTTTGTGGTGTTGTCACAAGTTATGCCAAGACTTCACATGTGTGGCTATGTCTTATGGACTAATCTATAATATTACTTTGTGGTGTTGGGAGTAATCCCAAGATTTATGCACATTGTTTGCAATCTTTGTGTTTCATTAATTTATGGTTAACACGTTTTCTAATTTAGCGCAGCTCCATTTTATTATTTCTGCTGTCATCTTCTCCCTGGCCACTTCACTGTGCCAGGTTTTCACTTTCTTGATTGTCAGGTCGGGGATTGACATTATCCCACACATGTGCATGGGAGTCCGTCATTTCCACACAGCTGGAGTGTGACATGGATGCACACTGTGCATACATGTACAGCTCAGTGTGCATTCAACAGAAGACTGCGAGCAGGCAAGTGTTTGTTATTGCAGAAGAGACATAGCATATCTCTTCTGCAATAAAGGGCTGCCTGTTCACAGTTTTTTACTGGTTCAGTTTAGTTTTGCTTTAAATGGTTTGTGTCAACACCCTAACTGACACCCAAAAAACAAAGACTGCTTTGTTAATGCTAGTTACATACTACATATATGTCATTTTTTATTTTGCCTTTAGTAACACTTTAATTTCTCACTTTATGACAGGCTTAGTTTTAGATAGGGTTGAATCCAGTACAGCAATGTACTTTCCTATACAATGTCCTTTTATAATCCTTTCTTATCTCTGTTTCACCTTCTGCAATTTATGACACCAACATAATCTATAGCTTAATGATTCTCTAATATCATGGTATATAGATAAGACACAGTGTACCGAACACACCTGTCTACCCATTTATTATCTGCACCTTGCATACATAATTACTTCATTACCTGTGGGCAAGATGAGCCATACACAGTTAAACATTACACATCGACCTGTGAATTTCCCTATATCAATTATCTTACATGCATGGTAACTTAGTTATAACCTCTTTTTATCTAACCTAAATATTATGTTTATCAAGCCATACAAATAAAAAAAAGCATTTAAGAGTGTCACAAGATCGCCCTGCTGTTATCCAAACAATCACACAATGTTCCACTTCTAGCTCTGTGTATGCACAAGGACAAGGAAACGGAACACTGCAAATGCCAAACTTATACCTATTCTATGTACTTAGCTTGCCACAGTTTTTGTTTTCCCTGGCAGCTTTTTCGATACCGACTCAAATGTACAAGAAATGTGTTTCACATCAGGATGAAACTATCAATTACTTGGAAGCAGAGAAGAGCAGTGTTCATCCTCAACAAAGCTGCCAGATTTGTAGCTAAAATCCCAAAGTGATGAATTAATTCTAATAAAAGAATAAATACAGCACTGGGCAATTATAGTCTGGGTTGCAGCTCCCCCTGCGACCATACCAGGGAATGGAAATACTCTGCAAGCTATTCCCTTTTAGTGCAGCCTTATCTAACAACTTGTCTGTATGAATGTTTTGGAAAGCCAACTGGTGGATAGAATTGCCAGGGGCCCCTGAGCAATCATGCTCCTGAGGGTATATTGCGTACCTGTAAGTCCTAATGTCATGGTACCACTCCAGCCAAAATCTTAAACTCAGACAGCATCTACAGTTTGGCTGAAAGCTCTTCACACTTGTCCACTTAGCTTTTATTTGCATTCACTACACCTTATTGATTCTATTAGGTCTTCCCTGTCATGAATTCTAGTGATGGTGTGACCAGCACCAACGGATCCAGTCTCATGTCACAGCCTAAAGGAGAACCAAAAGGTAAAGCTTTGCTTTTCATTTTGGATAAAGTAGGCAATAGTCATACCCCCGTTCAGGTTTTTTTTTTTTTTTTGCCATATGTGCCTTATTGGGAAGATTTCCCTTCACATCCTGCCCCATAGCCCGAACAGGAAGTTAGAGGATAACCGTTCAAAGTGTGAGAATCCTGGTTTTCGACAGGGTTGCCAGAGCTAGTGTCCCCTTTGGGAGATTTTCCCTCAATTCCTGTTCTGACAACCTAAATCTCGGGATTTTCTTTCACTTGCATTCTTTTTGAGAACAGTAAACAAATAGAGAGAGTGAGTCTCCCTTTAGGGGGATACAGACAGCATTAAATACCAGACAGGTGTTCTAACTGCTCTCTACACCATCCAAAATTAAGAAAAGAAAGTTTTGGCTTTAGTTATACTTTAAGTTCTTATAATTTAAGTAATATCTAAGTATTTACTATTGAAGTGGAAGCAAACCCTCCTATTGTTTTCAGCCAAGGAAGCAGCCATTTTGGCCTCTGTTTAATCTTCAACTGCTATGATGCTGCACATGTGATCAGTTATGACACCAGCCATTGGATGGTTTGGCAGTTTGGTTGTGTCAGAAACCATGAATCAGACTGAGACACAGGTACAGTTAAATCACACTTGTTTAATATTAATAATAATAATAAAGGTAAACATAGTCAAAACATAGCAAGAGTTCACTAACCGGAATGGAAAGTCAGATAAGCCAAAACGTCAGGGAGCCAGAGATGAGCATAGTAGAACAGCAAGCAGGATCTGGAACCAGAAGGAATGTCAGCCAAGCAAGTCTTTAACAGGAACACAGTAGAGCATCACTAGAGATGTGACCAAGGCGAAGGCAGAGATCATCTGGGCTGGACAGCTTAAGTAGGCAGGACTGACGAGCAGGATATCATCAACAGATGAGTCACTGTGGAGAGAAAGGAGCTGGAAATGATCCGACAGCTGAGCGGCCAGCTTTGAGAAGGAAGGGCTGAGCCCAGCCCTGACAGGTTGAGAGTACAACCAATGTGACAGTTGCATTCCTGGCACATGCCGGAAATGCAGCTCTTTTTTTTTAACTGTTAAATCAATGGGTTACTGCCACTTTAAGTAATATCTATGTACAGTTGTGTTCATAAGCTTCCATACACTGGCAGAATTTATGATTTCTTGGCCATTTTTCAGAGAATATGAATGATAACACAAAAACTTTTCTTTCACACATGGTTAGTGTTTGGCTGAAGCCATTTATTATCAATCAACTGTGTTTACTCTTTTTAAATCATAATGACAACAGAAACTACCCAAATGACCCTAATCAAAAGTTTAAATACCCTGATGATTTGGCCTGATAATATGCACAAAAGTTGACACAAAAAGGTTTGAATTGCTATTAAAGGTAACCATCCTCACCTGTGATCTGTTTGCTTGTAATTAGTGTGTGTGTATAAAAGGTCAATGAGTTTCTGGACTCATGAAAGACCCTTGCATCCTTTATACAGTGCTGCACTGACGTTTCTGGATTCTGAGTCATGGGGAAAGCAAAAAAATTGTCAAAGGATCTGCGGGAAAAGGTAGTTGAACTGTATAAAACAGGAAAAGGGATTGGCTGTTTCAAGATGCACAAAAAGGAGGCACTTGAAGAACGATGGGTTGCATGGTCGAGTCGCCAGAAGAAAGCCATTACTACGCAAATTCCACAAAGTATCCAGCTTACAATACGCCAAACAGAACAGAGACAAGCCTCAAACCTTCTGGCACAAAGTCATTTGGAGTGATGAGACCAAAATTGAGCTTTTTGGCCACAACCATAAACGCTACATTTGGAGAGTCAACAAGGCCTATGATGAAAGGTACACCATTCCTACTGTGAAACATGGAGGTAGATCGCTGATGTTTTGGGGATGTGTGAGCTACAAAGGCACAGGAAATTTGGTCAAAATTGATGGCAAGATGAATGCAGTATGTTATCAAAAAATACTGGAGGAACATTTGCATTCATCAGCCAGGAAGCTGCGCATGGGACGTACATGGACATTCCAACATGATAATGATCCAAAGCACAAGGCCCAGTCCACCTGTCATTGGCTACAGCAGAATAAAGTGAAGGTTCTGGAGTGGCCATCTCAGTCTTCTGACCTCAATATCATTGAGCTACTCAAAACGTGCAGTTCATGCAAGACAGCCCAAGAATTTACAGGAACTGGAGGCTTTTTGCCAAGAGCCACTAGGCAGCTTTACCATCTGAGAAGATAAAGAGCCTCGTCCACAAATGCCACAAAATACACAGTACAGTATTAAGAACTGGGGTATGTAAACTTTTAATCAGGGTCATTTGGGTAGTTTCTGTTGTCATGATTTAAAAAAGAGTAAACACAGTTGATTGATAACAAATGGCTTCAGCCAAACACTAACCATGAGTGAAAGAAAAGTTTTTGTGCTATCATTCATATTCTCTGAAAAATGGCCAAGAAATCATACATTCTGCCAGGGTATGTAAACTTATGAGCACAACTGTATTTACTATAAAACACACACTGACCTGTGCCTTGCACAGCAGGATAAAGGCGGGAGGCCACCAAAAGGGCAAAACATTTCCAATATATGCTTACACCACCACATATATTGGCTATGTCTGCCCACCTCAGAAATTCCAAAGAAAATTCAACCAAGAAAATCCTCAAGGTTCTTTTTACATTTATAACGGTATAGTAAGAAATTGCAAAATTTTGAAAAGGTTTGCCAGGTTTTTAACCTTTTCAAAATGTTTCAATTCCAGAAGACGTAAATGGAACAGAAACAAATGTACTGTAAATGTACTCATTTTTAGGGGGGTATTTGTCTCCCAGTTGTGTTTCTGCATTGTTACCCTCTCATATGCATCCCTAAAAGCCAACATCGGAAAGCCAATCTGGGGGGAAATGATGTGCAGAAGATGCTGGAGCAAGTGCTTGTAGACAATGGCTGAAAGAGGCTGGGGGAGATCAGCAGTACTCAGTTGCAAGGAGGTGGTTTATGGTACAAAGTGCTTTAACAAACTAAGGGTCTGTGTGGACAGCCTTTGGACTTGTGTTGATGGCCTCAGTTTGACATCTGAGATCATTCAGAATTCATTAACAGTTGCATTTAAAAGAGAAGTACCGGTATGTTTTTTTTTTTCAATAAGCATACTTAGGTGGATGCAGCATTGGTTTGATGCTGCACCTGTCCTCCGCCTGCTCCAATGCTGAGAACTGAGCGATCAAACACCGCTGATCACTCGGTTCTCACAGCTATCTGAGCTTCTCTGCTCTGCCCCCGGTGCTCACTGTAGCGCTGGGCTGAGGAGGGGGTGGAAGCGGTGGGCTCAGGCTCTCAGTGACTCGCTGAGAGGCTGAGCCGGGTGCTGGTCCAGGCATGTAGGCTAATCCCGACCATATTGTCGTGATCTTTCCCAAGTCTGGACCCGCTCTGTGACGTCAGCCGACAGTGGACTCCAGCCGTGTAGTCTGCTGAAAACAGATTACGGGAGTACAGAAAGAATTGCACTCCTGTGATCGGAAGGAGAAGTATAGTCAAACGAGCTTTGGCTGTACTTCTTCTTTAACGTGCAGATGGATGGGACTAGAGACAGAACTTGGATATAAGTGCAATTAAATAATAGACTATGAAACTATAACAAATGGTATGAACTGGTATGAACTGGTCGCAGCCCTTTGTTGGTAATAATGACATAATAAATATTGTTTATACATAGCAACTATTAATTAATTAAACAATATACTCTATAACTTAAAGCTACTTTCACACTGAGGCGCTTTACAGGCGCTACAGCGCTAAAAATAGCACCGCTCCTAAAGCCCCCCTTCCCATTGAAAACAATAGGGCAGCACTGCAAACCAGCCAGCAAAGTTAAACCCGCCCCGCTAGCAGCCGAGTAACGCCGCTAAAATGACAAGAAAGTGGCGCTAAATATAGCGCCGTTTTACCGCTGATGCCCACAACGCCCCAGTCTGAAAGTAGCCTTACTGTTTATTAACTCCATAAATGAATCCAGCCATCACAGGTCAAACTAATACTAATAACCAAATAATGAACTGTCACCTTCAGTTGAAGGGACTGTAACCACACAACAGCAGGCTGCAAGAGTTGGGTGGAAGGGTGTGTCATCTTTAGCTGTCACTCCCGCTCTCACATCTAACTACTTTTTTTCTCTCCTATATATAGGCTCTCTTCAGGTCACCTGACCCAACAGTCGAATACTCCAGAAGGAATAGGGGGGTGTTTTTCAAAGTGATTTCCCAATCCAATAAATCATGGAGACATGGCTGGATGGGTTTGATGAGTTTGCTTTGAACATTAAAAATAAATTAAATCGAGCTTTTGGTTTGTAGTGCTAAGGAGCAGCGTAGTTCTGCTTTGAATCTACTTTAACCTTTGCCTAAGGCAGCATGACTTCTGATAGCCATGGACATGAATGACTACAAGCAGTGAGCTCCCTGCCTAAAATATAACTAGAGGGAAACCATTTTTTTTGTATTTCAGATAGCGTAAGGGAGGGTCATAATCCCTGTCAGAATTATTTTTGCAAGCTGCATCCCATTGGTGAGATTTCCTTTCACATTCAGTCTTGTAGCGAAAACAGAAAGTGAGAGGAAATCCCCTTGAAGCGACTGAATCCTTGGTTGTCACCAGAACTAGCGTCCACTCTGTTCCTGTTCTGGGGACACCCACATATTTGGGGTTTTGTTTTACTTTTACTTTCTGTAATAATGGTACAGGGCAATTAGAGAGGATGAATCTCTTGGGGGATACAGACAGCTATAAAAACCGGTGTTCCGATCCCTCATGCATCTATCCACAAAAAAAAAATGCCTTTAGTCATACTTTAATGTATGTGGATCCCTCTGTGCAATCATTATAGCCCCCCATGTTATATAGGGCACCTGTAGAGCAGCACCAGCTACACAAGCAATAGCCACACACAAAGACAACATGCAAAGGTGTGTGACCTCTTGGAATATAGAGAAAGAAATAAGGTTACATTAAAAATAGATGAATGCTTGCTGAGGTTGACGTTTTCTTTAACATTTGATTACATATAGTATATACTGTAAATCGTATACTGCATATAGTAGCTGGTAGAATGTTATTTTCTGAGTACTTCAAGGTAATATCTGCACATACCGCAAACATCTCTCTGCTTTTCTCTGACAATAAAGAAGAAAGGTCTTTAGTGTGTGCGTTTAGCAGCAGTCATGCTGAACCCAGCTCTTTTATTAATAAAGCCACAGATATATAAGTGAAGTATATAAAGTCCCCCATTAGGCTAATATATTTTCTGTTTCTGCTTAGAGTGAGTTTTATTACCTTCCTCACAGAAACCGAAAAAAGTAATGATTGAAATACATGTAAATCGACCAAATGTTGGTAAAGAACATGATAGAGAATTAATGTCTTCTATAAACAGAAGAGCAGCACTTGTTAGAGTAGAACAAGATGTTCCAAGTTTGGCTGAAAAATATAGCTGTAAATACATTGCGTGCAATTGACTTCTTTAAATCGGGTTTCTGCTTAGACTCACCTCTTCGGGAAAATCATGTCCATCTTCACTTATTTATATATTTCCATCCATCCATCAATTTATTTGTCCAGAATTATTGGGAATGACAGTTTTCCTATGATCAGTCAGTAGAGTTGTGTATCAATATGATGGGTCAAAAGTACAAATGACCTATTGATTTTACTTAGTGAGTAAAAATTGCATCTATTTCTGCTATACTTGTCAAATTAAAGGGAACAATATGCTGCAAAGTGCTGAAAAGTTTAGCCGTATCTGATCATTACAAAAGCCCAAAGTATATGTACACTCATTTACTAAAATCTCATATAAGTTTTAACATGTTAAAGCCCAACTACAGGCACTTTTTTAAAATGTGGCCCCAGGAGGTGTAGAATAAAAAAGAGAACCTCTGACTGCAACATTCACCTCCACTTTGGCACCGTCCCCTGCATTATTTCCTTTCCATCACTAGATGTCGCCAGACTTTCAGGTTGAATGATGCTCAGTCAGCATCATTCAACCCAGAAGATTGAGGACATGCTGTGAGTGAGGGCATTAAGAGCATGCCACAATCTGCAATTATGTACAATGATGCAGAGAGCTGCACTTCAACACTGTTTTCTGCATTATTGATAACTATGTAGTGCCAGAAAAGAGGACCCTGCAGGTCATGTGACTAGTGGAGAGTGGAGGGGGCACGAGAGTGTAAAGCCTAAAGTTGTACTTTAAACTAATTTTAAAAAGTATTTTCAATACTGTTACATTTGCAGCTTTCATTAACATAAAACCTGATAATGATGTGCTAGATCAGTGATGGCAAACGTTGGCACCCCAGATGTTTTGGAACTACATTTCCCATGATGCTCATGCATCCTGCAGTGTAGTTGAGCATCATGGGAACTTTAGTTCCAAAACATCTGGGGTGCCAAGGTTTGCCATAACTGTCCTAGATCATTGTGCAGGCACCACCCATTGTCTATGACAATGACACTGTGTTCCCATCACCTAATTGTTTTCCTGGGTCATCACAATCTTCCACATTAGGAACTATAAACATCATCATTGATGCTCATTGCACAGTCATGTTCCTCCATTATAACTGTCAGGAAACACATCCTGAGAAAAGTCATGCAGACATCACTAGAATGCATGTAGATAGGTAGAGCCTGCAAGGAGGCTAGAGAAGATCAACAGTGCAATATCAACAAAGGATGAGAAAAGGTAAAAACAGTATTTTATCAGAGAAAAAGATGAATTGCTAAGATCTACTCTGATGCCTTCCAAGCTCATTGCAGTGAATGCGAACAAGTTTGAACATTGTTTCATACCTGGTGGACTTATCCTAAATCAAACGATATTGGATAAGAATATATATGTAGTGCTCATCCCTTACCTGTTCAGGGGCTGCCTACCCTGATACCAGCCCCAGAAAACACACAGACAAAATTCAGGCTAGTGCGCTTTTTTGAAATTTTATTGTAGATATTGAACATAGGCCGGAAGGAGGAATGAGGCTGCAGGATACTCAAAGCACGTAAGCAAGTATTATAGGACACACTCCTTGAAAATTCCTGTTTCAGTGGTATTGTGCCCTATAATACTAATAGTGGAGGGGACAGCCAGTCAATCTGAGCCCCTATGCAAACAGTCAAACACATCCACACCTAGAGCTATAGGTAACAGGTCCTATTCACAATGTCCAGACCAGCTCCCAACCAGCTCCTCTGCAGCACTTTTTAATGAAAGGGTTTCCTCTCCAGCCCTCCTTCCACAGGTAGTGTCCTCCAGTAAGTTTCCTTCAGTCCAGCATCTACTGGCCCTCAGCCATAGCACCTGCTGAGGCCTAACAGCAGTAATTCTGCTGCATCACACACACACATACTACCTCCCAAGTGAGAGTAAGACTGATCAGATGCTCCCAAATATTTATCTTCTTCCCAGCCACACATTCTTGGTGAGCTTCCCAGGGATTGGATAGGGTAATGCTGCGTACACGCAAGCGGACTTCTCGTCGGACTGAACTCTGAAGGACTTTTCGACTGAGTTCCGACTGAGTTTCATTGAAATGGACTTGCCTACACACGATCACACCAAAGTCCTATCGTTTCGAACGTGATGACGTATGACCGGACTAGAATAAGGAGCCACAGTATACAAGTATAGGCGCAATGAACTGGAAATGGTAATGGAGAAAAACCCCCCTAACCTACAAACTGATATATGAATGGTCAGAGAGAATGTATCTCTAGAAAAAAACAACACATATGAAACTATGGAGATATAAAAACATTAAAACTAGGGAATGTAATAGATAGGTATGTGAAAAGGGCCACATTAGTGGATATATAAATATTTATATTTATATCACAGTCATATATGTGCAGAAAGGAAGTCCAGGGATCCAAAGAACCAAGACAATAAGTCCACAAGTAGGGCTGCCTTCACCGAGAACTGAAACCAGATTCCAAATCCTGAGGAAAAACAAAAGAGAGAGGCGCCTCTGGGTGTAGAATTTAAGAAGTCATCAGAGGGCATGTAAATGTGAACAATCCATCATAGGGAATGTCATCCATCATGGGAAGTACCATCAGATCAGTCATAGACTCCTATCAGCTGGCTGGAAGCTCTGCCTGTGTGTGTGGAGAGACACCGCTGTGATGTGATGCCGGCCGCAGTGGTGACAGGAACCAAAACGAGGCTCCGAGCTAAATACAGTAGAGGTATATGGTAAATTTTGCCAGCCCAGAGCAGGGACACAAAATGGTCAAACTCTTACCAATATCAATGTTCTCTAGAATGCCTCTAAATGAACCATTTGCAGACATTCCCAGACATATTCAGAGTGTCATCTTATATATCATAAAAGCAGTGCAAATGTCTATAGCCAAAGCATGGAAATTGCCTGTGGTCGGTGCTCCAGTAACTAAAAACAAGATCTTCTGAATCATGCTCTATTAAAGGACAGACAAGGCAGGTCTGGATACAATATGTACAATCTTTATTTAGGTTCAAGAGGGTAAACAGGGGCAGGGATGAGGTAATATCTTGACCAAGAGTAGTGTGTCTTTTTCCTCCCTTTTCCTTTTCCTTTCTCTACCAATGCCCCTCTCTTTGGAAGCCGTTTGCTTTACTCTACTGTTCTCATTCATTCAGAATCAACACCCTAATGGCACCAGAAAGTTGACTGTTCAGTATGAGATTTCAGGCTCACAGCAAGCTGATGGAAACAACTCATTGTTATCTTACCTTTGTCTGGAACCGAAAACCTTCCCCTTGGCTTAGCCTACTAAACTCACATTGTGCAAATGTTTGTATCTCCTATTATCTTGTGTTATGACTGAATAAACCAGCCAGACAAAGGAATGTAATACTTTCTTTTGCACATAAAATTAAATTAAAAAAAGATAACCATACTGTTGGTTATCTTTAATGTTAATGTGTGACATATACATGTTTTCCATGACAATGTTGTTGGTGAAAAAGGAATAAACCACTGATACTACGTTGTATTATTATTATTATTATTATTATTATACAGTATTTATATAGCGCCAACAGTTTACGTAGCGCTTTACAACTTGAGGGTAGACAGTACAAATACAATACAATTTGATACAGTAGGAATCAGAGGGCCCTGCTCCTTAGAGCTTACAATCTAAGAGGGAAGGTCAAGAGATACAAGAGGTAATAACTGTGGGTGATGTGCTGATGGAGAAGATAAGTGTACAGTTGTTAGGTGGGGGCCAGATAGGCTTCTCTGAAGAGATGAGTTTTCAGGGATCGTCTGAAAGTGGATAAAATGCTTACCCGTCCATACCCAGCATATCTTCTGTACTATCCCATGAAGTACTGTTTTTTTTTTTTGCCATAACCTCAGTATTATTTTTTGCCTTAGGCGCTCGGTTTTCATAAAAAAGTAGTGAGGGCAAGATAGCCCCCACTCGGCTCTATGCCCTTGGAGGGCCGGAGCGACACTCACTTCCAGACGTCACTTCCAGTTCTCCGGCGGATAGACAGAATTTTTCTTTTGTTTCTTAAACTTAAAATGTAAATTTTTTTTTTTTTTGCTTTTAAAGGTTAATGAGAGATATGGGGTTTTTGTGACCCTGGATCTCCCAGTAAAGAGGACCTGTCATGCATATTTCTATTACAAGGGATGTTTACATTCCTTGTAAGAGGAATAAAGGTGATCAAAATAAAAGTAAAGGGACAGTGTAAAAATAAAAAGTAAAAGAAAAAAGAAAAAAAGTAAGTCGCACCTGCAAATGTAAACGGTGTTCAAACCACACATTTGAGGGATCAACAAGATCATTGGAGTGAGAGCAATAATTCTAATACAAGCTCTCCTCTGTAACTTTTTAAACAATATTTAAAGTGTCACCTATGGAGATTTTTAAGTAATGTAGTTTGTCGTTGTTTCCACGAGTGGCAAGGCAATCTGAGGTGTAGTGTGTCACACCGCATCACCTATCTCGGTAAAGAGTCTCTTACGGAGGCCCTTTACCACGTGATCATCCGTGTCCAATCACGGCTGATCACGATGTAAACAGGAAGAGCCATCTATCTGCTTTTCCTCACTCGCGCCTGACAGACACGAGTAGAGGAGAGCCAATCAGTGGCTCTCCTGACAGGGGGTACTGTGCTGATTGTTTATCAGTGCAGCCCCCCCGCGAATGCCAGCCCAGGACCACCAGGGATGCCTCATGGACCACCAGGGATGCCCACAAAGGAACCAAACAGGTATGCCACCCTAGACCACCAGGGATATGCAAAGCAGTGCCCAGGCAGCTGCCAATCAGTGCCCATTAATAATGCCTGCCAGTGCCATCAGTGATGCCTATCAGTGCAAACTATCAATGTCAGCCATCAGCGCTGCCTATCAGTGCCCATCAGTGTCCAGCAGTCTTGCCTATCAGTGCCACCCATAAGTACCCATCAGTGCAGCCTTTCAGTGCCCATCGGTGTCGCCTATCAGTGCCCATCAGTGCCACCCATCAGTGCTGCCTATCAGTGCCCATCAGTGCCACCTCATCGGTGCCGCCTTATCAGTGCCCGTCAATAAAGCTTATCAGTGCCCATCAGTGAAGGAGAAAACTTACTTTTTTACAACATTTTATAACAGAAACAAAGAAAAACTTTTTTTTTACATTTTTTGTCTTTTTTTTTATTTCATTAGCAAAAAATAAAAAGCGCAGAGGTGATCAAATACCACCAAAAGAAAGCTCTATCTGTGGGAACAAAATGATAAAAACGTTATTTGGGTACAGTGTTGCATGACCGCACAATTGTCATTTAAAATGTGACAGCGTTGAAAGCTGAAAATTGGCTTGGGCAGGAAAGGGTGTAAGTGCCTGGTATTAAAGTTGTTAAATACCCAGGGTCAGCCCAGCTGGGGAGGAGTTGTTCGGGAGGAAGCTGGAGATGGAGTGCTAGGCTGTCTTGGCCTTGACTGAGCTCCCCAGTCTGGGGGGGTGACCTTGGGCCTGGGCTCGGGTGCAGACAGGAACTTCTAAGAACACGTGGAGCTGTGCTAAGGCCTGGCTGAGCCAGTGTCAAGCTTAAATCTCAGGGCTAGCTGGTCCTGGATGAACAAGCAAGTGATGTGCTTGAGGTGTTAAGGAGAGATAGTCTGCAAGCAAGTGCTGTGCTGGAGCTGAAGTGTAGAGGAGTATATACAGGAAGCCGTGGTGGCTGGTGCTCAAAAAAAAATTTTTTGGGTGGGGAGGCGCAAACAAACTGAAAAATACTGAGCCCCCATCAATTGCAGCCTCATTGTGCCCATCAAATGCAGCCACTGTGCCCATCAAATGCATCAATTGTGCCCATCAAATGCAGCCATTGTGCCCATCAAATGCAGCCATTGTGCCATTAAACGCAGCCACTTGTGCCCATCATATGCAGCTACTGTGCCCTATCACATGCAGCCCCTTGTGCCCATCATATGCAGCCACTTGTGCCCATCATATGCAGCCACTTGTGCCAATCAAATGCAGCCACTTGTGCCTATCATATGCAGCCACTTGTACCCGTCATATGGAGCCATTTGTGCCCGTCAAATGCAGTCACTTGTGCCCATCATATGCAACCACTTGTGCCAATCAAATGCAGCCACTTGTGACCGTCATATGCAGTCATATGCAGCCATTTGTGCCCGTCAAATGCAGCCACCTGTGCCCATCAAATGCAGCCACTTGTGCCCATCATATGCAACCACTTGTGCCAATCAAATGCAGCCACTTGTGCCATTCAAATGCAGCCAATTGTGCCCATCAAATGCAGCCAATTGTGCCCATCAAATGCAGCCACTTGTGCTCGTCAAATGCAGCCACTTGTGCCCATCATATGCAGCCACTTGTGCCCAGTATATGCAGCCACTTGTGCCCATCAAATGCAGGCAGGTGCATCCCCTGGCTCGGCTGTCACTTCACTAACCACCCCCACGGCCGGTCCAACGGCACTTACCGCTCCTGTGGCGGGGGCCTGCCCTTCTCCTCGAGTGACGGGGCTCTCCTCCTCGGCGGCTCCCCTGCTCAGTGAGAAGCCTCAGCGGCGGCTCCTGTGTCCGCTCGGCTCCTCGGGCTTCCTTTGCCGTGTTTCCTCTGCCAAAGCGTTAGGCATCCAATAGGATCGCCTAATGCTTTGGCCAATTGGGAGACAGGTCTCACTGACCTGCCTGCTGATTGGCAGGGAGGAACGTTAGTTTGAAAATAGCAAAAATTTATTTGCTATGCGACACCACAGGGTGGGATCGGGACGCAGTGCGCTGTGCCCCGAGCCCACCTTATTTTGAAGCCTATTAGAGCTTCTGGCTCTAATCATGTGCTTCAAAATATACACCCTCCGCCTATCCCCACCATAGTATTTCATATGTCCGGCGTCCTGAAAGGGGCCGGGCACAGGAATAAGGAGGGCGGCAGAGGTGTCGGGGGGCGGCGCCCATGCACTCACAATGCACGGGCCACCACTGACAGGAAGTGTATATAGCTTGAGTCCTGTACTTTCTTCAATCAAGTGCGCATCCCATACTCCCTTACCCCATCCAAATTTAATACCCCTCAATAAAATTACATAAACAAAGTTCTGAACTTTTGCCTGAGGGTGAATGAGAACTGTGCCTGACTGGGCAGGGTGACAGACGGACCACAATATTCAGCAGCTCTTGCGGGGGTACCGCTACACACATTAATCAGCAAGTTGCATTGGGGTGCCTTTCAAAATAAATGGCACCCAAGCATGTCACATGCATTGCTGTTTGCTGTAACAACATGCAAGTTAGGGCAATACAATAGTGTGAATGGACAGCCTCTTGTTTTATTATTTCTATGTATTTTTATGTAGATCTTCAAGGACAAACATTTAAACTCATTTCACTACATACACATACATAAAGGAAGTATATAATTTGAGGTGTGCAGAACCAGATGACCTCAAAGATTTGTGGTCAAGTTAAAGAAGCATGCAGATTAAATCTGGCCCTGGGTGTTTGTTTACCCATAAGATCCAGTAAGAAGAACAAAGTACATTTTACATAGGGGTCATTTTCTTGCGTCGTCGTTCATGTAACTGTTGCCAGCAAAGAAAGGCTGCGTTTGATTTCCTGAGGTTGTTCCCAGCAGTTGGGAAGGCAAATATTGATGTATCTATAAAACTGTTTTTAAATTTAGATTATAGGATATAAGTGGGCCAAATTAAATATTACAATAAGTCTATACCTGGCTCATGACACATTGGCATAGCAGATGTTGTAGAGCTTCTAGTTTCGCATAGGGTGGAGAACTATATGTCAACCGTAAAATTCGGAGCTAATTTCTGAGAAAAAAAAGAGGAAAAGGAAACAAAAAGGGAATAAAATGTGTGCAATAATGTGCACTTCTGACACTAGAAGAACTCATTATCATATCTCTGTTTAAAGCTGGATTCCAGGCAAAAATAAAAGACACACATTACCGACCGCCCTATAGCAGTTTTATTGCTACAGGGTGGCATGTGATCCGACACTTCCGGGTAGGGGGCGATCATGCGCACCACCGGTGGCTCTTTTCCGCTATCATTACACACAGTGGAAACTGAACGAGTATTCGATGTCTGCTGGAACCCGCCAATCGTCGGGCAGAGAGAAGGAACCGCGATTTGCCTATGTAAACAAGGCAGAACGCCGTTCTGACAGGAGGGAAGAAATGGAATTTGTGTCCCTGCAAAGCAAGGAATCCATTCCATCTCTTCTCCAAGTAAAAGCACCTCCCACAGTTTAGTAAAACGCTGGCTAGGCACACAGTTAACCCTTTGATCGCCCCTGATGTTAACCCCTTCCCAGCCAGTGTTATTAGTACACTGCATATTGTGCATATTTTTAGCACTGATCACTAGACATGTGCACACTGAAATATTTCGTTTCGGAATTTCGTTTTCGTCCGAAAAAAAAAAAATTATTTAGTTACTCCCGAAATTCGTTTTTATTTATTTCGTTTTTCGTTAAAAATTGCATTCGTCCGAAAATCCAAATTAAGGTCGAACCTGTCATTGAAGGCTTATGGTGTCTGTCGAATGTTCAAAGAAGATTCGACGGAGCAGCTAAACTGTACAACGCCGTATAGCTTACCTGCTACCTCCGTCTAATCTTCTTAGAACTTTTAACAGACACCATAAGCCAAAGTACGTGTGTACTTAGTTCTAGTGATTTTACTGCTCCTCCTCTTTGGTTACAATCAGCCAATAACATTCATCATCATCATTATTTTTATTTATCTTTTCTCCCCTATGTCGAATCTTTTCTCCCCCACGTCGAATCTTTTCTCTCTATGTAGAATAATCTTGGACTAATAGAGTTAAGGTTAGGCACATTCAACCACAGGTTTGATGGACACAGATTGTTATTGTCATCATCATGTCAAATCTCCTATCTATATCGAACTGTTGTAGCAACGAAAACGAAAATAAAGCATTTGTTTATGTTGGATCTTTCGTTTTTCGGATTCTGCACTTTCGTTATCATTTGTTAAAACGATAACGAAAATACCTGAAATTCGGGCGAAAACGAATGCACATGTCTACTGATCACTGTATTAGTGTCACTGGTCCCCAAAAAGTGACAAAAGTGTCAATTAGTGTGAGAATGTCCACCGCAATATCACAGACCCGCTATAAGTCTCTGTTCGCCGACATTACTAGTAAATAAATACAAATATCCCATAGTTTGTAGACGCTACAACTTTTGTGTGAACCAATCAATATATGTTTATTGGGATTTTTTGTTACCAAAAATATGTAGCAGAATACATATTGGCCTAAATTGATGAAGAAATTAGATTTTTTTTTCAACTCTTTTATTGGATATGTTGTAAAGCAGAAAGTAAAAAATATTGTTTTTTCTTTTCAAAATTGACAGACAGTTTTTTTGTTTATAGTGCAAAAAATAAAAACCACAGAGATGATCAAATGCCACCAAAAGAAAGCTCTATTTGTGGGAAAAAAGGAAATACATTTGGGTACAGTGTCGCATGACTGCGCAATTATCAGTTAAAGTAATGCGGTGCCGTATTGAAAAAATTTGGCCTGGTCAGGAAGGGGGATAAATCTTATGGAGGTCAAGTGGTTAACGACTTAAGCTCCAGAATTACCCTCTTAATGACAGGGGCCATTGTTTGCGATACGGCATTGCGTTACTTTAACTGACAATTGCACGGTCGTGCAACGCTGTACACAAATAAAACTGAAGTCATTTTTTCCCACAAATAGAGCTTTCTTTTGGTGGTATTTGATCACCTCTGTGTTTTGTTTTTTTTTTAATAAAACATATCAAATAAAAAAAATGTAAAAAATCTAATTTCTTCATAAATTTAGACCAATATATATTCTGCTACAGTTTTTGGTAAAAAAAAAAATCCCAATAAGTATATATTGATGGGTTTGTGGAAAAGTTATAGCTTCTACAAACTATGATATTTTTAATTATTTTATTTTATTTTTTACTAGTAATGGCGGCGATCAGCGACTTATAGCGGGACTGCAACATTGCAGCGGACAAATCAGACACTTTTGGGCACCATTGACATAAATACAGTGATCAGTGCTAAAAAAATATGCACTGTCACTGTACTAATGACATTGGCAGGGGTGATCAAAGGGTTAAATTTGTTCCTAGGGAGTGATTTCTAACTGTGTGGGTGATGCTTTAACTGTAGACAGACAGAGATCCAAGTTCCTGCTTAGCAGAAACACAGGATCTCTGTCTTTCCTGCTAACAGAACGGCAATCTGCCTTGTTTACATAGGCAGACCGCTATTCTGCCTCTGTCGGGAACGATCGGCGGGTCCTGATCTCCGCCGGACCCGCTAATTGGCCCCTGCACTGTCCAATCACAGCGGAAGTGGGTCTCTGGTGGCGCACATGTGCGCTGCAGACCCAGAAGTGCAAAATCACGTACCTGTATGTGATTTTTGTGCAGAGGAGCCGCCGCCCCACAATAAATGTATATATTTTTCACACAAGTAGAGCTTTCTTTTTGTGGTATTTGATCACCACTTTTTTGTTTTTTTATTAAATAAATGAAAAACAGACCATAAATTTTGAAAAAACTTTCTGTTAAAAAATGTATCCAATAAATTTAATTTCTTAATAAATTTAGATCAAAATGTTTTCTGCTACATGTCTTTACTAGACTGTGATGTATTTCCCTGAAAAAGACTTGTGAAATATGTATGTTGAAATGCGTTGGAATCCACTACTCCACACCACGGTTGTCACCTGTGGTGACCCCAATGGGTAGTGAGATACATCACCTCCTCTCCCACACTTTTCCTTTATGGAATCATTGTTATTCGGTACAGATAATATTTTGATTAAAATTTTGAATTGTTATTATTTATCGATGTATCACTACTGTAATGATTTTGTATCTTTTTAAACTTTGACTTATATCAATAAATTGACTTTTTAATTTCATTTTCAATTTATATTTCATTGCCTTAAAAATCCCCTTAGAGGTTTTAAAAATTCAAAAAACATGTCTTTACTAACAAAAATCACAATAAGTGTATATTAATTGGTTTGTGTGAAAGTTTTAACGTCTATAAACTATGGAATTTATATTTAAAAATTGATCAATCCTGATGTACTGACGGCCTATCTCATTTCTAGAGGCCCAAAAACGCCACGCCAGGGCGGTACAATTACCACCCAAATTACCCCTTTTTGGAAAGTAGACAGTCTGAGGTATTTTTCAAGAGGCATTTCAAGTTTTTTGAAGTTGTAATTTATAACAAAAATTCCAAAAAATTAAATTATATAAAATTTGAGGTTTTTTTCAGATTTTTTTTTTTTACATACTGTCAGCAGTGCAGTATAGTGTAGCGCTGATTAGGGACACTGACTGATGACAGTCTAAAAAAAAATGTTTTTTTTTAACATCCTGTCATCAGAGTGTCACCATAACATAGTGATCACATGATACGCGGTTACCAGTAACAGTGATCCGCTGTGCCCAGGAGGGGCGTGCTGCAAGCTCCTAAACCACAGCATGCTCAATCACGTTTATATACGTGACTGAACATGCACATGATATCGCAGTAATCGTACTGTGACAGGGTGAGAAGTGGTTAAAGTATAACTAATGCCGCGTACACACGAGCGGACTTTACGGCGGACTTTGCCCGGCGGACTGGATTTCGTCGGACAATTCGATGTGTGTGGGCTCCAGCGGACTTTGTTTTCTCAAAAGTTGGACGGACTTAGATTTGAAACTTGTTTAAAATTTATCCGTTGAAATCGAGTCCGGTCGAAAAGTCCGCCGTCTGTATGCTAGTTCGACGGACAAAAAGCCACGCTAGGGCAGCTATTGGCTACTGGCTATGAACTTCCTTGTTTTAGTCCGGTCGTACGTCATCACGTACGAATTCGACAGACTTTGGTGGATTGTGTGTAGGCAAGTCCGTTCATTCAGAAAGTCCGTCGTAAAGTACGTCGAAAAATCCGCCGGGCAAAGTCCGCCGTAAAGTCCGCTCGTGTGTACGCGGCATAAGGCTAGGTTCACACCTATGCATTTTTTTGTGCGTTTTGCAAAAATGCACTACAGTTCGTTTAACATGGTTTCCTATGGATTTAGTTCATACCTTTGCGTTTTGCGGCGCTGTGTTTTTTGGGAAGAGTCAGGGACTTTTTTACCCACAGCAGATTACATTTTGCATGTAATAGAATTCAATGTTGGAGTGCATGAAGGGCAGCCTCTGCTGTGGTGGTTCGTTGCGGGTCGTCGTACAATTGCGTCATCGCGCAGAAAAAGGCGGATATGGACTGCAGCAGTACATCATTATTTTCCAACATCCGATGAGCCCGGGACTGTGGCTCACCCTGGTGCAGTGAGATGATAAATTCTACTTTGGTGGATTCAAGGGAGAAGGTTCGAGGTGCAGTGCGAAGTATAGCTCACATGTGTTACGGAAGGATCGAAATTTTCCCTGGTCACCTGAAAATCTCTCTGGTGCTGGAACTCTGGGTTCAGGAGGCAGCATCACCACTGAAGGTGCGGCAGTGGCAGTCCCTGAGGCAGAGCATGCAGCAGTGGTCGCTGCAGTGCTTGCTGGTGTAGCTAAAGTCTTTACACGCTGTTCCAATTGTGTATAACCCTCCTACAGAGATTTGATAGCTTTGGTAATGGCTGCAAGGTGCTGACAGATCTCATCCATGGCCGACTTCCCACTTGCAGGCTCAGACATGGCTTTCTGATACTGTCACGTACCTACCGGATGAGCCTGAGGTGCAGTGGGAAGGCTTCACTTACAACCCCGACTCAAGGGCCACCAGTGTTGTAACAGTGGTCGCAAGAGCCTGGCGGTGTATGGGTGCCTGGGTCATCTTCAATGTAGCAGATGTGTCACCAGGATGGACCAGCAGGTTGAATGGCAGGTGTTGTCAATTCAGCTGATGCAGCAGGAAACAGGAATAGGAAGCAGGGAGGGCCGAAAAATTATCCAAAAATTCACGGAACGTTCGATCCAGACTTTTTTTCTTCTCCTGGCCTCCAATATCCCAGCAGAAATCTACAAGAAATCTGTAATCCGCCATCTCCTTGATGCTGCCAAAACCTGCATTCCTCTCAACTGTAAAAATCCACAGCCACCAACCATTGGCCCCTGGCTCAAAAAGGTAGAAGAAATAAACAAAATGGAAGACCTTATTCTATTGTCTAGGCACCAACATGAACGATATTCCAAAACCTGGACTTTATGGAAAGTGTTTGTTTTCTCTGCAGAGGGGCAGGCACTCTTTGAGTATGATACCGCTAACTGAACCCTTCCCAAATCCCCCCCCCCCCCCTCTACCCTCCCCTTCCCCACCTTCTTCTTTCTCTTTCTTCCAATCTCTTTCTTTGTTTTCAGTCTCTTCCTTCTTTTTCTTTCTCTTCATCTCTACTCTGGAAAAAGAAACATCACTCTAGACAATTCCTGATGCTATGCTTCATTATAAGCCGGACTCTCTACACCCCTGAGGTGATGGATCAAAAGAATGTTCAATTCTAATCTTTAATTATTCAAACATGTATTGTGCAGATTATATCCTTGGTTATGTTTGTTGATTTTGCATCTTGCATGAAGTTATTTTGTCTCATACTATATATCTTTTTTACCATTGCTATTCTGATGCCATGGAATTTGTCTTTTGCATTAAACTGCCATATGCTAACTGCTGGGAGTGTCAATACATTGTTAATGACACCCCTATTTCAGCTTGCATATCGCATTGCGATCTGTCAGTTCGGACATGAATCGGATCGCATGGGTGTTAACACTATCTGTATGGCTGAAATCGCATCACACGGAAATCGCATGTGATTTGCACCGCAGTGCAGTGCAAATCACATGCAATCTCGCAGAGCGCAGAAGTGTGAACCAGCACTTAGTACTTGAATTTGACCTGGTACTGGCCTCTTGCAGATCCTTATACAGCAGCACATAAACTGGGTGAGGGAGAGGTAATCAGAGGAATCATTGAAGTGCTCTATAGGAAGGACCAGAGCCATCTCTATTTTTTGACGTGGCTGAGGTCTTTTAACATCTGCCGGGTGATGCTGAAGATGTTTTATAAGTTTGTGGTGGCCAGTGCTCTTCTGCGTGCAGTTGCATGCTGGGGAAGCAGACTAAGGCAGGGCATACACGGTGTGAATTTCTTTCCTGCAACCACGGGTAGCAGGAAAGAAATTTTCACGATTCCCCCATCAACCCAGACAGTGCTGACAGGGGAATCCCTCCTGCCAAGCAATTGTCTGCACCCAGCAGAGGGCAGTAATTATCGCTAGTGGCTATAGCAGCTGCTAGTGATAATCGTAAGGCTGGATGTCCCCAAGTTGATAGATCGATTAACTTGGTACATTCAACCTGTCCATTAATGGTTCGAATCTTGGCCCGGTTCAGCAAGAACCGGCCAAGATTTGAACCGTGTATGGCCGGCCTTAGAGGGGCCGACACCAAAATACTCAATAAACTGATTTGCAAGGCCACTGATGTTGTAGGATTGGAGTAGAAGTCTTTAACAACTGTGTAAGGCTCGATTCACACTAGCGCGTTTTTTGATGCATTTTGCATTTTGCAGAAATGCACGGGAATTTTTTAACATGGGTTCCTATGGAACATGTTCACATCAATGCCTTTTTGTTTCTCTGCATTTTTGGAAAGGGTCAGGGACTTTTTTTCATGCAAAATGCAGCGTTTTGCATGTAATAGAATTCAATGGACAAGCATCAAAAACGCAAGTGCACCGTTTTTGCAGCGTTTTTGATGCGTTTTTGGTGCGTTTTAAGACTGTAAAAAAAAATGTAAAAAAAAAACGCAAAACGCAAATCGCGGCAAAATCGCGGCAAAATCGCGGCTCAAAAACGTGGCAAGCATGAAAAAAAACCCTCCAAAAACGCTCAAAAGCAACATGCATAGGTGTGAATCGAGCCTTAGAGAGGAAAATGTTGCCCAAGGTACGTTCAAAAACCACTCCGACCAACTCCACAATATGCGGTCAGTTTGAGGAGTACCATCAGTGACAGATTGTTATAACCACGATGTACCATAGAGCAAGACAAAATAATTTTTACCTGTGGCCATCAAACTATATAATTCTTCTCTGTGAGTGCTGGATGTGAGGATTCAATCTGGTTTATGATCCAGATTTATATGTAGTTTTTATATTATGTTGGTATTAGGTTAACTATGTGTAATGATTTTTGAGTAATATTAGAAAAAGTGGTGTAATATTTGCATTTTGTAGTTAGATTTTCTGTTATTTTTCAATCTGTGTTATTTATTCAATGTAGTATTTTAATAGGATGTTATGGTTTATTTATAATATAGTATTAATTTAGTTTTGTTTTGTATTAATTGCTGTTATAGGTACATGTATTGTTGTTTTGTGTCTTGTTTCAGTTCGTTATTGTGGATTTGTGTTGTCTATGTTGAATGTAACTATATCTTAATAATTTCTCTTTGGGATTAACCCCTTGGCGCCAGCCGTACACAAATATGCAGCCTCTCAAAGCCTGGTCCTTAGCGTCGAGGGGACGCATATTTGCGCAAATTGCTGCTAATACACCTGGGCCGAGAGCGCACGTGCTGCGCACTCCCGCCACAGTTACCGTTGCCTAACCAAAAGCTCCTGATCGCAATGAGCAGCGGTCACGTGATCTTAAGCTGCGCCCCACCTCTCTGTGTCATAAAGCTCTTAAAGGGCCGGGAGGTGCCGGGCTAAGAGGTTAATAAAGTATTCTGATTCTGAATTGTGCTGCATTGCTTATGTGATAACAAGAATCATTCTTCCACTTTCATGGCAGCAAATCAAAATTGAGTCTCCTGTCATTCTGTGTAAATCTTAGAATTGGATAGACAAAGTTACAAATCCTTTGGCAAGTAAAACTGTTCCTATACATGCAGTCTCCGAGTTACAGACATCCAACTAAGACCCCTTTCACACTGAGGCAGTTTTCAGGCGTTTTAGCGCTTTTAACCCCCGCTAGCGGCCAAAGAAGGGGTTAAATATGCCCATGTTGCAGCGATTCCAAATCGCTTTTTAGTCGCTTCCGAAGCGCTGCCCAGTCATTTCAATGCGCAGGGGCGTTTTGGGAGTGCTGTATACAGTGCTCCCAAATTGCCCCGGAGATGCTGCTTGCAGGACTTTTTCTAACGTCCCAGAAAGTGCACCACCCCAGTGTGAAAGCATTCAGGCGGCATGGGAGGCAGTTTTCAGGAGCTTTACCAGCGCTATTTCTAAAATGCCTGAAAACTGCCTCAGTGTGAAAGGGGTCTAATGCCCCGTACACATGTCCGATGGAGCATGCACACAGTAGGACTTACCGCCAACAAGCTCACATCCAAAATTTCTTGTCGTAAAATCCGATCATGTGTACGCGGCATAAGAGTTATCACGGGGAAAAAATGTCTCCACTGAAACCAATCTCTGTTTCCACAACAACCCACAATTTTTAAAATCCAATTATCACAGGGGCAGAAAGTGAAGTAAAGTCTTTGAAAAGGGGCAAAGACAGCAAAACAAGTGTTTTAGGGGTGTTAACCCCTCCCTATGCTACCCAAAAAACATAAAAAATATTTTTTTTGCTGGAGTTACACTTATAAAACGTACCTGTTCCAACTTGCATATAAATTTAACTTAAGAACAAACCTATCCTGTTTGTAACCCAGGGACTGCCTGTATATGTATTTCATCTGTGAGTTTAGCTGTTTGCCTGGAATTCAGCTTTAATTTGTTGCTTTAGTGTGTGGGGGAGAGTTGCAAACACCGAGCAACACTTCACTTGTGTAATTTCCTTTGCTCACAGTCAAAAATGGATATTGTCAAGTAACATTTTATAAATATACTTCCCCTTTTACCAAAGTGCTGTGGAGGACACAAAAAACTGCATCTCCACATGCAAGAACACCAATAATATATGAGCCTCCTGTGTCTGAAAATTTGGTCGTTCTCACTTGCATGTGTAAAAAAAATCCACTAAAGCGCAATAGACCTGCCAGATAAAAATAGACTCAGCTTACCAGTTATGTATTTAATAAAACATGTAATATCCTGACTTAATATAAGCCTCTTGTATTTCCCTGTACAGTAGAACTTCCTGGGCAAGAGAGGGACCAAGCAGGTGTACAACTGGTCAGGGAATACGTTGAGGAAAATGTTGAGTGAGCAGGCAAATTAACTCATTGCAGACATCCCAAGTCTCCCGCGAGGTGCAGGAGCCTCCCGCATTTTGGGGGGTGGCTCCCGGACACCCGCAAGTGCTGCCTGATATCCCGGCTGCGGGGCTGATACTGGATGGTCCCCTGGTTCACAGTCGGGAATGATCGTTGCAGCAGGGGGGACAGCTGTGAACACCGATCTCCCTACAGGCTGTTCCCTGTATCCTCCTCCTCCAGCCCCACTCTGTGTCCTTGTATCGTCCTCCTCAAGCCCCCTTACATAAGTGTGCTCAGAGGCTGGCGAGATAAGAGAGGAAAGGTGGGGGACACTTCCCTTACCATAGATGGAGGCTTGGGCCCTGGATTGGTCAGCAAACAAGACCTACTAGCCTGTTCTATACATACACTAAGGCTACTTTCACACCGAGGCACTTTACAGTTGCTACAGCGCTATAAATAGCGCCTGTATGGTGCCTGTATAGAGCCTCTCCTGTCTCTCCAGTGTGAAAGCCCGAGGGCTTTCACAGTGGAGCGGTGCGCTTGCAGGACGGTAAAAAAAGTCCTGCATCTCTGGAGGGGACAACACACTCAATACACACTCAACACACTCAATGACTGACCCACCTGTGTGCTGCTTTCTTTTCAGTCACTGAGAATTCATTAGGAAGCAAGGCGATTGGCTGACCTGGAGAGCTGTGGATCCTCTGTGGAGGGTTGGAGCATCCATAGTACAAGCTGGCCTTTCCTCCTCTATCTACCTGCAGGCTGCTGGAGTTTCTCTTTGCAAAGCATGGAGCTGCCGAGGATTGGAATGTAGGAGGGGCCACAGGGACACACATGAGGGGGGTGGGAGGAGAAGATCCTGCTCTCTGTATCTCTTTCCTCTCCTCTCCTGTCAGACGTCCGTGCAAGGAGGGGGGGCCTGTTAGTGTGGGGTCCGAGCAGTGTGACAGAGAGTGTAATAGACACTCTCTGTTTATAACTGTAGCCAGCCACCCGGAGCCACATCCCGGGCTTTTGGGCCCCCCCACATGGGCAGAACTCCAGGGCCCAGTCGCAAGTGCGACTGCTGCGACCCTGGTAATTCCGCCACTGCCTCCTACTAATCTTTTACCATTTCCTTCAGCTCATTCCCAACAGTTGCAACCTTTTGTACCACCTGCCCCACCCTATTAGAAGCTCATCTGAGCAGGGCCCTCTTAACCCTCTTGTATTTTATTGTATTGTAACTGTATTGTCTCCCTTTTATATTGTAAAGCACTGCGTAAACGGTTGGCGCTTTATAAATCCTGTATAATAATAATAACCAGATCCATGCTGAATCTAGTGAAGAAATACAGCTATCACAAAACCATTGCACAGAGCAGATAAGTATAACATGTTTGTTATTTTGAGAGAAAAATAGAAGCTTTACACAATTGCTTTAAATAAATGATGTTTTACAATGCATTGTGGGTATTTGGAATAGAAAAATAAGCAGAGGGGCATATATTAAAAATGTACACTTGTAAGCGTACATAAACGCATGTGCAATTCACGGCTTTTGTCTTATTTTTTATGCCATCATTTCCTGCCAGCAGTTCTGGTATTTTAGAGGAGCTTTTTCAGACACCCCTTGTTCATGAGGCCTTAAAGATTTAGAAGACAGTGCAGCACCCTCTACCTTACGTAGGTAGGTTGCTAGAGTGGTTGTGTTTTTGTTACAGCCAGTGCAGGTAAATTTAGGCAGGCTAGGCCTGTTTGTTTTTGATCTGGGGGGTGGGAGCGGTTTTGAGTATAGAGTAGGTGACTGTCATGTACATCATCATCTCTCTGTCGCCTCCTCTGTTTCTATCGGATTCTTCAAAAGACGCAGGGCAGAGGATGGGAGTGGCATGGAGTGTATTTGGGAGCCCTGACCAATCCCCAACTAGAATTGGCAGGGGGCAGGCCTCCTATATATACTCATGGTCAGCCTGCTGGGGGAGGAGTTGTCGGGTGGAAGAACTAGGGATGGAGTGTTAGGCTGTCGTGGCCCTTGAGCAGGGGCGGGCTGGGCCGGGGGGCAGGGATGCAATTGCCCCCTGGGCTGCTCTTATATGCTGTGCAAAGGCTGCTGTGTCATCAGCTCAAAACCGCACATGCGTAGTTCTTGAGCTGGTCGAGTCTAGTACTGTGAGCCAGCGATGTCTCAGGGCTGACAGTCTGTTACAGAGCACAGCACAGCCCCGCCCAGCCCCTCCCTCCTCCACACGAATGGCTGGCAGAGGCTGTACCTGCTCTCTCTTTCCCCGCCCACACTCCCAGCAGCCCCGCCCACACTCCGGGCAGCCCGTGTGCTGTCTGTGAAGAGGATGTGTGGGTGGGAAAGTTACATCTGAGCAGTCGGCTCGAATTCAGTGAGTCTCCTCAGGCTGGGACCGTCCAAGTAAGTGAGCTCCTCCCTCCCTCTCTCTGCAGCCAAAAAGTTTTTTCTCTAGCAGCCTGTGACAGTACCTTGCCCTCCTAGGTGTTATGATGTGGCCTCACACTGGCATGCTGCAGTTTGGCTGCAGTGCTGGCAGTCTTCCTGCATGTTGCCCCTGGTCCCATAGAGGTTGCACATTTACTGCATGTTCTAAAAGTGCACAAAATGTCCTGCATGCTGCATATTTGGCGCACTTTCAGAAAATGCCGCAAAATGCAAAGTGCAACCTAAAAGAAGTCTGAGGGGCTGCGGCTAAGGAAAACCACCAGTACACCCGCACTGCAGCCAAACCGCAGCACACCAGTGTGAGCCCAAATGCTTGTATTCACTTGCAGCAGGCACTGCCACTCCTCTGAAAAGTGATCCATGTTCAGATCACTTTTCAGAGGCATTTGACAGACAGTGATGAGTTGATATTACATTTCATCCCTGCCTGTTTTAACCCCCTAAATGCCAATCCCTGTAGGTAATTGCACAGTTCACTTTGAACTCCACCTTATTTGCATTACTCTCTGTAGGTATTAGATGGGCTCTCGCCTTATTGTTTGCACATCTAATACCTAAGGGTACTTTCACACTGGAGTGGTGTGGGCGGTAGTGGTAAAGCGCTGCTCGTTTTATTGGCGCTTTTACCGTTGTTTTAGTTTTAACCCCCGCTAGCGGCCGAAGAAAGGGTTTAAACTGCCCGTGTTGCATTCATTTCAATGGGCAGGGCACCTCTCCCAAACCGCCCCAATAATGCCGCTTGCAGGACTTTTCAGAATGTCCCACAAGCGCACCGCCCCAGTGTAAGAGCACTCGGGGCTTTCACACTGGGGTGGCATGAGAGGCAGTTCACAGGCGCTATTTTTAGCACTAAAATGCCTGTAAAGCGCCTTCAGTGTGAAAGTACCCTAAAGAGAGTTCTGGAAATAAGGTAGAGTTCAAAGTGAATTTCTACACCTAAGTGGAGCACCCCTTTTAGAAGATTTGAGGATATTATTAAACCCAGAGACTGGTGGACTTAGGCCACCATAGACAGATTGAAATTCTGCCGGTTCAGCAGAAATTTCAGTCTATCTATGTGCAGACTGGTTGTACAGAATTCGATCAACTGACTTCAGTACAACCAGCATGTCTTTTTTTATTTTTTTGGCGATCACTGCTGGCTGCTATAGAACACGCACCGACACATGGCTCTTACGGAAGCTTGGTAAATCAAGTGTCAGGCTTCCCTAGCATTACACATGTGGGGCTGTGACCAAGTCTGGGCACAGGCTCCTGGAAATACAGGAGGGTGGCCAGTAAGAGGAGAGCTGGGATATGACATTACTTCATATTCCTGCCACTCCTAAACCTGCTCCACTGCAGCACCAGGCCCACCATGCCCTTAATCTGGCCGGTGCTCCGGCGTGCGCCTGCATGTGCTTCTCTCACTGCACGGTCTCTCTCTCTCTCTCTGTGCAGGCAGTGTGAAGCGGTCTCTCTCTCTGTGCAGGCAGTGTGAAGCGGTCTCTCTCTCTGTGCAGGCAGTGTGAAGCGGACTCTCTCTCTCTCTATGCAGGCAGTGTGAAGCGGTCTCTCTCTCTATGCAGGCAGTGTGAAGCGGTCTCTCTCTCTGTGCAGGCAGTGTGAAGCAGTCTCTCTCTCTCTCTCTATGCAGGCAGTGTGAAGCGGTCTCTCTCTCTATGCAGGCAGTGTGAAGCGGTCTCTCTCTCTGTGCAGGCAGTGTGAAGCGGTCTCTCTCTCTCTGTGCAGGCAGTGTGAAGCGGTCTCTCTCTCTCTCTGTGCAGGCAGTGTGAAGCGGTCTCTCTCTCTGTGCAGGCAGTGTGAAGCGGTCTCTCTCTCTGTGCAGGCAGTGTGAAGCGGTCTCTCTCTGTGCAGGCAGTGTGAAGCGGTCTCTCTCTATGGGGCAGTGTGAAGCGGTCTCTCTCTCTGTGCAGGCAGTGTGAAGCGGTCTCTCTCTCTATGGGGCAGTGTGAAGCGGTCTCTCTCTCTGTGCAGGCAGTGTGAAGCGGTCTCTCTCTCTGTGCAGGCAGTGTGAAGCGGTCTCTCTCTCTATGGGGCAGTGTGAAGCGGTCTCTCTCTTTCTGCAGGCAGTGTGAAGCGGTCTCTCTCTCTCTGTGCAGGCAGCGTGAAGCGGTCTCTCTCTCTCTGTGCAGGCAGTGTGAAGCGGTCTCTCTCTCTGTGCAGGCAGTGTGAAGCAGTCTCTCTCTCTATGGGGCAGTGTGAAGCGGTCTCTCTCTCTGTGCAGGCAGTGTGAAGCAGTCTCTCTCTCTATGCAGGCAGTGTGAAGCGGTCTCTCTCTCTGTGCAGGCAGTGTGAAGCGGTCTCTCTTTCTCTGTCCAGGCAGTGTGAAGCGGTCTCTCTCTCTGTGCAGGCAGTGTGAAGCAGTCTCTCTCTCTCTCTATGCAGGCAGTGTGAAGCGGTCTCTCTCTCTGTGCAGGCAGTGTGAAGCGGTCTCTCTCTCTGTGCAGGCAGTGTGAAGCGGTCTCTCTCTCTGTGCAGGCAGTGTGAAGCAGTCTCTCTCTCTCTCTATGCAGGCAGTGTGAAGCGGTCTCTCTCTCCATGCAGGCAGTGTGAAGCGGTCTCTCTCTCTGTGCAGGCAGTGTGAAGCGGTCTCTCTCTCTCTCTGTGCAGGCAGTGTGAAGCGGTCTCTCTCTCTGTGCAGGCAGTGTGAAGCGGTCTCTCTCTCTGTGCAGGCAGTGTGAAGCGGTCTCTCTCTCTGTGCAGGCAGTGTGAAGCGGTCTCTCTCTCTGTGCAGGCAGTGTGAAGCGGTCTCTCTCTCTGTGCAGGCAGTGTGAAGCGGTCTCTCTCTCTGTGCAGGCAGTGTGAAGCGGTCTCTCTCTCTCTATGGGGCAGTGTGAAGCGGTCTCTCTCTCTGTGCAGGCAGTGTGAAGCGGTCTCTCTCTCTATGGGGCAGTGTGAAGCGGTCTCTCTCTCTGGGGCAATGTTGAGCAGTCTCCCGCCCTCTCTCTGTACAGGGAATGTGGTGTAGATGGATGGTGAGCTGATTCGGTGGTTCAATGGGCCACTTGACTGGACTTGCCCCCCAGGCCTAAGGCTGCCAGCCCTCCCCTGCCCTTGAGGGAACCCCCTTTCTGGGGTGGGTGAACTCTGGTCTGGAGCTGGGAAGGAACCTCTCCATACACGGTAATTGAGAGGTGTCTGGAACAGGAGCAGAAAGAGGACAGCGGGGAACATTGCCGGGCAAGTACTAGAAGGGATCCATTGCGGGGTCGGTGAGTGACAGACACAATGGAGAATTCTGGGAGAGTCATGCCAGGAGTGGATGTGAAGCCAGAGGGAGAGGCTGTGATGTCACTGGTGTTTGAGTCAAGTTGCTGCAGCCAGAAGGGTTGGCGGGACTTGCACAGGACTGTCTGTGACCAGTAGTCCACCAAGCCTTTCAGCTAGCACAAGAAGTATTCTTTTCATTGCTATTGGTTGCTAAATCAACGGGGACTGCAGACCCCTGACAGCAAATGGCTGTTATCGAACTGTTAGGACTTATTCAGAGTAGGGCCTAAACACGTGCTAGCTATATCAGGAAACTATGATTGCGCAGTAGAGCAGTAGAGTGCTGGAGGAGTATGGAGAACTTTAGAGACTGCCATTATAGATTCACTGTTGTTTGTTCAATTCAACAAGATCAATTATCTGGGCATCCCATGACCCTTTTCTCCAATCCAAGTCAAATCCCCTAAATAAAAACAGCAAAAACAAGCTAAAGGACTGTTCATTGACTGGCAATGTGTGTCTGAAGTGAATGCCTGGCCAAGCAGGGTGACGTGTGGAACTACTACATTCAGCAACCCACGGGGGCACCGCTACAACAATAATCAAAATTTGGAGGTAGATAGTATTGTATCCCTGGGGACATCACCTTTTCACACTATGTAATTCTATCATTATTCTATATTGCAGTCAACTTTTAATTAAACATTAACCAAAATACCAAAAAAAAATGTTTAACCTGCTGGGGCTAAGGGCAGCTGATTTCCATGCTTTTGCTATGACCACTTTTAGTCTTTAGTGGAAATAAAAGTGCAGACATTACAATAATCAGCCTATCCCCACAACACAAAGCTCAAGAGATCCAGGAAACAACCAGAGACATCAGCAAAAGATGTCAATAAGAGATAAGGCTTCTAGGAATTATTTGCTGTTAACCTGGACTTTGGTAAATATTTAATAATAATAGAAAGAGCAAACCATATCAGTCCAGAAAAGTTAGTACACAAGATTTATTTCATTATTGATACATACTAATGGGCACTCTGCACCAGGGGCGTGCAGTCAGGGGAGGCAGATGAGACAGAGCCACACCTGCCATAATAAAAAATAAAAAAACAAAAAAAAATCAAGCTTCAATGGTCATATCTTGGTAGCCCTACCCCATCACTGGTCAAAATTTGGGGCTCCTAGCACCTATGGTTCTGGAGATACAGGGCTCCTTGTGCAGCCTGTCAGAAGATATATACAGAGCAGGCAGTTTAACCGCTTCAGATCCGGGCCATTGCCAAATGACGGCAACAGCGCAGATCTAAATTGCCGGGACTACGTCCATTGATGTCGTCCCGTGCACGAGCGGCCTGCGCACCCCCTGCAGGGCGCGCGCGGCGCGCTCGGTGATCAGCGAGTCTATGAGACTCGCCTGATCACAGATCAGAGTAAGGGGTTGGTCCCAACCCCTTACCACATGATCAGCTGTCAGCCAATGACAGCTGATCATGTGATGTAAACAGAGCCGGTAATCGGCTATTTTTCCTCCTCGCGCTGACAGCGTGAGGAGGAAAAAAAAAAACCGATCACGGCGATCTTATAACACAAAGCAATAGGCAGCAGTGCTGCCTACCAGTGCCCACCAGATTAACCCATCAGTGCCCACAGTGCCATCAATCAGCGCCACCCATCAGTGCCCACAGTGCCACCCATCAGTGCCCACAGTGCCATCCATCAGTGCCCACAGTGCCACCCATCAGTACCACCCATCAGCACCCACATCAGTGCCACCCATCAGCACCCACATCAGTGCAACCTATCAGTGCCCATCAGTGTCACCTACCAGTGCCCATAAGTGCCCATCAGTGTGGCCCATTACTGCCCATCAGTGCCACCCATCAGTGCCCCCCATCAGTGCCCCCCATCAGTGCTGCCCATCAGTGCCGCCCATCAGTGCCCCCCATCAGTGCCCCCAATCAGTGCCACCTATCCGTGCCACCTATCCGTGCCGCCCATCCGTGCCGCCCATCCGTGGCCATCAGTGCCGCCTTATCTGTGCCCATCAGTACCGCCGTATCTGTCCCCATCAGTGCCGCCTTAACTGTGCCTATCAGTGCCGCCTTAACTGTGCCTATCAGTGCCGCCTTAACTGTGCCTATCAGTGCCGCCTTATCTGTGCCTATCCGTGCCCATCAGTGCAGCCTATCAGTGCCCACCAGTGCCGCCTCATCAGTGCATATCAATGAAGGAGAAAAATTACCTGTTTGCAAAATTTTATAACAAACTATTAAACATGATTTTTTTTTTTTTCAAAATTTTCCATCTTTTTTTGTTTGTTTAGCAAAAAATAAAAACCCCAGCTGGGATTAAATACCACCAAAAGAAAGCTCTATTTGTGGGAAAAAAATGATAAAAATTTCATTTGGGTACAGTGTTGTATGACAGCACAATTATCATTCAAAGTGCGACAGCGCTGAAAGCTCAAAATTGGTCTGGGCAGGAGGGGGGTTTAAGTGCCCAGTAAGCAAGTGGTTAAGGCGGCACTGATAGGCACAGTTAAGGCAGCACTGATGGGGACATATAAGGCGGTACTGATGGGCACAGATAAGGCAGCACTGATGGCCACTGATGGGCGCTGATGGGTGGCACTGATGGGTGGCACGGATGGGGGGCACTGATGGGTGGCACTGATGGGCAGTGATGGGCGGCACTGATGGGCACTTATGGGCACTGGTAGGTGACACTGATGGGCACTGATAGGTGGCACTGATGTGCAGCACTGTTGTTGTGGCACTGATGTGGGCGCTGATGAGTGGCACTGTGGGCACTGATGGGTGGCACTGATGGGTGGCACTGTGGGCACTAATGGGTGGCACTGTGGGCACTGATGGGTGGCACTGTGGGCACTGATGGATGGCACTGTGGGCACTGATGGATGGCACTGATGGATGGCACTGTGGGCACTGATGGGTAACGCTGGTGGGCACTGATGGGTAACGCTGGTGGGCACTGGTAGGCGGCAGATGATCGCCGTGATCGGGCCTGATGTCCCTCTCATGGCTGCCGGTGATCGGCTTTTTTTTTTTCCTCCTCACGCTGTCAGCGCGAGGAGAAAAAATAGCCGATTACTGGCTCTGTTAACATCACATGATCAGCTGTCATTGGCTGACAGCTGATTATGTGGTAAGGGGTCGGGACCGACCTCTTACTCTGATCTGTGATCAGGCGAGTCTCATAGACTCGCTGATTGCCGCGCGCGCCCTGCAGGGGGCGCACAGGCCGCTCGTGCACGGGACGACGTCAATAGACGTCGTCCCAGCAATGTAGGTCCGCGCTGTTGCCGTCATTTGGCAATAGCGCGGATCTGAAGCGGTTAAATACAAGCTGGCACACGCTGTTTGCAGCAAACTGAGAGGATGAGCTTACAGTGCCTCTGACTTCTTGTCAGAGGCAATCAGCTTAATGGACAGCTTGGAGCCTTGGACCAATAGTAAAGCATCATTGGTCCAAGCTGTCCAATAAAAATGCCAAAAAATAAAAAATAAAAATACTGCAGCTGCTGACTTTTAAAATAAGGACACTTACCTGTCCAGGGCGCCCGCGATGTCCTCACCCGAAGCCGACTTGTCCTTCGGCTCCGGGTCGGCATCTTCAGTAAGGGAATCAGGAAGTGAAGCCTTGCGGCTTCACAGCCTGGTTCCCTACTGCGCATGCGCAAGTCGCGATGCGCGTTTTGAATGGTCCCTGGTTTCTTCTGGGACCTGTGTGTTTCCCAGTAGACAGCGGGGGGGGGGGGGGGGCGGAGGACATGACGTTGTTTGCCACAGATTCTGCGACGCTCTTTTGGAAGTGAGAACAAATACCTGGATTAGACAGGTATCTGCTTCCCCCCCCCCCTTAAATGTGCCAAATGTGACACCGAAGGGGGGGGGGGACTGGATCAGCGGAAGTTCCATTTCAGGGTGAAACTCCGCTTTAACTACAAGGAAAAAAACATGGGTTTGGGTTTATGGGTATAAGGTATACCCATAATCCCATGTTTTTCTCACACAGTTAAGAGGGAGAATCTGCTGCTGTTGCTGAAAAGGTACTTTTTTAATCAAGCTAAATAATATATTATTATGCTATATGTTATAACAATAATTTATTATTTATCTATTTATGGTGGTTTAAAGTTATAACTTCAAACTTCAGTAATTTGTCAGTTAAGCCACCTGCTTGAGTGCAATTTTTGAAAGTATAGTAAATTACCTTAAAAACTATACATAATAATTATTTGTATATTACTTACTTATGGTAAATAACCACTTGCCACGCAGGCCAATTCTGACACTTCTCTCCTACATGTAAAAATCGTAATTTTTTGCTAGAAAATTACTCAGAACCCTCAAACATTTTATATATATGTAGCGCTGGTAGATTTTCAATATACTGCTTATAGATAAATTTAGTGGGTTATCTGTTCATACATAATCAGATTTGCCTCTGTTCCAACTTGACTAAGTTGCATGTAGTTTCACACTGTGCCTGTGGGTGTCGTTGTCACCATGGGTTGGTGTTGGAAAGGCAACACGTTGAAGTGTATGAGTGCTCCTCTGTCCCGGAGATAACTCGGTGGAGGTGGTCCTCCGAGTTGCATTCTGGGAGAGGGTATTTATGGGACTGACGCCATGTTTTAGGGTTCATTTTCGTTCCACCTGCTGGCCCTCCTGGCCGACAGGCATGTGTTAGGAGTACTACCGCGTGGTCCTCCGACCGGGAGGCCCACGTTGCTGCAGCGTGTGGGTGGGCCCAGAAGCCTGTCTGGGGCCTACCACAGCGGCAAGGGAATGGTCCTGGGCTGTCTCTCCTACAGGAAGAAGCTGAACAACTGAGAAGATCCCAAGGGAGGACCCGTCATGGAAAGATCATGCAGAGTGTCGGTTTGGAGAGGGGCCTGGTGACTCAGTTGGAGGACATATCCTAAAGTTATCCTACCGCAGAGGGACCATTATGGACCATACTATGATCATAGAGATCCGAGGAGAATGACCTATGATCAGAGGGACAACAGGGCCCCATACTATGACCACCCGAGACCAAGGGACAGAACCCCCCCTCGGACCTACGATCATGATCACAGGACGGGCCCTCAGCAAGATTATCAGCGATACTATGAGCGAAGCCCGATACCTACATATAATCACTATGCTCCTCTAATGAATAGAGAAGACGATGAAAGACAAGACAGGCAACACCCGGCACACTATGGACAGCCCGACCCGAATAAGCCTTTTTTAGACAGGGACAGACCAAACCATCCACCGAGAAATCCAGACGAGAGAAGATATCCCAGAAGAAGTCCGGAAAGAAGAGGGGACGAAGAGCTGGAAAGAGAGAGCAAGCGAAAAAGACAGTAAAGGGAGAAGGCATTTTTAACTATCTAGACAAATTTGAAACGTATATCGGAATACAGAAATTTATAAGAGAAATTAATATCCAGAAATACACTGCAGGAAACCCTATGAGATATACAGGAACGGTGAATGGGAATATAGTACACAGTACATTAAGGAATAGTTCAGTCTTTAATCCACAAATCAAAGATAATAAATACATTGAGGTGTTTAAAAAAGTTGTGTTGGATGAGATCAAAGACCTGAAAGTCAAGAAGAGAGAAGATCCCAAACACATCAAGAATGGGATACGGAAACTGTTGAAGAGGAAAGATATTGTGATCCGGCCAGCGGACAAAGGGGAGGCATCGTCATCCTATCCAAAGAGCAATACCATAGATCAATGATGGATATGCTTAATGACGCAAATACCTACACAAAACTACTAAGCAATCCGATGTTTAGATGTAGGAAAGCGCTCGAACAAATAGTCCATTTTGGAGCCAAAAAGAACATCCTAAGTAAAAAAGAAACAAGGTTCCTCGTACCCGACTCATGTCGCACCCCTATCATATACTCATTACCCAAAGTCCATAAGGACGGGACTAATCCACCTCCAAGGCCCATAGTAAATGGGATTGATTCTTTGACATCCAGGATAGGGGAATACATCGACTTCTTTCTGCAACCAGTGGTTCAGAGCACACAGGCATACCTACGAGATACTAAACATATCCTACAAATTTTAGATGAGATCCCCCAGAACCAGAAGAAACGCATCATGGCCACGGCAGACGTCGCATCCCTATATACGGTTATACCCCACCATCTGGCATGTGAGGCCGCAAAATGGGGCCTGAGAAGATATTCCGAGCTACCATGTCTACGAAGAAGGTTCCTGGTGAAATGTTTAGATTTTAGCTTAACCACTTGAGCCCCGGACCATTATGCTGTCTAAGGACCAGAGGTCTTTTTCCAATTTGGCACTGCGTCGCTTTAACTGCTAATTGCGCGGTCATGCAATGCTGTACCCAAACGAAATTTGCGTCCTTTTCTTCCCACAAATAGAGCTTTCTTTTGATGGTATTTGATCACCTCTGCGGTTTTTATTTTTTGCGCTATAAACGGAAAAAGACCGAAAATTTTGAAAAAAAATGATATTTTCTACTTTTTGTTATAAAAAAAATCCAATAAACTCAATTTTAGTCATACATTTAGGCCAAAATGTATTCGGCCACATGTCTTTGGTAAAAAAAATGTCAATAAGCGTATATTTATTGGTTTGCGCAAAAGTTATAGCGTCTACAAACTAGGGTACATTTTCTGTAATTTACACAGCTTTTAGTTTATGACTGCCTATGTCATTTCTTGAGGTGCTAAAATGGCAGGGCAGTACAACCCCCCCCCAAATGCCCCCATTTTGGAAAGTAGACACCCCAAGGAAATTGCTGAGAGGCATGTTGAACCCATTGAATATTTTTTTTTTTTTTTGTCCCAAGTGATTGAATAATGACAAAAAAAAAAAAAAAATATTTACAAAAAGTTGTCACTAAATGATATATTGCTCACACAGGCCATGGGCCTATGTGGAATTGCACCCCAAAATACATTCTGCTGCTTCTCCTGAGTATGGGGATACCACATGTGTGGGACTTTTTGGGAGCCTAGCCGCGTACGGGGCCCCGAAAACCAATCACCGCCTTCAGGATTTCTAAGGGTGTAAATTTATGATTTCACTCTTCACTGCCTATCACAGTTTCGGAGGCCATGGAATGCCCAGGTGGCACAAAACCCCCCCAAATGACCCCATTTTGGAAAGTAGACACCCCAAGCTATTTGCTTTGAGGCATGTTGAGTCCATGGAATATTTTATATTTTGACACAAGTTGCGGGAAAGTGACACATTTTTTTTTTTTAACTGTCCTGGCATTTTATGCACAACATTTAGAAGCTTATGTCACACATCACCCACTCTTCTAACCACTTGAAGACAAAGCCCTTTCTGACTCTTATTGTTTACATGAAAAAGTTATTTTTTTTTTGCAAGAAAATTACTTTGAACCCCCAAACATTATATATTTTTTTAAAGCAAATGCCCTACAGATTAAAATGGTGGGTGTTTCATTTTTTTTTTTCACACAGTATTTGCGCAGCGATTTTTCAAACGCATTTTTTGGGGAAAAAACACTTTTTTAAATTTTAATGCACTAAAACACACTATATTGCCCAAATGATTGATGAAATAAAAAAGATGATCTTAGGCCGAGTACATGGATACCAAACATGACATGCTTTACAATTGCGCACAAACGACGTGCAGTGGCAACAAAATAAATACATTTTTAAAAGCCTTTAAAAGCCTTTACAGGTTACCACTTTAGATTTACAGAGGAGGTCTACTGCAAAAATTGCTGCCCTCGATCTAACCTTCGCGGTGATACCTCACATGCATGGTGCAATTGCTGTTTACGTTTGACGACAGACCGCCGCTTGCGTTCGCCTTAGCGCGAGAGCAGGGGGCGACAGGGGTGCTTTTTTTTTTTTTTTTTTTTCTTTATTATTTTTTTGCTTTTTTATCTTATTTTTAAACTGTTCCTTTCATTTTTTTTTTTTTTCTAATCATTTTTATCGTTATCTCGGGGAATGTAAATATCCCCTATGATAGCAATAGGTAGTGACAGGTACTCTTTTTTGAAAAAATTGGGGTCCATTAGACCCTAGATCTCTCCTCTGCCCTCAAAGCATCTGACCACACCAAGATCGGTGTGATAAAATGCTTCCCCAATTTCCCAATGGCGCTATTTACATCCGGCGAAATCTAAGTCATAAAATGCTCGTAGCTTCCGGTTTCTTAGGCCATAGAGATGTTTGGAGCCACTCTGGTCTCTGATCAGCTCTATGGTCAGCTGGCTGAATCACCGGCTGCATTTTCAGGTTCCCTGTTGAGACAGGAGAGCCAGAGAAAAACACGGAAGACGGTGGGGGGGGGGGCATTCCCTCCCACGGCTTGTAAAAGCAGTCTAGAGGCTAATCAGCTGCTAGGATTGCTTTTACATGAAAGCCGACCGCTGGCTGAAAAGAATGATACCAAGATGATACCTAAACCTGCAGGCATCATTCTGGTATAACCACTCAAAGTTGTGAATGGCGTACCTGAAGACAAAAAAATGGTTAACAATAAAGCACAGTAAACGGTAAAGTATAAAAAATTGCATACCTGAAAAGCAAACTTGATAAAACATAATAACAATAAAACATTGCAGAATAGAATACAGTAAATAAGAGCAGAACAATAGAGAGAATAGAGAGAGAGAGAACAATAAAACGACAATTATTTTTTTTTATTTTATATATATATATTTTTTTTTTTTTACACTTTTTTTGTAACTAACTTTTATAACTGTAACCGGTTCCAGGTTCGGGTCTCTCAAAATGCGATGGCATCTTGGGAGACCCTGTGAAAGTGTGCCTAGTCTGTGCAATGCTGTACCCTACGCTAATACTCAACTAGTGCATAGTAGCGTTCAAAACATTCACCAATGCAAAGACCAGGATTGTCAGGACAGGAGGGACAATAATAGCGGGTGTCACGCCTATATCCGCGCTTGCTGCAGACACGACATCTTTTTTGGGGGGGTTCGCTGGGTAGGGGTACTCGGGAGGACATAAAGAAAATGCCTCTCATGCAGCCGACTGCATTTGGTTGGGGATGTGAATGGGGGAAGTACGGGCGCTGCAGAAGCGGTGGGTTCCCAATTAGGAATGGCGAATGCAGCAGGAAGGGCATTATGGGCACGACGGGCCTGTGTTTGTCTTTTTGGTGGCAGCGGGACACTACTTGTGCTTGCCACCTCACCAGCTTGAACTGCACTTATGGGACTCGCCACGTCACCAAGTGTTACTGCAGTGCTGGTTTGACTACGACCGGGGTGTACTAGGCCGCTGGCGCTTGCCAGTTCACCAAAACGCTACCAAAAAAACTGTTAGCGAACGCAGGGATCAGGCCTGACTCTGCGAACGCTGCAGTTATGCGTTTAGTGTTTTGTAAGTGACAGTGATCGATCGATACTGCACTTGGGTGGGCTGGGCTGGGCCGGGCCGGGCGGAGGGGCAAAACGCAGGTGCTAGCAGGTATCTGTGCTGATCCCGCTAACACTGCGTTTTTGGGAACCCTAAACTGCTGGGGACGCTAGTTTAGATCTGATCGGATCAGATATTGATCCGTTCAGATACTGTACCACTAAGGGAGGTGTATGCTGCGTGCGTGGGTGTTAGTGCTACTGGCGCTAACCTGACGCTGCCTGGGGCTGGTGCTTGCCAGTTCACCAAAATACTACCAAAAAAACTGTTAGCGATCGCAGGGATCAGGCCTGACTCTGCGAACGCTGCAGTTATGCATTTAGTGTTTTGTAAGTGACAGTGATCGATCGATACTGCACTTGGGTGGGCTGGGCTGGGCCGGGCGGAGGGGCAAAACGCAGGTGCTAGCAGGTATCTGGGCTGATTCCGCTAACACTGCGTTTTTGGGAACCCTAAACTGCTGGGGACGCTAGTATAGATCTGATCGGATCAGATATTGATCCGTTCAGATACTGTACCACTAAGGGAGGTGTATGCTGCGTGCGTGGGTGTTAGTGCTACTGGCGCTAACCTGACGCTGCCTGGGGCTGGTGCTTGCCAGTTCACCAAAATACTACCAAAAAAACTGTTAGCGATCGCAGGGATCAGGCCTGACTCTGCGAACGCTGCAGTTATGCATTTAGTGTTTTGTAAGTGACAGTGATCGATCGATACTGCACTTGGGTGGGCTGGGCTGGGCCGGGCGGAGGGGCAAAACGCAGGTGCTAGCAGGTATCTGGGCTGATTCCGCTAACACTGCGTTTTTGGGAACCCTAAACTGCTGGGGACGCTAGTATAGATCTGATCGGATCAGATATTGATCCGTACAGATACTATACCACTAAGGGAGGTGTATGCTGCGTGCGTGGGTGTTAGTGCTACTGGCGCTAACCTGACGCTGCCTGGGGCTGGTGCTTGCCAGTTCACCGAAATACTACCAAAAAAAATGTTAGCGATCGCAGGGATCAGGCCTGACTCTGCGAACGTTGCAGTTATGCGTTTAGTGTTTTGTAAGTGACAGTGATCGATCGATACTGCACTTGGGTGGGCTGGGCGGAGGGGCAAAACGCAGGTGCTAGCAGGTATCTGGGCTGATCCCGCTAACACTGCGTTTTTGGGAACCCTAAACTGCTGGGGACGCTAGTATAGATCTGATCAGATTAGATATTGATCCGTTCAGATACTATACCACTAAGGGAGGCGTATGCTGCGTGCGTGGGTGTTAGCGGTACTGGCGCTAATCTGACGCTGCCTGGGGCGACGCATATCACCGCCGGGCGATCAGGGGGCTAAACCTTTATTCGGTAATAAACGGCGGGTGCCCTGACACTATAAAAAATAAACGAACTAACCAGCATCACCCGTAACGGTTATACGGTGATCAGTGGTGAAAGGGTTAACTAGGGGGCCATCAAGGGGTTAAAACATTTATTCGGTAGTATATGGGGGTCCCTGACGCTATAAAACGCTGACGGCGAACCTAAATATTTACGTCCCTAACTAGCGTCACCAGCGACACTAATACAGCGATCAGAAAAATGATCGCTTAGTGACACTGGTGACAGGGGGTGATCAAGGGGTTAAAACTTTATTAGGGGGGGTTAGGGGGGTACCCTTGACCTAAAGGGGGGTAATACTAACTGTCCCAACACTGTAACTGTCACAAACTGACACTATGCAGTAATCAGAAAAAAAAACAACTGCTTGGTGTCAGTTTGTGACGGGGGGGGGTGATCGGGGGGGGATCGGGGGCGATCGGGGGGGGGATCGGGGTGTTTTGTGTGCCTGGCATGTTCTACTGTGTGTGTGTGTGTTGGTGCACTCACTCACATGTCGTCTCTCCTCGGGCCGGAACGGAAATCACCGAGCCGAGGAGAGATGACATCATTTCCTTTGCTGCTGTTTAGCATACAGCAGCAAAGGAATGATTCGATTGGCCGGCGGCGATCGCGAGGGGGGGGCCACGAACGGATGGTCTCCCCCTCACCTCTGATCGCCGCTGGACAAAAGACGACCGCCTCGGGCACCGGGGGGGGTCCGATCGGACCCCCCACCCGCGGAAGGCAAATCACGTACATGTACGTGATTTTGCCTGTCCGTGCCACCTTGCCGACGTACATCGGCGTGAGGCGGTCGTAAAGTGGTTAAAAAACAATTACTTCTGGTACAACAATACATATTATCACCAGCAAACGGGAATTGCCATGGGAGCAAAATTTGCTCCCAGCATAGCTGGGCTTTTTATGGCGAAGTGGGAAGAAGAAGCTGTTTTTAATAATCGACCAGAAGAACTCTTAATATATAAACGATACATAGATGATATTTTTATAGTATGGGAAGGCGATGCACACCAGTTACACAATTTTTTGGATAAACTTAATTCGAATGATGTAAACATTCGATTAACATGGGATATAAGCGAGGAAAAGGTTACGTTCTTGGATCTGGATGTCTTACAGGAAGATTCAAGTTTCTACACACAAACGCATTTTAAAAATGTTGACCGTAACAGCTACCTCCCATTGGAAAGCTGCCACCATAGGAATTGGCTTTACAATATCCCAAAGGGCCAGTTGATGCGGCTGAGAAGAAACTGCACGAAACTTCAAGCCTTCTATGAACAGGCAGAGAAGATCGAAGCAAGGTTCACTGCTAAAGGATATGACCAAAGACTTCTAAAGAAGAAAACCGCAGAAGTCGCAGTAATGGATCGCAACACATTGATCAAAGATAAAACCCCACAGAAACGTTCGATGGAGGGACCAGCGCTTATCCTCAACTACAATGCACAATACAGGAAAATAGAAAGAATAATTAGACGTCACTGGCACATTCTAATAACAGATCCACAGCTGAAAGAAAGACTGCCAAAAAACCCGAGATTTATCTACAAGAGGGCACCATCAATTCGTGATAAACTTGTGAAAACTGTGACAGAGCCTCCAAGGAAACCTTTTACGTTTTTTTCTGGAAAAGGTTTTTTTCCATGTAAAAGATGCTACGCATGCCTAAGAACAAGATGCCCCAATGAGAAAGTGTTCCACTTTTCATCTACATCGACGGGGGACATCTATGAAGTTCGCAACTTTGTTTGTTGTAACACAGAGGGGGCCGTATATGCCTTACAATGTAGCTGCGGTCTGCAATACAGAGACCGCTCAAAGTCCGCATCAAGGAGCATGTTAAAAATATTATCAACGGATACGATAAGCATAGCGTATCGAAACACTTCCTAATTCACCACAACAAAGATCCTTCCCAGCTTAAATTTTGAGGGATTGAACCCTATGTGAGGCACTGGCGGGGGGGACACAAGGTTAGGACTCTGAGCCAAATGGAATCCAGGTGGATTTTCACCATGGACACCTTCTCGCCAAGAGACCTCAACATAGAATTTGATTTAAATTGTTTCCTGAGTAATTTCTAATTTCTAATTTTTATTTTTAATTTTTAATCTTTAATTATTAGTTCTTATTCGTCCACGCTGAAGAGTCTTTTATACACTTTTTATATCTTTTTTTATATCTTATTTACACACGCCACCAGCATCCCCATATAGTGCTGAAATTCCGACCATGTGTGGGCTCCATCGGACATTTTCCATCGGATTTTCCGACACACAAAGTTTGAGAGCAGGATATAAAATTTTCCGACAACAAAATCCGTTGTCGGAAATTACGATCGTGTGTACACAAATCCGACGGACAAAGTGCCACGCATGCTCAGAATAAATAAAGAGATGAAAGCTATTGGCCACTGCCCCGTTTATAGTCCCGACGTACGTGTTTTACGTCACCGCGTTCAGAATGATCGGATTTTCCGACAACTTTGTGTGACCGTGTGTATGCAAGACAAGTTTGAGCCAACATCCGTCGGAAAAAATCCTAGGATTTTGTTGTCGGAATGTCCGAACAAAGTCCGACCGTGTGTACGGGGCATAAGAGGAAAGTACATTCATCTATAAGATTCCAATTCTTAATACTACATCAAGAAAAGGTATTTGAACTTCCCTGCAACTCTTCTTCTACCTCTTTCCTTCTACTTCCTACAGTTACGTTTATTAAAGCATTGGAAAAGATACTCAAGTGTCCGGTGCCTACATTGTCTGGTGTTAAACTCAACGGGACCCTAGACCCAGTTCCGGTGAAATTGAGGTAACGAAGGTAACGGTAACAGCCCGCTAAAAACCAGCAGCTCCACCGTGAGTTATTGCTACATATATATTTTTAGCAGACACCCTAGGGAATAAAATGGTGGTTGTTGCAACTTTTTATGTCACACAGTGAAGCAAAGGATTTGCCCTGGGACTTTAAATGAAGTGGGTACCGTTTCCGCCAGTAAACATAACAGTAGTAAATATAGTATATGGTTTATTCAAGTAAAATTGTTTACATGCATAGATAACACCAACAGTTGCCAAAAAAAGTATATAAATAAAACACAAAATATTGGTACATGGATGTAATAGTAGTCATAGTACACGGGCATCATACTACCAGACTAGTTTCGCGAGATCCAGCTCGCTCTTCAGGGGTGGATGTGTGTAACATTGTACCTAAGATAAAAAAGTATATAGTTGGCAAAATGGCACAGTATTAGTTATAGAGGCACAGGGTAGGGGGGGTTGTGGGTCCCCATACTCACCACTGAGCTTGACCATGGCTACAGGTGTGCGGCTCCAAGACAGCGGCAGCAGGTGCCTCACCAGGGAGCTGAGGGGGCGAAGTCAGATGGGACCCCACCAGGGGCCAAATGGCGAGCAGGCATGGCATAGGTGTAGTGATGAAACCCTAGAGACCTCGTTAGTTCATAAAGAGTGTAGGCTGTAAACATAAGTATGTTTGTCAGGCATCTAAAGTAATAAAGTAGAATCAATAAGTACTGGCATGAAGATATAAATGTATGAAATGAGAGGCCTGGACACAAAGATGGTAGGGAACATGAAGATGGTAGGAAACATAGGATAACAGAGGGATACTAACAGGTGCAAAGATAGAAAAGAAAAGGAAGTGGGAGAGGTGGACTGTGATTGTGTGGTAGTAGGGTAGTGATGTATCCCTAAAAACCTCATTAGTCCATAAAGATTATAGGCTATAAACATGAGTATGTTTATCAGGCATCTAAAGTAGTAAAATCAATGAGTATTCGCATACAGATATGTATGTATATATATATATATATATATATATATATATATATATATATATATATATATATATAATTTTTTAAACTTAAAAAAAAAACAACAAATTAAATTTTATTGTCATGTTTGAAATACATGAGATATTTTAGAGTAATATTAGTTTGTATATTTAAAGAGACCTTGTCAGCAGGCCGTTCATTTTGGCAACTATCTTTCCATGAGATTATATGTGCATTTATGTATTTTAGGCATGTTCTGTATTTGTGGATGCTGAGGGACAGTCCACTACTGGAGCATAGGAGATTGCCGTCTGATTTTTAGTTTTACTGGAGATGGGCCTGGGCCACGGATGGTAGGGACATGGAGATGGTGGAAAACAGGATAGCAGAGGGATACTAACAAGTGACAAGATGAAAAAAACAGACATAACATACATAACAACTTTTTATGTCACACAGTATTTGCGTAGAATTTTTTCACATGCATTTTTTTGGAAAAAAAACTGGTTCATGAATAAAAAATAAATAAAACACTAAAGTTAGCCCGATTTTTTGTATTGAGTGAAAGGTGATGTTACGCCGAAAAATAAAGAAAATAAAGAGACATGTTTTATTTTTTCTACAATCTTTATTGACATCTTTGCTAGTAATATTGTTTCCAGCATCAACAAAAAGGGTGACCTGAAAAACATCTTAAAGGGACAGCGTTTGTAAATATTTTTGTTAAATGAGTAGAACTAGTAGAACTGCAATCACCTACATAATGAGAATTGTATACGTAACTTGTGAATATGTAACCTGTGTGTATCTGGCTCTGATACTAGTCAGTGCCTCACCAGCCACTGACCTCAGACATCACTGCACGTCCCTGCTCTGCACTTCCTTTTTAACAAGAAGAAAACAATAGTTTTTAGTGATTGATATTTGTTGCTTAAAATATAAAGCTGAGCAATATCCTATGCAAGAGGAACTAGTATACTGATTTCTTCTAAGCTTAAGTTTTCCTGCAAGCAAGCATTGCTAGATTCACAGGGCAGGTTTGTTTTGTTGGTATGTACACTATTTTCTATGCAATGTATTTTCAGGTCTATTCATATTCCTCCACCATAAAATAGTGAAGTAATGTGACAGATCGGTTTGTCAATGGCAGATAATCCAGGGATCCCCCTGTTGATTTTGGGGGACTTTAATAGCGTATGCAATCCTAGTATGGATAGATATTCAGCAGGCCCTAATATAGATACTACTTTTTATAGTTATATCTGGGAGCTGGGACTACCGGATATATGGCGTCTTAAGAATCCGTTTTCTAATATATACTCCTGTTGTTCTAGTACCTATCAGACCTTATCAAGGAAAGATATGTCCCTGGGTACAGATTCAGTTCTGTCTAATATTCAATATCTAACTAGGGGTTTATCAGATCATTTACCTATAGTAATAATGTTAGATTAAATTAAGCCCAGAATCAGGACTAGCTGGCGGGTTCCTGCTTTGTGGTTTAAGGTACTGCCCCAGGGGGACTTAATGAGTCTGGCTTTAGTCAAATTTGTTCATATTAATGATAACTCAGCTTCACCACAGGTGGTATGGGATACTATGAAAGCTTTTTTGAGGGGGGTTTTGCTTAAAGCCATAAGTGTTTATAAAAAAACTAGTCCGGAACGGGAATCCCTGCTAGCAGCCGAGGTGCAGCGGAAAGAAGCTCAGTATATTCAGGATCCTACCACTTCTAATGGTGGGGCCTGGAAGGATGCACGGTTATTGTTTAGACAGCAATGTTGAATAAAGCTGCGCGGTCTGGCTTTCTGTCCAGATGCCTAGGTTTGGAGGAGGAGGAAAGGTCGGGTTGAATAATATCAGTAATCGCAAAGTCTCAAGAAAATACCAGATTTATCTCCTCTATTCGTACAGTAGGGGGTGTTATTTCCTATGATGAGAATTAAATATTGCAATCTTTTGTTACTTTCTATTAAAACTCCCCTCACTTTCTGTAATTTCTAGACAGGAACTTAATGCCCCTCTGACATTAGAGGAATTTGCCAAGGCAGTGGCAGATTGCCCAAATGATAAGGCCTCGGGTCTTGACGGTTTACCATCAGAAGTATATAAACAATATGGAGATATCTTGTGTCCAGAATTGTTAAAAGTCCTCAACCAGGCTTTAGAATCATTTACGCTTCCAGGCTCTATGAATGATGCCTGTAATATTGTGTTACCAAAACAAGGAAAGGACCTTTTAGCTCTGGAATCTTACCGCCTGATATCATTGTTGAATTTGGACGCTAAGATTCTAGCCAGAGTCCTGGCAACAAGACTAAGCAGATATGTGTAGGGCTTGATTCATCCAGATCAGTCTGGTTTATCCCTACAAGGTCTACAGCTAATAATTTAAGGAGGCTTTTTTCAAAATTGCAAATACCATCTGATAACCCTGAAAGGAGAGCAATTTTATCACTCGACGCTGCGGAAGCTTTCAATAGTGTTGAGTGGACATATCTGTCGGCAGAGGCGGCTCTAGACTTTGTGAGGCCTTAGGCAAAACTTAGACATGAGGCCCCACTCACTCTCATAATGATAAAAATAATTCAAGGGATGAAAATGAACTGTATTAGGAGGGTACAGTATAGGGGAGTGGACAGTACAGGGGGTAGGTAAGTGGCCATAATAAAGATATATTTTCCTCAAGCAGAGCTGCACAGGGAAGCTGCTCTCACAGATTCTACCTATTCTGGTAGGCTGTCACAAAGAGAGAAATAAAGGGGGATGGGTGGAGAAAGAAAGAAAGAAAGAAAGAAAGAAAGAAAGAAAGAAAGAAAGAAAGAAAGAAAGAAAGAAAGAAAGAGAGAAAGAAAGAAAGAAAGAAAGAAAGAGAGGGATGGGGATGGTGAAAGAAGGAAGGAAAGAGAAGGGAATATGGAAGAAAAGAAAAAAGTAAAGAAAGAAAGGAAGGAAAGAAAGAAAAGAAAGATGGAAGAAAAGAAGCAAAGAAAGAAAAGAAGGATGGAAGAAAAGAAGCAAAGAAAGAAAAGAAAGATGGAAGAAAAGAAGCAAAGAAAGAAAAGAAAGATGGAATAAAAGAAGCAAAGAAAGAAAGGAGAGATGGAAGGAAAGAAAGAAAGAAAGGAGAGATTGAAAGAAAGAAAGAAAGAAAAAGAAAGAAAGAAAGAAAGAAAGAAAGAAAGAAAGAAAGAAAGAGAGGGGGATGGAGACAGAATGAAAGAAAGAGAAAGAAAGATGGAAGGAAAGAAGACACATCCCCTTCACTGAGGCAGAACACTGCCGAGGAGAGTGGGCGGGGCAGACACAGGAGGAGAGGGCGGGAGGAGGAGCAGAAGCTCTCTCTACTCTTCTGTCTGGCTGTGCGGGCAGCAGGGGGAGATCTGTCAGAACAGGCTCTACTGAGCGGCTCTCCCTGTCTGTGATCCGGAGATGTAGGTGAGTTCCAATCACACTTCTCACTTGCAGCCTGTTATCTCTCCCTGTAGCAGAGCGAGGGGATACGGGACTGTGTGATGGCGGAGATCTCTGCTGCTGGAAGAGGCGACTCTCTAATTAGGTAAACTAGCCAGCTGTGCGAGGCCCCTGTGACTGCGAGGCCTGAGGCCACCGCCTATTTCGTCTAATTAGAGAGCCGCCTCTGTCTGGGAGGTTTTGGGTTTGTTTGGCCCTTGGGATAGGTTTATACATTGGGTTAAGCTGTTGTATTCTGCCCCGAGGGCCTGTATGCAAATAAATGGTTTGGTTTCAGAATTTTTTTCATTAAATAGAGGTACTAGACAGGGGTGTCCCCTGTCTCCTCTGCTATTTGCACTGGCCCTTGAACCATTGGCTGAAGCTATCTGAGGCTCGGTTCACACTGCTGCGCTGTGAATTAAATTTGCAAAGCAGTAAACTCGCACAAGACCTTTTTTTTATCGCATCGCATTTGTAGAGGAATCGCAACGCATGTATGTGAACAACCGTCATTGAAAACAATGACTTTAGGGATGACATGCGAATTTAAAGTGTTTTTGACGCATTGCATTCGTTATGAACTCGCATCAGTGTGAACCGGGCCTGACAATCGGAATCTATTTGTAGATTTATTAGAGGAACAAGGAATGGAAAAATCTCATTATATGCAGATGACGCTTTGTTGTTTCTTGGGGATACGGACAATTCTTTAGGTTGTTTAATGTCACTTACACAAAATTTTGGTTCGTTCTCTGGATATGTTATCAATTGGGATAAATCTGTTATGCTTCCTTTAGATCAGTGGTTCTCAACCTGCCTAGTGCCGTGACCCCTTGATAAAATTTCCCAAGTTGTGGGGACCCCTAACAGTAAAATTATTTTAGTAGCGTGGGTTGTCAGCACCCAAGGCAAGACAAGTAATTTGCACCCCTAACCCACGGACATTTAGCGCTCCCTGAGTCCCTTCCACAGTATTAAAACCCCTTATGGTACATTTTAGAATGTACCACTCTTTCTCTTTGTTCTCCTTTCTTTCCCTTTTATCTCTCTCTATCCTAATTTCTTGGTTTTTTTTCCCCTATCCCTCTCTCTAGCTGTCTTTCTTGTTCTTTCTCTTATTCTTTCTCTCCCTTTTTCTTTGTTCCTCACCCTCTTTTCCTCTCCCTTCCATGTATTCTCTTTTTTTATTCCTTCTCTTACTCCTTGGTAGGGGGGGGGGGGGTGGGATGAGTGGCAGTGCTGGTGGGGAGTTGTGATCAGCCAACTTAGGTGCTCTTGATAAAGGTCATCTGCTGATCTGAGAACTGTAGTGGGGACTTTTAATGGCAAATATAATCACAGGTAGTGTTACTCACTGTGTCTCCGACTTTATGGTGTCTCGTAGCAGTGACAACTATGCCAAAATTAGCAGATAGAGTCTCCTCCAGCCCCTCCCACTTCACATTCCTGACCAGTCAGCTGACCTCTAGTTTCTGTCCCCCAGCCATGCCGTGAACTGAATGGGCGGCTGCGAAGAGGCTGAGTGGGCGGCCACAGGCTCCAGGAACAGCCCAGCTGGGCGGCCACAGGCTCCAGGAACAGCCCTGCTGGGCGGCCGCAAAAAAGGCTGGGAGAGCGGTGTGGGCTTCAGGAACAGCCCAGGATTCGGTGACCCCTGGCAAATCATCATTCGACCCCCGAGGGGGTCCCGACCCCAAGGTTGAGAACCACTGCTTTAGATAATTCTAGTTTGTTCGTATTAAGAGAGGTTTAGCAAATTAATTGTTTCATTGTTTAAATATTTGGGAATATGGATACATTCTAGGGTAGAAGATTACCTAATATAAAATGTATCTCCTATTCTCACTAAATTCCAACTTAAAGTGGTTGTAAACCCTTACAACACACTTTTTGCCACAGGTAAGCCTATAATAAGGTTTAGGAGACAGTTTAGGAGATATCCCCTGTATTTGCATGTGCCGACGTCATCGGCACATGCGCACTGAAGCAAACTGGGGCAATGGCACGTACGTGTCGTTGCTTTAGTGAGTGTGCCGCTTACAGCTGCTCCCGTGTGCATGCGCAGGAGTGACGTCATTGCGGCTCCGGCCAATCAGAGCGTCGGAGCCTGCGATACCCGAAAAGTAACTCCAGGAGCGATGTCGGGCGCCGGAGCGGTGTACAGGAACGGCTGCAGGGGCTTCAATCTCAGGTAAATAATTCATAATGAGCTAGTATGCTATGCATGCTAGCTCATTATGCAGGTTTTTTTTGTCCTAGGGTTTACAACCATTTTAAGAACACGGCGTGGATCAAGCTGCCATTATCGGTGGTGGGCCGAGCAAACCTTCTAAAAATTATTTGGGCCCCTCAATTAGTATACATACTTCACAATTACCTCTTAAATCAGGCATGTCCAAAGTCCGGCCCGCAGGCCAATTGCGGCCTGCGTTACGGTTTAATGTGGCTCCCCTGGTAATTTGGATATATAGGGCCCCCAGGGCCACAAAGGATACTGTATTTATCAGTGCTGCCTTGGAGGGGACAGGGAGGGGGTGGGATGAGCCCTGTCAGATTAATACAGGAGAATCTTCTGTTTTCTTGTAATAGGAGGTCCCGTCTCCTGGGCTGCCATTGGACGACTGTTCTGTTTATCATAGGAGGCGGGACTTTGTATTAAAGAGGTTGGGAGTAAACAGGAGATTCTCCTGTATGTAATCTGTAGCCTGCACTGATGGCAATGGTGAGGCTGCATTCATGGCAATGGTGAGGCTGCACTCATGGCAATGGTAAGGCTGCATTCATGGCAATGGTGAGGCTGTATACATGGCAATGGTGTGGCTGCATTCATGGCAATGGAGAGGCTGCATTCATGGCAATGGAGAGGCTGCATTCATGGCAATGGAGAGGCTGCATTCATGGCAATGGAAAGGCTGCATTCATGGCAATGGTGAAGCTGGATTCATGGCAATGGTGAGACTGCATTCATGGCAATGGTGAGGCTGCAGATGGGCACTGATTAGGCTGCATTGATGGGCACTGACCCTTTTTTTGATTCACAGTTCTTTATTTAAAATCACTTTTTTTTCCTGAAACTTCCCTCTTAAAGTGTAGGCGTGTGTTATATGCCTGTGCTTGTTATATGCTGATAAATACGGTATATCCAAATAACACACCCGAGCTCACCCTAAGTCCTGAGCGGCGCTCAGGGATTCGTTGGGGCCACAAAAGATATATATATATCCAAGTAACACACTCAAGCTCATCTCTTCACCACACACAGCCACAAAGGCAAGAGAATTCTTGTTGGGCAGTGTATTAGTGCTCGGACAAATACACTTATGCCCCGTACACATGGTCGGATTTTCCGACGGAAAATGTTCGATGGGAGCTTGTTGTCAGAAATTCTGACCGTGTGTAGGCTCCATCCGACATTTTCCATCGGAATTTCCATCACACAAAATTCGAGATCTGGATCTCCAATTTTCCTACAACAAAATCCATTGTCGTAAATTCCGATCGTGTGTACACAATTCTAACGCACAAAGTTCCACGCATGCTCAGAATCAAGCAGAAGAGCCGCACTGGCTATTGAACTTCTTTTTCTTAGATCGTCGTACGTGTTGTATGTCACCGCGTTCTTGGCGTTCGGAATTTCCGACAAGATTTGTGTGACCGTGTGTATGCAAGACAAGTTTGAGCCAACATCCGTCGGAAAAAATCCATGGATTTTGTTGTCGGAATGTCCGAGTGTGTACGGGGCATTAGACCGAATTTTAATGGTTTGAAGAATGTCAGGCAAACTGATCGGCCCTCACACATGTTCACTTCATCAAATCTGGCCCTCTTTGAAAAAAGTCTGGACACCCCTGTCTTAAATGGTTAAAAAAAATAGAATCATTACTTCGAAGTCTAATATGGAAAGGAAAAAAACTCTAGGATTAAGCTATCAATTCTCCAGTGAGCTAGGGATGGGGGGCAGATTGGCAGTGCCCCAGTCGCGACTATATTTCATAGCCTCCCAACTTCAGCATTTTGCTGGTTGGGGAGTTGTGACTTTGGAAGGTCCTATACAGGCCTTATTGCTAAGTAATTGTTCTTGTTACAATCTTCTGGCTCAGCTGGAAGCTGGAGCTTTCGCTTATACCTGTAAAGGTCCAACAATGGCACTTATGAATAGGGTTTGGCAGGAAATGAGAAGTATAATGAAATTTGAAGGGGCTTCGGAGTATTCACCACTTTGGGGGAATAGGCATTATAAAGAGCTATGTAAATTGGAGGGATTTGAGAGCTGGTGTTCCCAGGGGTTTCAATATATAGCCCAGCTTTATTCACATAATGTTCTATGCTCCTTTCAGGATCTGCAAGAATCTTATCAATTGCCTAATTATAATTTTTTTAAATATCTACAATTACGGCACGTGGTACAGTCCCAGTTTAAAGGGGAAAAGACAGCGATAAGATCGATGCCACTCTTAAATTCATTAGCAGTGGCGACTAAGAAAAAAGGCCTTATTTCATCTTTGTATGGCCAAATTATGAGGCCATATCAAGTTAATGGTGTCAGCCCGGGTAGAAGAGGGTGGGAGATAGACCTAGGGGATATTTCAGATGATGTCTGGCAAAAAATGTTGGAAAGGACACCTTTAGGTTCATTATCACCTGCACAATGTTTGTCTCAATTATTCATAATATAGATGGTATATAGAACACCGGTAAAGTTATTTAAGTGGGGCAGGTGTGATTTCCCGGATTGTCCAAGTTGCCAAACAACTACAGCTGATCTAATACATATGTTGTGGAAGTGTCCTAAATTGGTTAGATACTGGCGAGAGGTGGTGACTACAATTAACAAAGTATTTTTATACTCATATCGATATGGATCCCAAGACGTGCTTATTGGGTTATCTCGATGAAGAGCTTTTTCCCATTGAGATTTTGATATCAGTTAGTAGATTATTGTTTATAGCTCAAAAGTTAATTGCCTTAAAATGGCTGTCTCCGAGTATACCCTCATTTGAGGAATGGCATCTTGTAATAGGGGCATAAATAAACAGTGGAAACTGTGGATATTGGCCCCAGGGTTGGCCCCGTCTTCATTGGCCTTTGTTGTTCCTTTGTAGAGTGGTCAATTTTTGTGTATGATAGTAAGTATGGATTCAGAAGGAAAATGGGGATGGAGGGCCATACCAGTGGGTAGATAAGAATGGTGTGAATTAATCCACCTGCATTAGTAACTTTTTTTCTTAGACACAGGTATATACAGTGGGGACAGAAAGTATTCAGACCCCCTTAAATTTTTCACTCTTTGTTATATTGCAGCCATTTGCTAAAATCATATAAGTTCATTTTTTTCCTCATTAACTTACAGACAGCACCCCATATTGACAGAAAAACACAGAATTGTTGACATTTTTGCAGATTTATTAAAAAAGAAAAACTGAAATATCAAATGGTCCTAAGTATTCAGACCCTTTGCTCAGTATTTAGTAGAAGCACCCTTTTGATCTAATACAGACATGAGTCTTTTTGGGAAAGATGCAACAAGTTTTTAACACCTGGATTTGGGGATCCTCTGCCATTCCTCCTTGCAGATCCTCTCCAGTTCTGTCAGGTTGGATGGTAAACGTTGTTGGACAGCTATTTTTAGGTCTCTCCAGAGATGCTCAATTGGGTTTAAGTCAGGGCTCTGACTGGGCCATTCAAGAACGGCCACGGAGTTGTTGTGAAGCCACTCCTTCGTTATTTTAGCTGTATGCTTACGGTCATTGTCTTGTTGGAAGGTAATCCTTCGGCCCAGTATGAGGTCCCGAGCACTCTGGAGAAGGTTTTCATCCAGGATATCCCTGTACTTGACTGCATTAATCTTTCCCTCGATTGCAACCAGTCGTCCTGTCCCTGCAGCTGAAATGCAGATGCTGCCACCACTTCACTGTTGGGACTGTATTGGACAGGTGATGAGCAGTGCCTGGTTTTCTCCACACATACTGCTTAGAATTAAGGCCAAAAAGTTCTATCTTGGTCTCATCAGACCAGAGAATCTTATTTCTCACCATCTTGGAGTCCTCCAGGTGTTTTTTTAGCAAGCTCCATGCGGGCTTTCATGTGTCTTGCACTGAGGAAAGGCTTCGGTCGGGGCACTCTGCCATAAAGCCCCGACTGGTGGAGGGCTGCAGTGATGGTTGACATTCTACAACTTTCTTCCATCTCCCGACTGCATCACTGGAGCTCAGCCACAGTGATCTTTGGGTTCTTCTTTACCTCTCTTACCAAGGCTCTTCTCCCCCGATAGCTCAGTTTGGCCGGAAGGCCAGCTCTAGGAAGGGTTCTGGTCGTCCCAAACGTCTTCCATTTAATTATTATGGAGGCTTATGAACCTTAAGTGCAGCAGAAATTTTTTTTGTAACCTTGGCCAGATCTGTGCCTTGCCACAATTCTGTCTCTGAGCTCTTCAGGCAGTTCCTTTGACCTCATGATTCTCATTTGCTCTGACATGTACTGTGAGCTGTAAGGTCTTATATTGACAGGTGTGTGGCTTTCCTAATCAAGTCCAATCAGTATAATCAAACACAGCTGGACTCAAATGAAGGTGTAGAACCATCTCAAGGATGACCAGAAGAAATGGACAGCACCTGAGTTAAATATATGAGTGTCACAGCAAAGGGTCTGAATACTTAGGACCATGTGATATTTCAGTTTTTCCTTTTTAATAAATCTGCAAAAGTGTCAATAATTCTGTGTTTTTCTGTCAATATGGGGTGCTGTGTGTACATTAATGAGGAAAAAATGAACTGAAATGATTTTAGCAAATGGCTGCAATATAACAAAGAGTAAAAAATTTAAGGGGGTCTGAATACTTTCCTTTTTACTCTTTTTAAATCATAATGACAACAGAAACTACCCAAATGACCCTGATCAAAAGTTTACATACCCCCGTTCTTAATACCATGTTAACATCAATGACAGCTTGAAGTCTTCTCAGATGGTAAAGCTGCCCATTCCTCTTGGCAAAAAGCCTCCAGTTCCTGTAAATTCTTGGGCTGTCTTGCATGAACTGCACATTTGAGATCTCCCCAGAGTGGCTCAATGATATTGAGGTCAGGAGACTGAGATGGCCACTCCAGAACCTTCACTTTATTCTGCTGTAGCCAATGACAGGTCAACTTGGCCTTGTGTTTTGAATCATTGTCATGTTGGTTTGTCCAAGTACGTTCCATGTGCAGCTTCCTGGCTGATGAATGCAAATGTTCCTCCAGTATTTTTTGATAACATACTGCATTCATCTTGCCATCAATTTTGACCAAATTTTCTGTGCCTTTGTATCTCACACATCCCCAAAACATCAGCGATCCACCTCCGTGTTTCACATTAGGAATGGTATACCTTTCATCATAGGCCTTGTTGACTTCTTTCCAAGTGTAGCAATTATTATTATGACCAAAAAGCTCAACTTTGGTCTCATCACTTCAAATGACTTTGTATAAACAGAAAAGTCAGTGCTACTACCCATACACCACATAGAGAGCAGAGCTCCCAGGTGCTCGATCCACAGTTGCTCGCTGAGTAGAGTAATGTGGAAAAAATGATACGCACTCCGGTTGTTGCAGATTAAGTCAGTTGACGCGTTTCAGCCTATAAGGCCTTAGTCATAACCCATAACCCCTCAAATGACTTTGTGCCAGAAGGTTTGAGCCTTGTCTCTGTGCTGTTTGGCATATTGTAAGCAGGATTCTTTCTGGCATTTGCTTAGTAATGGCTTTCATCTGGTGACTCGACCATGCAACCCATAAGTGTCTCCTTATTGTGCTTGAAACAGCCACACCACATGTTTTCAGAGAGTCCTGTATTTCACCTGAAGTTATTTGTGGGTTTTTCTTTGCATCACGAACAATTTTCCTGGCGGTTGTGGCTGAAATTTTAGTTGGTCTACCTGACTGTGGTTTGGTTTTAACAGAACCCCTCATTTTCCACTTCTTGATTAGAGTTTGAACACTGCTGATCAGCATTCTCAATTCCTTGGATATCTTTTTTATATCCCTTTTCTGTTTTATACAGTTCAACTACCTTCTCCCACAGATCCTTTGACAATTCTTTTGCTTTCCCCATGACTAAGAATCCAGAAACATCAGTGCAGCACTGGATAAAAGATGCAAGGGTCTGTCAGGAGTCCAGAAACTCATTGACCTTTTATACACGCACACTAATTACAAGCAAACAGATCACAGGTGAGGATGGGTACCTTTAATAGCCATTCAAACCCCTTTGTGTCAACTTGTGTGCATGTTGTCAGGCCAAAATAACCAGGGTGTGTAAACTTTTGATCAGAGTCATTTGGGTAGTTTCTGCTTGTGATTATGATCTAAAAAGAGTAAACACAGTTGATTGATAATAAATGGCTTCAGCCAAACACTAACCATGAGTGAAAGAAAAACAATTTTTTTTATCATTTATACCCTCTGAAAAATGGCCAAGAAATTACAAATCCTGCCAGGGTATGTAAACTTATGAGCACAACTGTGTATATATATATACACACACACACACACACACACACACATATATATATATACACACACACATATATATATCTTTGGCTAGATTGTTGCATACAACATTGCAGCTTACTCTATGCAATACGGCCCTAAAATTTTAACACTAGTGTTCAGCGGTGGTATTCTGTGATTATTCCATGTTTATATGCATTGGAGTTTCACTCAAAATCTCTTTTGAGTCCCTCCATCTTTTGACCAGATTATGCATTGCATAAGGATGTATTTGCTCAAATGAGCACTTGATCACTTAGCCTCACTGGGCCATGTTTGTTGCAATCGATGGCAGAATATTTTGTGGCTGATCAGTACTGAGAACCATAGGGTTCAGTTACTTTATTAGTAAGGAGACCATTGGGGTGCACAGGGGATGTGCCTGGGTACACTCTAATTACTCTGAGCAGTGCCAATACCCCCTACTGCCCGTGCTTCACCCCTGCGTTGCTCCCACCCCCACCGCAGTGCTGCTGGCTTCCCTCTTCTTCTCTCCCCCCCACAGAAGCTGCGAGGGATAATTCAGGATAGAGAGTGGGGGAAGGAGCTAATCAATATGTTATTTACCATCCCTTTCTTTTTCTAAATGGACACAATTAACACACTGACTCACTGTGTTCAATCAATGGATGCATAGTAAACTGTGTTTACTATGCTTCAATTTGTGAATGAACAGGAAGTCACTCAGCACAGAGCACTTCCTTTTTATTCACTGTCCAATGCAGCTGAGGCTGCAGAGAAAGGCATGTGTGTTTGAGTTTTGGGGTGCCACCCTAATGCAATGGGCTGTGCACACCTATGAAGCAGACTTTGCCTTGTAATCATTTGTTTCTTGTCTTGCTATAGTCTAGACTAGCCTATGAGATTTAAGTGCAACTGAGTACTTCTAGGAATGCCAAAACTTTAGAAAAAGCATCTGACAAAAATTTGAGCCAGGGCCTTATCTTTTTAAGTAGAACTAACTGTTCCATTAGGAATGATCTCACCCTCAGAGGATTCCTTAATTATATGCACTTCTTTAGGCTCTCCATAATTATCATTAGACCGTACAATGCCCAGCAAGTTGGTGTCAGTAAAAAAAAACAAATATGCCGATCAGCATTTTCCAACTTACACAAAAAAGAGCTGACGTTTCGCACTAGCGTAAGTGCTTACTCATAGCTCTTACTCAAGTGCTATAAGTAAGCACTTACGCTAGTGCGAAACGTCAGCTCTTTTTCGTCTGCTATGATATTTTGAATTTGATGTGCATTTTCCTATAAACAAGGCTTTATATGAGTGTGGCTGTCCAGAATTCGTTCATGTTCATCGCTATCAAGCATTAGCCAGCACCTATGACCTCCGAACAAAGATTGATTGACTCTTCATCTGTGTAGTGCTCCTGGAGCGGTGATCATTTTCTCTTAAACTAACTGTTTACCAGTCACTGCAGAAAGACTACAAACTGGCCCCTACCTGGAGGCGCTACAAGACCCTGAGCATGTACAGACTAAGTGCCCACAGCCTGGAAATTGAATTAGGATGGCACAGACATCCAAATACTCATCAGTGAGGGACACTCACTTCCAGAGACTCTACGCTCTCATCCCTGACTTCAATTTTATAGAAGAGAAGAGGAAACTCCAAATTCTACTAGGAGAGGAGGAGCCAATGGTGAAAATAGCTGCCCAATATGGACAGCGTGTCCCAGAATGATAGGAAAAAGGGGTAAAAGGTTTCAATAACCCCTTTTTCCTCATGGGAGAGTGGCAGGATGGGGCAGTTTCAAGGCTCCCCCTTGGGGAGCCAGCTGAGGCTCCCAGGTGGACACCTGGTGCTCACATGGCCTTGAGGAGTAGTACATGTGACTCTCCCGGGCTTTTTTGAAGTACTAGGGATAAAACTGGTTAAATCCGGTTGAATCCAGTAAGAATAGGGCTATATAAACAGGGTTCCGTCCAGTCAGGGTCTTTCGCCTCAGAAGACAGGAGCTGTGGTGTTCTAGGAGTTTACTCCATTGAGCAAACAGAGTCTTCTGAGGCCGGAAGATGAGCCTGATGCGGCGGCTGATTGAAAGGGCTGGAGAAGAAGGAGGAGAAGCTTGGATCCGGCAATGCCTAGACCTACCTCGGGCTCCGTGTCAAGAGGCTCCGGTGGGAGCCACAACGGCCATAGGAGGTCCGGGGAGCTCGGCGGCCGAAGTCCGGATGTCGGTGGCGGAACCCATCTCCAATGAGCTGGCGTCGCGTCAAGAGGAAGAAGACGCTGGACAGAGGGAGGAAGTTCTGTGTCACGGGGTTCGCGACCCTGCAGCGTCAAGGAGTGGAGCGAAGAGGCGGCGCATCCCTCGCCGACGTCACTCCCCTTCACCACCAGCGGCCAGCAGCATGGAGAGAGCGGCTTCGGGAGGAGGCGGCACATCAAGAGGCGTCGCCAGAGGTGCGGCTAGAGCGTCATCTGACGCCAGAGTAAGTAGGAGCTCGGCAGCAGGTTCGGCTGGAGGAGTGACAAGCGGCGTGTCAAGAGGCGGAGCTAGGGGCGGGGCTTCAGCTAGGCAAACATTCATTCCTCCACAGGAGGATTCGTTACTATGGCAACAAATAGCACAGCCTGAGGTCAGTAATGGAGATACTTTTGATTTGACTGGCAATCCTAACATTAGACAAGCATACAGAGAATTTGAGGAAGAAGGCTTAATGATTTCTCAGGATGGTCAGCACACACAGATACAAGGGAAGGGTGAGTTAAATACTGTTCCTAGTTTAGTAAATATAGCTGAGCTATTGGCTAAATTAGCTAAAGATATTTCTGTAGCTTCTAGTCAGGCTCGAGCTCCTCCAACACAAGAAAATTCTCTTATGGGAGTTTGGGCGCCATCTAGTGGTTTGTTAGCTAATGAGCAGTCTTCAGATTCTAATGCTTTTTATCATTTAGCTAAATCACAGAATTTACCCGAAACATGCTTAAAAGAACCCATGGCTTGTACAATTTCTCCGTTAGGTTATCATTTGTCTATTACAGTTAAGGATAAAATTTGGAGAGGAGAATTTTTAGATATATTATCTTTACTCCCTTCTGCTAAAGAATTTCTTACTAAAGACAAAAAAGAGGAGGATGACAGAAGGAGACCGGTAGCAAGGTCTTTTAATAATTGGTTACAGGCTTTCTGCATTTTTTCGGGAATTATGTGTGAGAAATTTCCGGAAAAAAGCGTTGGCCTTTTTCAACATTTGGACATTGTTTTAGAAGCTTTTAAGAACTTTGGCGGTACCGCATGGTTTAATTATGACGAGGCGTTCCGACAAAAATTGTCGGTACATCCAGCATTAAATTGGGGAGTGAAGGACGTGGGCCTTTGGCTCAATCTTTTTCTTCCCCAAAGACCAAGTTCTGTTAGGCAGATCCAAAGTTCTCAGCCAACAAACAATTCCAATTATAGAAAAGGCATCTGCTTCAACTTCAACGATGGTCAGTGCAAATGGCCAAACTCGTGCAAATATCGACATGAGTGTGCTTTTTGCACAGGAACACATCCAATTTCGAAATGTTTCAAAAAGATGTCAGCTAATAACCAGCAATCAGGGATGGTTCAAAAAAGCAATTACACCAGTGAAGTTGCAAAATATGCTCCCTTGGCTCAGAATGTTTCCAGACAAGTTGACGGCTCAGCTGTTAATTGAAGGTTTTAGTGATGGATTCTGGTTACCTAAATTTTCAGGTATAGGGTGTACACTAGTTAATAATCTTAAATCTGTAGATCAATTTTCTGATGTAGTCTATTCAAAGATTTTTAAAGAAATTTCAGAAGGTTGGATTGCAGGTCCTTTTAGTTCTCCTCCTTTTGAGAATTTCAGAATTTCCCCTTTAGGTATTGTACCAAAAAAAGAAAAAAAATATTTTAGATTAATACATCATTTGTCATTCCCTAAGGGCCAATCTCTTAATGATCAGATTGATTCTAATCTGTCGTCAGTCACCTATGCCTCGTTTGAAGACGCTTTGTCAAAACTGAGATATTTAGGTAAAGGGGCCCTCATGGCAAAAGCTGATATAAAATCGGCATTTCGCCTTCTTCCCATTAACCCAGAATGTTTTAATTCCTTAGGTTTCTTTTTTGATAAACAATTTTATTTTGATAAATGTTTACCAATGGGTTGTTCATTGTCCTGTTTTTATTTTGAATCGTTTTCATCTTTTTTAGAGTGGGTTGTTAGTGTAAAGTCTGATTCCCAATTTTTACTTCACTATTTAGATGATTTTTTATTTTTAGGTTTAGCTAATTCTTTGGATTGTACGTTTTTATTGGACACATTTTTCAGGATCTGTAGCGATTTTGGTATTCCACTTGCACAGGAAAAAACAGCTGGGCCTTCAACTTGTCTTGAATTTTTAGGTATTACCATTGATACAGAATTAATGGAATTTAGGCTGCCGGAAGAAAAAATAAATAAACTTTCGGCTTTATTACTTATTATAATAAGAAAGAAAAAAGTATGTTTAAAAGAAATGCAGTCGCTATTAGGTTTGTTAGCATTTGCTTCTAGAGTTATGCCAATCGGCAAAGTTTTTTCTAGAAAATTGTATATGTCTATATCAGGGTTAAAATCACCCTTTTATCATGTCAGGATAACTCATGATATGAGAGAGGATTTATTAGTTTGGTTACAATTCCTTACACATTTTAATGGGAAATCTGTATGGCAAGAGGAGTTTATTTTGGATAAAGACTTTTTTCTGTTCACTGATGCTGCTGGTTCTTGTGGTTTTGCTGCAATTTGGCAAGCTCATTGGTGCGCAGATCGTTGGAATCCAAAATGGCAACAGAAGGGTCTTTTAAAAAATATAGTCCTTTTAGAGTTGTTCCCGATAATTGTAGCACTGGAAATTTGGGGTCACTATTTTAAAAATAAGCGTATTTTAATTAGGACTGATAATAAAGGAGTAATGTATGCGATTAATTGTCTAACATCTGGGGGCGTGGCCTAGCGCGGCATGTGAACAGACCTGTTCACCGGAGCTCCCGCTGTTGATCCTCCTAACGATCCTTTCCTCGCTGTTCCCGGCGCCTAAAAACCGCAATATTCGGTAGCTACAGCATCCCTGACACCCCAGGACATAGATACAGCTGCAGTGTGGGGGTATGATGACCCGTGGAAACCGCGGAGAAGCCGCGGCCTCGGCCGCTCAGGACATCCAAGATGGCGCCTGGACATCTCAGCCACAGAGAACGCCACGAGGCCAGGACAAGAAAGCAGACCAAGGGGGTAAGTCACAGAAACCCCCTAAGGCCAAAGACCAGCCCAGGGACATGCTATACTATACACAGAAACTGGCAGGCTCTGCAGACTCCACACAGAATAGCACACAGACCCCAGCAGTGTCAGTGGAGCAGGCAAGCAGGGAGGACGCAGAAAGGCCAGAAGACACAAACATTATGGACTCTGTTCCGGATCCTATGCCAGGCCTGTTTGATTTACAAGTGGAAGACAGTCCCCAACCTACACTCAGTGAAATCCTGCATGCAGTCCACAGATGCACTGCCTCAGTGGATGATCTTAAGGAAAAATTTGGGGGACTGAAGGAGACCGTCTCTCTCCTCCGCCAGGACATTCAAAAAATTAGGGAGAGAACCACAGCAGTGGAGGGGAGAGTAAGTGACATGGAAGATCAGATGCCTCATTTAACCAGAGATGTGCGGGGGGCTGCACAACATGCACACCAGGCCTTTGAAAAGACTGACGACATCGAGAACCGCCTGAGACGTAATAACGTTCGCATAGTGGGGCTCCCGGAGAAGGTGGAGGGTAGGGACCCCACAGTGTTCGTTGAAGAGTGGCTGCAGGAAATATTCGGTAAAGAGGCCTTCTCTCCCCTGTATGAGGTGGAACGGGCACATCGAGTGCCGCCACGACCTCTACCTCCTGGAAATCCCCCCAGAGCGATGCTGGCCAGGCTCCTCAATTATCGTGACCGTGAAGTAGTGCTACGACTAGCCAGAGAAAAAGGGGCCGTGCAGTTTAACGGAACCAGAATCTCCTTTTACCCCGACTTCTCAGCCGAAGTGCAACGCAGGAGATCTAAATTTGCGGATGTCAAGAAACGGCTGCAACGCCTACAGCTCAAATATGCAATGTTATTCCCTGCCAAGTTGCGAATTACAGCTGGGGATCAAAACCACTTTTTTGAAAACGCGCAAGATGCTGCTGAATGGCTGGACCGAAACGAGCAAGACCTGCGTCGACGCAGACGCGACAATGAAGATGGATGACTTTACTTGGTCAGTTCGTCACAGAGATAAAGGGCGCCCACACTACACAGCCACTGTTACTCCTTACACAGAGGACTTTTTTTCCTTTTTTCACTTAGCACCAGCGAGGAAATTTCAATGCTATGAGCTCACTGCAAGTGCCGAATAACCACTTAGGTGGCTGGCGGATATACTCCGCAACTGAACTTTACGTGTTGCCACTGTTGTTATGGCCTGAGATGTTGTGCCCTGTTGGCACGGTTGGGGCCTATCGAGCCTCGCACAATCTGCTACCCCTCCGCGTGGCACAACCAGCGGGGAAGGTCTCACAAGTCCTTTTTCTTTTTCTTTTTTCCCGGATCTACTACCTGGTTCACCTTACTTTCCGATTGAATATACAATTTCTCTGTACCATTTTGTTGCATCTCCAATATCTAAACTGCATCACCAGCGAACCCTGTGCTCCAGATGGCCGGCTGGTCAATTTAGTCTATGCAAGCATTGCGGACTGGCGATTCCCGGAACTGCTGCAGGACAATATGAGACCTCACCACACAGATGAGAACTGGACTGAACTTCTGCAATGTCTGATACACCCATAGTGACCTGGAATGTTCGGGGAGTGAACGATCCATTGAAAAGGTCCATGATCTCAGCCGGACTGCGGAAATTCCACCCGGCTGTGATTGGCCTGCAGGAAACCCACCTGCGGGATGATACAGTTGGTTTCTTGCAATATGCATGGGTCGGCAAGGCCTATCACTCCACTTACTCCGCTTTTTCGCGGGGAGTAAGTGTACTGATACACAAAGCCCTAGTATACCAGGAGCTAGACTCCTTAGTAGATATATCTGGTAGATTTGTATTCTTGCACTGTAAATTGTATACGATTACCTTGATACTAGCTTTTGTATATGTGCCCCCTCCATTCTCCAGAGAGGTATTGCAATTGTTAATTTCTTATTTAGCTAATAAACCGGATATCCCGGTATTAATAATGGGTGACTTCAATTGTTACCTAGACCCTAAACTGGACAGGCATCCACCTGTACAGCCTCCAGGGGGTGGACGGGGCACCGCTCTCAGTCGCTTACTTGCAGAAGTAGGATGGATAGATATATGGTGCAATCGTAACCCCGAATGCAAGCAATTTTCCTGTTTTTCCAAGACACACGGGTCACTGTCACGTATTGACTTATGTATAGGTACCCCAAATCTGGTAAGCAATATAACCAAAGTGGAATATTTTCCACGAGGAGTGTCAGACCACTCCCCACTATCTTTGTGGTTAACTACTAGACCCCCCAGCAACCTACCCAAAGCCCCGTGGAAGCTAAATGCCTTTTGGTTAAAGCTCTTTGTTTCGCAGGAGGGAATAGCAACACAGATTGAGGGTTTCTTTAAAACACACAGATATCTACATGATGCTCACTTGAAATGGGAGACTTTTAAGGCACATCTGAGAGGGATTTTCATCCAGGAAATACAACAGGTTAAACACAACTCCTCGGTCCTGCTAGAACAGGCTGGGGACTTGGTAAAGCAACTAGAAACTGTCTATATCACTGATCCTACTGACCCCACTAGGGAGGCATGGATGTCGGCCCAGGATTCCCTGGACCGGCTGAGATCCTCCACGGCAGAGCGTAAAAGGTTCTTCACGAAGCTAGCATTTTATGAGGAAGGGGAGAAGACGGGCCGCCTACTGGCAAAAATTGCACGATCACAACAGCAATCACCAGCCATTGGGGCCATTCGGGCTGCCAATGGGAAAGTAATCAATTCCCCGGAACTTGTCATATCCGAGCTGGCATCCTTCTATGAAGACCTATATAGGCCGAGGGATGCTTACTCGGATGCAGACCTAGCAGAATATATGTCTACGATTGATCTGCCCTCGTTGTCGGCAGCAGTACAGAAACAATTAGATGCCCCGATAACCTTGGAGGAGCTTCGGGTGGCGGCCTGCTCTTTTCCCACGTGTAAGGCACCGGGTGGGGATGGCCTCCCTATGGAGGTATTCACTCAGTTTGGAGAACAGATACTCCCCGAACTATTAAAAGTGATCAACGCTTGCCTGGACACAGGCAGACTTCCTGATTCTATGGCAAGGGCAAATGTGATTTTACTTCTTAAACAGGGGAAGGATCCGGTTGACCCCGGCTCCTATAGACCTATTTCATTGCTCCAGAGCGATGTGAAGATCCTTGCAAAGGTCCTGGCGCTTCGGGTCAACGGGGTCATCTCCTCCATTATACACCAGGACCAGGCAGGTTTTATGCCCCAAAAGTCCACAGCCACCAATCTGAGAAGACTGTTCCTTAATATGCAACTGCAGGCAGACAATATGGGTCAGAGAGCGCTGCTATCCTTAGACGCCAACAAGGCTTTTGACAGCGTTAGCTGGACATATCTCTGGGCAGTATTAGATAAATTTGGGTTTGGGAAACGGTTCATAACATGGGTTAAGCTGCTGTATGCGTCCCCTCAGGTCAATATTCGAATGTCAGATAGGGTCTCGCATGCCTTTGCTCTGGGCAGGGGGACGAGGCAAGGCTGTCCTCTGTCCCCGCTGCTCTTTGCGATCGCGATAGAGCCCTTAGCAGCCCTTATAAGAGACAGCGACCGGATTCAAGGGTTCCATTACGGGACACTGCATGAAAAGATAATGTTGTACGCAGACGACATGTTACTTTTTCTGGGAAACCCGAGCAATTCACTGTCAGAGGCCATGTCAATAATAAAACTGTTTGGTCGCTACTCCGGGCTAACCATCAACTGGTCTAAGTCAGCCCTGATGATGCTGGACGGGGACCATGGGGTTGCACTTCCTGATCATTGCCCCATTCCTCTGGTCACTAGTTTCAAATATCTGGGCGTACAAATAGCGCCCAGGATTCGAGACTACTGTTCCCTAAATATATACCCCCTGCTTTCACGCTTCCGTGATAAAATAAACACATGGAATAACTTAAAAATGTCCCTGGCAGGCAGAGCCAATTTAATTAAGATGATTCTAATGCCCCAATTATTATATTTCTTGCACAATACACCGGTGGTAATCCCCCTAAAAATCTTTAGAATAGTAAATACCCTTTTTCGTAAATTGCTATGGAACAATAAACATCCCAGAATTAGACTAGAACAGTTGCAGCAGTCTAAGGACAACGGGGGGTTGGCGGTTCCCAACCCCTGGTTGTACTACATAGCGTCCCAGTTGCAGCAATTGGTTGGCTCCATGGCTCCAGAACCACAGGGCTCAGCAGCGAGGTTGATGCTGATTGCCTCTGGAGCAGAAACTATCCCTATGGGTCTTGAGGCCCAGCTATTTGCGAAATCCAACAAAAAGGTCCCAACCCTGTCGCTGGTACAGAAAATATGGAATAAAGTTAGACAAATCCAGGGGGTGCAGGGGTTCACGGATTTCAGTCCAATATGGGACAATCGTTCCTATAGTGAACTGGGAAAACTAAACCAAAAGTCTAGATGGTGCAAGTACGGGGTAAAACTACTTTCTCAAATATTCGGGAACGGTAAACTGCTCCCTTTCACAGAACTACAAGCCAATTCCAACTTACCGAATAATATGCTTTACTCATACCTTCAGTTGCGACACGCGGTGGCTGCGCAGGGGAATGCCGTTGAGTGGATATTGTCACCCACTCCGGTATTCCATGTGTTACAGTCTAGTAAGGAAACCAAAGGAATCATATCCCAATGCTACCAGATGCTGCTGGTAAGACACTTACGGGCTTACCCATGCAAGGCGGCTCCTGCCTGGGAGAGGGACCTTGGCCAAATCACAGATGAGCAGTGGGAAGAGGCTCTTCAAGCCATATCCAATTGCTCCCTTAACGTAGCACAAAAGGTCTCCCAATTGTTCATAGTTTTGAGGGTACATTACACCCCTAAAAAGTTACACAAGATGGGCAGGGCGACAAGCCCTCTATGCTCCCGCTGTCAGCAGCACGATGGAGACCTCATTCACCTACTATGGCGCTGCCCGAAGCTCCACCGTTACTGGAATGGGGTGCTAGACACGCTCAACGGAGTATTTCAGACAAAGGTTCCCACTGACCCTAAGTGTTGCTTGCTGGGAGTCCTGGAGGAGGAGATCCCGGAGGAGACGGATAGGGTCGCTTTCTCCAGGGCTCTATTTCAGGCCAGGAAACTTATCCTAATGGGGTGGAAATCCACAATGCCACCCACCAGGGGCTCCTGGGTGGAACACATGGGACAGACCCTTATCAGGGAAAAGCTAATATACCAACACAGGGGATGCCCAAATAGGTTTGAACGCATTTGGTCAAAATGGCTGGACACACCGGGACTGAGTCCAAGAGAGTTGGTGATGTCTAGACTCCTGCAATCACTTTAAACCAGATGAAGGGGAGCAAAATGGACTGCATAGCATAAAATAACACGGGCGGTGATAGCCAAAACAGGGAAAGCTGTGTTGTGGATGTTTGGATAATTGTAACAGATTGACAAATCAGGTGGTATAATTACTGTATACATGACCGTGAACCTATTTGATATTACTGATGTAACTGTAAATGCAACATGAAGAGTGATTATTGCTGGACTATATGTGAAAGTTCAATAAAACCTTTTTTGATTTAAAAAAAAAAATTGTCTAACATCTAAATCTCCACCGGTCATTGTCCTATTGCGTTACTTGATTTTCACATGTCTACATTTGAACATTTGGTTGAAAGCAATTCATGTGTCAGGTAAGGACAATGACTTGGCGGACTCCTTATCTCGCTTTCAGATGGATCGATTTTTTCAGCTGCTTCCAGATGCGGACAGAGTAGGAATACGGTGTCCTCCCATATTATGGGATCTGGTTTGAGACCCATATCGGAGTATATAGAAAACTCGATTGCTCCTTCAACGCTGGCTGGATATCAATCGGCCTGGCTGTTTTGGCTCTCTTTTTTAAATTCAATCCGAGCACCTGCTGGTTCTTTTTCGGAAGGTTTAGTACTGTTATTTTTGAATGGTTGATTTGAAAAGGGTTATTCATGGTCGTATGTGCAAAGAACCCTTTCGGGAATTTCATTTTTTCTTAAACTTCAGAATTTACCTTCTTGCTTGCAATTTTTCTCAGTACGTCAAGCACTGAAGGGTTATAAGAAAAAGAATTTTACTTGGGATAAGCGTAAACCTATTACTCCTATTGTTTTAAATGACCTTTGTTCAACCACGGAACAAGTTTGTTTTTCCGCCTTTGAGGCAATATTATTTAAAGCGGTTTTTTCTATTTCGTTTTTTGGTGCGTTTAGAGTGTCAGAATTATTTTTTATTCAAGTTAATGACATTATTATCTCTGACTCAATGTTACGAATTTTTATTAGAAGATCTAAAACCGACCAGCTAGGAAAAGGTATTTGGATTACTTTATATGCGTGTAGTAGCTCTCCTGTTTTCCCTGTTCGGTTAATGAAAGCATATTGTTGTGTTAGACCTGTCATGAATGACAAATTTTTCATACATGAGTCTGGTTCTCCGTTAACCAAATATCAATTCAATTGGGTGTTTAAACGATGCTTAGAACGATTAAATTTAAAGGATTCACATCTTACTTCACACTCTTTTAGAATAGGAGCAGCTACGGAGGCAGCTAGGTTAGGATTAGATTCTGAATTAATAAAGAAAGTTGGTAGATGGAAATCTAACAGTTACCTTTTATATATTCGTCCTAATCAATCTTTTTGATTCATTTCAGGTAAATGCCGGAGAATATGGATTGTTGGACATTCATATGTTTTCTGGGCACATCGGAGAGCTAAGAATAGAGTGTATACTAGTAATTTAGGTTTGGATCCTTCTCAGTATAGAGTTTTTTGGTATGGTAAAAGAGGTATGGTTTGGGAGAATTTAATGCCTGTAATAGGTAAACTTATTCAGCGTTTTTCTCCTCCAGATGTGTTAATTATTCATCTGGGGGGGAATGATATAGGAAAGCAAAAAACTTTAGACATCATTTTCGGTATTAGAGATGGCTTACACAGGATTCAATTGTTTTTTCCCCACATTGTTATTGTTTTTTCAGAAATCGTGCAAAGGTTGAGATGGCTTTCTCCACCTTCTATGCGTCATGGGGAAAAGATCAGAAAAAGAGTGAACAGGGCGGTAGCAAAAATTTTACAGGATTTGGGTATAATTTCATTCAGGCATATGGAGTTGGAAGGAAATATCACAGGTCTATATAGAGAGGATGGAATTCATCTCTCTGACATAGGTTTGGATATTTTTAATACAAATTTAAGCACTTGTGTTGACATGGCCGCGGTGTGGGGTGTTGGTGACAGGTGGTTTTGAATCCACCTGTCTTTTGGATAATGTTGGTTTCTGATAATTTTAATGCAGCCTGAGCCGTAGTAGCTAGGTTGTTTTGAGTTTATTTGAGTTAGTGTTGTTATATTAAATATAACATTGTATTTAAACCAATAATAAAGCAGCCGCGGCCGTATTTATCCAACACTTGTCTGAGTTTATTATTATAAGATTATAGTTATTAGTTATTAAGGATTGCTGCCTACTATCCCATGATAGGAAAAAGGGGTAAAAGGTTTCAATAACCCCTTTTTCCTCATGGGAGAGTGGCAGGATAGGGCAGTTTCAAGGCTCCCCCTTGGGGAGCCAGCTGAGGCTCCCAGGTGGACACCTGGTGCTCACATGGCCTTGAGGAGTAGTACATGTGACTCTCCCGGGCTTTTTTGAAGTACTAGGGATAAAACTGGTTAAATCCTGTTGAATCCAGTAAGAATAGGGCTATATAAACAGGGTTCCGTCCAGTCAGGGTCATTCGCCTCAGAAGACAGAAGCTGTGGTGTTCCCCTCCCCCCCCTCCCAAATTTTTTATTTTATGTCGCGGATGTACATTATGTGGTGGTGTCACCTTTGTAAAAAAAAAAAAATAAACTAATAAAATAAATTTATACAAAGGGGGACTAATCTGTTTTGAAGTTATTGGTGTTGATATATGATGTGGATAATGTTGGTTTCTGATAATTTTAATGCAGCCTGAGCCGTAGTAGCTAGGTTGTTTTGAGTTTATTTGAGTTAGTGTTGTTATATTAAATATAACATTGTATTTAAACCAATAATAAAGCAGCCGCGGCCGTATTTATCCAACACTTGTCTGAGTTTATTATTATAAGATTATAGTTATTAGTTATTAAGGATTCCTGCCTACTATCTCATGAGATGGACATGAAAAACTGTGGATTTAAAACTCATTTACATTGACTCATCCCCATTCCCCTTTATATTACCCATTACCCCCCCCCCCCCTTTCCCATACAAACTCAACTGCTTTGGCAATGCTAAAAATATATTTGGTCCTGCCAATAAAGCCAACAAAGCTTATTTGAATTGAATTGACTGTGCAGTGAGAACACAGATTAGCGAGGGAGAAAAGAAAAGCAGGAGAGGTGACTGGACAAACTCTGATGCGAGGGAGACACATAAGAGTTAAACTTACAATGATAATGTGTCAAAAATTACACTCGCGCCAAAAAAACTAATAACTATATAAATAAATAATAAGAAACAATAATTGATGAATTTGCAGCTGCTGTTTCAACCCTCAAGCCCTTAAATAAACTACCTCTACCGTTTTACACTATGAGGAGTCCGTCCTCTTTTTTCTTTCCTTGGTACCGCTGGTGACATCTCGTATTGGAGCGATTTTCGATATTGGGAGGAGGATCTTTAAGGAATCGGCTGAGGGGTCCTGGAGGCCCACAAACCTTTTTGATCCTTCCTGCCATATGACAAGGGGATCAACAACGTCTGGTTGGAAAGGAAGCTGTCACCACTAAGGGACCATGCATCTTACTACTGGAGACTACTGTGAGTAAGCTGAAACAAGTACCAGAGCAGTCCTCTCACCAGCCAGGGACGATGAAGAAGTGGGAAAGCATCAGCATTTGCCAAGCCAGGGACCCAGCAGGATAGCGGGGGTGACGCCTGAGGAGTATACAGCAGGATAGCTGTGGAAGAGCTCAGGGGATCCAGTGACGACTGGGATCAGGAAGTCTAGCGAGAGACTGGGAGCTCAGTGAGTGAAGATTTACAGTGGGATACTGTGAGATAAGTAAAGGACTGTTCGGTGTTACCAAGAGTTATGTACAACTACATTTAGTGACTGTTGCAAGATTAGTTGCCATAGGAGACAGCCGTCCTACTTATACAGGAGTGTTATGTGGCTGGAGGCCTTCAACTGTATAGCTGTCTACCTATAGAAGTCTCGGAGTCTGCCAATTATCATTGCATCTACTCAAGGGTGTCCTGGCCCCAACCAGCTCTCCCACAATTCTGTTAAGAGACAAAAAAATCTCTTGTTCGCATTCAAAAGTGACTGGCGCCCATCAATTCTTCTTGCATCACACCCACCATGCATGGTAACCCACTCTACAAGGAAGGATGTCAGCTTTCCCTAACCATTGCGGTCACTATGAGGCCTCTGGGGCCCCAGGACTTTGCTACATATATATAATTTATTTTTCATTATTTTTCACAATGATTTGTTTGCACATGGATCTACACATATCCATAGTATTTGATGTTTTGATCACAACCTAATGTCAAGCAAGCGCTATTTGCACATAGTGTTTGCGTTGTGCACATATATATTCATTTTTTACAAGGAGAACGTCTTATCTCCTTGATATTCTTTTCTTTTTCCCTCATAGGCAGTTTGTGAACTTTAGCAAGGTAAAGCAGGCCATTGATGATGCAAAAAAAAATGCTCTATTCCCTTATCAACACAGTCAGTGTTGATGGGGGAATCCCTCCTGCGGAGCTACTGTGTTCTCCCAACAGGGGGGCACATGAAGCCATCCCTGCCGGGAGAACTCAGTGATTATTGCTAGTGGCTAGCAATAACTGCATGTAAAAATTTGACATGCTGGTTGTACCCACATTGATCGATGAATCAACCTGGGTATAATCTGCCTGCCCATAGATGGTTTGAATCTTGGATGGTCCCTGCTGAACCTATGGCTGTCTTAAAGCTTATGTCAGCCTACCTCTTTAACTGAGAAGCAATGTTGGAGGCAGTTTACACAGCACACACTAAGTTTGGTAGCATAATTATTAATGTAAAATGTATGTTGTTTGTTAAAGAATATTAATTGTTATCAAACTGTTATGGGTAAAGTTCCGCTTCAACTAGAATAATGGAGTACAGGGGTACATTAGTGGGCTATACATAATAGTAGTGGTTCATTAAAATTCCACGGGGGGGCTTATAATGATGCTGCAGGAGTACTGAAGAAAATACAGTGTTGCTGGGGGGTTAATATGAAATTTGTGTGATATAATATTTAATGGTAGTAGAGGATATTCTAATGCTGTTGGTGGTTCTATTAATGTTACTATTGATACAGGCTGAAGGGTCTGTTGCTATTTAACTACATTCTTTGTGGTGACCTTCTGTGCTACTTCCACGTAAAATTCCTGCCTAAAGGCAACATTTAGAATATGATCTACACAAGCATGAAACAAGACTACACTATGCCTACAAATTGCGTATCTGATTTTTTTTTTTTATAACGTACTAAGGTCACCCCTAGGGTCCATTTAAAACTATAATCCTTCACACCTGTTCAGTGTTTGCTTCTGTCTCTGATTTCACCTGTGAGCCAGCCCTGTACAATTTACAATAGATAGACTCAGTGAGTGAGTACTCAAGAATGATCTTATTTAATACCAGAAGAAACTAACAAAGTTTAGAAAACTCGATTGGATAAAATAAGGGTACAACATTGGAAATAATAACATTGGATAATGTCTTGCCCACTCAAGGCCTAAAAGAGATGTGAGTAGAGAGTATACTGTAAAATATTTTCGCAGATTAACATCACAAGATGCTCTTCATTATTTTCTCAACCACACCTTCTCAAACCCCAAAGTCAAGGTAAAAAAAAAAAAAGTTTTAAGTCTGAGAGGTGTATGATCCATACCAACCTTGTCTACTTGCTGTGAACAGCACATACTGTTTATTCTTTTTTTATACATTAAGCCGTGTACACACAACTGGACTTTTCAACCGGACTGGTCTGACGGAACAAATCAGTCGGACAATCCGACCATGTGTGGGCTTCATCAGACCTTCAGTGGACTTTTTCTGTCGAAAATCAGACGGACTTTAGATTTGGAACATGTTTCAAATCTTTCACACGGTCTGAAGTCCGGTCGAAAAATCCGTTTGTCTGTATGCTAGTCCGATGGACAAAAAAGGACGCAAGGGCAGCTATTGGCTACTGGCTATGAACTTATTCTAGTCCCTTCGTACGTCATCACGTTCAAACCAACTGACTTTCGAACGGACTTTAGTTTGTTCGTGTGTGTGCAAGTCTGGTCATTCGAAAGTCCATCGTAACTCCGTCGAAAGTCCGTCGGAAAAGACCGTCAGACCTTTGATGCTGAAAAGTCCGCTTGTGTGTACACGGCATAAGGCTCACTGCCACAATATAAAATTAAGACCAGTAATCCCTATTAGGGCTTGTGTACATGGGGCGTTATTTACACGCAGTTGACGTGTGAATCTCAATAGTGCAGTATGGATGCCAATTCAAAGGTTGCTTTTGACGTGCTTTTCTTTGCTTTTCTATGAACACAGCAAGTCCTAAAGGCAATGCACTTCCATTACAGGCAACGCAGGTCAACACAGCATTTTGTGTCTGCAGATTCAAATTTAAAAGACAGTGCTTGACAGCAATGCCCATGTACACAAGCGCCAATTACTCTACCTGAACCATGCCCAGTATGAACAAGCTCTTCCCCTTTCTGTCAAGCATCACCCTCTTTAATCTATAGCTAATTTAAACCATTTTTTAAACCATTTTTAAAGTGTAACCTCAGTCTTATCGAGAATAACACAGTGTACTCTAATTGACTTGATGAAATACGACGACTTGTAATAAACGTAATGCAAAAGTGGGCATAACTTTTTTTTTTAACTTACATAGGTCGTTCAAAGTTTACATGTTGGTAGAGAAACTCTTTCTCTATAGTAATTCTTCTTCTTATTTTTTCATTGCAGGAAAATAATAGATTTCAAGCAGAAGCAACAAGCTGTCATTGAGTTTTTGATGGAAGAGTGCAGGCTGCCTAACATTGATGGTCACATGCTGTGTGGTTTTTCTTCAAAGCTGGTTTCTCCTTCTTTAAACTTCTTCATCCACCTAGGCACATGAATAAAGAAAGTGCAGTGATCCTAAATACACAGGCCCTACATCCACCTGAATGTAATAGTACAACCCACCACATAAAAAGTGATAAAAATGTGAACAAACTATATAATATTATCAATAGTGACCAATGGGGGATTCCAGGATGGAAAAAGATCTGGAGGTCCTAATAGATCACAGGCTCAGCAATAGCATGCAATGCTAAGCTGCAGCAAGCAATTTACTCAAGGGATACAACTACAATTCTACGGGTTTACAAGGCTTTGATCCTGCCACATCTTGAGTATGCTGTCCAGTTCTGGTCATCAGTCCTCAGAAGGGATGCGCTGGAACTGGAGAGCATCCAGAGAAGGTCAACACAGCTAATGAAGGGACAGGAGGACCTCAGTTACGAGGAATGACTACAAACATTAAATGTATTCTCCCTGGAGAAGATACGCTTGAGAAGAGATATGATAGAAATATACAAATACCTCAATGCTAATTTTAGCATAAGGAGGAATTAATTCTGTTTCAGGGAGCTTTGAGAAGACACATGGCCGCTCAATGAAATTGGATAAGAGGTTCCACCTTAAACTGCATGTGTGCCACACATTCAAACACTTCCACCAATTGTGTCTTTTGGGTGTGCTCTCATCTGGAATATTAGACCTCTTAAATTACAAAAGGTAACATAAGCTATATACCCCACAGGGGTTAAACGTCTCTCCTCTCTCCTTAAAGTGGTATAAAACCCAAAAGCAAATATGTATTATATATAATTTGACCAATTCTTAGATGTAATAGCTTGATTAGTTTATTTTTCAGGACAAGGTTTCCTGCAAATGTAGCAAATTAGAGTGTTGAGACAAACCATTTACCACTGACATGGGTGCTTACAGAGATTAGCGTTTATTTATGTAAAAACTCTATCCCTAAAAGAACGAAACAACTGTTGTTGTAACTGCTTGTGTAAATACAGTGTGAGATGGATTTTAGCTTCAATTTATTGTATCTAAATCTGCTGGTCCACCTAACCTACCCCTCCCCCTGGTTGACAATGCTGCTGTCTAAAGGTGCCCCCTGTGCTCCTTCATCCAGAGTGGGAGCACTCTAATACAGAAGGTTTGTTACTGGCCAGATCACTAGGTGAAAACAGAGGAAAAAGCCCAAGAAAAAAGAAAACGAATGCAGAAACTACTGTACATCTAATGATTGGTAAGCTGTTATATATTACAGTTTTGATAGTGGGTTTAATACCAGTTTCTCCAGGAACAGCTCTCAGGACTATAGTCACACCAGTCTCTCAAGGGTTACACCTTCTCCACAGGTTTAGCAACAGTCCCAGCACAGCTCCATAAAGCAAAGTCACATTAACCTGCTTTCCATTAAACACAGGTATATTATCATAAAAGATTAAGAACACTCATATTAACATAGGCAGATGGATTGCTTATCTAATTCCCAAAGACTACCCTATCTGGGGCCAGGGCTGCCATCAGGGGGATACAGCCCATACACTTGTAAGGGGCCCCAGTGTCTGGACGGGCCCGGACGACTGACAGGGATATGAGTAAAGGCAGGGGCGGGTGCAGAGGAGCTCCGTGGATGCTCCTGTATGTGTGTGAATCGGCAGGCTGCTGCTCTGTCATTGAGCTGACATTGGGCTCTTTGCTGCCACCTCTGGCCATTTCCTGCATGTGCACCCCTCTGCATGTGGAAACAAGAGCTTGGACTAGGACCACCTTACAAGTAAGGGCTGTTGTGCAGGGAGTGCTGTGTGTGTGTCTGTGTACATGCCTGTGTGTGTACATTTCTCTGTGTGTACATGTCTCTGTGTGTGTACATGTCTCTGTGTGTGTACATGTCTCTGTGTGTACATGCCTTTGTGTGTGTACATGTCTCTGTGTGTGTACATGTCTCTGTGTGTGTTCATGTCTCTGTGTGTGTACATGTCTCTGTGTATGTACATGTCTTGTGTGTGTACATGTCTCTGCGTGTGTGTGTGTGTGTGTGTGTACGTGCATGTCATATATACACATGTGAGGGGGACTGAGAGCGTACAGGTGTGAGGGGGGCTGAGAGCGTACAGGTGTGAGGGGGGCTGAGAGTGTACAGGTGTGAGGGGGGCTGAGAGCGTACAGGTGTGAGGGGGCTGAGAGCGTACATGTGTGAGGGGAGCTGAGAGCGTACAGGTGTGAGGGAGCTGAGAGCGTACAGGTGTGAGGGGGCTGAGAGCGTACAGGTGTGAGGGGGCTGAGAGCGTTCAGGTGTGAGGGGAGCTGAGAGCGTACAGGTGTGAGGGGGGCTGAGAGCGTACAGGTGTGAGGGGAGCTGAGAGCGTACAGGTGTGAGGGGGGCTGAGAACGTACAGGTGTGAGGGGGGCTGAGAGCGTACAGTTGTGAGGGGGGCTGAGAGCCTAGAGGTGTGAGGGGGGCTGAGAACGTACAGGTGTGAGGGGAGCTGAGAGCGTACAGGTGTGAGGGGGGCTGAGAGCATACAGGTGTGAGGGGAGCTGAGAGCGTACAGGTGTGAGGGGGGCTGAGAACGTACAGGTGTGAGGGGAGCTGAGAGCGTACAGGTGTGAGGGGAGCTGAGAGCGTACAGGTGTGAGGGGGGCTGAGAACGTACAGGTGTGAGGGGAGCTGAGAGCGTACAGGTGTGAGGGGGGCTGAGAATGTACAGGTGTGAGGGGGGCTGAGAACGTACAGGTGTGAGGGGAGCTGAGAGCGTACAGGTGTGAGGGGAACTGAGGCACTGAAGGACTTGATGGAATGGCTAGTGGGTAGATTCCATGGGGTGGCCAGTGGGCGAGACCCTGGGGAATGTTGGGGGTGCAGGCCTAAAGCTGTGTAAGGGGCCCCACAATTTCTGATGGCTGCCCTGTCTGGGGCTAATACAGATCACTCCTGCTTCCTCAAACTCATGGGAATGCACCTAGCATGATGACCTCACATTTGCCCCACCTTACGCTTTATGTCCTTCATCAGTCCTAAATTATAAAATGTCTAGTGTAGCAATTATATATGTTATATTATTGTTTTTAACAGAAGTTGAGTTTTGCTTGTTGGACAGCTGAACACTTCTTAATTTTATGGCCCTAGCTATGTTATGGTCCTTCTGTCTGAACGCCTTTTGAATATTATTTTTCTACCAGACTTTTGTCTCCATCAGCCAAATTCTTCTCTCAGTCTATTCAATGGCAAAAAAAATAGCACATGAACTAGCAAGTTGTAAATAGATCACTGATGTTTTTTATCTGACTCATTTTCCTGCAAGAATTGGCAGTTAAGGGCTTTTCATTTTACTTTAATATTAAATGTTCTATTCATTCCCTCTCTTCCTCCGCCAGTTCTCTTTATTGCTTCTATGCCACCATAACAGCATGAAAACAACGGAAAAGACTTGAGCAGTCTGCCACACTGCTATTTCCTATTAAAAAGAACACACAGTCAAAGAATCTGGGGTAATTAAATAGAAGTATGCTGAGGGAACTTACCAGACATTTCTTAACGTCTTGTTAGTTTTAAAGGGAATGTTTAGTCTTTACAATATTTTATATATATATATATATATATATATATATATATATATATATATATATATATATATATATATATATATATATATAGTAAAAGAGATCATCTTTAAATAATTTCATAACTACACACATAGGGGCAACCATCTTTGCTCAACACATACAATGCTTTTAGTGCTACGAAACAATTGTGCTTTACTACTTCTTCTCACAACGTAAGTGTATGGACAACTAACTTGTTGAAACCAATGGCCTCCCTCTATGGCTAATATCTTAGATCAACAGCATGGAGTAGGGCAGGGCCATTGTAGTGGCCAATCTACATTGCCTCTTAAGCTAATTTATCAATCTCTATATTGCTATATTAAATTTTAATTTAAAGTAGACTATTTGTGCTGGTAAACTGCAACAGATTACATTATGCTCTTAACCACTTCAGCCCCGGAAGGATTTGCCCCCTTAATGGCCAGGCCATTTTTTGCGATATGGCACTGCGTCGATTCAACTGACAATTGTGCGGTCGTGTAACCCTGTACCCAAACTAAATTAACATCCTTTTTTTCCCAAAAATAGAGCTTTCTTTTGGTGGCATTTAATCACCTCTGCGGTTTTTATTTTTTGCGCTATAAACAAAAAAAGAGCGACAATTTTGAAAAAAAAAAAGCAATATTTTTTACTTTTTGCTATAATAAATATCCCCAAAAAATATAAAAAAACTAATTTCGACCGGATTTATATATCGGTCTAATTAAATTAGACCGATATATATTCTTCTACATATTTTTGGTAAAAAAATTGCAATAAGCGTATATTGATTGGTTTATTGCGTCTACAAAATAGGGGCTAAATTTATTACATTTTTATTCTAAATTTTTTTTTACGAGTAATGGCGGCGATCTGTGATTTTTAGCAGGACTGCGACATTGCAGCGGACAGAACGGACACTTTTGACACATTTTTGGGACCATTGACATTTATACAGCGATCAGTGCTATAAAATGCACTGATTACCGTGTAAATGTCACTGGCAGGAAAGGGGTTAACACTAGGGGGCGATCAAGGGGTTAAATGCGTTCCCTTGTGTGTGTTTCTAACTGTATGGGGATGGGAATGACTGGAGGAGGAGACAGATCGCTGTTCCTAGCTAGTTGGAACAGACGATCTGTCTCTCCTCTCCTGACAGAATGGGGATTTGTGTTTTTACACAGTGTGGAGAGGTGACCCCAGGTCACGGGGTATATGAGCACCTTCAGCCTGGTTTTTGCAAAGACGGGCATGATGATTGCACACCTGTGGGCTGGGTTTATATTCTCCTCAGAAAGAGAGCTCAGGGCTCACACTTGGGAACAGGCAGGTGGCCTGGTGTAGGAGTCGGGAGGGCTTTCAGGTGGAGATGGGCTCCATGAAAGAGAGACAGGCGGTCTCTAGGAGTCTGAGTGTGTCTGTCTGCAGGAGGCAGATGTGGCCAGTGACCAAGCAGCACGCAGCTGAGCAAGTAAGCTCTAGGAGGGAGTTTGACTAAGTAAGAGTGAGTGAGCCAGGAGGCTGAAGTTTTCTGTTATACAATGATGGTGGAACCCCCTGCGAGGGAAGACATCTGTGAAGTTTGTTTTGTTTAAATAAAATTGGGCTGCCATGCCCTTAAAAGTACATTCTGGACTGACCGGCGTTCCTGAAAACGCATACACCACTTGAGCATAATCACCCCAGATCATTACAACATACACATCCCCCTTCTGGCTCTCGTATCCGTGATTGTGCGTGGCCGGCGGACATCACGCCAGCCGGCCATACACATCGGGTCCCCCGCCGTGCAGCGGGCGCATGCCTGCTATAGCTGTTTAAAGGGCAGACGTGCAGCTACGACGATTTACGCAGGAGAGCCGACCTGCCGCTGTAGAATGATGGCGGCTGGTCGGCTAGTGGTTAAAGTGTTTGTAAAGGCAGAAGGTTTTTTATCTTAATGCATTCTATGCATTAAGATAAAAAGCCTTCTATGTGCAGCACCCCCCCCCCATCAGCCCCCCCAACACTTACCCGAGGTTCCTCTCTGTCCATCGATGTCCACAAGTGTCTCAGCCTTCCAAGATTTTCCCTTCTAAATTGGCCGAGACACAGCAGCGGCGCCATTGGCTCCCGCTGCTGTTAATCAAAGTCAGCTAGCCAATCAGGAGAGAGAGAGGGGGCAAGGCTGGGTCGGGGCTCCATGTCTGAATGGACACAGGGAGCTGTGATTCAACTCGGGTGCAATAGAGCAGGTAAGTATAGCGTGTTTTGTTATTTTTATAGGGGAAAAAAATCAGACTTTACAAACATTTTAACTTCAAAGCCCATCTCCAGTAAAACTAAAAATCAGACGGCAATCTCCTATGCTCCAGTAGTGGACTGTCCCTCAGCATCCACAAATACAGAACATGCCTAAAATACATAAATGCACATATAATCTCATGGAAAGATAGTTGCCAAAATGAACGGCCTGCTGACAAGGTCTCTTTAAATATACAAACTAATATTACTCTAAAATATCTCATGTATTTCAAACATGACAATAAAATTTAATTTGTTGTTTTTTTTTTAAGTTTAAAAAATTATATATATATATATATATATATATATATATATATATATATATATATATATATATATATATATATATATTTGCTTTGTGAATAGCTAAGCAATCATACAAAACTCATTAATGATGCCCGTAATGTGTGCAACATGTGTGTGTAACCTTAGTTTCTATTTGTTGCCTTTCGCAGAGCGAAAACATAACATAAAACATTGCCAAACATTTGATCCTAAGAGAAAATAGCCTTAAAAACATTTGACTGATAGAGAGAATAGCTAAGAACATTTAGCCAGAACTAATGGGCCAGGATTGTGGGAAGAAGCCATTGTCTGCACACAGATAAAAAGGGTTTGGTATGGATTTTGGCGGGTAGGGGCACACTTCTTTTTTTTTTGTGTGGACCATATACTATCTTTTACTCTATTCCCATGCCTTTTTTTACATTCACCTGTCAGCTGGGAATCCCAGGTCAATGGTTAAATGTGCCATGCGGGGATAGGTCACTGGTTGTTAGGTGTGGGATTCTAGAGGTCTGTTTCTGGCTTTCAGTAGCGACAACCTTACAGTTGTTGAAGCTCCCTCCCTCCACACAGCACACAGGAATGAAAGAACATGCAGAGCTGTGTTGTGAGTAGACAAGCTGTGTGCTGAGGTCTCCTCCACCCCCATCACAAATTTATCTCATGTGGCGGGAATACTTCTCAGAAGTGACTCATGATGATAACAGAGGAAGGAAGCACCAGAGAGAAACAACACTTAGAGCTTTGGAGAGAATAGTAAAACACTACAAATATATGTGCTGTGTTCAGATTTCATGACTGAGGTTTACAACCACTTTAAGGCTGATTGCTGGAACATGTAAGCTTCTCTTGCTGCAATTTTAATGGTTGTGCTAATAAAATATATGTTTTTGCAAGGAAATGTGTCTGGTGTGCACCTACCTACATATATTGGTATAGTATCACTTGTTGGGGATCAACATCCCGGGATGCACCTCTACACCTATTTTGTGCCTGCCTTCAGAAGTGGAGTGTAGTTTTGGGGCTGCTTATAGGAGTGCTGTATGTATTTTTCAATCATATATTAAGTTTGAATTGACAAGTTTGCTTTAACAGAGAGGAGCAACAAACTGTGATTGTCCATATACATTCTGAAACCCATTGGGGTACAAAACACTGATTGAGAAATATGCTTTTATAAGATACCCACATAATAGACCACCATCATTATACAATTTTTACAGTCTGCGTTAAATAAGCACTACAATTACTGGCACTAAATTTATTTTTCCTTGGCAGATAACTCTCAGCATTTAAATGGCTTCCATTTAAATTGTATTAGGCAATTAATTATACTGAAAAATAACAAGAGACAAGAAAGATCATGTATAATTTAGCTTCAGCTTTACTTGCTGTTTATGTAAAAAACAATCATCTAATAGAGCGATAAAAATAAAATATGCAATGCTTTTTATAAAAAGAAAAAAAAAAGGTAGGATGAATGTGTATGAAGTCACTGTACTGTAAAGTAACAGCCTACCACTAACCAATCTGACTGTATGCATGGATTTTATGTAGGAAGTAGGTCAATTAGAGAAGAGCAGATGTTCCTCCTCACAAACAGCAAAATGATAAATTAGTGGTTAGTCACTCGCTTAGCAAACATAAAAAAAGTTAATTCTGCAGCTTAAGAGCAAAAGCGAGTTTATAATCAGAATTTATGAAGCAGCGGGGAAAAAGATGAGAAAAAGCAGAAGCCAGCTGATGGACTTCTTCCAGGTGCCAGACTCCCATTATTTTATCCCAGTCCAGCCTTTGGGCTTGCTTTTCTTCCAACACAGCAATTTTTGTGGTTTATTTCCAGAATTTTCTGAATACAAGATCAATGAAATGACCAATATGGAATCATCTTGAACATTTTTCTTACAAAAAAAAATACGAAATGCCAAGTTATGCACCATGGCACTGCAAATTACAGTGTCACATGAGCCAAATGCACATATTTTAAAATATAAGTAAATCCTACAGTTATTTATTACCTATTACAGGAATAAAAAAAACTCCCTCTGGCAATTTCTTTATCTGTTCTTTCCAGAAGGTGGAAGCCATCTTTGTTCAGGCATCATCAAGAGTCAGCATCCACTTTCTGCATTGAGATGCTGTCTCAGAGATGACACAAACGTGTAAATCCAGGTGCATGTGTAGATCTTGGTTCACAAATGCCTGAAACTGCCCCTGGTGCTGCCTCTCACCTTGTGACATGCTACAAAGTTACAGTGCTAATAAAGAAACATCAGCAGGGGGCACTATACCCATGCACCAAACCCACTAAGTCATGTGCTTTCATTAAACAAACTTTATGCACTGTACACCTCTGATGAAGCCTTGCTTCTAGGCAAAACATGTTGAGTTAAGAGATTTTTTGTGTTTTTTAATTATTTTTCATTATGGGCACTTAGATCTATTGGGGCAATGTCGATTTAGTTGTAGGAGGAAAAGGGAGAGTTTTGTGGACTGGTGGAGATAGTGGGTTGATAGGAGTGCATTCTTTTCCCAGGCTGGAAGGGTACTGTGGAATATTTGATTTTGATGGGCATCTGAGCCTTTTAGTAACCCTTAATATTAATCCATGCCTTTGGGTTGCGGTATGTGGTCAGGATACAGACCCTCCTCTATACACATCTCCATTCGGATAGAAAGATTGACCAACGGCAGCTAAAAACATACTTGCTGTCTGGTTGTTATCTCCCTATAATGAGGGCAGTTGTATATCTGTTCCATCATTTTGTATTTTTGAACTAATTCCACATTGCCCTATTAGGGTTTACACCTGGCACTCCTTTCATTTTTTTACATTATAGATTTTTAGACAGATGTGAATAAAAGTGAAGTTTTAGGTCATAGTGGGTTTGGAGCGTTGGTATAGCATGCTCCTGTTGACGTTTATTAACTGTAAATGTATTTTACTGGGATTTTAGGTGATAGACCAACACAAAGTGGCACATAATTGTGAAGCAGAAGGAAAATGATAAATGGTTTTCAATATTTTTTACGAATAAATATCTGAAAAGTGTGGCTTGCATTTGTATTCAGCCCCCTTTACTCTGATACCCTAACTAAAATCTAGTGGAACCAATTACCTTTAGAAGTCACCTAATTAGTAAATAGAGTACACCTGTGTGTTATTTAAGCTCAGTATAAATACAGCTGTTCTGTGAAGCCCTCAGAGGTTTGTTAGAGAACCTTAGTGAACAAACAGCATCATGAAGGCCAAGGAACACACCAGACAGGTCAGGAATAACGTTGTGGAGAAGTTTAAAGCAGGGTTAGGTTATAAAAAATATCCCAAGCTTTGAACATCTCACGGAGCACTATAATCCAGCGTCCGAATACGGAAAGAATATGGCACAACTGCAAACCTACAGTGGGGACGGAAAGTATTCAGACCCCCTTAAATTTTTCACTCTTTGTTATATTGCAGCCATTTGCTAAAATCATGTAAGTTCATTTTTTTCCTCATTAATGTACACACAGCACCCCATACTGACAGAAAAATGCAGAATTGTTGACATTACAGCTCACAGGGCATGTCAGAGCAAATGAGAATCATGAGGTCAAAGGAACTGCCTGAAGAGCTCAGAGACAGAATTGTGGCAAGGCACAGATCTGGCCAAGGTTACTAAAAAAATTCTCCTGCACTTAAGGTTCCTAAGAGCACAGTGGCCTCCATAATCCTTAAATGGAAGACGTTTGGGATGACCAGAACCCTTCCTAGAGCTGGCCGTCCGGCCAAACTGAGCTATCGGGGGAGAAGAGCCTTGGTGAGAGAGGTAAAGAAGAATCCAAAGATCACTGTGGCTGAGCTCCAGAGATGCAGTCGAGAGATGGGAAAAAGTTGTAGAAAGTCAACCATCACTGCAGCCCTCCACCAGTCGGGGCTTTATGGCAGAGTGGCCCGACGGAAGCCTCTCCTCAGTGCAAGACACATGAAAGCCCACATGGAGTTTGCTAAAAAACACCTGAAGGACTACAAGATGGTGATAAATAAGATTCTCTGGTCTGATGAGACCAAGATAGAACTTTTTGGCCTTAATTCTAAGCGGTATGTGTGGAGAAAACCAGGCACTGCTCATCACCTGTCCGATACAGTCCCAACAGTGAAGCATGGTGGTGGCAGCATTATGCTGTGGGGGTGTTTTTCAGCTGTAGGGACAGGACGACTGGTTGCAATTGAGGGAAAGATGAATGCGGCCAAGTACAGGGATATCCTGGATGAAAACCTTCTTGAGAGTGCTCAGGACCTCAGACTGGGCCGAAGGTTTACCTTCCAAAAAGACAATGACCCTAAGCACACACCTCAAATTATGAAGGAGTGGCTTCACAACAACTCCGTGACTGTTCTTGAATGGCCCAGCCAGAGCCCTGACTTAAACCCAATTGAGCATCTCTGGAGAGAACTAAAAATAGCTGTCCACCAACGTTTACCATCCAACCTGACAGAACTGGAGAGGATCTGCAAGGAGGAATGGCAGAGGATCCCCAAATCCAGGTGTGAAAAACTTGTTGCATCTTTCCCAAAAAGACTCATGGCTGTATTAGATCAAAAGGGTGCTTCTACTAAATACTGAGCAAAGGGTCTGAATACTTAGGACCATGTGATATTTCAATTTTTCTTTTTTAATAAATCTGCAAAAATGTCAACAATTCTGTGTTTTTTCTGTCAATATTAGGTGCTGTGTGTACATTAATGAGGAAAAAAGTTAACTTAAATGATTTTAGCAAATCGCTGCAATATAACAAAGAGTGAAAAATTTAAGGGGGTCTGAATACTTTCCGTCCCCACTGTACCAAGACATGGCTGTCCACCTAAACTGACAGGCCGGGCAAGGAGAGCATTAATCAGAGAAGCAGCCAAGAGGCCCATGGTAACTCTGAAGGAGCTGCTGAGATCTACATTAGTCAAATATTAGTCATGCACTTCACAAATCTAGCCTTTATGGAAGAGTTGCAAGAAGAAAGCCATTGTTGAAAGAAAGCAATAAGAAGTCCCATTTGCAGTTTGTGAAGAGCCATGTGGGGGACGCAGCAAACATGTGGAAGAAGGTGCTCTGGTCAGATGAGACCAAAATTTAACTTTTTGGCCTAAAAGCAAAATGCTATGTGTGGCTGAAAACTAACACTGCACATTACCCTGAACACACCATCCCCACCGTGAAACATGGCAGCATCATGTTGTAGGGATGCTTTTCATCAGCAAGGATGGGGAAGCTAGTCAGTGGTGATGGGAAGATGGATGGAGCCAAATACAGGGCAACATTAGAAGAAAACCTTTAATGCCCCGTACACACGATCGGAAATTCCGCCAGCAAAAGTCCGATGTGAGCTTTTGGTCGGAAATTCCAACAGTGTGTATGCTCCATCGGACTTTTGCTGGCAGAATTTCAAAAGACTGAGAGCAGGTTCTCTAATTTTCCATCGGAAAAAGTTCCTATCGGAAATTTCGTTCGTCTGTATGCAGTTCGGACGCGAAAAAAAACACGCATGCTCAGAATCATCGCTTCGTATGAAACTTCCCTTTTCTAGTGCCATCGTACGTGTTGTACGTCACCGCGTTCTTGGCGGTCGAAGGTTCAGGGAACTTTTGTGTGACCGTGTGTATGCAAGCCAAGCTTGATCGGAATTCCGTCGGAAAAACCATCCAAGGTTTTTCCGAGGAAAATTCTGATTGTGTGTACGGGGCATTAGAGTCTGCAAAAGACTTAAGACTGGGCTGAAGGTTCACCTTCCAGCAGGACAATGACCCTAAACATACAACCAGAGCTACAATGGAATGGTTTAGATCAAAGCATATTCATGTGTTAGAATGGCCCAGTCAAAATCCAGACCTAAATCCAATTGAGAATCTGTGGCAAGACTTGAAAATTGCTGTTCACAGATGTTCTCCATCCAATCTGACAGAGCTTGAGCTATTTTGCAAAGAAGAATGGGCAAAAATGTCTCAAAGCTGTTAGAGACATCCCCGAACAGACTTGAAGCTGTAATTGCAGTGAAAGTTGGTTCTGCAAAGTATTGACTCAGGGGAGGCTGAATACAAATGCACACCACACTTTTCACATATTTATTTGTAAAAAATTTTGAAAACTATGATGTTTCTCTCATTTCACAATTATGTGCCAATTTGTGTTGGTCTATCACAGGGATATGCAATTAGCGGACCTCCAGCTGTTTCAAAACTACAAGTCCCATCATGCCTCTGCCTCTGGGTGTCATGCTTGTGGCTGTCAGAATCTTGCTATTGCTCGTGGGAGTTGTAGTTCTGCAACAGCAGGAGGTCCGTTAATTGCATATCCCTGGTCTATCACATAAAATCCCAATAAAATACATTTACATTTTTGGTTGTAACATGACAAAATGTGGAAAATGTCAGGGGGTATACAGGGTAGCCCTGTAATACTTTTTCAGGGCACTGTACATCAGGTAGTTTTTTGTTAGTTTTGAAAAGTTACAGTATTGCAGTCTAATCACAGGGGGAGAGGAGACAGAGCAAATGCTTTCATTTGCCTGCAGCAGACGGATTACATTTTCTTAGCCCAGGCAAAGTTATATAACTGGAGCTTAAGGATTGCTTTTAATAATGAAAAAAGTGGAACTTTGTACTGGTGCTGTATATTTTGACATTTCAGGAATTTATTCATGCCGACTTATATAGCTACTAAAGGATCCATTTTAGCTGGCCATAGACAGGGGGTCATCCTAAGTACGATTGGCAGAGAGACATTTGACTTTTCTCTGCATCACTGGCACCTGCTACTGTTTCATCACTGGTTATGTGACTTAATTTGTGATAGGAAGCAGTGTGTGCTTCTTTTTTTCATAAGAGAAAAGCAATGGCCAGGTCACAGAGATTTCCTAAATAGCCCAATCTGAGTATTGAATCAGGGACTTTTTTGACCACGGTTAGCACCCATCTAATGGACATCAATATGTTATCTTATTTAGCTTGGCATTTTTGCCATTACTAATGTTTATTCAGTTACAGTAAATAAATATCACACTGTGCAGTTCACAAACTTACTTAAAGTGGAAGAAAAGCCTAACACCAACTATTCTTAAAAAGTCCGGATTAAAAAAAGGTAAGAATACAAATCTTTTTTTAAACAGGATATCCAGGGTAGATAGGATAAAGGGGGATGAACGGTTTTAGAAACACAGACAGTCCCCGGGTTACAAATAAGATAGGGTCTGTAGGTTTGTTCTTAACTTGAATTTGTATATACGTTGGAATATGTACATTTTTATGTGTAACTCCAACCAAAAAAAAATATTTTTAAGCTTTTTGAATAGAATAGGGAAGGGTTAACACCCTGTAACATTAGTTTCATCTCACTTTCTGTCCCTGTGACAATTGGATTTTAAAACCAAGATATGTGTATGAGCTGCTCAGGCTGTATGGGAATAAAGTCCTGTGTCCACCACTGTGAATGCTGGCCGGGAAGGGAGCTCGTCTTTGCTCCAGGCAAAGGCAGAAAGTGATAGGTGTCCTGGGAGCCCCACATCAAGTGTGTGATAGTTAATGGCAATCTCAGCCTGGACCCCCACCGATCACGCCCCTAACACATTTCACTCCGCCCACCGGAGCTTACTCATGGGCATGGATTTAGAAAATTTGGGGAGGTCAAGACTCAGTGGTTTTCCTACATTTTAGGTAAAGGGGATATTGTTTTGGGGCATCCACATCAAATGGGAACAACTTTGCTTGAATGGAGGGTCCTTTGACACTTTCTGTCTTCCACATATAATTCCATTTTAAGATCTCTACCGTGGTAGTAAATAAAGCCTCATTCAAGATAATATAGGGATAGGGGGTGGGTACCATCCTTAGTTATGGATATTGGAAAGTGAGGATGTGCCTGGAGCTGCTCCAAACATACTCTATAGCACCAAAACATCGAGGACTAGCTCGATACCCGAGGATTGAACCAGTTAAAAAGAAAAATTGAACAATTTATTGAAAAATAGACATGGTTAAAAACAGTTGGTACAAATGGATATGTAGGTCCTAATACAGGAAAACTTGGATGTATATCCTGACGGAGTCCTCTACATGTTTTGCGGTATCCACCGCTTCTTCAGGAGGGGTCAGCCAAAAACATCTACAAGAGTGAATAAAGTTTCATAATTGAACAGTTATACAAATTTCAAAATGTAGTAAGTTTGAATGTAACGGACACTTAAGTAACCATACATGGTAGATTAATCTTGGAGAATCTATGGAATTATAAGTAGCTTGCCAAAGACGACCCTGGAGGCGCCGCTCAGTACCAAGAGAGGCACACAATAAGGGGTAGTCCCCCCGGGGCGGACACAGGAGACACTATGAGCACAAAAAACCATGGTTGAAAAATGGTAAGGTGACACTGGCCCATTGCCACCTTACAAGGAGAAGCAGTCCTATTGGCTGCCGAGGAGGAGGTAGGAGGAGACGCAGGTGAAGTCACCATGAAACCTAGATGAGGTAAGTGCGGGGCTGGTGACCAACCAGAGGGGGGGTTGCCTGTGACCCGACTGACCAACTGGGGGGGTGGGGTGGCGGAGGGTGGATTGTTTGCTGCCCCCCAAAAAAAATATACCACCAGCCACCACTGCTCGCATGAGAGCACATGGTGGTCAGTTTTCTAGTTGTGCTGGGAACTGCTCTCCTTCAGTGATCAGACTTGTCCTGACACCCTACCCCCCCCCCCCTCCGCACTGTCATTCAATGGGAAGATCGGTGTACTGCTGTTTCTCCTCCTGAAGCAGCTGAGATCAGAGGGAATGTGATCACTTATAAAAAAGGAAAAAAAAAAGGTATTTATAAGGTTTTTTATATAAACATAAATGTTTTGCCTTTCATTTCTAATTTATTCGGAATGTGTTGTATTACAAGGTGAGGATTTACATATATTTTAAGGAACAAGCAAAATGCTTACAGAATCTGACTTCTGATGCTTACAGAAGGCATAAATGATGCCATAGTGTCTCACTGCTGTATACAGGGAGAACTAATCTTCAAAATTCCATCAGATTGCATTGTGCTGAATCGTATTCTTGTGGGATTTCGAGCAACGACCAGTGAGACACCCACACCTTCCAGAAGCATCAAAAGTTGCGTTTTAGGGTTAAAAAAAAAAAACATACAGTTGTGCTCATAAGTTTACATACCCTGGTAGAATTTATGATTTCTTGGCCATTTTTCAGAAAATATGAATGTTAACATGAAAAATTTTCTTTTACTCATGGTTAGTGTTTGGCTGAAACCATTTATTATCAATCAACTGTGTTTACTCTTTTTAAATCATAATGACAGCAGAAACTACCCAAATGACTCTGATCAAAAGTTTACATACCCTGGTGATTTTGGCCTGATAAAATGCACACAAGTGGACACAAAGGGGTTTGAATGGCTATTAAAAGTAACTATTCTTACCTGTGATCTGTTTGTTTGTAATTAACCGCTTGCCGACCGGCGCACGCCGATGTACGTCGGCAGAGCGGCACGGCTGGGCAAATGGGCGTACCTGTACGTCCATTTGAATTTCCCGGCGTGCCCGTGCGTGTGCGCCGCCGGCGGCTTGCGCGCGCGCCGGCCGGGAGCTCCGTGAGTCGGGTCGCGGGTCCCGCGGACTCGATCGCCGTGGGGAGACCCGCGATCGCCTCACGGAGCGGATGAACGGGGAGATGCCGTTGTAAACAGCATCTCCCCGTTCTGCCTAGTGACAAGTGTCACTTGATCTCTGCTCCCTGTCATCGGAGCAGAGATCAGTGACGTCAGCCACACAGCCCATCCCCCTACAGTTAGTAATCACTCCCTAGGGCACACTTAACCCCTCCCCGCCCCCTAGTGGTTAACCCCTTCACTGCCAGTGTCATTTACACAGTAATCAGTGCATTTTTAATCGCACTGATCGCTGTATAAATGACAATGGTCCCAAAAATGTGTCAAAAATGTCCGACATGTCTGCCATAACATCGCAGTCACAATAAAAATCGCTGATCGCTGCCATTACTAGTAAAAAAAAAATTATTAATAAAAATGCCATAAAACTATCCCCTATTTAGTAAACACTATAACGTTTGCGCAAACCAATTAATAAACGCTTATTGCGATTTTTTTTACCAAAAATATGTAGAAGAATATGATCGGCCTAAACTGAAGAAAAAAAATGTTTTTTTATATATTTTTGGGGGATATTTATTATAGCAAAATGTAAAAAATAATGCGTTTTTTTCAAAATTGTCGCTCTTATTTTGTTTATAGCGCAAAAAATAAAAATCGCAGAAGCGATCAAATACCACCAAAAGAAAGCTCTATTTGTGGGAAAAAAAGGACGTCAATTTTGTTTGGGAGCCATGTCGCACGACCGCGCAATTGTCAGTTAAAGCGACGCAGTGCCGAATCGCAAATAACGCTCTGGTCAGGAAGGGGGTAAATCCTTCCGGGGCTGAAGTGGTTAATGTGTGTGTATAAAAGGTCAATGAGTTTATGGACTCCTGACAGACCCTTGCATCTTCCATCCAGTGCTGCACTGACATTTCTGGATTTTGAGTCATGGGGAAAGCAAAAGAATTGTCAAAAGGATCTGCGGGAAAAGGTAGTTGAACTGTATAAAACAGGAAAGGGATATAAAAAGATATCCAAGGAATTAAGAATGCCAATCAGCAGTGTTCAAACTCTTATCAAGAAGTGGAAAATGAGGGGTTCTGTTGAAACCAAACCACGGTCAGGTAGACCAACTAAAATTTCAGCCACAACTGCCAGGAAAATTGTTGGGGATGCAAAGAAAAACCCACAAATCACTTCAGGTGAAATACAGGACTCTCTGAAAACATGTGGTGTGGCTGTTTCAAGATGCACAATAAGGAGGCACTTAAAGAAAGATGGGCTGCATGGTCGAGTCGCCAGAAGAAAGCCATTACTAAGCAAATGCCACAAAGTATCCCGCTTACAATATGCCAAACAGCACGGAGACAAGCCTCAAACCTTCTGGCACAAAGTCATTTGGAGTGACGAGACAAAAATTGAGCTTTTTGGCCACAACCATAAACGCTACATTTGGAGAGTCAACAAGGCCTATAATGAAAGGTACACCATTCCTACTGTGAAACATTGAGGTAGGTCACTGATGTTTTGGGGATGTGTGAGCTACAAAGGCACAGGAAATTTGGTCAAAATTGATGGCAAGATGAATGCAGTATGTTATCAAAAAATACTGGAGAAACATTTGCATTTATCAGCCAGGAAGCTGCGCATGGGATGTACTTGGACATTCCAACATGACAATGATCCAAAACACAAGGCTAAGTCAACCTGTCATTGGCTACAGCAGAATAAAGTGAAGGTTCTGGAGTGGCCATCTCAGTCTCCTGACCTCAATATCATTGAGCCACTCTGGGGAGATCTCAAACGTGCAGTTCGTGCAAGACAGCCCAAGAATTTACAGGAACTGGAGGCTTTTTGCCAAGAGGAATGGGCAGCTTTACCATCTGAGAAGATAAAGAGCCTCATCCACAAATACCACAAAAGACTTCAAGCTGTCATTGATGCTAAAGGGGGCAATACACTGTATTAAGAACTGGGGTATGTAAACTTTTGATCAGGGTCATTTGGGTAGTTTCTGCTGTCATTATGATTTAAAAAGAGTAAACACCGTTTATTGATAATAAATGGCTTCAGCCAAACCCTTACCATGAGTGAAAGAAAAGTTTTTGTGTTATCATTCATATCCACTGAAAAATGGCCAAGAAATCATAAATTCTGCCAGAGTATGTAACTTATGAGCACAACTGTATTTATGTACCTTTTCTTATACAGGTAGTACAGTATGGAGCTGTCATCTAAGTAGGCCTTCCTATTTAATTTTCAATTCTATTTTCAACTTCTGTATTACACACATTTCATGTGAAGGAACCAAAGTAGATTCAAATCTCATTCATGTCACTTCATAAATACTTTTGTAATAATCAAAGTAATCATAACAAAAACAGTACCATAAATATAGTAAAACTAAAAATAATATATTTTATTGTTTTTTTCTCACAAGTGTGGCTCCTTGCCATAAACTGTAAATCAGAAATTTGGCTCATAAGCTGAAAAGTGCTGGGGGCCTCTTCTCCACATCTCTAGTTTCCCTGCATCTCCACTCCCCATCATAATTCTGTTACAGGTCTGTGTCCCTGCTATTTACTCAGCAGCTGCTTGTGTTCTGAGTATAACAAATGATAGTCTCACAGTTTTCAATGCTGCCTTGACATCCTACTCAGTGGCAAACTACAGACGGAACATGACAACCATTTAAGCATTTAAATATCTTGTTACGCTTAATCTAACACTCAATCCATCAAAATGTGTATTTAACAAAACCTCTGTTGAAGTCTACACTCATGTGCTTTCTTGCTTAAAGCATGCAACATGATCTCTGAAAAGTTTCTGAAATCAAGAGGTGTCAACACATGTTACAAGATGGATGGATGGACGTTTCTGGTAGACACATCAGCTTCATTCAAGAATAAGCATGTGATTCTCACCATCCAGTCTACCATTTGGAAGAATTAGAAAGGTCCATTCTATCCTACTGGAATGTACAAATGTGGCAAGTTTCATCTTGCTTGTATACAAATTCAGAGTTGCTAGAGACAGGTCATTTCTCAGATGGAAGCAAAGTTACCTAATTCTTCCATTTCTAATAGTTGCTAAAACAATTTCCAGGGACACATTCTTCCTGAAGCAGCGTATGTAAGACAATTAGCCACAAAACTGAAGGACAGCCTACAATGAAAAAATAATAATTAAAAAACTTAATACATAACATCACTTAATACATAACATTCAATTTGTGCACTAAAGGAAATACTTTGTACTGCAATTACATAATCATGTGAGAAAACTGGAGACCTTTACATTGCCCATGTGTATAGATAATGCTGATGCCCCAGTTGCATGCATTAGTAATAGCATGGATGCTCAGTTAAAGCGGAGTTGCACCCAAAAATGGAACTTCTGCTTTAAGCATTCCTCGCCCCCTTACATGCCACATTTGGCATGTAGATTTTTTTGGGGGTCAGTGGGTGCTTAGTTTTGAGTGGGACTTCCTGTCCCACTTCCTGCTTCTGCCTACAGCCGCCTAGGTGACTCCTCCTCTCCACCTAGGCGGCCCCTCCCTCTCGGCAATCTTCTGGGACATGTGACAGGTCCCAAAAGATTGCCTGTCCACTGGAAGAGCACAGCACAACTCGCACACGCACATTGCACGCCTGGCCGTGGAACTGCAAGCTGTAATGGCCGAGTGCCCACAGCTTCAATGGAGGCGCAGAGGAGAGGAGGGAGAGAGGAGCAGGGCTCTGTGCGGTCTCATCGCTGGACCGTAGAACAAGTAAGTGTCTGTTTATTAAAAGTCAGCAGCTATACTTTTTATAGCTGCTGACTTTTAATAAACAAAAAACGCCTGGAACTCTGCTTTAAGAAAGAGGATATCACCAGTCCATGTTGGCATTTGACATTTCAGAACACAGCCCACCCCTATATCCAATGTTAAATACATTCCTAATAATACTTAGTAGTGGATCCCTTATGGACATCTTGAAATGGGGTTTAGTTGGTAATCAGTCAAGGTCAGGCTTAGTGGAATTGTGTGGAGTTTGTAACTTCTGGAATTCCAACAAATGTTTTATGCAGTTTGAAATGAGCTCCAAGCAGGATGTTAGGTGTGTGGTTCTCACTTTCTACCTCTGCCATGGACTCCGGGTGCCATTTTTGGGGAGTTCTCCTGGCATTTGGGAAGCCAACTTAGGCTCAAGGAGGCCTATAAAGCCCCTGCTAGGCTGAGTCTAGGGACCTGTTCTTGTTGCTAGGCTGAGTCTAGGGACATTTTGAAAGGGGATAGTCTGGTGAATATCTTAAACACTTCCTGTTTGTACCCAGTGCTGGAATGAGGGAACTTCTCAGCATGTAGGCAGCATTGCGGTCTGGCACGAGCCTGCCCACTGTTGGTAGAATCCCCTTCAGCAGGTCGCAGTGATCGGCCACATGCAAATCTGCCCTGATTCGTGATTCCAGTGGAAATGCTGAGTGGGTACCTAGTTTTGTGCCCCCTGAAAACATAAAATTATGTTCCAAAAGTAAAAGAGGAGGGGGGGGGGGAGAATGAAACCATTTTTCTGTGAAGTTCCGCTTTTAGGAAGCAAGCCTTTGGCAACCTACTGCAAATAAGCACTGTGTGACTACTGAAACTGCCTTATTTTTCAATACGTATTATTGTAGGTCCCTCATCCAAGTTAGAATAACAGAGTGTACATAATGTACCCAATCTCTAATCTATTTCCAGCTCTCAAATGAAATGTAATACAAAGTAAAGCTAAACCCAAGAACAAGAACAAGAGCATGTTATCAGTTCTTCTATGTGGTAGCTGCATTCATTTTATTTTTTTAGGCTAAATACATTTTCTGCAAGTACAGAAAAATAACTGTTGAATATGCCAGAAATCTTGTGTCCTTGTAATTTCCAGCGCACTAATCTGAAATCTTAAACATTGTTATCAACCTTCCCAGTTCTTTTCTGTCACACAACTAAGGCCAGCAATACACAGTTTAAATTGTGGGCAGTGCATCATGCACTGGCCGAGATTTGAACCATTATGGGCAGGCTGAATGTACCAAGTTGATCGATCAACTTGGATACAATCAGCCTGCCGGATTCTCTTGCGATTATCACTAGAGGCTGTTATAGCCTCAAGCGATAATCACTGTCTTCTCCCGGCGGGGATAGCTTCCCCCACTGGGAGCAGACATTTGCTCAGCAGGAGGGATTTCCCTGTCAGCACCTGTCTGTGTTGATGGGGGAATCATGCAAATTTCTTTCCTGCGACCCATGTAAAACTACAGTCATCAGCACACTGGGAGTCAGCACTCTGAATCTCTCTCAGGCCACCGGTATGCAGCAAGTGATGGTGCACAGTGTATAGCGAAGTGTATTCTCCAGTCTCCCATGCAGAAAGAGGAAGTTACTTCCTGTATAGCCCAGGAAATTGCAGCTCTTTCCCCTCCTTTTTGTAATCTCTCTCTGGGGAATGTAGTTCAAAAGCTCTTGACTTCCATAGTAGAATCTCTTCTCTGGACTACAGTTCCCATAGTGCACTGATGTCTATATTAATCTGGTGGACTCTTCCTACTCAACAGCTTCCTCCTCTCCTTGAAAACAGACGTTAACCAGTTCAGTACCGCAGGGCTATAACTATAGAGAGCAACTGCAGCAAATATTTCACTTACTCTCTCTTCTACACAGGCACACACACACAGTTATTTTATTAGTTTAAGCTCCCTTTATTATTATTATAATTATTATTATAGAGGATTTATATAGTGCCGAAAGTTTGTGCAGCACTTTAGAACAGTAGGGTAGACAGTACAATTACAATACAATTCAATACAGGGGGGAATCAGAGAGCCCTGCTCGTTAGAGCTTACAATCTAGGGGGGAGGGTCAAGTTATACAAAAGGGTAATAGCTGTGGGGGATGAGCTAATGGAGAAAATAGTGCAGTTGTTAGATGGAGGCAGGATAGGCTTCTCTGAAGAGGAAAGTTTTCAGGGATGCACTGCCCGCAATTTGCCGTCGCTCCTCACAACAACCGTCCAATGGCTCAACAGGCGGGCCCGTGCCCCCCCCCTCCTGCTCAGCTTATTCCTCACAGGATCTATCCGCCCACCAACATCTTAAGGGTCCGGGTAACTACGCTAGGACAGCCCGGGCTCGGGCCTAGCCGGCGGCCATCTTGGTACTCCCTATTGCCAGCCAGCCAACGGCTCGGGCCTAGCTGGCGGCCATCTTGGTACACCTCAAGGCCGAACGGTACAGCATCTTGGCCCCCCTCCTGAGGCCGCTAGCACTCCGGCCGCGTCACCTCCCGATTGGACCCACCTTCCCACTTCCCACAGCCCCCTTAGTTGTAGCCCCCCCCGGACACCACCGCTGCCGCGGTCTAATCACCCCGTTCTAGCCGCTAGATTTGGTGGGACAGACCACGACTGTGGCCTAGCTCCGGCAGCCTCCCACTTTTCCTCCTCCCACTCTCGTCGAAGAGAGCCCGTGCCCCTCCACACCTGGGAACACCCCCCTTGCTACTGGACTTCACTGTAGGGGGCACTGGTCATTCACCAGAGGCCAGTCCACCTCAGATTGCCCTAGACGCAGCCACCGCACCACCCACCATCCTACAGGTAAGCCGTCGAGGGTCTTTAGCAGTTGATCCAGGGGCCCGAGTCCGATCGCCCCTCGGGGGGGTCAGGAAGGAATTTTTTCCTCTGCTGCACAATTGGCCATCGCAGCTAGAGGTTTTTCGCCTTCCTCTGGATCAACAAGAGGGTGGTAGGCACCCTCACCTCCTCCAGAAGCACCAACATTTAACCCGTCACCCACACCACTCCAGAAGCAGTGGTAACCATCTGATCCCTCCATCCTCCAGCAAGCTCGTTATCGCTACATCAGTACCATCAATAGATTACCCTTCCTTCAACAACTCTGCCTTCCTCATCATGTGCAACTTCAAATACACAGCAGATGCCCTTTACAGGCTAAGAAACACTGCCTCAACCTTACCAACCACCACTCGAAAAACACTAAAAAAAGGACAATTACTAAGGGCCAACCCACAATCAACCATCAAATACAGGGAGATATCGTTCCAACCACAACAACTAGCATGCGCCCTGATCAACACCAGATCTGCAGTCAAGCACAGGCTGGAAATCCACGACTTTATCATCAAAAACAACATTGACTGCCTCTTCATTACAGAAAGCTGGCTAACACCTGACTGCAACACCATCCTAACTGAATTGGTGCCCGAGAACTACAGTGTCCTAACTGAGCATAGAATAGGAAAAAAGGAGGAGGCCTAGCAGTGATTTTCAAATCGCACCTTGGAATTACCAAACCAACTTTACAGAACTCAGTGCCTTTCATGGAAACTCTCTCACTGCATCTTCAAACAACACCTCAAGACACCATTCACATACTACTATGCTACAGACCACCAGGACCAAAGACCAATCTCCTTACTCCACTCACTTAATTATTCTCAATACACACCCTGAAAACCAAAAACCTTTTGGTACTTGGGGATTTTAACCTCTGCCCAAGACTTTATCGCGACCGCCTGCGTCAACCAAATGGAAGAACTAGGCCTGCAACAGCTGATAAATGCTCCCACACACGGTTCAGGACACACTCTAGACCTCATCTTCAAACAGAATATGGACATCAACATACTTGACAACACTCCACTACCGTGGACGGACCACCACGCTATCAAATTTAAAATCACCACCAACACCACCCTCCAAAAACAGAAACGGGCAACAACAACAAACTGGAATAGATCCCAGAAGAAACTACACTCCGAACTCTTCAAAACCACAATATCAAACAAAATACTTCTGCTAAACTCAAACCTCTCAACGGAACAAACACTCAACTCCCTAAACAAGGTATTACTACAAACAGCAGACTCAGTGGCGCCAAAACGCAGAACACCCATCCGCAATAAAAACTCGAGAGGGTTTAATGCCACTCTCACCCTACTCAAGCAAGAACGTAGAAGAGCTGAAAGAGCATGGAGAAAAAATCCCACCAAGGAAAACCATACCAACTACAAAGAACTTACTGTGAAATACCACAAGGCAATCTTCAAAGCCAAAAAAGAACATTTCACGGACACCATCTCCACTGCTCTAAACCGTCCGCGGGAACTTTTCAAATTCGTCACTCAGTCAATGAACCCGACCTGCTTAGAGCCCCCAGCAAACGATACTCAAGAGTTCTGCAATGAATTATCAGATCACTTCATCGACAAAATCGACAACATCCGGAAATCAATTCATCAGAAAAGAACAACCAACCTCACTCAACCAAAGCAAAAAGAGGATATCAACACGAACATCACACAACCACCGAATTTCTCTTTGTCCCCAATCACCATTGACACGACTATAAACATCATCAGAAGGCTTCGAGACAGCACATCACCAAACGACATCATCCCTACAAAACTCCTGAAAGAATGTTCCGACATCTTGGCCCCTACTCTAACACACCTCATAAATCAATCGTTCAAAGAAGGGACTGTACCAACCTCCCTCAAGCAAGGCATCGTCAAACCCCTGCTAAAGAAACCCAATCTCAACCCTAAGGACCCTAACTGCCGCAGACCGATAACAAGCCTCAACACCATCTCCAAGATTATGGAGAAAACAGTAGTACAGCAGCTACAACGCCAGCTGGACACACACCAACTCCTGGACCCTCTGCAATCAGGCTTCCGCCTGGGCCATTGCACAGAAACAGCACTCCTCAAAATATGGGACGACGCCCTTGAAGCAGCAGATGACGGAGAATCATGTCTCCTGGTACTGTTAGACCTCAGCGCAGCATTTGATACAGTGGACCACAATACTTTACTTGTCCGCCTCTCAGAAGTGGCAGGAGCTACAGTTCCTGCTCTAAAATGGTTTGCATCCTACCTAGAGAATCGCTCTCAGATAGTGAAACTAGGAACATTCACCTCGGAATCCCGGGCAATCTCCTGCGGAGTACCTCAGGGCTCACCCCTGTCACCAGTGCTATTTAACATCTACATCCGCCCACTTCTCATTATCATCAGGAAAACGGACCTCTGCTTCCACTCATTCGCTGATGACACCCAACTCTACTTTCGCATCACCGGACAAAAAAAACCATCATCAGCAATTAGAGGAATGCCTCACTTTAATAGATGACTGGATGACCATCAGCTCCCTCAAACTTAACGGTTCAAAAACAGAACTTCTTCTCCTACACGCTGACAAAAATTCCAAAATCAAGACCCAGTGGACACCTCCCACCATCCTCGGACAGACCATCTCTCCAAGCGTCAAAGCCCAGAGTCTCGGAGTCATCTTTGACTCAGGAATGACAATGGATGCTCAAATAGAATCAGTAGTTAGCGGATCCCACCATCTCCTGCGCCTGTTACGTAGACTCATCCCCTTCATCCCAGAAGAGGACAAAGCGGCAGTTGTGGGAACAATCATCAATTCCCGACTCGACTACGCAAATTCGCTCTACGTAGGACTACCCCAATATCAGCTTGCGCGCTTACAACTCATCCAAAACACGGCGGCAAGACTGTTAACAGGAAAAAAACCCTGGGAATCTATTTCCCCATCCCTAAAGTGCCTACACTGGCTAACCGTAAAGAATCGGATCACATTCAAGACCCTCTGCCTCACCCACAAATGCATACAAGGAAACGCTCCGCTATATCTCCAGGAGAAAATAAAACACTACACACCTAATCGTAGTCTTCGATCAGCTAATCAAAACCTCCTCATCATTCCCAAATACCGCTACAAAGCAAAGGGAGAACGAAGATTCGCAGTCCAAGGACCTCGACTATGGAACGCTCTTCCGACCCCACATCCGCATGGATGAAAACCATCAGGCCTTCAGGAAAAAACGAAAGACCTTCCTTTTCTAAGAAGCTGGCAACAGAGAACGCATTCTAGCGCCTTGAGGGTCATTTGGGGGGGTTTTGTGCCACCTGGGCATTCCATGGCCTCCGAAACTGTGATAGGCAGTCAAGAGAGAAATCAAAAATTCACGCCCTTAGAAAGCCTGAAGGCGGTGCTTGGTTTTCGGGGTTCCGTACGCAGCTAGGCTCCCAAAAAGTCTCACACATGTGGTATCCCCGTACTCAGGAGAAGCAACAGAATGTATTTTGGGGTGTAATTTCACATATTCCCATGGCATGTTTGAGCAATATATCATTTAGTGACAACTTTGTGCAAAAAAAATAAAAAATTGTCTCTTTCCCGCAACTTGTGTCACAATATAAAATATTCCATGGACTCGACATGCCTCTCAGCAAATAGCTTGGGGTGCCTACTTTCCAAAATGGGGTCATTTGGGGGGGGTTTGAACTGTCCTGGCATTTTATGCACAACATTTAGAAGCTTATGTCACACATCACCCACTCTTCTAACCACTTGAAGACAAAGCCCTTTCTGACACTTTTTGTTTACATGAAAAAATTATTTTTTTTTGCAAGAAAATTACTTTGAACCCCCAAACATTATATATTTTTTTAAAGCAAATGCCCTACAGATTAAAATGGTGGGTGTTTCATTTTTTTTTTTCAAACAGTATTTGCGCAGCGATTTTTCAAACGCATTTTTTGGGGAAAAAACACACTTTTTTAAATTTTAATGCACTAAAACACACTATATTGCCCAAATGTTTGATGAAATAAAAAAGATGATCTTAGGCCGAGTACATGGATACCAAACATGACATGCTTTACAATTGTGCACAAACGTGCAGTGGCAACAAAATAAATACATTTTTAAAAGCCTTTAAAAGCCTTTACAGGTTACCACTTTAGATTTACAGAGGAGGTCTACTGCTAAAATTACTGCCCTCGATCTGACCTTCGCGGTGATACCTCACATGCATGGTGCACTTGCTGTTTACATTTAACGCCAGACCGACGCTTGCGTTCGCCTTAGCGCGAGAGCAGGGGGCGACAGGGGTGCTTTTTTTTTTGGGGTCTATTATACCCTAGATCTCTCCTCTGCCCTCAAAGCATCTGACCACACCAAGATCGGTGTGATAAAATGCTTTCCCAATTTCCCAATGGCGCTGTTTACATCCGGCGAAATCTAAGCCATGAAATGCTTGTAGCTTCCGGTTTCTTAGGCCATAGAGATGTTTGGAGCCACTCCGGTCTCTGATCAGCTCTATGGTCAGCTGGCTGAATCACCGGCTGCATTCTCAGGTTCCCTGTTGAGACAGGAGAGCCAGAGAAATACACGGAAGACGGTGGGGGGGGGGCATTCCCTCCCACTGCTTGTAAAAGCAGTCTAGAGGCTAATTAGCCGCTAGGATTGCTTTTACATGAAAACCGACTGCTGGCTAAAAATAATAATATCAAGATGATACCTAAACCTGCAGGCATCATTCTGGTATAACCACTCAAAGTCGTGAATGGCGTACCTGAAGACAAAAAAATGGTTAACAATAAAACACAGTAAACGGTAAAGTATAAAAAAATTGCATACCTGAAAAGCAAACATGATAAAACAAAATAACAATAAAACATTGCAGAATAGAATACAGTAAAAAAGAGCAGAACAATAGAGAGAGAATAGAGAGAGAGAGAATAATAAAACGACAACTATTTTTTTTTTTTTTTTTTTATATTTATTTTTTTTTTACACTTTTTTTTGTAACTGTAACTTTTATAATTGTAACCGGTTCCAGTTTCGGGTCTCTCAAAATGCGATGACATCTTGGGAGACCCTGTGAAAGTGTGCCTAGTCTGTGCAATGCTGTACCCTACACTAATAACTAGTGCATGGTAGCGTTCAAAACATTCACCAATGCAAAGACCAGGATTGTCAGGACAGGAGGGACAATAATAGCGGGTGTCACGCCTATATCCGCGCTTGCTGCAGACACGACATCTTTTTTGGGGGGGTTCTTTGGGTAGGGATACTCGGGAGGACATATAGAAAATGCCTCTCATGCAGCCGACTGCATTTGGTTGGGGATGTGAATGGGGGAAGTACGGGCGCTGCAGAAGTGGTGGGTTACCAATTAGGATTGGCGAATGCAGCAGGAAGGGCATTATGGGCACGATGGGCCTGTGAGTAGAGGGAGAGGAGGGATTTTAACGGTGCAAGTTAGTTACATATAGAAAATGATTATGATATCTTATCTCTTTTTCTTAAAAAGAATAATTTTATTGTTAACATTAAAAACAAGCACATATACTCATCAATTATGACAATACAATTAAAACAAAGGTGGTCAAAAAATAGGGAATGACAAGTAGGATATACACTACAAATTCATAAATAGTGGTCATTGCATACTAGCCCGACATGTTTCGCATTTGTCGCTTTATCAAGGGGTATGCAATTAAGTAGCGCGTCATCCAATACTTTTAGTAATTCTACAAAGAAAAATGGGAAGGGGGAGAAAAAAGGGTTTTATATACATAAATACACATTTTACCATGGTAATGCAGCAAAAGAAAAACATAGTGAGGTGTGTGTTGTCACTCCAAAGCATCTAAAAAAGCTTACCCCCAAGAAAAGGTTGACCCTAGGTAATCTCATCAAAACCAGCATGTGCAGACACAGCCAAGCGGGACAGCAAGGGGCCTTGAATCGAATCAAAATATAATAATTAAACCTGCCGATAAAGGCGGCAATTTAGTTATTATGGAAACATCTCAATACATTAATATGTGTAACAGAATTCTATCCAATCAAGAGTGGTATCGTCCCATTTCCAAAACCCTAATACAAAATTTCAATACCGAATATTATAATATTATTTTTAAGGCATACCACAGAGGCATCATAGACAGAAATACGTGGGACTACCTCAATGTGAGGGACCCACGAATCCCTACGTTTTATGCCTTACCAAAGGTACATAAATCCATTGTGGACCCTCCAGGACGCCCCATAATATCGGGCTGCCTGTGTCTTACAGAAAATGCCAGCTGCCTAGTAGACAACTATTTACATCCTCACGTCACTTCCCTTTTTTCCTACATCAAGGACACTATAGATCTATTAAAAACTATTGAAGATATCTCTCTTCCACCAGGCACCTATCTAGTAGCACTGGACATCGAAAGTCTTTATAATACGATCCCCCATAACAAGGGCATTGAAATTATAAGTAATCATTTACAAGAGAGAGGCCCCTCATTTGAAAAATATAATGATTTTGTCTTAGAACTTCTCAACTATATATTGAGACACAATGTCTTTATGTTTAACTCCTCCCACTACCTCCAGGTGCAGGGGGTTGCGATGGGGACTAAATGTGCCCCATCGTATGCCAACCTGTACCTGGGGGGGTGGGAAAAAGACCTTTTTTCCAGGGACGACCTGACCCATTTTTTGGAGAAGGTCGTCTCCTGGTATCGCTACATAGACGATGTCTTATTATTTTGGTCTGGGTCAGAAAGAGAACTGTTTGAATTCCTTGGTTTGATCTCCGTTAATAACTTTAACCTACGTTTCACTATGGAACATAGTTTAACTGCAATTAATTTTCTGGATCTCACCATCTCAATTGATACCACTGGCAAACTAAACTCGTCACTTTTCAGAAAACCCTCGGCAGGGAACACCATTCTCCACGCAGATAGTGCACACCCTGGCCCTTTACTGAGGAGCATTCCATATAGTCAGTACTTGCGCTTAAGACGCAATTGCAGCAAAGACAGAGATTTTCAACTAGCAGCTAAAGATCTATATAAAAGGCTATTGTCCCGTGGATACAGCCATGCATGCCTCAAAAGGGCATACAATAGGGTTAAAATACAGAATAGAGATTCCCTACTGTTTTCAAAAAAGCCTTTTAAAAAATCTGAAACGGTAAGATTGATTACTCGCTACTCTAGCCAACATAAAGAAATCAGAAATATTATAGCAAAATTCTGGCCTCTTCTTTCTGCCGACTCGGCAGTCAGCAAACACATTAACTCTTCCCCTGAAATAACCTACAGACGCGTCCCTTCTTTGAAGGACCGTCTGGTTCACAGTCATTTCCAAGATACCCTAAAAAACAAAAATCCCCGTCACACAGGTATTTCCCCGTGTGGTAAGTGTGACATCTGCCCCTATGTAGAAAATACATCACAATTTTTACTTCCCAATGGACAGTGGTATTCAATAAAATTTAAGGCCACATGCCAAACTCCGGGCATAATTTATTTAGCTCAATGTGTTTGTGGCGGTTTTTATGTGGGCAAAACAAAACGACCATTTTATAAACGAATTAGAGACCACATAAAGCCAATTTTGAAAAAACAAATGGATACAGCCATTGCCAGGCATGTGGGACTGTATCATAACTTCAATCCCAGAACTATAAAGTTCCTTGTTCTGGAGCATGTACCATTGGACGAAAGAGGGGGCAGTGCCAACCGGACACTGCTCCAGCTTGAAGCCCGCTGGATTTATAGTCTCCAAGCCACCCATTTCCCAGGCTTTAATGAAAGCCTTAGTTACAGACCCTTCCTCTGAGTATAGCTGCCTACATTAGCTTGGTGTTTACTAACATCTTACACCTTCTCTTTTTGCCCATCCCCCCACTTCTCGTCCCCTTTTCTTCCCTTTTCTTCCCCCCCCCCCCCATACCTTTACCCTCCCTCTCCTCAAGCCATTGTATTAAATGATCCGTTTTTATTACATTTCAGTATGTAATTATGTTAGTTAAACTCTACATTTTGCCTTGTAAACCTTGATCAATATTTAATTGATGTTTAATGTTGCTTTATCATGGAATCATGTGTTTACTGTAACTGTAAATTGTTTAATCACATTGTGTGTTGTCCCTCTTTAGCACCGATCGGGATCGGTGGGTCTGTGGTCCCTCCCGACTCGACCGGTTACTCCCCTGACCCATCTCGGTCAGGCCGCTCCAGTCCGGTCTTGCCACAACAGCGTTGAGGGGGCTGTCGCATCCACACGGACGCCCGGGGCACATCCTTGTTGATGTGCCCATTCCGCGCCGTGCATCCCATCCAAACCAGCCTCACTGCTGGTTACCATCGCAACCTTCCCCGCCTCCTTCGTCCCATGACGCGGTCGCTGTATGGGAGGAGCGGCCGTGCGCAGCAGTGCGCATGTCGGCCGTCTCCACCGGCGCGGTGACTCATGGGATTTGAAGTTTTGGCGAGGCTCGGTCTCCTGGGCCTGCGCAGTGGCGCCATCACGTCCGCATCGAGCCGGCAACGTCACACGCCGTCTCGATGGGGAGCAGTATTTAAACCGGCTGATCTGACAGCAATGTCTGCCAGCGCCGGAGGTTGTAAGCCAAGATTCTAGCCAGGTAATGTGACTGGTGATGCTCACCATACCTTGCTCTATACTTTACACTCATGCTCATATGCTTTTTTCCTGCATATACATTGAACTCTTGTTGAGTCTCTATTTTACTTATATATCTTCTGTGTATCAACTTCAAACCCTTACACTCTGAGCATATTCACATCACTTTGCTGATTGAAAAATATCATTTTCAATACCTTTTTACCAAGTATACTCCTAACTTTGACTACCCACCTCCACTCTCTGTGTGAGGAAGCAACATCTCTTATTTTTATTTCATTTTCATTTTTTGCTCTCTAGTTGCAACGCACACACCATCCATCTATTTTCTGGCAATTACTACTTTACCACCTCCGTTGTTTAACTGCACCTCCCAGGCAGCAGCTCCAATTAACCATAGGCGTAAGTGATACGTACTCGATTTTTATGCTCTCTACAGATCCAGTTAACCTTTGGTATAATGATATTTTTGTTTTTGATACTAAATATTTTCTATATATACAACAGCTTCTCCTTACTGCTCCCTGTGGTTGCAATTTAAGCCCCCTTGCTGTCCCGCTTGGCTGTGTCTGCACATGCTGGTTTTGATGAGATTACCTAGGGTCAACCTTTTCTTGGGGGTAAGCTTTTTTAGATGCTTTGGAGTGACAACACACACCTCACTATGTTTTTCTTTTGCTGCATTACCATGGTAAAATGTGTATTTATGTATATAAAACCCTTTTTTCTCCCCCTTCCCATTTTTCTTTGTAGAATTACTAAAAGTATTGGATGACGCGCTACTTAATTGCATACCCCTTGATAAAGCGACAAATGCGAAACATGTCGGGCTAGTATGCAATGACCACTATTTATGAATTTGTAGTGTATATCCTACTTGTCATTCCCTATTTTTTGACCACCTTTGTTTTAATTGTATTGTCATAATTGATGAATATATGTGCTTGTTTTTAATGTTAACAATAAAATTATTATTTTTAAGAAAAAGAGATAAGATATCATAATCATTTTCTATATGTAACTAACTTGCACCGTTAAAATCCCTCCTCTCCCTCTACTCATTCAAATTTTTGTTTGGGATGTGGTGCCTATTCTGAGGGTGTTTCCCCATTTTCGGAACCTAAACCTATACAAAACGATGGGCCTGTGTTTGTCTTCTTCTTGGTGGCAGCGGGACACTACTTGTGCTTGCCACCTCACCAGCTTGAACTGCACTTATGGGACTCGCCAGGTCACCAAGTGTTACTGCAATGCTGGTTTGACTACGACCGGGGTGTACTAGGCTGCTGGCGCTTGCCAGTTCACCAAAACGCTACCAAAAAAACTGTTAGCGATCGCAGGGATCAGGCCTGACTCTGCGAACGCTGCAGTTATGCGTTTAGTGTTTTGTAAGTGTCAGTGATCGATCGATACTGCACTTGGGTGGGCTGGGCTGGGCCGGGCGGAGGGGCAAAACGCAGGTGCTAGCAGGTATCTGGGCTGATCCTGCTAACACTGCGTTTTTGGGAACCCTAAACTGCTGGGGACGCTAGTACAGATCTGATCGTATCAGATATTGATCCGTTCAGATACTATACCACTAAGGGAGGTGTACGGTGCGTGCGTGGGTGTTAGCGGTACTGGCACTAACCTGACACTGCCTGGGGCTGGTGCTTGCCAGTTCACCAAAATGCTACCAAAAAAACTGTTAGCGATCGCAGGGATCAGGCCTGACTCTGCGAACGCTGCAGTTATGCGTTTAGTGTTTTGTAAGTGACAGTGATCGATCGATACTGCACTTGGGTGGGCTGGGCTGGGCCGGGCGGAGGGGCAAAACGCAGGTGCTAGCTGGTATCTGGGCTGATCCCGTTAACACTGCGTTTTTGGGAACCCTAAACTGTTGGGGACGCTAGTATAGATCTGATCGGATCAGATATTGATCCGTTCAGATACTATATCACTAAGGGAGACGTATGCTGCGTGCGTGGGTGTTAGCGGTACTGACGCTAACCTGACGCTGCCTGGGGCGACGCATATCACCGCCGGGCGATCAGGGGGCTAAAACTTTATTCGGTAATAAACGGCAGGTGCCCTGACACTATAAATAATAAACGAACTAACCAGCGTCACCCGTAACGGTTATACGGTGATCAGTGGTGAAAGGGTTAACTAGATGGCAATCAAGGGGTTAAAACCTTTATTAGGTAGTATATGGGGGTCCCTGTCGCTATAAAACACTGACGGCAAACCTAAATATTTACCTCCCTAACTAGCGTCACCAGTGACACTAATACAGCGATCAGAAAAATGATCGCTTAGCGACACTGGCGATAGGGGGTGATCAAGGGGTTAAAACTTTATTAGGAGGGGTTAGGGGGGTACCCTAGACCTAAAGGGGGCCTAACACTAACTGCCCTACCACACTAACTGTCACAAACTGACACCATGCAGTAATCAGAAAAAAAAACAACTGCTTGGTGTCAGTGTGACGGGGGGGGGGGTGATTGGGGGGGATCGGGGGTGTTTTGTGTGCCTGGCATGTTCTACTGTGTGTGTAGTGTTTTACACTCACATTGCAGTCTTCTCTCCTTGGCGCCGGAACGGAAAATACCGAGCCGAGGAGAGATGACATAATTTCCTTTGCTGATGTTTAGCATACAGCAGCAGATGAATGACTCTCATTGGTCGGGAGCAATCGCGAGGGGGCGGCCACGAATGGATGGTCTCCCCCTCACCTCTCATCGCTCCCGGACAGAAGCCGACCGCCTCGGGCACCGGGGGGGGGGGTCCGATCGGCGGTCCCGCCGCGGGAGGCAGATCACGTACAGGTACGTGATTCTGCCTGCCCGTGCCATTCTGCTGACGTATATCAGCGTGAGGCGGTCTGCAAATGGTTAATGTTAATATTTTTAATTTAAATCTTTGGGAAAGTGGCAGCCAATGGACGGATTGGCAGAGAGGGGTAGCAGACACTGAGCGGTTTGTAAGGTGGATGAGTCTGGCAGCAGCATTCATGATGGACTGAAGGGGGGATAGTCTATTTAAAGGTAAGCCAATGAGGAGGGAGTTGCAGTAGTCAAGGCGAAAGATAACCAGGGAGTGAATCAGGAGCTTTGTGGTTTCATTGGTTAGAAAGGGACGTAGTTTAGAGATGTTGCGGAGGTTGAGGCGGCAAGCTTTGGAAAGTGATTGGATGTGTGGCCGAAAGGAGAGTTCAGAGTCCAGGATAACAACTAGCACGCTGACATGTGGGGATGGGTGGATGGTTGTGCCATTGCTCTTGACAGAGAAGTCAGGGGAAGAGGCACATGGGAGAGGAAATATTATAAGCTCGGTTTTGGACAAGTTGAGTTTGAGGAAGTGGTGTGACATCCATATAGATATGTCTGTTAGTAAGTTTGTGATGCGTGAGGAGACTGATGGAGTGAGTTGAGGGGTGGAGAGATAGATTTGGGTGTCGTCAGCGTAGAAATGATATTGAAAGCCATGGGAGGCTATCAGCTGACCCAGGGAAGAGGTCTAGATTGAAAATAAAAGAGGTCCAAGAACAGAACCTTGGGGGACCCCGACAGAGAAGGGAAGAGGAGTGGAGGAAATAGAATTGTAAGTGGCACTGAAGGTGCGTTGGGACAGGTAGGATGAGAGTCACTAAAGAAAACAGTCACGGAGACTACGAGGGAGTAACGTTTTTTGAGGAGGAGGGGGTGGTCAACTGTGTCAAAGGCAGCTGTAAGGTCCAGAAGTAGGAGTACAGAATAGTGTCAGTTGGTTTTTGCAGTTAGTAGGACATTTGTGAGTTTTAAAAGAGCAGTTTCTGTGCAGTGTTGAGGGCGAAATCCAGATTGAAGGGGATCAAGAAGGTTATTCTTAATGAGGTGGTCACTCAGTTGGTTGTAAACCAGGCGATCAAGGAGTTTAGAGGAAAAGGGGAGCAAGGAGATAGGGCATAGGTTGTTAAGATTGGTAGGGTTCAAGGACGACTTTTTAAGTATGGGGGTGACCAATGCATGTTTTAGAGCATTGGGGAAGATGCCAGTGCCAGAGGTGAGGGAGAGATTGTGGGTTAGAGAGTGTAGGATAGAGTCAGAGGGCGACCGTAGTATTTGAGAGGGAATAGGGTCCAGAGGACAGGTGGTTAGGTGGGCGTTAGAAAGGAGTTTAACAACTTTGTCTGTAGTAGCAGATTTGAATAAGGGTTGCTCCTTCCCAACAGAGATCTCTGGGAGCCCACATAGTGGTGGGGGTGGAGGTTCCAGGGTGAGTGGTGGGGGACCAGGCTGCTGTGGTATTCCTGTCCATCGCCATTTTTGGACATCTGGGGAAAAGGTCATTCACCCCAGTGGAGGAGTTGAGCATAGTGTGGAGGCAGAAGGGTACTTGGTTTCTCCATCGGTCCTCCTCTACAGGGAGAAGGGGATATTGGAGGAAGTAAACAGGGGAAGAGACAGGCAAATTAGTTCTGGCTTGAGCTAGTAACACTAACATCTCCTAGCATGTGGTAGCTGAATACTAACTCTATCAGTAGTTGGATACATTAATATATTGACCATCTACAAAGGATGTTGGTACTTGTAGTTTATTCTGAAGATGGGTTGCTGGGCTCAGTAGCCACATTTAAGACAGCTAGCACCAGGAACTTTCTATTTTTGCCCCACTATAGGGGCCTGTGATCCCTACCTGCAAATGGTAATTGCTAAGGCCTGGCTGAGTCAGTGTCAGGCCTAACCACTTTGTGCTAGCTGTGCCTAAAAGCCCGGCATCCATCTCTCAGGCGCTCAGAGACATAGAACAGTCTATAAGCTTTGTTTTTTTGTGTTTTTTTTATTGAGGGGATTGAACTTCGATAGGAATGGGAAATTATGGGATGCCCAGAAAGATTCAGCATAACTTGCTTGGGACTACTATATACACTCCTGTATATACGATTCAGTCTTCTCTTCAGCACAACTCTTGCTTAAGACCTCTTTTCCTTCACTCCTCCAGCACTTCATTTGCTGCAGTCCATTACTCCTCCAGCACTTCACTTGCCGCAGATCATTACTCCTCCAGCACTTCACTTGCTGCAGATTCCCAGACTAGCTAGCACCACATTAGGCCTGACACTAACTCAGCCAGGCCTCATTGGATTGCCTTTTGCGGGCAGGGGCTCAGGCCCCTATGACATAGAAATAGTTCCTCTACCCAGCTACTGATCCCAGATAGCTCTCTTCAGACCCTGCCAGCCAGCCTGGCTGCAACGACCTCTTTATACTGCCCTTCCCACAGTCCACTCTTCTGGTTCTGCACCCATCTCAAACTGCAAACTCCCAGTTCTCTCAGGCATGCCTCCCCAGTCTTCCTGACTGTGCTTCACTCACCAGACCTCCTGGCTGGAGTCTCTTAGCAGTGTTCTCTCCCCCTTTCCTCTCCTTGCTCTCTCATGTGCCTCTCTTCCAGGATCTCTTCTCTCCTTTTGGATGCACCTGAGCCCAGACCCAAGGTCACCCCCCCCCCCCCCCAACCAGGGAGCTCCCTTTAGGCCCCAACAGCCTACACACTCTCTCACTCCAGCTCTTCCACCCGAAAACTCCTCCCCAGCTGGGCTGACCCTGGGTATTTTAGGAGGTCTGCCCCCTGCCAATCCAAGTTGGGGATTGGTCAAGGCTCCTCAATATACCCCAGGCAGCTCCACCTCTCCTTTCCTTCTCTCTTTGTATCACCTTCTAGAAAGAAGAGGGAGGTTACAGTGATGCTACCTGTGAGTCACCCAGTCCTACCCTGAGTCACTCCCAGCCCAGAATGAAAACAAACAGGCCTAGCCACCAGCTAGGCCTGCCTAAATTTTCATACACTATAGAAAAATCTAACCTCTGGCACCTACCTAACTAGAGGGTGCTACACTTATAAGATAAATGCCATATATAGACTTTACTTAAATATTTTTAAAGTGTTTCATTTTCAAATCCTGACCACAATAAAATCAAAAAGAAAATATATCCAAAATCACTATTCCCTATATGGAATAAATTAATGTGATCTTTTAACGAGCAGCAAGCATCTGTCTTGTATTCTGTTTGCATGCAATTTCTTTGTGTTTTATGCTTCATATATGCCCTTGCTGAGACCACCGCCTGTGGAAGGGAATTACACATCCTTGCCGCTCTTACTGTAAAGAACCCTCTACGTAGTTTAAGGTTAAACCTCTTTTCTTCCAATTTTATTGAGTAGCCATTAAAGTTTAAAGGTAAAGGGGGCCTGTTGAATAGTTTTTCTATAAAGCTCCATCACACATACTTATAACCTTGCTCAGGGAGTTGACTGACTTTTTAATCTGACTAAATACACTCTCAGACAAAGAAGAAAAAACTAAATAAAGGGAGCCATCCTAGTTTCCTTGGACTACCTACTTATCAACACATAGGAAAACCTGTAAATCCACCCCTCCACTCCAGCAGAGAATTCCTTTCCTACCAGTACATACCTACCCTCTAGTACAGACCCTTCCCTCCACACCTGTACAGAACCCTCCTCCAGTACAGACCTTCTCCCTTCCCACCAGTTCAGACCCCTCTCCAGCACACACCTTCTCCCTCCTTAAAAGGAAAGACCCACTTCCACCATTGTTGTATAAAAGCTCTAGCAGCACTTATTTATCTCTCAGAATATTGTTTTTAACTATCTTGGCATTACAGAAGGTATTCAGATACCATACCTCCCAACTTTTGAACTTGACAAAGAAGGCCAATTTAAAAAGGGGCAGAATATATCATGCGTAGATCACACAACAAAAAGTGAGCATGGTCAGCAAAAAGTGGACCTGGTTGTATGGATGTGGTTTACAGATATTCCTACAGCAGCTTTGATAATGATCCCACCTGGCACAGGACAAATTATCAAAAAAGACAGAAACACATCCAAGAAGGTATTGTTCATTAATACAATTATGGCTTTATTTATTTGTTATATTTATGTATTTTGTTCAGCTACGTCAGGAACATATAAAGCAAAAAGTGCCGGGGTCAGGAGTGTGTAAAGCACAGGCCAGTGTACAGAGTACAACCAATAAATCCCCCTTCCCCCAAGCCTATATCCCTGCAAGTACAGATCTTCCCCCACAGCCCCAAATCCCCACCCAGTACAGAACCCCTCTCCACAGCCCAAACTCCCCTCAGCATAGACCACCATCCCAGCTCCTTCTCAGTACACCCCCCCCCAGTACTGACAAACTCCACAGTACAGACCCCCACTTCCTGCCCCTTCTCAGTAGAACCCCCATTCCCTCCAGTACAGACTGCCCCCCCCCAGCACATTGTCAGTAGAGAAAATTCCAAAAGCACATATCTCCCCCCCCAGCCACTTCCCAGTACAGACCCTCCCCAGCAGTATAAACCCCCTTTCTTCCCACCAAAACAGACCCCTCCACTCCAGCAGAGAATTCCTTTCCTACCAGTACATACCTGCCCTCTAGTACAGACCCTTCCCTCCACACCTGTACAGAACCCTCCTCCAGTACAGACCTTCTCCCTTCCCACCAGTTCAGACCCCCCTCCAGCACACACCTTCTCCCTCCTCAAAAGGAAAGACCCACTTCCACCACACACTTTCTCCCTCCCCACCAGTAAAGACCCCTCACCCCTCTCCAATACAGACCAACTCTTCCAGTACAGACCCCTCCCCACCAGTACACAACCTCTCCAGTACAGACCTTCTCCCTTTCCACCTGTATAGGCACTTCCTCCGGTACAGACCCCCTCCAGTACAGAATCCCTCTCCAGTACAGACCCCTCTTCCAGTATAGATCGCCTCTCTTCCCATTAGTACAGGTCCCCCTTGCAGGATAGACCTCCCTTCCGTCCAGTATAGACGCCCCTCTAGTACAGAGCTCCCTCCTCAATTATAAACCTCATCCCAAAATGCAGGATAGTTCTGCAGTATCTGGGCCTGTTGAACAGTATGAGCTACATAAAAATATAAATAAATGCTCTTTATTCACTTTTAATTAGATTGTTAGCCAAGCCAACATAACCACCATGACAATAACATGAGAGAGAACTTTTCACTATGAGAAAAGTGTGTCCCTGCTGCTCCATTAACCATAACCTAAGCTGTATTAGTCAGCTGAAGCTTACAGAGTCTTACTGGTTCTTACTGGTGCTTACAGAGTCTTACTGGTTCTCTTACTGGTGAATTATTACAGCTCCAGCTGCTGCACCTGGAAAGATAAGTAGGAAAGTAAACTTGCTTATGAGCGCTTGAGCCCACCAAGTGCTACTTCACATGTCACACCTTCCACTAGTGGTCAGACGATAGTGTTGGTATACAAATTCAGCCAGAATAAAGACAAACTGAAAAATGGTAAACAGTGGTGTTGATGTTGGAAAAAAGTGCTTGTTAAAGGATATTAATGTTTTACAAATTCCAGCAATTCATGCCTTAAAATTGTGCATGGAGTCATTCATGGCACTTTATTCATCAGGTGAGAAAGAGTCTTTTAGTACTGGGAAAGGCCTTGATTGTGATGGATACATTCTTAGCTGCTAGCATAGTATTAAGTATTCCTGATGCGGCATATGGTAATATGAACAAGTTCAAAGATGTTAGACGAACATGTCATGGGCTGGCTGCAACATTGTTTTAGAACGTGTGTTGTTTCCCATAGAAGTCAATGAATGCCTCAAGGACCTTGTTTAAATTTGACATTAACACACCCAGATATGTTTTTGTATTAGGGATTTTCATGTGCTTATGGGCCTTTGTGAGTCTGTGAGTGAACCAAGAGCCTGCTCAAGCTGCCCAGTAATATTACTTTTATTATACCCATGACAGTGTGCCTCAAGCTAAAAATCCTTGTAAATTTCTTTTCACAGGAAAATATTCTCTTGAATTACTTCCATTATTTGGAAAGAAAACGTCCTTTACTTCAGAGCCTTTTGAATTCTATTTGCAGAAAAAGCAACAATGTTGTAAGGATAGAAATATAGCAGCTAGATCTGGTCTAAAATATAAGTCTGGCATAGTAAATACACCAAGCAACAGTTGTGTTTATGGCCAAACTTCACTAAGCCCAAAAGGGCAGTAATAGTAATACACTGGCATACTGTATATGACAACTGAGCATGCTTTTGGCAAGCCAGGTGCTTGATCTCCTTTGTGAGACTTCCTGCTTTACTGACCCTAATGGTTGCAGCTGAATGAAGCTCAGAGAACTCACCAGACCTATAAGCAGTGTCAGAGCTGGCAGGTGGGTATTCTAGTCCCAATATATGACAATTGTCAGGGCAATCATGACAAAGCCTAATTTATTTTGAAGTATGCATTCAATGGGTTCACATGCCTTGGGGTGAGATTGCCCATATGGCCTCAGCTGATACCTTGCAGAACACTGACCAGTCCCTTTTACACTAACAAAACTGACAGGCTTACAAAAACAAAAAATCGCTTGACCCCTAAATGATTCCTGGTGGTCTATAACTTTGTGGAGGATTTTGTCACAAAATAGACTGCTCCTGACTCAATGTCTATGCTCCAGAGCCTCACCCTAAAAAAGGTCTGACCATTCCAATAGAAGACGCTCAGTTTTTTAGGTACGCCACTGAAACTTGGAGCAAATTCATCTACTCATTGGTGTGGTCTACCCTTTAACCAACGCTCTTATTTCCCAGACTTTGGTTGACTGGCAAAATCACTACATAAAGATCAGGCAGCTGCTGGTGTTGACACTTATGTTATTAGTTGCATTCAATAGATGACCATTGAGCTGAACTTTATGTGTGACATGATAGTAGATGCTAGCTGTGTTATGTCTCAGGTATCAGTTTGTTCTGTCCAGATCTGCAGAGCAATCTGGCTTAAGTGTAAGAAGGTTTTACTACATCAACCCTTAATGGGAGACCACCTTTTTGGAGCTTCACTTCATTACAAAAGTGATGAGGGGCAAGAGTATTCATACCAGCTACACAAAATTAAGGCTCAGCAATGTAGTTTGACACCTTTCTAGCCTTCATCTTCCATATACTGATGTTCCTCCAAGTCAGGTTCCAGTTCCTGAACCCACAAGTCTTCTTCCACTCCCTCAAACTCAGAAAGTTCTAAAGTTCAGGGATTATTGAACCAGATTGTTATCATTCTCATTCTCTAAACTGAAAGATTAAATTGTATTTAAACAAACCTGTGTACTGTTCCAAATGGAAAAAGCCTCTTTTTCATCCTCAAATGTTTTGAATGGTATATTTTTAGTGAGTTATTGCCTCCCTTTCATATCATCCATGGACATAAAGGATGTGTATTTACACATTCCCATCTTTCTAAATCATTGGTGGTCTCTTATGTTTGCTGTGGGCAACAACCATAATCAGTATGTGTCCCTTTCTCTTCAGCGTTGCTTCAGCCCCAAGAATATTTAAAAAAGTTCTTATGCCATTGTCATTCAAGATCTGGACCATGAGGACCTTGGATGTATCTTGAACTTTGAGAAGTCATCTCTGATTCTGTCACATCATGTGACATACTTGGGACTTCTCCTGGATAACTATTGAGCCAAGGTCTTCCTACCTCAGGAGAAGTTGATAAAACCACAAAGTCAGGTTCAGCAACCTCAATCCCAATGCCGGTCTAGCCTAAAGAGCTGCATGCAAGTGCTGAGATTGATTATGTCATCCTTCAATGTGGTTCCATTTGCTCAATTCCTCTCCAGACCTTTCCAAAGAAGCATTCTCACAGACTGGGACATATCTAGCCTTTATCTAGACAAAATGATACAGTTACATCCTCGAACCAAGATGTTTCTCTCCTGGTGGCTTCTGTACCTAGCATTGTCCAATACTAGTATTTAGCCATAAATGTGAAAACGGAGCCATATGATTTGTTATGTTATGTTATGTTATGTTTGAGAATACAGACATCTTTTTATGATTCAGAAAAGGCATTTAAAGCAAAGATACTTCTTTATTACAGTGTTGTATTCCACGACAGTACACTTGTTCTCTATATACAAGGTATTTATCTTTATTCTGCTCCCTTATTCATATGTATATAAGCAACTTTTGTACACAGCAGGAAATGTTCAAACCTTTCTTGAATACAATTTAGGGAACAATTAACATTTGGCAACTGAAGGTAAATCACTTTCTTCTTTCACTGAAGACTGTAGGAATTCAATATAATGAATTCAGGAGTATCTGGCTTTCAGTATCTTGCAGCAAGAGTAAACACCAGGATTATGGTTTGATGACAACATCTTCAATAGGGAACAGATTAAAGTGAAATGTTACTCTCTCAACTAAAATTGAATTATGCTGAGTCGCAGATCGTGAGGCTGGTTGCTGCAACCGTTCCTCAACCTGAAATTCACACAGCATACTCTAACACTGCCTGCTGCCTTCATCACGCTGACAGCCAGCCAAGCTACTCATCATCTTAGGAAAACTTCAGAGCCTGCACAGCGTATCCTGTCACCGCAGAGGCTGCATACAAGTCAGGATTGGTGAGCGGGAGGATGCACAAACTCTCTTCTGCCCTTTCAATGATTAGAGACACTGCATGCAGACAACCATTGCCATTATTACTTCAGTCGTTCTTCTGCTGGATATTGTTGGCCTTTAAAGATTTGACGTCCCCAATTTGCTAGTGCAGATAACACCTTGCACTTAAGATCTGACTTGTCCCCTATATAAGTAATGACAGGTCGGGAGTTTGCTTAAAGGAGTACTCTATCCTCCCCTCCCCCATTATATTAAGGGAGCCAACTTGCTCAGTGTCCCAGTGGTCCAAAGGGAGTTGATCTGTTTCTAAGTCTCTCCCTCTCAGACCAGTGTTGCATCTGGCAACCATCTTTAGGTGCACTTGTGTGTTGACGCAGTGTTAATCAACCAACAGTTCTCATATTGAAAATGAATTTATCCCTTGATCTTTGAGACTTGTTTGTGAACTATTCAATTGTTAGCCTTAACCATTGTTCAACAACATTCAATACAGTTGCTGCTGTGGTAAATCTGTGTCTTATTCTAATAACCGGTTGAGTGAGCATTTTTATCTGTGCCGAACATGTCTGAACCTAGAGTATCAGAAGGGTTGAGAGGCAAGGTCAGGGCAACCACAGGGGACAAGCATCAACTAGTGGCCCCCACAGGGGTAGCGCTACAAAAACATAGAGGCATGGATGGATAGGTGAGTTTGCTTTGAATATTAAAAATGAAATAAATAGCATTTATAGTTTCTGGTACTCATGCAGTGTAGTTCAACTTTAATAACATCACATAAAATGTACTACACGTAGGAGGCCCTGTCACTTTGCACATGGCAAGTGCCTAAGGTATTGGGGAGCATGTGACCTCCTCTCATTGTGCAGTGCTCAGGCCTAGCAGCCACATTTGGGGCTCCTACACTGTTATATATGGGGCAAAGAGGGCTAACTCATCACCCCTGTAATTATACTGACCTTTATACACAGGATCCTGATGTCAGAAGCTGACAAAAAGATTTTGAGTATAAAAGCAAGTTATGATCTGTAAAAAAAAACTTGTGTACACGGGTTTACAGGTGCGTAAATGTGCTTACCCATATATATTCTTCTTCATCAGCATTTTAATTTATGTATATACGCCTGTATGTACATGCCATATACACACGTATAAATGTAAAATACTGCACTCAAGTGTAAAATTTTCAAATTTTTTTAATGGCCTTGAATGCATCGCTGCATTACTACTCTTTACCCTGCTGTATTTATTGTTTCCTTCGACCAGGCAGCCTAGGTGCAACATACAGCCTTCCATTGACATGAATGGCTGTGTGCTGCTCTAGTTCAGTATATAGGGGGATATCATAAAATGAGTACAGCGTAGGGGCACATGCAAAACAAATAGAAGATGTCCCACCGCTGAATGACAGGTCGGTGGGCATCATGATTTACATGAATCTGTACTGCTGGATGACATGATTGATGAAAAAGCTGTGGGTTTTTTTTATTATTATTATTATTAAAGTACTTAAAGTGTGTTTATTTACATTTTTTGTTAATGATTACTATTGTTAAAGGGGGCTTTCAGATTCCAATAAGGCCCCCACCCAAAGACCCCCACAATCACCAGGTCAGGGTTGTGGGGAAGAAAAGGCCCTTTTCCCCCTGGTAAGGTCCCCCCCACCTTGTTGAGGACTTGTAGTGGTTCCGGAGGGGGTGCCACATACTTAGCCACCCTCCTTTCCTGACCATCCAGGGTTATGCTCGGATAAGGGTCTGGTGTGGATTTTGAGGGGGACCTTCTTTATGTGAGCTTCCCTCTTAAAATTCATACCAGACTTAAATGGTCATTTTTTTGCATAAGGCCACCCTTAGACATTCATAGTGATTCTAGGGTCTGGTATGTATTTTTTTTCCTATAGTTTTATTATATAACAAGAACGGTGGAAGCAAATCATGGAGAACTAAAGAAGGCAAGGTGTACAATGTCAACATTAGACTTGGATTTGGTAGCATATAATAAGGAAATGCATAGAATAGCATTCAAATGGGAGAAGTTGATGAAGAAAAGCAATAATAATTAAATTATAGAAGTGTCAATCAGTTGGAATAAAAGTCAAGGGGCCTCTACGTCATAAAGTAGAATTTGACTAACTGTGAAATAACTAGACCAAGTTGTACCAAAGTAGTATCACAGTCTAATATACATCTGGTAAGTATTTTTTTTAGTGCATGCTCTACTTCCCCCCTCAACCCCCTTTTCTGGATTGCCAGGCCGCATATGCTTGGATAAGGGTCCAGTGTGGATTTTTAGGGGAAGGGTCTGGCATGAAGATCCCCTACTCCTTTGCTTACATGGCCTGAGATTTCCGGCATGTAAGTGAATGGCCTGAATACATCTGGTTGTTATAGACTTGGCATTACCTGCACCCGCTGGTGTTCTTAACCATTAACAGTGGGAAGCTGATATGTAAAATAGCAGTAGTAATACCATTATTATAGCTAGCTCAGTACTCACAACATCCAAGATTAAATCATTAGCTCCAGAGGTAATTAGAAATAGGCCCCCCATTTCTTGTTAAAAAAAAGAAATAGGCCCCCCAGCTCTGCTATAGCTGAGACCTTGGTGAACATAAGCCGACTCCAGCACAACTGCCTCAGAAAGGCAATAGCCCTCCTTGAGGCTGGAAACTTCTCCAGTAGGACATGAACAAGGCTGCTCCAGACCCCAGATTATTTATGTTCCCCCAGCCAACTACTGGCCACACCTCCCATGGGAATGGTTGCAGCATAATAAATATTTATGCTGCCTATATGACTTCTCCCTGCTCTATATGTTCTGGAAGCCTCCAGAATGCAGGGTGAAGCAATCAAATTTTCTCCCAGCTCTCTATGTTCTGAAAGCTTCCAGAATGCAAGGTGAGGCAATCAAACCTGCAACCTATGTGAAATTTAAAACAGCTTAAAGAAATCAATAGCTGCTCCAATGATTACAGAGAAGCCAAAAACTAAATTTACCTAGCTTCTTATTTTAGCAGGGTGCTACATATACATGATGTTTGACTCCTGCCAAATGGGTAACTGTTTGGAGCAAACTTTAAGCTGATCCCTAAACATAGGCAAATATTAAAAAATGAAAAAGCCAAAGTGGTTTAATAAGCTGCTGAATGTACTTAAAAAACTTAAAGGGTTTAATATCGCTTTAAAAACTGCATTTCTGGCTCATCAGCAGGTATTCAGTTGTACTTGCAGATTATTTAAAATGCTTAAATACAGCTTAAAATGCATGTATCGTAGAAATGTACTGCATATGTTTGTTTTTTTGGGGGTTTTTTTGCAATTTAGAAATTACAAATATTTGTAATTGAATATTTAAGTACAAATTACAAATATTTGTAATAATAAAATTTAGAAATAGTTTTGTAATTTAGAAATTACAAAAAATCCTATCCCACTGCCCTCCTTTACAGTGTATAATTTTTCAAAAAGTTGGAAATTCATGAAACTACACTAAACCTATTACCATACCAAATTTATTATGCTGATTATCAGCTTACAATAGCAAAAGCCACACGTTTACATGGGAGAATCCTTTAAAACTCAACTCCAGAAAACGTAAAAGTTCTCACTTGAAGTGGGGCTATGCCGCTCATTTAGATCTCAGGGGTGTGGAAAGTAGATTTACTTACCCAATCCTTTGTGCTAGACCGGTCTCCCCAATGCTTCTGCTGTCTAAGGTGCTGGAGTCATCAAGATCATTGCAGGGTGGTCCATAGCCCTGCATTGGACATGAGGATGCCAAGAGACAGTTAATCACTGGAGTATGGGAGGAGCATTGTCTGCCACAAATGGGAGGATTACCCTAGACCTAATTGAGCGGCTGCACCCACACTTCAAGCGAGAATTTTCATATTTCCCAGAGATGGGCTTTAAAGTGAATGTAAAGGCATTTTTTCAACTTAGATGGAGTGGGGAAAGGTAGGACCTTCTGCAAAGTTTTACACCTCTATTTGTACTGGTGACCATTGTTACAGGTCAGTAAGTGGAAATCCTTGAATTTTAGACTTGCCATGAGACAAAATGCTCAGGGAAAATCTTCCAATAGGGACAAAATAACGGAGCATTGATGCCAGGGAAAGTGAAAGAAAACAACATATTCTCTCTTCATAAAGCAGGGAGAAATTATAAAACGAGAGAAATAAATCTTACCTTTCAGTACTGGCTTGATATCAGAAGAACCTGCCAATATGTGCAATGGTCCATTGCTGCTACATTATCTATTATCCCTAGGTAGTGATTATTATTATTATGTTATTATTATAATTATTTCCATGCAGGACATGGTAAAGTGGAGGTCCAAGCAGTTTTTTATATGTATAAATCCCTAATCCCTAATCAACACTTCTCTCTCCTTACATAGAGCTTGGAGGGCAGCATTATACCTTTATTTGAGACATAGAAACACAGAAGAGCGACAACAGAAAAAAAGACCAAGTGGTCCATCGAGTTTGCTCCATTTTTTCTATTTATATATGTTTTTTTTTCAGTTTGAGTATAGATCTATGTTTGTCCCATGTAAGTTTGAATCCACTTACTGTTGACTGACTCACTACCACTGTCATATCTATAAAGTATTTTACAGAGTGAATCCCCTTTAGTGTCACATGTTACCAACTACAGCTGTAGAGGAGTGCAGGATAAATTAGGATGCACAAGAGCAGTCCCCGCGGAAGGCACTGCCCTTGCAAACCGCAGCAGGCGTCAGTGCAAATAGCAGGACTCAAATTGCACCGCACTGAACCGCATGTGAATTGAACAGAAATGGGGTGTGGTTTCTGTGTGATTCACATAAGGTTCATAGTGTGAACCTAGCCTAAAGCCCCATACACATGGGCCAAATGTCAGACAGCATCGGCCAGTTCAACAGAAACTGGCCAACATTCGGCAGGCTTATGACGAAGGGTTATGACTGTAAAAGGTCTGCTGACTGGCTCCTGATCAGCGCTCTCAGCCAATGGCGTGAGTAAGAGTTCTGGCAGGGGGGCAGTCCCCCTATCAGAACACAATAAAACAGCAGGGGAGATCGGTGTACTAACATTGGTTTGTTAGTACAGCGGCTCCGACCTAAACTGTCAGGTTTTTTTTTCGTTCAGCCCACTGGGTTGAATGGAAAAAAGTTAACAGTGTGTACTGGGCTTTAGGGTCAGCTGAGAACTAGGGTGTGGTTCAGCTTGCTCTCTTCTGCTGCATGGTCCTTTGAAAAGGGACAACATTCTCTGGGTTAAGGATTCTGATTAAGTGAGGATGTAGTCAGCAGGATATGGCACATGGGCTTTCCCTTTAGGGGGAAAGAAGATGGATTTGGCTGGAGGAATGCATGGGACTAGGTTTCATCCTGACTTTGGTCCCAACTCTGCTCTCCATCTATTTACTTCCTTTCCTAATTGCTTCAGCTATAGATTATTGAAACATTTTTAAACTATGTGCCACCATACACAATTTGGCCATCTGTATTCTTTGTTTGGCCATCTTTGTATTCGTTGTTTGTTAGCAAGGAGCAAAAACCTGTACGCTGTGTGGACATGAATTAATCTGCTCTACTAAGGAATGTCTTCTGGAACGTAGATTTTTTTTCCAGGGAAAAGTTAGCAGGGCATAGGAAGGGCCAGATGCAGGAAAATAGGGTAGGGGTTGAACCCCTTCCGTGTTTTAATAGCTATCTATCTGACAGGGCTGGGCTCAGCCTTTCCTTCTCAGAGCAGGCCACTCAGCTGTCGGTTAATTGCCAGCTATAATCTTTTTCACAGTGACTCACATGATGATGATATCCTGTTCGTCAGTCCTGCTGGTCAGTCCAATTCCATTGATTACGGAGTTTTTTGACTGCCTCAAGGGAGCAACGGTTTTCACAGAGCTGGATTTGAGAGGAGCATACAATCTCGTTAGGATTAAGGAGGGCGACGAATGGAAAACTGCGTTTAATACCAGAGCTGGCCATTATGAGTACCTCGTAATGCCATTTGGCCTTTGCAACGCTCCGATAGTTTTCCAGGAATTTATCAACGATGTCCTCCGAGATTTGTTGCAGCTATGTGTGGTGGTTTATCTCGACGATATCCGCATTTTTCCAAGTCCCTAGAGAGCCACCACACAGATGTCTGTCGTCTGCTTCAGAAGCTGAGAGAGAACAATCTCTATTGTAAATTGGATAAGTGTGAATTCCATCGTGAACAGGTTAAATTCCTGGGTTATGTCATTTCCACTACCATTTTTTTATGGACCAAGAGAAACTTTCAGCAGTCCTACAGTGGCCCTGACCCATGGGTATACGTCCTCTGCAACTTTTTTGGCTTTGCCAATTATTATCGAAAGTTTATTCGTAACTTCTCGTCTCTGGTCAAGCCCCTGACTGATATGACCAGAAAGGATGGTAACCCACAGAGTTGGTCTCCGGAGTCCATTAACGGGACGGGGGTTTTTTCAAATTTTTAAATTATTTTTATTATTTATTTTACATTATTTTATTTATTGTTACACTGTTTTTAAAAAAAAATTGTGTCACTTTTATTCCTATTACAAGGAATGCAAACATCCCTTGTAATAGAAAAAAGCATGACAGGACCTCTTAAATATGAGATCTGGGGTCAAAAAGACCTTAGATCTCATATTTACACTAAAATGCAATAAAAAAAAAGTCATTTAAAAAAATGACATTGAAAAAATTATGCCTTTAAGAGGCGTGGGCGGAAGTGACGTTTTGACGTCGCTTCCGCCCAGCAGTGTCATGGAGACGAGTGGGCACCATCTTAGCCTCACTCGTCTCCAGGCACAGAAGGGAGACGGATGCGATCGCCTCCGCCACTACCGACGGCTCCGGTAAGTGGCGGAGGGCACCGGATCACGCCGGGAGGGGGGTGCCCCTCTCCCGCCACCGATAAAAGTGATCTTACGGCGAATCTGCCGCAGGGACCACCCTTATCAGAAATCCAACCGTTGCACGAAAACGGGGATACCGGGGGTTATGGCAGCTAGCTGCTGCCATAACAACGATATCCACCGGAAAAGTTTGGACGTACATCGGTGTGCGGCGGTCCGGAAGTGGTTAAAGAATGGAGACATCTCCTCGAAGGTACCACTGTGCTGGTTTTCAATTCTTACTGACCATAAGAATCTCACATTCTAGTCTGAGGCTAAACACCTCTCCCCCAGAAGGGCGCGATGGGCTCTTTTCTTGTCAAGTTTCAATTACATTGTCTCATTCTTACCCATTACTAGGAATGTAAGGGCTGACGCTTTGTCGCAAAAATTTTCCTCCACTTCCAAGATAGAATCGGTTCCTGTTCTTGTGATTCCTCCTGATCGTATTCTGGCTACGGTTTGCACCAGACTCACTTCTCTTTTGGGTGATAAAATTCTTGCCGCTCAGGTCCTTGCTCCTCCTGAGAAACCTTGTGACCGCTGCTTTGTCCCCGAGAGTCTCTGTATTGCCGTGCTCCAGACTTACTATTCTCCCAAGGCTGCTGGCCACCCTGGGAGGAATCAACTCTTTTCGGCCATTTCCCAACAATTCTGGTGGCCTAGTCTATATGCTGATGTAGCCGCCATCGTAGCTGCTTGTTGTGTGTGTGCTCAGAGTAAGACAAAACAACACCTTCCAGTGGGCCTCCTACAATTCATACCCAATGAAGAGAGGCCTTAGACACACCTGTCCATGGATTTCATTGTGGAGTTACCCAACTCTCAGGGCAACACAGTTATCCTTATGGTGGTTGATCGGTTCTCAAAGATGTCTCATTGTATTCCACTTAAGAAGTTGCCCACATCTAAGGAACTGGCTTCCATTTTTGCTTGGGAGATCTTTTGCTTACATGGGCTACCCAAGGTGATCATCTCGGACAGGGGTAGTCAGTTTGTGTCCCGGTTCTGGCGAGCCTTTTGTGCACAGTTGGGAATTTCTTTTGTGCACAGTTGGGAATTTCTTTCTTCTCTGCGTATCACCCGCAGTCTAATGATGCCACAGAGCGAGCCAACCCGTCCTTGGAGCAGTTTCCAAGTTGCTATATTTCTGACCATCATAACAACTGGTCAGACCTCTTTCCTTGGGCGGAGTTTGCTCACAATAGTGCCTTGAACTCTGCTTCATGATTGTCCCCGTTTATTTCAAAATATGGTTTCCAACCTTCCATGTTGCCTGACTCATTTGTTCTGCAGAGCATCCCTGCGTTAGAAGAGCATCTCCGTGGTCTTCGTTCCACTTGGCCACAAGTCCAGGAGGCTTTGCGACATGCCACTGATAGGTACAGACTCCATGCTGACCACAGACGCCTGCTTGCGCCTTCCTACCAGGTTGGGGACAGGGTCTGGCTGTCATCTCACAACCTCTGACTCCGTGTTCCCTCACTGAAGTTGGCACCTCGGTTTATTGGGCCTTTCCATATTCTTAGCAGGATTAACCCAGTGGCTTGCGCTTTAGACCTTTCTTCTAATATGCGTATCTCAAATGTATTCCATGTCTCCCTAATAAAACCTTTGGTCTGCAACCGCTTTACCACTTCGGTGCCATGTTCTCACCCAGTACAGGTTGAGAACCATGAGGAGTATGAAGTACAGTCCATTGTTGACTCCTGTAGGTTCCTTGGGTGCATACAGTACCTGGTGACCTTGGAAAGGGTACGGTCCGGAGGAACGCTCTTGGGTCTCATCCTCAAACGTACATGCCCCTGTCCTCCTCCGTGCTTTCCATAGACGTTTTCCCCTCAAACTTGGTGGTCCTCTGAGGGGGAGGGGTCATTGAGGAGGAGGTACTGTCAGCTCAGCCTTTCTTCTCAGAGCAGGCCGTTCAGTTGTCGGTTTATTGCCAGCTCCAATTTTTTCCACAGTGACTCAGCTGATGATATACTGTTCGTCAGTCCTGCTGGTTACTTAAGCTGTTCACTTCAGTCCCTCTCTGCCTTCGCTTTGGTCAACACATCCAGAGACTCTCTCCTGTGTACCTCTTGAAGACTTGCTTGGCTGACGTCCCTTCTGGTTCCTGATCCTGCTTACTGTTCCACTACTCTGATTCTCTGGTTTCCTGATTTCCTGGCCGGTCCTGAAGTACGCTGATCTTTGGCTTCCTGATGTCCTGGCTTGTCTGACTATCCGTTCCGGTTACCAAACTCTGGCTATGATTTGACTACGGTGCTCTGTTTATCTTTTACTATTATTATTATTATTATTATTATTACTAAACAAGTGTGATTTTAACTGCACTTCTGTCTCGGTCTGATTCATGGTTTCTGACACTATCACAATGAAGACATCTCCTCTTCTTTCCTGTTGGTGAAAACATTTTTCCTAGTTATCCAGTAAATTCAGGAAGAGTAATGCCGCGTACACACGGTCGGACTTTTCGTCTACAAAAGTCCAACGGACGCTGACGGACTAAAGCTGGCTGGTAATCCGATCGTGTGTGGGCTTCTCCGGACTTTCAACTGACTTTTTTAGCCTCAAATCCGACGTACTTTAGATTTGAAACATGCTTCAAATCTTTCCGACGGACTCGAGTCCGGTCGAAAAATCCGCTCGTCTGTATGCTAGTCCGACGGACAAAAACCCACGCTAGGGCAGCTATTAGCTACTGGCTATGAACTTCCTTATTTTAGCCCGGTGTACGTCATCACGTAAGAATTCGACGGACTTTTGTGTGATCGTGTGTAGGCAAGTCTGTTCGTTAGAAAGTCCGCCGCAAGTCCGTCGAAAGTCCGCCAAAAGTCCGTCGAAAGTCTGTCGGACAGGCTGTCGGACTTTTGTAGCTGAAAAGTCCGACCGTGTGTACGCGGCATTAGACTCTCGCAGGTTATTGTTATCTGTGTATTATTTGCCTGTGTTTCTGCACCCCTTAGTTCTTCTCCTGTAATCATGTTCTATGTGTAACCAACAGCGGACTACATTTATCTGGCACTACCCTCTCCTTTCTTAGAGCATCTGTGTGTTCCTCTAGTGCTGGGCTTGAAAGTACTTGCATCATCTTCCTGAGCGCAGCAGAGAGCAGTGTGAGGACTGTAGTCTGTTGAATAGATATCCTGGATCTACAGAACTATCTCTGGACTATACATCCCAGCATGCCATCTGCTATAGAGAAAGAACTCTGGCAGTGGTTTTAAAAGGGTCAGCAGACTAGGCCCAAGCTCTCTTTCTTCCCAGGGTTCATCAAGTAAACACCCCTCCGCTGCTGTTTGAGAGGACTGTGGCCTACCACTAGGCAAATCAGCGATCCCAGTTCCAACCCAGGTGGGTCCCATGCTGCTTGTTACACAGGGGCATCACAGCAGCGATGCTGTCACCAGCCAGATCGGACGACTCACAGTTCCTGCAGCCAATCCGGCATCTCCACCTGTCCTGCAGCAAGATGAATCGACTTGGATCGCTCTTCAGGAGGTTCCTATGCTGTTCTTCATTTTGGTGAGAGGGCATCTGCCTGCCAAAACAATCTCTACCTTATCATAGTTCATAGAACACTATATATAGACACCTCACACCTGGAATTGCCTTACCTTATCTCACAGAACACTGTATACAGACACCTTACACCTGGAATTATCCTAAAGATTACAACTATCCAGGCACAACTGCTTGCTGTGATTATACCTCACTGTGCAACACTCAGGATTCTTGTGCTATGAGCTCCAACTTGCCAGTGAAGATCATTGCGAGGCCTTGCATCCTGGACACTGTTATCTTATTGCTATTTACCCAGTCTCTCATTATGATTAAAGGTATAATAGGCCATATAAGGGTCCTCTTAACAGTGATAGTGCATACAGTCATTAGTAGCTTTCCCTTAGATATTCATTTATTTATTGTTTGTTTCTATGTACATTGCTATTTTATATCTGTGATTCCAAGCTGTTATTTAATTGCCTCAGGGGACCTTTTCAGCTGAGTTTTGGCTGTTTACCCAGGACTTATGCCGCATACACACGATCGAAAATGCTGCCAGCAAAACTCCGATGAGAGCTTTTTGTCGGAAAATGCGACCGTGTGTATGCTCCATCGGTCTTTTGCTGGCGGAATTCCAGCCACCAAAAGATTGAGAACATGTTCTCTATTTTTCAGTCAGGAAAAGTTCCTATCCGAAAATGCGTTCGTCTGTATGCAATTCGAACACGCAAATAATCACGCATGCTCGGAAACAATTTGATGCATGCTCGGAAGCATTGAACTTCATTTTCTCGGCTCATCATTGCATTGTTACGTCACGGCGTTCTTGACGGTCAAAAGTTCAGTATGTCCGTGATAGTATAGTGTGAAAGTGACCGTGTGTATGCAAGGCGAGCTTGAGCGGAATTCCGTCGGATAAACCATCCAAGTTTTTTCTGACGGAAATTCCAATCATATGTACGCGGCATAAGCTGACTAATACCCTGTTTCAGGACTCTTCCTATGAACAAGTAAAATCAGTGAGAGCTAATCAATCTGCATTGCGCCGTGTATTATTTACCCACTTCAATACAGGGCACTTACAGTATCTCACAACAGTGAGTACAACCCTCACATTTTTGTAAATATTTTATTATATCTTTTCATGTGACAACACTGAAGAAATGACACTTTGCTACAATGTAAAGTAGTGAGTGTACAGCTTGTATAACAGTGTAAATTTGCTGTCCCCTCAAAATAACTCAACACACAGCCATTAATGTCTAAACTGGTGGCAACAAAAGTGAGTACACCCCTAAGTGAAAATGTCCAAATTGGGCCCATTTAGCCATTTTCCCTCCCCAATGTCATGTGATATGTCAGTATTACAAGGTCTCAGGTGTGAATGGGGAGTAGGTGTGTTAAATTTGGTGTTATCGCGTTCACTCTCTCATACTGGTCACTGGAAGTTCAACATGGCACCTCATGGCAAAGAACTCTCTGAGGATCTGAAAAAAAAAATGATGCTCTACATAAAGATGGCCTAGGCTATAAGTAATGGCAAGTACTAATGCGCAAACCACAAACTCAAATGAATAATATGAATAAAAAGGGGGACAATTGTTTAAGATGAAAATCAGGATAAATGATAAAGCCGCCACCATACGGGTGTTCCCACACCAATAAAAATATCTGACAAATTAGTAAATTTATGTGGCGCTCAATCAAATCAATAAATATGTGTGATAATTAAATATAGATGGTGTAAGAACTGATAAATAAGTGACGCTCCAAAAAAGTTAATAAGAATGTAAAACAAACCATGTGAATAGAGATTCTATAGGGAAAATCCAAATATTATTGTGTCAATAACAATTAATCTTCCATCATAATGTGTGCCAAAGGTTATAGCGAACCATTGCTACATCAAAAAATTGGGTGTAGGTTTCCCCTTTTCTAGACCACTAATGAAACCTTTCTTCCAATAATAATAATCCAAAAGTGACTAAAAACAAACGAAACTCAATAATGAGTGTAACTAATAAATTCATGGAACCACTGTGCAAATAAAATATAAAAGACCAATAAATAATAATATGGCACTCTAAAATAAGTATTGACAGTGCAACTGTATAATATGTGCAATATTAATATAGAATAAATATACATAAATAAATACAAGCAAAAAATGACATGTAAAAATCCACACAAGTGTAGTAAATAATAATTGAGTCCAATGGTATCAAAAAAGTGCTTAAATCAGTGAAAAAACGTGCCCTTGGTAAGAAGGTCCCATAGACAATACAATCAAAATTGTGACAATCCCAAAAAATGGTGGCAATCCCAAAAAATGGTGAAAATATCAAGAAAAGCTGGTGCCAGCAACAACTCCAAAGTGCAGCAGAGATGTGGTCCCCCCAGCCTCTCAGCTTATGGTTGATCGATAAAAGCCCAATTAACCTCCCTGGCGGTTTTCCCGAGTGTGGCTCGGGGTTACATTTCAGGACCATTAGCGGTAACCCCGAGCCACACTCGGGATTACATCGCAGGATCCTGGTGCCTCCTTACTTACCTTGTCCCCGGGATCCTGCGATGTCCCCCGCACTGTCCGAGGGCTCCGTCCTCCTCCGAAGCCTCTCCGTGCCAGGCTCCGTTCCCTGCGAGCGTCGCGACGCACGGGGGCGGAGCCTGGCGGCAAATTCAAAAAAATGTAAAAATCATAACACATACAGTACTGTAATCTTACAGATTACAGTACTGTATGAAATCATTTCACATCCCATTTGTCCCCAGTGCTCTGGTCCATGCCCTGCATGCAGTTTTATATTGCATATACTGTTCTTTCTGCCTGGAAACTGGAGATTGTCCATAGCAACCAAAAAGTGTCCCTTTACGTCAAAAATGGCTTTAGACCAGCTAGAAAACCGCGATAGTAAATTAGAACACTTGCAGAATTGAGCGATAGTGAATCGTGTGGAAATTTATTTTATTACTATTTATTTTTATTTTTTTTAATTATTATTTTTTTTTTATTATATTATAATTTATGTTTTTGTGTTTCAAACTTTATCATACCCGGGATATCTACTAGACTCTTGTTTGGACAGATTTAAGTGTGTTATTGTTAATAATTAAATACCTACAATATAAAATGCCAAATTTCATTGCAAAATAATTGTACCGCTTTCAGCACCTAAAATCAGAAAGAATCATACCGCCAGGGAGGTTAACCAAGTACAGATGATAAGACAGCTCCACGATCCTCCTCAAAATGACTCTCCTAGGGATCTCCCGTCCTAACACCGCACTCCGCTCCCAGGACACCCCGGACAATTAGCCAATCAATGTAAAAGAGGGGAAGGAGCACTCCATAGTGTAGTATTTAAATATAACACATTTATTGTAAAAATCCACTTACATTTAACATAAAAGCAAACAAGCACAGACTGGAGCTGATTCCTGATCCCAGCCGTGATCGGGAAAAAGGCGAACGAGACCCGCCTCTCCTCCCTGACTCGTTGCGTCACTTTTTCAAAGGGTGGGCTAGGCTATAAGAAGATTGCCAAGACCCTGGAACTGAGCTGCAGCACGGTGACCAAGACCATGCAGCGGTTTAACAGGACAGGTTCCACTCCGAACAAGCCTTGCCATGGTCGACCAAAGAAGTTGAGTGCACGTGCTCAGCGTCATATCCAGAGGTTGTCTTTGGGAAATAGACGTATAAGTGCTGACAGCATTGCTGCAGAGGTTGAAGGGGTGGGGGATCAGCCTGTCAGCGCTCAGACCATACACCGCACACTGCATCAAGTTGGTCTGCATGGCTGTCGTCCCAGAAGGAAGCCTCTTCTAAAATTGATGCACAAGAAAGATCGCAAACAGTTTGCAGACTGAGGACTTGGATTACTGGAACCATTTCCTGTGGTCTGATAAGACTAAGATAAACTTATTTGGTTCAGATGGTGTCAAGCGTGTGTGGCGGCAACCAGGTGAGGATTACAAAGACAAGTGTGTCTTGCCTACAGTCAAGCATGGTGGTGAAAGTGTCATGGTCTGGGGCTGCATGAGTGCTGCAAGCACTGGGGAACTACAGTTCATTGAGGGAACCATGAATGCCAACATGTACTGTGACATCCTGAAGCAGAGAATGATCCCCTCCCTTCGGAGACTGGGCTGCAGGGCAGTATTCTAACATGATAACGACCCGAAACACACCTCCAAGATGATCACTGCCAGGCTAAAGAAGCTCAAGGTAAAGGTGATGAACTGGCCAAGCATGTCTCCAGACCTAAACCCTATTGAGCATCTGTAGGGCATCCTCAAACAGAAGGTGGAGGAGCGCAAGGTCTCTAACATCCACCAACTCCATGATGTCGTCATGGAGGAGTGGAAGAGGACTCCAGTGGCAACCTGTGAAGCTCTGGTGAACTCCATGCCCAAGAGGGTTAAGGCAGTGCTGGAAAATAATGGTGGCCACAAAAATATTGACACTTTGGGCCCAATTTGGACATTTTCACTTAGGGGTGTACTCACTTTTGTTGCCAGCGGTTTAGACATTAATGGCTGTGCGTTGAGGTATTTTAAGGGGACAGCATATTTAAACTGTTATACAAGCTGTACACTCACTACTTTACATTGTAGCAAAGTGTAATTTCTTCAGTGTTGTCACATGAAAAGATATAATAAATTATTTACAAAAATGTGAGGGGTGTACTCACTTTTGTTAGATACTGTATACACCTTGTTGCCCAGCCCAATTTTCAGCTTTCAGCATGCTCGCGTTTTGAATGACAATTGCGTTGTCATGTGACGCTGTACTCAAACATTTTTATCATTTTTTTTTAACACAAATAGAGCTTTCTTTGGGTGGTATTTGATCACCTCTGAGGTTTTTATTTTTTGCGCTACAAATAAAAAAAAATTTGAAAAAAATAATAATAATTTCTTCGTTTCTGTTACAAAACTTTGTAAATACGTAAGTTTTTTCCTTCACTGATGGGCACTGATGAGGCTGCACTGAAGGGCACTGATGAGGCAGTACTGATTGGCACTGATGAGGTGCCACTTATATGCAGCACTGATAGGCACTGATAAGCAGCACTGATGGGCACTGATAGGTGGCACTGATAGATGGTACTGATAGGCAGCACTGATCAGAGGCGCTAGCAGGCATCACTGATGGGCAGAGTGCCACCCCTAATGGGCATCCCTGGTGACCATGGGTGGGCATCCTTGCTGGCCATGGATGGGCATCCCTGGTGGCCATGGGTGGGCATCCCTGGTGGTCCTGGATGGGCATCCTCAGGGGGGCTGCACTAATAATCAATCAGTGCAGACCGCCCCGGCAGGAGAGCATCCGATCATCTCTCCTCTACTCGCGTCTGTCAGCACGAGTAGAGGCAAACTCGATACACGGCTTTTGCAATGTACACTGTGATCCTCTGTGGTTGGACACAGCTGATCACGTGGTAAAGAGCCATCCGTCAGAGGCTCTTTACCTAGAATGGAGATGCGATGTGTCAGACTGACACACCACACCACCGATGGGCGCACGATCATGGCTTATCCTGCTGGACATCATATGACACCCAGTCAGGATAACTGAACCACTTCCCGGCTGTCATTCTGCTATAGGCCGAGTGGGAAGTGGTTAAAGGCACATACAACATGTCTGAACCTAGAGTGTTAGGAGGGCTGGAAAGTTTACATGGTCAAAGTGGCACAGATGAACATGCAATTCTAAGCAACCTCCAAGGGGGCAGTGCTACATGTGATAGCACAAAGTCATTTTCCAACTAAGGGGACACTTCTTATGTTTAATGATAAATTATTATAACAGTCAGAAGAGCTTGTTATCTCCACATGGGTCATTCCTCACTTCTTACCCCAAGAAGGCAGGAATCACAACATTCATGGTTTACAGCCCCTTTAACCACCTTAGCATCCTGGTGTGTTGCATTTTTGCAACTATGTTATTGTAGACAATGCTCTATTGTGCGCAAAGGTGTGCTGTGTTAAGGTGGCCTATTGAATGTTAATGTACGAAAAACAGACATGACCTTTTTTTTTTTCAACGCAACACACAACAATAATTGGTATGTGCATTGTGGTCTGCTGCAGTACAGGTGCATTGTGCACTGTAATAGTACATTGAGATGCCATTTAAAATGAATGGCATGAAAATGCTTCATACATACACTATATTACCAAAAGTATCGGGACTGCCTTTACATGCACAATAATTTTAATGGCATCCCAGTCTTAGTCTGTAGGGTTCAAAATTGAGTTGGCCCACCCTTTGCAGCTATAACAGCTTCAACTCTTCTGGGAAGGCTGTCCACAAGGTTTAGCAGTGTGTCTATGAGAATGTTTGACCATTCTTCCAGAAGCGCATTTGTGTGGTCAGGCACTGATGTGTACAAGAAGGCCTGGCTCGCAGTGTCCGTTCAAATTCATCTCAAAGGTGTTCAAACTCACTCATCCATGTCCTTATGGACCTTGCTTTGTGCACTGGTCCAAATCATTTGGCAGAGGGGGGATTATGGTGTGGGGTTGTTTTTTAGGGGTTGGTCTTGGCCCCTTAGTTCCAGTGAAGGGAATTCTTAAGGCATCAGCATACCAAGACATTTTGGACTTTGTGGGAACATGGCCCCTTCCTGTTCCAGCATGACTGCACACCAGTGCACAAAGCAAGGTCCATAAAGACATTGATGAGCGAGTTTGGGGTGGAGGAACTTGACGGACCTGAACAGAGTCCTGACCTCAACCCAATAGAACACAGGAACATCAGGAGAAGATGGTGACCAGGTGTGTAGCGGTAGATACCTACAGGATACCAGATCATAAAAAGAATGCAAATTTGGTTTGGGTACAGCATCGAACGACCGCACAATTGTCAGTTAAAGCAACACAGTGCCAAATTGTATAAAGTGCTCTGTCAGGAAGGGGGTAAAATCTTCCGGGGCTGAAGTGGTTAAGCCCCTGACAATCAGCTGTCTGTTTCATTGGCATTGGTTTGTGGTGCCATAAAGAAACTGAGCCCCCAATTGTTAGCTGTCTATTTAATAACTATTGGAATGTGGTGCTGTAAAGAAACTGAGCCACTGACTGTTAACCGTCTATTTCATGAGGACAACCAATTCTAATCATTTATATGTAAAAAGTAAAAATAGTTTCTTTATTTTTACATCATTAAAAAGATTTTAAAACTACATTATGTCTCAAAAATTGTACATCATACTGACGAGAAGTTTTTACATTCCAGAAAACCCAAATTTTAACCTGGTCATGGATAGTTGTGAGGAACTGTATTCCAGGGATACAGTTGTGTAGCCCCGACTTAGTTATAGTATGGGTTTGCTGTCTATGTGTTTTTTGGGATATTTATTATAGCAAAAAGTAAAAAAATTTTTTTTTTTGCAAAATTGTCAGTCTTTTTTTGTTTATGGCGCAAAAAATAAAAAAATAATAAAAACCGCAGAGGTGATCAAATACCACCAAAAGAAAGCTCTATTTGTGGGTGAAAAAAATGCACATACATTTTGCTTGTGTACAATGCCGCTTGACTGCGCAATTGTCAGTTAAATCGACGCAGTGCTGTATTGCAAAAAATGGCCTGGTCATTAATGGGGTAAATCCTTCCAAGGATGAAGTGGTTAAAGTGGGAGTCCGGCGAAAAAATTTTTTTTAGATGTCAGCAGCTGCAAATACTGCAGCTGCTGACTTTTAAAAAAAGGTCACTCACCTGTTCCGGGGTCCAGCCATGTCGGCACCCGAGACCGAACCGTCCCTCGATCCTCGGGTGCTGCCGCCGCCATTCTCAGTGAGGAAATCAGGAAGTGAAGCGTTGCGGCTTCACTTCCAGATTCCCTACTGCGCACGCGCGAGTCGCGTTGCGCTTTCTCAATGGTCCCCGCTATCTCCTGGGACCTGTGTCTTTCCCAGGAGACAGCGGGGGAGTGCGGGAGGGGGCGTGACTCCCATGGGAGTCTATTCCCGGAAGTGGGTGCAGATACCTGTCTTAGACAGGTATCTGCACCGCCCTCCCCCCTGAAAGGTGCCAACTGTGACACCGGAGGGGGGAAGGAATCCGATGAGCGGAAGTTCCACTTTTGGGTGGAACTCCGCTTTAATGTGATCTCAGCAATAAGATAAGAAATGCCCCACTATCAGTCCTACCTTCCTCAGTCAACACTTACCTGGCTCCATGTCACAATTTCCGTGCTGTCTCCTACCCCAGCACTGCCCCCCTTACTTCCAGCTTTCATAGGAGAAACTGAGGACAGTGGGGCCATAGGCCCTTACTGCCATCTGTCAAAGTCCTGTGAGAAGAAAGCAGGGGTGTAACTTATGCCGTGTACACACAGGCGGACTTTTCGACCGGACTGGTCTGACGGAACAAATCCATCGGACAATCCAACCGTGTGTGGACTTCATCGGACCTTCAGCTGACTTTTTATGTCGAAAATCAGATAGACTTTAGATTTGGAACATGTTTTAAATCTTTCCGCCGGAACTCCGCCGGACCCAGTTCCTATCGAGAAATCCGCTCGTCTGTATGGTAGTCCGACGAAAACCGTCGCTAGGGCAGCTATTGGCTACTGGCTATGAACGTCCTTATTTTAGTCCGGTCGTACGTCATCACGTACTAATCCGTCGGACTTTGGTGTGATGGTGTGTAGGCAAGTCCGTTCGTTAGAAAGTCCATCGAAAGTCCGTCGTAACTCCGTCGACAGTCCGTCAGAAAGACAGTCGGACCTTTGATGCCGAAAAGTCCTCCCGTGTGTACACGGCATTAGTGGTGCTGTGTGACATACACAGCCCAGCTCAGGAGCCAGTGGGAGTGTACACTCACGGATGTCTCCTTAGTATCCAGCTTGCTACACAAGGCACCTGAAGGAGAAAGGAGCTGACAGCACCGGCTGGGATTGATAGAAGAGGAGGTAAGCAACCTATCTGTGCAATATTGTTCCACAGAGCAGGTAAGTACAGTGATACCTCGTTTTTGTGAGTAACGCGGTATGCGGGGGCGCCGGAGAGCTCGGAGACGCTCGGAGACACTCAGAGACACTCCCAGCTGGGTGGGGCGGCCGTAACGCGCATCGGAGCACTGAAAGTGTCAAAAGTTCCCGAGTTTCCTTGAGCCCCGCACCTCTGGCCACATATAGTACTGCATACACCAGCAGTAATTGTGGAACAAATCATCTGAGTTTCCATTATTTCTTATGGGGAAATTCGCTTTGATATGCGAGTGCTTTGGATTACAAGCATGCTTCTAGAACGAATTATGCTCATAATCCAAGGTATTACTGTATTATGAGTAAGCACTTTGTATAAGTGTGAAACGCATCAGCGGTTGTGCTGTACCACTCCAGTGGTGTCTCATGTATCTTATGATCCTGTTTTACAAAATAAAAAAAAGGATTTAATCAGTTTATCCCGGTGTGCGGCTGTCCAGATCTTCTCATTCATACACACCTATTACTGTATTATATATTTTTTTATTTTAAAAAATATATCCTTTAGTATCACCTTACCTAAACAAACTGAGGCTCAAAACTGGTTGCCATGCACAGCTGCTTCAGATTCTATCTGCACCACTTTTAATAAATCCCCCCAATGTGTTCACACATTCCCAGACTACAGCATGTCTACATGGTGCTCTATGCATGCCGATACCCGGCTGGCAAATTTTCCTTTCTTGCACGTCTCAGTAAATTGGATTGTTCATCGGCTGACCATTGCCAGTCAGAGCGGCACAAAGTCATTATCATGCTTTTTTTTTTTTCTGAACTCCTACATCTTGAAAGGGCTCATTGTTTCTTCACTGGTGTTGATTAATGTAAAAATCAATAAGGGACATGGGCTGTGTAGCAATGCTAAAAAGAGAAATCTATTTCCCCTCCAAAAGGTCACGGCATTTTTCTGCTAAAGAGTTAAGCTTGGGAGAGAGAGCATGCTGTAAAGAACTTGTGTAGATCCTCCTTGAGAATGAGACCATGTGCCTCACCTCCCAAAGCAGCCAATGGAAGGCGAGCAGGAAATCAGACAGACACAAAACATGCATAGGTTGGACTTTTCTGCGCTGATAATGTTTATGGTAGAGCAAATAGGAACACTGTGTATAGCAGATATTAACAAGTCATAGCAATGTCAATACTACTGGGAACGTACACTATACAGGAACAAAAGCTGTCAGATGACTAGAACATTAAACTTATGAGAACATTTTGTGCATGTAGGCTCTGGATCTGTGGTCCTTTAAAGCTGCAAACTTCTTTGTGCATGCAATGCCTAACAGAGCAAATCTATTAAGTGTAAACAAAAGGACCGCGACAAGTAAACAAATGATTGATTGGTTTTAATGATCAATACAGCTCACTAGAATGTATATTTCTTTGCATTTTTTTCTCCATTCTGGAGTACTATAAATACAAATTCTTTAGTGGTTTTAGAATGGAAAATGTGTAAAAGTTAACCACTCCCTGGGTTTAACTTTTTTTTTTTTAAGGAAATTGAGTATCTGTCAAAAGATGGGGGGAAAAAGAGGGGAAGAAAATCAGTGGTTAACAAGTGAATATTTGTATAAAGGAATCTGTGATATGCAGTGGCTAGAATCCAAGTAAAACATCACTTTATGGGTCATGTGCATTGTAAATCCCAGAGTGAGCTGAGGCTGCCATCTAGTGATAGTATGTAATATGCTGCAGCAAAATGCAAGGATTTTAGGATGTGGATTAGCACAGTGAGGCCCCATTTACATCTTCACGTCTCAGCATGTGTCGGCATGCAAAAATTAATTTGGTGGCATGCATCTAAAAAGTTTTAAATGTACATTATAAAAAGAAAATATAAAATATAAAATTCTACTCCATTGGAATCAGTCCCAGAACTGCTGCACGCTATTTATCCAACAGCCAATGATGGGCTTTGGCACAAAAAAAAAAATGCCTTGGATCTTTCCAACACATTTGATGAGGTGAAGGAGTGGCAAAGTCATACTCTCCACCTCTTCCAATTAGAGAACTTTTTGCATTCATTCAGGAATTGCAAAGCATTATCTAAATGGTGCTCATGCCCAGGGCCGGTGTTCTGCCGAGAAAGTTCCGCTCGGCGGATAAGGACCCCCCTCTACTGTGCAGGCGCTGCGCCTGCGCAGTAGGATCCGGCGGAAATAGCCGAAGGGGAATAGGTCCAAATCAGCTGTACACGGCGCCTGTAAGAGGGCCCCTCGCGGGCTCGCTCCGCTCGGTCCACTTGGATGGTAGGGAAGGAACCTGGACCCAGAGCGCAGGCGCCGTGTACAGCTGATTGTGGATTTTGAGCTTCGGCTATCTCCGGCGGCTGTTAGTAGTTCGTACTGCGCAGGCGCTGCACCTGCGCAGTACAGGCGGGGAACTTATCCGCCGAGGGAACTTATTCAGCAAGACACCGGCCCAAGACATTGTGTTGCCTGGGTATCAAGATTCAAATGCGCCCCCCCAAAAAAACAAAACAAAAAAAACTTGCCCACCAAAATGCCCCCACATCCATTATTTTATATCATGATAACTAAAGTGGACCTGTCATGGCTCTATACATGTATATAGGAGTATAAAGAGGACCTGTTATGGTTGTTTACATGTATAGGGGTATAAAAAGGACCTGTTATGGATCTATTCATGTATTGGAGTATAAAGAGGACAGGTCATGGCATTCTACATGTATATAGAAGTATAAAGAGGACCAGTCATGGCTCAATACATGTATATAGGAGTATAAAATGACCTGTCCGGGCTCTATACATGTGTATAGGAGTGTAAAAGTACGTGTCATGGCTCAATACATGCATGTAGGAATATAAAGAGGACCTGTCATGGCTCTATACATGTATGTAGGAGTATAAAGAGGACCTGTCATGGCTCTATACATGTATGTAGGAGTATAAAGAGGACCTGTCATGGCTCTATACATGTATGTAGGAGTATAAAAAGACCTGTTAGGGCTCTATACATGTATATATAGGAGTATAAAAGGAGGTGTCATGGCTCAATACATGTATGTATGAATATAAAGAGGACCTGCCATGGTTGTATACATGTATAGGAGTATAAAGAAGACCTGTCATGGCTCTATACATGTATATAGGAGAATAAAGAGGACCTGTCATGGCTCTATACATGTATAAAGGAGTATAAAGAGGACCTGTCATGGCTCTATACATGTATATAGGAGAATAAAGAGGACCTGTCATGGCTCCATACATGTATATAGAAGTATAAAGAGGACCTGTCATGGCTCTATACATGTATATAGGGGTAGAAAGAGAACCTATCTAGGCTCTATGCATGCATAGGAGTATAAAGAGGACCTGTCATAACACTATACATGTATGTAGGAGTATAAAGAGGACCTGTCATGGCTCTATACATGTATGTAGGAGTATAAAGAGGACCTGTCATGGCTCTATACATATATATAGGAATATAAAAGGAACTGTGCGTGGCCAGAAGGGGGCATATTATGTAATGATGGGCAGTGCTGCTAAGATGGGGGCGGAATATGTCACAAAGCTGAAACACATCTCCTAAGCAAATTTATCTCTGCTATTCTTCCTACACAAGTTAAGGGCATCACGTGTAGGAAGAATAGCAGAGATATATTTGTTTAGGATATGTGTTTGAGTGTCGTGACAAATTCCGCCCCCATCTTAACAGCACTGGCCATCATTACAAAATACACCCTATTGCGTTGCCATCTGCCCCTCAAACGCTCCTATTATGAACAAGTCCGCCCCTTGCAGACTTACACGAGCATCAGGAGCATGTGGCACTATGTCGGCTGTAGTGCGCAGGCGCCGTCTACAGCTGATTCAGATGTTTGGAGGCTTTCGTTGGCTCGCTGCTGCGCATGCGCAGTACCAGGCAGGCATTATTCGACAGGGGGCATTTATCGACAAGACACTGGCCCGCTGATTGGCCAGCAAGTTCGCTCATCTGCCGACTGTCCCGCCCGCTGACTGTTCTGCCCGCACGCTCACCTCGGCGCCGGGTTCCTCACAGTGGGATCCGCAGCGGAGCATGCGGAACGGGCTGGCTGGCGGGCGGCAATTTGCCGCTCCCCTGAAAGTGCCGCCTGGGACGATGGTACCATCGAGTCCCATGGTAGGGCCGGCCCTCCCCATGCCAAGCAGCCAACTTTCTGTGTTCTCAAAGCAGCAGGGCAGCTGCTCAGTATGGGACCTGAAATCAAGTAGAGATCACTGGCATAGCGATATCTACTTCAGTGCTTTCCAGCTTCCAGGGGCATTGGTCAGGTTTGGTATATACTGTATATATGTTACATAGGTCCAAGCTAGTGACCAGGTATGGTATATACATAGTAACATTGGTCCAAGCTGAATGAATGTAAGTATGTTTAAAATATCCTCACCTGGACCTCTTCTTTAAGCTTTGAAATGGAATGCTAGAAGCTGACTGGTTGCCATGTGCAGTGGCTTCAGATTCTGGTTGTTCCAGTTATGATAAATCCCCCCCAATGCACCAACATAGTGTGCACATTTGGTTGTTGGGGTATAAAATAATGATTTGCATGGCCCAGCCCACTGTCCTGAAATGAAGAACAAAGATGGGCATGTTTTGTAAATAATGTTTTACAGTGTGTGAATGTTGCGGCCAGCCATGAGGTGTGATGCCAGTATATCCTGTGTGTTTGGTGTGCTCTCCCTATCCCCATTTTATAGGCTTACCTGTCAGTCCAAGGGTTTCCCTTGTACATCCATGTCCTTGAGGTTTTTTCTGGACCTATAAAATAGGAGAATAGGACCAATACTAACAGTTGCTGAGGCTACAGCATCAAGATCAAACTATGTTTTGCAGCAATGCTTTGCTCACTACCATGCTGATCATTGGAGTGCACTGGAAGAAGACAGTGAAGTTTGACTAGAGCAATACTTAGGACTTTCAGTGGGAACTGCTTTTAATGCTGTGCCGACACAGGTTGTGGCTCTGAAAGATGGGAACCCTGGTGGATGAAGACTTACTGATATTAGTGGCTTGGGCAGCCCTTTCTGTGAAAGGACAATGTACCAGGCAGAGACTGAATAGATGAAGGGGCTCCTCTTGCACCTCCTGCCCAATACTCCTAAAGATGGTGACAGGAAGCTTGAGGGCTCAGGGAGCCATGAGTGTCACAGGTTACAGGCCAAACCAGACCTGTGTTGCAGCCAGATGAGTAAAACTGGGAGCTGAGGATTATAGAGCAGGAAGTAGGCACAGAAACAACATGGCACCAGAGCAGCAAACAAAGCCAGACCAGGAAGCAAGTCAAGGTCAGTAACAGCCAGGCAATCTTGTACCAAATCAGGAAGCAAAGGCATAGTCCAGAAAACAAGCCAGGGTTATCAACAGCCAGGCAGCATGGTACCAAATCAGGAGGCAAAGACAGAGTCCAGGAGACAAGCCAAGGTCAGTAACAGCCAGGCAAACAGGTTACGAGGCAGAAGGCGGTAGCAGAGTCCAGAAAGTAAGTCAAGTCATATACAGTGAGGCAGAATCTGTAGGTCAAGTACTAGGTAAACACGGACAAGCTGAAGACCACTCAGCAATTTCCTGCTGCAGTGCTTCAGTTTGTATAGGTCAGTGGGCACCAGTGTCACTGCCGAGCATGCACTCTATTTTTTGCACACGATTGTCTACTCGCTATTGCATATCTAGCATTTGCCTTATGCATAGAGGTACGGCAGCGTAATGCACACGTGCCTATGCCCACACTGGTTTCCTTCTACTGATGAGAATCCAACTTTCCTTACAAGGGCACATCTTCCCATCATGCCTACAAGAGAAGCACAGAAATAGACCCACTCTAATGATGTCTAATCCAATCTGGATGAAGTTGGCCCTATCACCCTGGCTAGATTATTTCCCACAACCGCTCCCAAATGCTTCCTGTAATTATAATCTAATGTGACGTGTTAATATACCGGTAGTGAGACTCTGGGACAGAGATGGCCTCCTCCCCCCTTTTTTTTTCCTTTCTCCCCCTTCTTTTTTTTCTCCCACTTCTTCATCTCTCTGCCTTGGAATTGTCTCTTTGTCCATAAGTAAGAGCAATATCTATTTTTTGATCCTATGATCCTATGGCTGACTATATTGCTTTTACTTGTTTCATGATCCTCAGTTGAAGGGCCTCTTTGGAAAAGAAGCGCATAACAATTTCAGGCATTGCTCTGCTAAGGCTAGGTTTCCACTATTGTGACCCCAAAGTCGCACAATTTACAGTGAATGCGACTCTGTAATGCGATTTTTGATGCAATGTCATGCGACTGACGAGAACCATGCGAGAACAAGTCGCACTGAAGTTGGAACAAACCGTTTTTGGAGTTGCTGCGACTTGAGTCGCACCAATTAGAACGGGGACAATTGAAATACATGGATTTTGACTTGTCATGCGACTTCACATGTGTCAAGTCACACAACAATTCGCAGTAGTGGAAACAGAGCCTAACTGACCACATAACATCCTAAAGTTGCTTGGATTGGTCATCCCTCATTTCTGCACAACTGCTTAATGATTAACCTCCCTGGCGGTATTCCCGAGTCTGGCTCGGGTTGGATTTTTCATACCAAAAGTGGTAACCCCCGAGCCAGACTCGGGCTTGCATCGCAGGATCCAGGAAGAGTTTACTTACCTTGTCCCCTGGATCCTGCGATGTCTCTCCGCTGTGATCGGCGAGCCGCTGTGTCTCGTTCGATTCACAGTGCCGAGCTCTGTTCCCTGCAAGCGTTGCGACGCACGGGGACGGAGTTCGGCGGTAAATTCAAAAGTGAAACACACAGTATAGATACAGCATACTGTAATCTTACAGATTACAGTACTGTATCAAATAACTACACATCCCCTTTGTCCCTAGTGGTCTGCCCAGTGTCCTGCATGCAGTTTTATATATATAAAACTGTTCTTTCTGCCAGGAAACTGGAGATTGTCCATAGCAACCAAAAACTATATACCGGTAGTTATTTATTATATTATAATTTTTTATTTCGTTTTTCAAACTTTATCATACCCAGGATGTCTACTAGACTCTGGTTTGGACAGATTTCAGTGAGTTATTCCTAAGAATTACAGGCCTACAATATAAAACGCCAAATTTCTGTGCAAAATAATTGTACCGCTTTCAGCACCTAAAATCAGAAATAATCATACCGCCAGGGAGGTTAATATTTGCTAAGAGGAACTCCTTTTGAATTAGTTCTCTGTTTTTCATGTTATTGTTTGTGCTATGTAACTGTCCATTTTTCTAATTGTTTCTAATAAAACTTAAGTGAAAGAAGTTGGTCCTATCAAGTGATATGGCTGTGAACCTTTGAACCGGAAAAGAAGAAGAAGCCAGCCAGGTTTGTGTTCCCAGACTCACCACAGGATAGGGGTAAACAGAGGGGATGAGAATCTCCCCATAGTCAATGAGCTAATGTCAGTGCCATTTGCACAAGAGCTTTAGTATCCACAAATGATGTCACATCACTGAGTTCTTCCCTGCAAGCCACCCCATTCAAACCTTTAGGGTGCAATCAGGGTCACCATTCAGGTACTCAGAACACAGAGATGCTAATATCTCAATTAGATCTATCAGGAACAACAACTAGGAGAACTTTCAAATCCCAACTATGGACTCAGAAAACAACCATAATGTCAGAGTCAGATAATTTGTCATTATTGTGTTCTTTAACTAATACATTGTATAAATCTGCTGCACAGTGTAAGAGCTCGGCTGCTACATTCTGATGACAGCACAGCAGCTGTTATTTAAACTGGCAGGAACAGTTTGTTACTTACTTCTGACATTGCTGTGGACTTTAGTACTGTTCCAGATCATTTACCGAACGTAATTAAATCTTCCATTGTGTATCTGAGAATCACCCTAGAGAGGCAATGGTTTGTAAACTATCCCCTTCAGGTTACCATTTAACCACTTTCAGACTTGGTGTTTTCAAGTTAAAATCCCTTTTTTGTTTGCTAGAAAATGACTTAGATCGTCGTTGCAATACTTGCTGTCACACTACTTGCAATACTTGCTGTCACACTACTTGCAATACTTGCTGTCACACCATATTTCCGCAGCAGTCTTACAAGCACGCTTTTAAAAAAAATACACTTTTTTTTATATTGTGAAAGATAATGTTACGCCGAGTAAATTGATACCCAAAATGTGACGCTAAAAACTTGTGCCCGCTCGTGGACAGAGAAGTTCTAGGGCTAAAATTATTGCTCTCGCTCTAACGATCGCGGTGATACCTCACATGTGTGGTTTGACCGTTTTCATATGCAGGCGCTACTCACATATGCGTTTGCTTCTGCGCACAAGCTTGTCGGGAAGGGGCGCTTTAAATTTTTTTTTCTTATTTATTTTACTTTTTGTTTTGACATTGTCCGTTTAAAAAAAAAATTTGGGTCATTTTTTTTTCTATTACAAGGAATGTAAACATCCCTTGTAATAGAAAAAAAGCATGACAGGACCTCTTAAATATGAGATCGGGGGGTCAAAAAGACCTCAGATCTCATATTTACACTAACGTGCAATAATAAATTTAAAAAAAGGCATTTGAAAAAAAAAATGTCTCCTTTGACGTTGCTTCCGCCAGTCAAAGCTATGGAGCCGAGTGGGGGCCATCTTTCCCTCACTCGGTGGCCAGCCTGTGAGGAGAGAGGAAGCGATTGTCTCCGCCGCTACCGTCGGCTCCGGTAAGCGGCGGAGACCACCGGATCGCAGAGGGAGGAGTTCCCTCTCCCACCTCTGATAAAAGTGATCTCGAAGCGAATCCGCCGCAAAGACCACTTTTATCTGAAAGAGGACCGCCCACTGAAGAAGAGGATACCGAGGTTATGGCAGCTATCGGCTGCCATAACAAGGATGTTTCTCTTTAAAGTCCCGACGTATAACGACAGCGGGGGGGGGGGGTCCGTAGATGGTTAACTAATTCCATTAACAAGAACATTTGAAAAGGGGAATACATCGACATTTTGGGATTGATTTACAAAAGGCAAATAGGCTGTTCACTTTGCATGGGAATTTTCCCCTGAGCTTAGTGAATGCCTTGAAATTTCATTTTAAATACTATTGAATAACATGCAAGGAACATAAAAAACAGCATTTTTGCTTGCCCATGACTGGATGATGGAAGTCAGCAGAGCTTCACCTCATTCACTAAGCTCTGGGGAAAATTCACTTACAAAGTGAAGAGCCTATTTGCCTTAGGAAATCAACCCCATTGTCTTTATTGCCTTCTGCTAGGGACTTTAAGCAAGATGCCAACATATGATAAAGCTGAAAAATACCACTGTAGGCCACTCACAAGATCCTTTACTACAGGTTTTCTGCATGTTTGCCAGTGTTGATGAAAGGTAGCCAGAAAACACTAGTGCACTGTTTCATCACCTAGATAATGTACTGGAGGCATATCACAATTATGGTGGTTTGCCATGGTTTGCTTATGATGAGGCTTTCTGTCAAGTTATCTGTACTTCCCAATTTAAAATGGAGAGTGAAGAGCATCAGATTGTGGATACATTTGCTTTTACCTAATATAAGCCCCATCATTTTCAACAACTAGGCTGGCCAAAAAAAAGTGCTCAGTTTTGCTTATCATGACAGCCAATGCAAATGGCTCCAGAATTGTAAATACAAACCTAAATGCCAATATTGTGCTGGAGCCCATTCGGTGTCATGCTGTTTTAAAATATATTACCATTGAATAACACACAACAAACTGAGCTTTTTCTCAAAAGCTCCAACACAGTGGTTTGGCTAATGCCGCGTACACACGAGTGGACTTTCTAGCATACTTGGTCTGGTGGACCAGAGTCCGCCGCACAATCCGATCGTGTGTAGGCTTCTGCTGACTTTTTTTTCCCAAAAGTCCGCCGGACCTAGAAATGAAGCATGTTTTAAATCTTTCCGTCGTAAGTCCGCCGGACTCAGTTCCTGACGGAAAGCCCGTTCGTCTGTATGCTGGTCCGACGGACCAGATACGACGCAAGGGCAGGGTATTGCATCTCACGCTCGCTGCAATAGGAAAAACAAATTTTCCTATTGCGGCGAGCGCGGGGCATACCAGGCCCTTAGGTCTGGTATGGATTTTAAGGGGAACTCCCTACGCCCAAAAGACCCTTCTGGGGTCCCCTCCCAAAGTCCATACCAGACCCTGATCCGAGCACGCAGCCCGGCCGGTCAGGAAAGGGGGTGGGAACGAGCGAGCGCCCCCCCCTCCTAAACCATACCAGGCCGCATGCCCTCAACATGGACTTTGGCGTAGGGGGTACCCCTTAAAATCCATACCAGACCTAGGGGCCTGGTATGCCCCGCGACGGGGCTCGCAAGGTGTCAATCTCGCCGATAAAAGCGGCGAGATTGACTTCCTTTTCTAGTCCCGTCGTACCCGATTCACGTTCAAAATGAACGGACTTGTCCATGTGTGGGCAAGTCCGTTCATTCGGAAAGTCCGCCGTTACTCCGGCGAAAGTCCGTCGGGAAGACGGGCGGACCTAGCCTGCCGGAAAGTCCAGTCGTGTGTAGGCAAGTCCGTCCTTTCAGAAAGTCCAGCGGTAGTCCGCCGGAAAGTCTGGTGGGAAGAACGTCGGACCTAGTTTCACAGAAAGTCCGGTCGTGTGTACGCGGCATAACAGAAATGCTCCCCTGTCTGCATCCATACCCATATAGATGGCACAATTACTAATAATGGTTTTATGTTGCAAGCGTTTAACAGTTTATGGTGCACAGTATTTTTTATTCTTTTTCACATTATTTTAAATTCTTTTACTTTTCACCTCATGTTTTTACTTCGATTTGGTTGTGTCTGTTCTGGAATCGGTCACTAAAGTTAGGTCTGGTTCACACGAGGTTTTACATTACTTGGAGGATTTTTTTTATTTGCTGGAGTTGCCATCTCCCCTGATTCTTTTCAGGATGTATAACAAGTTCAGTAATAAATGTGCAAAATGCAGTGTTCCCCTAGCGCAGCCATTCTGAACCAGGGTTCCTCCAGAGGTGGCTAGGGGTTCCTTGAGCTGTGGCTGATTTACCACCTATTTGATGGTGCCTACATAGTTTTGAGCCAATGCCACTTGGTTTTGTCATTGAACAGGTAGGCACCCAGACTAAGCAAACCCAGAACACAGCTGAAAGGGCTGAGTACACAGAGAAAGAAAAAATTATCACAAGCAATGGTCATTACGTTGGTTTGAATAAGAGCTCCTCCCTAAATTGTACTGGAGCATTTAAAGTCGATTGCTATGATCTGCTACAGTTGGCGTCTATGCACTTCTGTTGGGAAACATTACAACGTGTCCCTTGCAGTTTGAGGCCATCAACCATTATACGTGAAATCATACTGCAGCGTAATGCAATGTCTCAGCCTGGGCAGAGTTCATATTTGTGCAGGTCACATTTTCTCCTAATCCAGTGTTTCTATGAGTGTATTGTGTGAGAAGTCGGGACACAATGTACAGTACTTGCTAAATGTTCTGGTTGTTTGCTCAAATGTCATATTGTCTAATTTATAGGCAGATAACACGTCATGCTGCTGCTTTTATGTTCCCATAACCCTTATCATAAAGACATATTTATCTACAAAACTATTTAAAATGTTGCTGATAAAGCATCATATAGATTCCTCGCATTTGCCCTAGAAATGACAAATAACATGTTTTTTTTTTTGCATCTTTTTTTTACATAAAACATTACATTTTTACTAAACCCACAACAATAAAATCAGTGTGTGTGTATGCAGTAAAGCATGCTTGTTACACTCACTGTAGAACCTAAGGAGCTCGTCTTCTGCATTGTGTAAAAAGGCTGTTTGATCCTGTCAAATCCGATCCTCCCCTTCTACCACTGTCCCCGATACATCTCCTATACCTCCCAACTTTCTGAGATGGGAACAAAGGACACCTATTAGCAAAAGTATGTAAGCGTAAGCGTATTTGTTCCAAATCAGGGACAGTCCCCCGAAATCAGGGACAGTTGGGAGCTATGCATCTCCTGGTAGAACAGAGCATAGGGGACAAGCTGCACATGCTCAGTTTGGTGTGTATTGCTAGAGAATTTTTTTTCTTAGGAGGGTACATGTGATCAGAACAGGGCCAATCAGCACTGTCCAGGCAGAGGGTCAAGGGTACTGCAGCCTTATAGGACAGTGAAAATAGTATAAAAACTCCTCCTACAAACTTAAGGCTGGGTTCACACCTATGCAAATTAGAATTGGGTTTCCCTGCATCCAATTAGCATAGCAGGAGAATGTGACTGGCTCCCTATGGAGCCGGTTCACATATCTCCGTTGCGGCTGCAGAGTGCACTGCACAAAACACTGTGCATCATTGGCTTCGTTTCAGGCCCGAATTCAGGCATAGATTCAGCCCTGATTCATCCCTGAAACGGGGAACATTGACGCACAGCGCTCCTGTGTGATCCATAGCCAGTTCCAGTGTGAACCGAGCCTTAACCAGACACTGATAGAAGTCACAATACTGCTATATACTGCTGATGAGAAAAGGTATTTAGTAGTTTATATTTACTAAAACTATTGCATTTTCATGTTCTGTGTACTGCAGGAGACCAGATATAGTGAATGCAGGGTCCTGGTTTTAGCAGCACTTTAATGACATTTACGATGAAATTCTGTGCATTAGTTAAAATGAAATTAAAAGGTAAGAACCACATTTTTAGATGGCTGGCACCATAGTCCATCATTTAGTGGCATTGTGGAGACAGTGGCCCTTCCTTTTTTTTTTTTTAAAGGTAAATTTTTATTTGGTTTTATGGTACAAACAGACATACAAACACAAAAAACACACATTTCGAGCAAACATTGCTCTTCATAATACAGAGTATAAGACACTGGTATATATTTGGCATACATGTTTTCATATTGTACAGCTGCATTTTGGTATTCAGTTTTCATCAAACTTGGTATCATTGACTGGAGCTTCTTTATTAACTTTGTATGGTAGGTGTAATAGTGTTTTCGGAGCTAGTCCACAGACCCCATATTTTGTGAAATTTTTTTGGGCATCCTCTGGCTTCGTATGTTAATTTATATAATGGTATAGCCTGATTAACCATGTTCAGCCAGAATGCTATCGTAGGTGGGGATTGTGATTTCCAATGAATCGTAATAGATTTTTTGGCATAAAATAACACAATTCTCAGGAAAGTTTGCTTGTTTTTAGATATACTCTCATCGTCCACATATCCTAGTAGGCATCTCAGGGGGTTGCAGATATTAGGCAATTGGGTCAGGGAACTGACAAAGGCAGTAACCTCTGACCAGAACCGCCTGATCTCGGTGCATTCCCACATCAAGTGGAAGAAGGTGGCCTCTATAATGCTGCATCTGGAGCACATTGCCGATGGTAGTTTTCTGAGTTTGAATAATAAGGATGGCGTAAAGTATACTCTGTATAATAGTTTGGTTTGTATGACCCTGTCCCTGGAAGAGATGACAGAGGGGACCTGGAGGGGAAGTATGTCCTGCCAGATATCCTCTGTCAGCTCAGGGATATCAGCTTTCCACTTAGTGAGCGTGTTGCTGAGTCTATGCGTTGTGGTGTGCAGTAGATTCTTATAGTATGTGGAGATCAGTTTGTCGTGGGAAGGATCTATTAGTAATTGCTCTAGCGGAGATAACCGGACAGTTATATTTCGCAACCCAAACTGAGTGGTTGCTGTGTGGCGTATTTGCAAGTAATGAAAATAGGCTGTGCGTGGCAGCTGGTAGTCCTGGCGAAATTCCTCAAATGACCTAAACGTATTATTTGAGAATAGATGCATTATGGTTTTTACCCCTTTTTTCGACCAGTATTCCCCATCTGTCCTACGGGCGAATTCCTGTAAATTTGGATTCCCCCATAGTGGAGTATTTGGAGAGTAGGTACGGTGCTCAGTATCCGGCAGCATTTTAGTTAGCTTGAGAATCCGTAGAGTCATTTCAAGGATTTTAGTGCTTTCCCTCCCTCTAAGAGATAGGCGGTGGACCAGATACTGCAGGGATTCGTACGAAGTGAGTATGGCTGCTTCTAGGGAGGTAGCCGCATTGTTGGCTTCAGGGAAGAACCACCAATGGGCATGAACCAGTTGTGCGGCAATGTAGTATGTCTGAAGACATATTAGTGCCAATCCTCCCTCCAACACCGGCAGTTGAAGAGTATTTTTTGCAATTCTCACTGCTCCCCCCTTCTAAATGAAGGCGATAAGAATAGAGTCAATCTCTTTAAATTTAGTTTTGGTGATATATACTGGTGAATTGCATAGTAGGTATAGGAAACGTGGGAGGAATATCATTTTAAAGATATTTATCCTACCTAGTATCGTTAAGGGAAGATTGGTCCATGTCTTCAGTGTGGTCTTCATTCTATTAATAAGTGGGTCTAGATTATATTTGCTATAGGAGGACAGAGGATGTTGGATCATGACCCCCAGGTATCTGAAGGAATCAACTATTTGTAGCGGGCAAGAGGAAGGAGGTGTAAACACCGCCTCCTGATCTATTTTAAACATAAGGGATTTGTCCCAATTGACTTGAAACCCTGAGAAGAGGCCGAACTGTCGAATAATTTCCAGCAGGGTTGGGAGAGATGATTGGGGGTCTGCCAAGTATATTAACATGTCGTCTGCGTATAGAGATACTTTCTCTTCTAGGACCCCAATCATCAGTCCCTTTATTTCCCCACTGGATCTTATCAGTGCCGCCAGAGGTTCTATCGCAATTGCAAATAGCAACGGCGACAGGGGGCAGCCCTGCCTAGTACCCCTTTTAATCAGGAATGGATCGGTTACTGACGTATTTATCCGCAGCCTGGCAGTAGGCTGCGAATATAAAAGTTGAACCCACTTGATAAAGGTATTTCCGAACCCAAATTTCGCCAGGACTTCCAGGAGATAAGGCCATTAGACCGAATCGAATGCCTTATGCGCGTCTAAGGCCAGCACCGCTCTATTCCCCACGACATCATGGGTGGCCTGCAGGTTTGTGAACAGTCTCCGTAAATTTATGGATGTTGATCGTCCTGGAATGAATCCAGTCTGATCCGCCCCAATAATAGTGGTGATAACTGAGTTTAATCTCCGGGCGAGCACTTTGGCTAGAATTATGACATCTGAGTTAATTAATGATATTGGTCTATATGATTCGCATATTAGGTGGTCTTTATGAGGCTTGGGAATGAGGACAATCAATGCTTCTGACATAGAGGGTGGTAACTGTCCCGTTTTCATAGCAAAATTATAAACTCTCAGTAAATGGGGTATCAAAAGTTCCTTAAACTGTATATACCATTCTATGGGGAAGCCATCCAGTCCCGGTGTTTTGTTTCTGGCAAAGGACTGTATGGCTTCTCCAATCTCTTCCTCCGTTAGAGGATCATCAAGAAGTGCGGCCTGTTCCTCTTGGAGCCTTGGTAGCGTGATGCCGGCCAAGTAGTCATCTAGTTCTACAATAGTATAGTGAGCTTTGGTAGCATATAATAAGGAGTAAAATTTCACAAAGGCATCGACTATTTCCCCACTCTGTTCCACCACTGTACCTATTGTATTCTTAATTCTTGGAATACTGCACGGTTGATAATCAGGCCTAGATAAATACGCTAATAATTGGCTATTTTTGTCTCCAAACTCAAAGATTCGCTGGTTTTGATACAGCAATTTCTTCTGAGTGCGCTCTAAAAGGACTAGATCCAGGTCTCTGGATCTATGTTTCCAGATATTGTGTGTTGCTGGGGAAGGATTGGCCGAGTAAGCAGCCTCGGCCACCCTAAGATCCTTCTCCGCGTCCTTTAATTTGGACTGGGATGCCTTACGAGCCTGCCCAATCGCCGCAGCAAAAATGCCACGCGTGGTGGCCTTAAAGGCATCCCAGGTCAATGGGACAGAGACATTCTGACGGTTACGTAGCCAATATGCTTTCATTTCTACTCTGCCCTGGTCCACCACCATCTGATCTGCTAACCACAGTGGGCTCAGTCGCCACATGCGGTATGAGGTGGGGGGACCCAGGGCAAGGTCCACCATTAAAGGGGAATGATCAGACACGGCCCTTGGGAGATATCTGGCCTCAGTCACTCTATTCAATAACTCGGGTGAAGCCAAACATAGGTCTATTCGGGAGAGAAAAGACCATTTCAGACTGACATGAGTACTCCCTCCCGTCTGCGTGCTTCCACCTCCAGGTCTCCACAAGATCAAATTGGGCCAGAAAAGAGCACAGGGGAGTGGGGGGGCAATGTAGAGCACTTGAACCTGTCTATGGAATTGTCGAGTACCGTGTTGAAGTCCCCTGCTATCAACAGAGGGCCTTCTGCTATTGCTAGGATGGAGCTCATTACCCGTTCAAAGAACAATTTAGTGAAAGGTGGTGGGACATAGAGGCTTGTGACCGTATAGGGCTTACCCCATAATTCAATTACCACAATAACAAAACATCCATTAGGGTCAGTTTTAATATGTTTTATGGTGATAGGGGCCGATTTTGCTATAAGAATAGACGTGCCTCTTGCATATGTGGAGTAAGTAGAATGTATTGCATAGGCAATTTTAGCTCTCTTTAAAGCCATTACTCTTGATCCCTGTAGGTGGGTTTCCTGGAGGAGGATCACGTGTGGACCATGTCTTGCCAAATAATCAAACATCAGTGACCTTTTGACTTTGGAGTTAAGCCCCCTAACATTCCATGAAACTATACGGAGCTTAGACATGCGTATAAACAATTTATAATTACTCGTGTCCATTTCCCACTGCCCGCCATAGCCCAGCCCCGGACCAGCGAGCCCTGGGAAATAGACCCAGACACAAGTATCTTTGATATGTTACTCATCAATCTATGAATCTCACTCCTAGATTGCAAAAACTGTAGAACCAAAGAATCATTTTTAAAGTATACATATACCATTGAATACCAGCGTCTTTTGTAGATAACCATGACGTTGTAACAAAACCCCTCAAGGTGTACCCCAACAAATTTTCCCCCCTCCCTAACCCTCCCGGCTCTCATCCCCAAACATATGAGAGCTTTGTTCCCATAACCAAACCAATTTGGCAGGAGGGCCATGGCTCAGACCCCTAGCCAACTAATTTCAGGAGACGTGGAAAGGTCCACAGCTCTGGGCCTCCATCCGCATTTGTCCGCACAAAATAAAGAATGTGTGGTGTCTCCTGGCCTGTAAAATTATGGTGATAGAAAAAAAAAAATAATAATAATAAGAAGAATAATAGAAAAAGGAAAAATAAAAGTCAAGGAGGGTGATAGGATGCTGAGTGGCATCCGAGGGTGACGCAGGAGGTGTCTTCTTTTTCAGTGAGATATAGGAGTTATAGTCCCGTCTTGACCGTGTATAGTTGGGGATGTATTTTCTGCTATTGAGGATGCAGTAAAGAAAGTCCCTTAACAGCTGCAATGGGATATAGTAAAGGCCGCCAGATGGGCTTCATGTAGATTGCGGCTCTATCGGGGGGGAGACCTCCTATCCTGGTTCCTGCGATTCGGATGTGCTAAAGTGTCCACCCATTGTGATGCCTCTCTGGGATCCGTAAAGAAATAGGCCTTGCCCTGGTAGATGATGCGCAAACGTGCAGGGTATAACATGCCATATGGAAGGTGAAGCTCACGTAACCTGCGTTTAATTGCCAGAAAAGTGGCTCTCTGCTTCTGTGTAGCTACGGAAAAATCTGGGAAAATGGTGATGTTGTTGCCGTTAAAGGAAACTTTGTCCCTCTCTCTAGCTACTCTGAGAATAGCCTCTCTGTCACGGAAGTGTAGCAGCTTTATGATCATGGCACGTGGTGGGGACCCAGGTGGTAGAGGGCGCATGGGGATTCTGTGTGCCCTTTCTATGGCGAACATTGGTGAAAAGGTGTTTGCCCCGAACTCATTCAGTAGCCATCTTTCCATGAATGTTTCTGGTGTTTTGCCCTCAGCACCCTCTGGGAATCCCAAAAAACGTAAATTGTTCCTTCTTAGGCGGTCTTCCATATCCGTGAGCTTATCTGCAGTATATTCATGGGCCTGCCGCAATTCTCTCACAGAGCCCTGTAAGGGACATGTCTCATCCTCCATATCACTAATACGTTGTTCAGCATTAGTCACTCTATGGCGAATATTGTGGACATCCTGTTTCAGAAAGGATAATTCTGTTTTGATGGTGTCCATTTGTGTAGTAAGAGATGCATGGCTGTGCTGGATGGCTGCCATAATCTGGGCTAGTGATGGCTCTGCAGGGCCTGCATCATCCCTGTCTGCTCTGGGTGATTGAGGATCATGTCTCTCTGCAGGGGAGAATGAGAGAGGGTCTTCTGGGCTTAAGGTAGGGGGGGATCTTTGTGACTCACCCTTCCCCTTGAGCTGCTTCCAGGGAGTGGATGTGGAGGCCGCCTGCTGCTGTGTGTCTCCCTCATGCTGATCGGCGCCATTTTGGTGCGGCCTGTATGGCGGTACTGACGGCCCGATTCCCGGGGCTTCCTCCATCGGTGGGCCGTATTTGACCATCCCCCGATGGTCTCAGTGCTCTCCGGGTACTGTGGGGGTATATGGGACCCTCGGATGTCGGCCTGGATCGCAGGATTTTGGCAGGATCTGTGCGGTATGGACGGAGCTCAGGCTGAGCACGTCCTCACATCCCAGGTGCTGGCCACGCCCCCAGTGGCCCTTCCTTACTCTTAGTAGCAGTTGGCCACATTGAATTAAAGTCCCCTCTCAGTCCTCCACTTCTGTGGTATACACAGGTATAATGTACTCTGGCCATACACCACATAGTAACAGTTACAACTCCCTGTATTCACCTCCACTATGGCTTGTCCTTACTGAGACATCCTATGCACCCATCACAGGTACACCAAAAAAAGAAGCAGACACTTGTAGCAGCCTTTTGGCATTCTAGTCATAGGCCAATGATCCCCTGTCTGATGACTCTGGCATCTACTGCAACTGGATCAGTAGGGACAGTCCAACAGAATATAGGAGACAGTTGGCAATGCTGCTGTTCTCTGGAGCCTCCAATGGGTTTAAAGTACCTCCAACCCTGGATACTGTGACTGTGCAAATAAGTTAATATGAGATGACTCTGTTTCTACAGATGGTGGGAATAAAAAGGTGAGCTTGATACCAGCAGCATTTGGCAATGTACATGATGTGCGCACTGTTTAAAGTGTTCAAGCTGACAACTGCCCCATTCTCTGTCCTTCCACTGTTTTACCAAAAAAGGAGAAGAGTGGCTGAGACTCTCTTACCAGCAGTGAACAATGTTAGTTGCAGTCATGCTCTGAGCCCCAGGCTCCCACTTAGGTTCTCTATTCAATAATCTTCCCCAGTAGATAGGTGTTCCTGCCCTTGTTGCTTATATTGTTTTTAGATTCTCCAACAAACTTACAGCATCAGCAAAGAGTATGTACTACTCTAGCTGTTTGAAAATTAATTTTTTGTTTGATATTTAACATTTTAGTAAAACAGTTATATGTCATATGCCCTATAGGTACCATCCAATGATATACAGTATCTCACAAAAGTGAGTACACCCCTCACATTTTTGTAAATATTTAATTATATCTTTTCATGTAAACAAAAAATAAAATACCGCGCTATATCTAAAAAACAGTAAAAAGGACAGCTGCTGCTAGAAGTGAGATACACCAATAGTACAGAAAAAAAGAAAACAGTAGCAGCGCTAAGATTAAATGGAAATAACAATCCCAAATATTGATATTATATGAATAACATCAACATTAGACACTAATAAATAAATCACTCCATAAAAATTAAGTGAAAAACCTTAATTGTGAGAATATATACTGATATAAAATAAATATCTGCCAAATATTGAATAGAATGTTCAAAAATTATTATAAGTCAATAAATGATCAAAAAATGTTGATAAAGTGATGAAGTTCATAAATATATTGAAATGATTCCGTGACAGACCACCACCGTATCCAAAAAGTGAAAACCATAAGAAATGCAAGCTTACCAAACAGCAAGCAAGATAAGCTTGTGACCTCAAACCCGGTCCGGGCCTCTATCCCAAAAACAGGCAAGTGGCTCTGAATCCCATGCTGGTATTAGAGACAGAGCAGATGTCCCAGGGGAGTTCAACGTTCACCAGATGACGTGCATAATCACCAAACTCTCCTGAGCCAAAGACCTCCGACAGGTCTGTCTCACATCCAATGATACAAAGGCAGTGTTCCAAGCTATGCTGCTCTCTTTAACCACTTGCTTACCGGGCACTTAAACCCCCCTCCTATCCAGACCAATTTTCAGCTTTCAGCGCTGACGCACTTTGAATGACAATTGCGCGGTCATACAACACTGTACCCAAATGAAATTTTTATCATTTTTTCCCCACAAATAGAGCTTTCTTTTGGTGGTATTTGATCACCTCTGCGATTTTTATTTTTTGTTAAAAAAATTTAAAAAGACCGAATTTTTAAAAAAATTTTTTTTTTTTTTTAATATTTTGTTATAAAATTTTTTAAAAGGGTAATTTTTCTCCTTCATTGATGTACGCTGATGAGGCGGCACCAATGGGCACTGATAGGTGGCAGTGATGGGCACTGATGGGTGGCAGTGATGGGCACTGATTGGTGCCAATAATGGGCACTGATCTTGTACACTGCTAGGTGGCACTGATTGGCACCACTGGTGGGCATTGTTAGGTGGCACCTGTAGGCATTGATAGGTGGCACTTATGGGCATTGATACGTGGCACTGGTGGGCACTGTGGGCACTGTGATGTGGCAATGTAAGGTGGCACTGGCAGGGGGTACTGTGGGCACAATTGAGGCATTATTGCCTCCTCCTCTTCGGGACCGATGTCCCTTGCTGCTGAGCCGGTGATCGGCTTTTTTTTCTCCTCGCACTGTCAGCGCGAGGAGAAAAAAAAACGATTACCGAGCTTTTGTTTTGATCATGTGATCAGCTGTCATTGGCTGACAGCTGATCACATGGTAAGGGGCCGGGACCGGCCCCTTACACGGATCGGTGATCACCCGAGTCTCAGTGACTCGGTGATCACAGCGCGCTCCACGCGCGCCCTGCAGGGCGCGCGCAGGGCACGTGCACAGCGGAGGCCGTCATATGACGGCCTCCCGGGAATGCAGGTCCGCGCTGTAGCCGTCATTCGGCTATAGCGCGGATAGCAAGTGGTTAAGCGGGGACACTCCAAAGCAAAAATAGGTGTGATAAGAAAGCTCATCAATTAGTCCACAGCATCCAGCGAGATGCCTCCTGAGTGTTTTGACAGCTGCAGATGAAAGTCCAGTCAACCAGTGGTGGGAAGCACTATGTCTCTGATCCAGAAAGGAGTGCTGTGCTGTCAGGGTGCTGTGCTGTCCCTGACAGCACAGCACTCATTCCTGGATCAGAGAGTGTACTCACTTTTGTTGCCAGCGGTTTAGACATTAATGGCTGTGAGTTGAGTTATTTTGAGGGGACAGCAAATTTACACTGTTATACAAGCTGTACACTCACTACTTTACATTGTAGCAAAGCGTAATTTCTTTAGTGTTGTCACAAAAAAAAGATCCAATAAAATATTTACAAAAATTTGAGGGGTGTACTCACTTTTGTGAGATACTGTATGGAGTATTTTCTAAAAGGGTTACTGCCTTTAGGGTTGGTACCCTGCTGCAATGTATGTATAGGCCTTGCAATGTTGTTGTAACATACAGGGGGACGTTTACTAAAACTGGTGCACACAGAATCTGGTGCAGCTGTGCATAGTAACCAATCAGCTTCTTACTTCAGCTTGTAAGTGGGGCTCAGTGTGTAACTGAGCAATAACAGTGTGTAACTCAGCAATAACACACACAGTCCCAGTGCGATGAAAGAACTTGTATTGAAATAATACAAAGACCATTCACAAATAACCCGGTGGGAAGACAGGTCAGCCAGGAACACTTGCAGGTCCAGCAGTTTGTAGAGAGTAGGATTTAGCCGAACTAATAGCGCCTGTTGAGAGGGGCAGAATGCGGCCTGGCTGTCTTGTGCTCAAGTAGGAAGATGTCCATAGAAGTTACGAGCCCTATTCTTTCCCTCCTCATCAGGAACCTTTCCCTGCCACTAGTTCGCTCCCTACCAGGTGCTCAGCATGGTGCAACGGCAATTACACACACAGCCCAGAGCGATGAAAGAACTTGTATTGAAATAATGCAAAGACCATTCACAAATAACCCGGTGGGAAGACAGTCCAGCCAGGGACACTCACAGGTCCAGCAGCGTGTAGAGTTGGGGTTAGCATACTAGGGCAGAATGATGTGAAAAATACAGGTAGGGACTGAACTAGTGGCAGGAAAGGACCTGATGAAGAGGGAAAGCATAGAGCTCGTAACTTCTCTGAACATCTTCCTGCTTGGCCATCTTGTACCCAAGCAGGAAGATGTCCAGAGAAGTTAGGAGCCCTACGCTTTCCCTCCTCATCAGGAACCTTTCCCTGGCACTAGTTTGGTCCCTACCAGGTAGAGTACCTATCCCTACTCTACCAACTCGCAAAATGCACACCAAACCTGGGAGCCAGAGCCTTATATAGGCTCTGCCTGACCCAAGATGACTGCTAGAGTCACATGAGGCGGTAGCATCCAATGGGGATCGCTTCCCCAGTGACCCAGGAAACAACAGAAGAATTTTTTTCTCTTGACTTCCTCACCAACTGCAGTGCTGTTGTGGAAGAGCACCACCTACAGTGGAGGAAGTAGACTGCACCTGCCTACAAGCTTGTTCTAATGAGCTTTGACAATAAAACCTCAAAGTTAATCGGTTACAATGCACAGCTGCACCAGATTTTGTGAACACCAGTGTTAGTAAATTTCCCTCCCAATATCAAATACGTTTTCAGAAGAGTCTCTTCTGTATTGTAGAATCCCACAGTAATTCTGCACGATGCCCTTCCTTTATTCCATGTGTCTGAACACCGAAGGACCATAGGCAGGGCTATATTTTTTACATCATGCTGCCCTAGTATGCTTTTTTACAAGCTTCACCCACTGTCATGTGCTTTTTTTTAGTAAAATTCACTGATAGAATGTGCCATGAAAGGCAATATGACATCTATTTTATATTCAAAACTACTTTTCAACAAAGGAAAGAAAAGACGGTCATGAAACTAGAACATAAGGAATGTCCAGTAAGTTCTAGATCAAGCAGACTTTTGCATGCTCATGCTCCAAGATGTCTAGCTATTGACCTTCTGCTTGTGTCCTGGCTTTGCTCCTCTCTTTTTATCAAGTGTCACTGTGTCCCAGCCCCTGGTCCTTGTCTGGTGACCACAGTTATCTGTATCCTTCAACCAACAGTTGGCATTGCCCGTTTCATCTGTCCTTGTGCCACTCTGAGTCCTCACATCTCCTGTCACCACTACAAGGGCTGTTGGACAAGAGGTGCAGGAGAGACCTCCTCTCCAGATCCATCTCTACCAGGTACATGACAGGAACAAAAAAAATGAAGAATGACGTTATCACAATTTATACATTTTCAACATTGCTGCTGACCACCTAACTGGCTTACCTCAACCCCTGGCCATGAGCAAAGGCCTGTGCCTATAGACAGGAGAGTCAGATTTTTTTGTTGTGTAGTTATCAGCCACATGTTTTTGGAATAGCTATACCAGCCTTTCTCAATCTGTTTACATCAGAGGAATCTTTACATTAATTTTCAGGTCTCATTGAAGCCATGCTAGTGGTTAGTTGGAAGAATGCCCGTTATAATGGTGGTCAGTTAGGAGAATGCCCCTATTACAGTGGTGGACAGACTGCCAACCTTACAAACAGCTGAAAGGAAAATTGGTGTCATGCAGCTGCCTCTGCCAAGTGGCGTTGGGGCCAGAGCCATGTAGGCACGATCAGGTGAAAGATCATTTAGCCACAGCACATTGAATCCCTAGCAACCTCTAGAGAAACCCTGGTTGAGAATGGCTGAGCTATACCATGATCTGGATGGATGAAAACCGTCAAGACATGCTTATTATAGTTGTTGTTCCTTCTGATTAAGAGGACTTTGAAAACCTTTTCCGTGAAAGACAAGCCACTTACTGCTAACAGTAATTTCACACTGATGGTATCATTTCCAATAAAGCTTATTCCTTTTTCTGGAATATTTACATGTACTTTACGTAGAACTGACATCGTTGGAAAGCATGCATTTTACAAATTGAGCACTAGATGGAAACAAAGTCCCAGGCATACAAATACAAAGCCAAAGATGTGATTTATTGTGCAGAATCTATTTTTCTAAAGTGTTTCAAGTATTGTTTGTGTGATAATCAAAAATAATTCTAGTTATAAAAGAAAATATCCCACACGTGAGGGACAAAGTATAACAGTTCTATGCCCCTGGTGGTTATATTGAAGGATTTATATTGATGTATGTGGCTTTGTGATATCTTTGACTATGTGCAAAATTCATAAAGAGTGTTTTATATACTGATTAGAAATCTGTCTCACGGTAATACAACAAATTGCACAGTTTGTGACAGATTCATGTAAGTTTTATACAAGTCTGTCGTAAATCTGACAGAACTGTCACACAATTTACTCCAACATGGAAGAGGTCCTATTTACTTCCACTTTTTTATCATCAATTTGGTAGGATTTCTTTAGGAACTTGTCACAGCATTAGTGACAGATAGTAAAAATGTCACGGATAAGAACTATTTGAATTTGTCACAATCTAACCATCTTACTTACTGCAATTAATTTGTTGCAAGACAATTTTAAGGTGTATTTACACGCTTCCCAGGGCTTCCGACTATGCCATGCAGTCCTCATCACAAGTTTCAGCATGTAGGCAGTGAAGTACAAGCTGCTACATATGGCAGTGGCTAGGCCAGAAAACCCTAGCCATACACCTGTATGATTTAAAAATATACATATGCATACCTCTCAACTGTCCCCGATTTGGAACTAAGTCCCTCTTTCCCTCTTTCCTCCTCATTTGTCCCTCATTTTGGTCTGATCTATATAGCTGTATATCAAATGCACTTTTTATCTTTCAAAAAGTGTTTCCCAGTGCTAAACCTTTCATCCCATTTCTAATTTGCTACATTTGTAAATTTCAAAAGCCAATATAAAAGATTAGTAGTGGTAAAAAAAAAAGCACTTGAGGCTTTACCTAATCATTTTGTTTTGGTATAATTCTCTTTTAACCTCCCTGGCGGTATGATTATTTCGGATTTTAGGTGCTGAAAGCGGTACAATTATTTTGCATGGAAATTTGACGTTTTATATTGTAGGTATGTAATTCTTAACAATAACACACTTAAATCTGTCCAAACAAGAGTCTAGTAGATATCCCGGGTATGATAAAGTTTGAAACACAAAAACATAAATTATAATATAATAAATAAAAATAATTAAAAAAATAAAAATAAAATAATAATAAAATAAATTTCCCCACGATTCACTATCGCTCAATTCTGCAAGTGTACTAATTTACTATCGCAGTTTTCTAGCTGGTCTAAAACCATTTTTGACGTAAAGGGACACTTTTTGGTTGCTATGGACAATCTCCAGTTTCCAGCCAGAAAGAACAGTATATATAATATAGAACTGCATGCAGGGCATAGGACAAAGCACTGGGGACAAAAGGGATGTGAAATAATTTCATACAGTACTGTAATCTGTAAGATTACAGTACTGTATGTGTTATGATTTTTACAGTTTTTTGAATTTGCCGCCAGGCTCCGCCCCCGTGCGTCGCGACGCTCGCAGGGAACGGAGCCTGGCACAGAGAGGCTTCGGGCAGAGGACACAGCCTGCAGACACAGCGGGGGACATCGCAGGATCCCGGGGACAAGGTAAGTAACGCCGCACAAGGATCCTGCAATGCGATCCCGGGTGTGGCTCGGGGTTACCGCTAATGGGACTGAATTTTAACCCCGAGCCACACTCGGGAAAACCGCCAGGGGGGCTACGAGGGTGTGGCAGGGGGTGTGTCCTATGCATACATACAGTGCTTCCTGAAAGAATTCACAGCGCTTCACTTTTTCCACATTTTGTTATGTTACAGTCTTATTACAAAATGGATTCAATTCATTATTTTCCTCAAAATTCTACAAACAATACCCAATAATAACAACGTGAAATAAGTTTCTTTGAAATCTTTGCAAATTTATTAAAAATAAAAAATGAAAAAAAAAACCCATGTACATAAGTAGTCACAACCTTTGCTCAATACTTTGTTGAAGCACCTTTGGCACCAATTACAGCCTCAAGTCTTTTTGACAAGCTTGCACACCCATTTTTGGGCAGTTTCTCCCATTCTTCTTTGCAGGACCACTCAAGCTCCATCATGTTGGATAGGGAGCATCGGTGCACAGCCATTTTCAGATCTCTTCAGAGATGTATAATCGGGTTCAAGTCTGGGCTCTGGCTGGGCCACTCAAGGACATTCACAGAGTTGTCCCGTAGCCACTCTTTGTTATTTAGGCTGTGTGCTTAGGGTCATTGTCCTGTTGGAAGATAAACCTTCCCCCCAGTCTGAGGTCCAGAGCGCTCTGGAGCAGGTTTTCATTAAGGATGTCTCTCTACATTGCTGCAATAATCTTTCCCTCGATCCTTACTAGTCTCCCAGTTCTTGCCGCTGAAAAACATCCCCACAGCACGATGCTGCCACCACCATGCTTCACTCTAGGACTGGTATTGGCCAGGTGATGAGCGGTGCCTGGTTTCCTGCAGTCGTGACACTTGCAATTCAGACCAAAGAGTTCAATCTTTGTTTAATCAGACCAGAGAATTTTGTTTCTCATAGTCTCAGAGTCCGACAGGTGCCTTTTGGTAAACTCCAGGTGGGCTGCCATGTCTGGCCACTCTACCATACAGGCCTGATTGGTGGAGTACTGCAGAGATGGTTCTTCTGGAAAGGTCTCCGCTCTCCACAGAGAAATGCTGGAGCTCTGTCAGAGTGACCATCGGGTTCTTGGTCACCCCCCTGACTAAGGCCCTTCTTTCCCGATTACTCAGTCAGGCCGGGCGGCCCACTCTAGGAAGAGTCCCGGTGGTTCCAAACTTCTTCCATTTGCAGATGATGGAGGTCACTGTGCTCATTGAGACATTCAATGCTGCAGACATTTTTCTGTACCCTTCCCCAGATCTGTGCCTCCATACAATCCTGTCTCAGAGGTCTACAGACAATTCCTTGGACTTAATGGCTTGGTTTGCTTTGAAAAAGCCGCACAACTGGCTGCTAACAGTTAGGATGCTGGTGCCAGGAACCAGAAGGCAAGTGAAGAACTAGCCCGGGTGAGGACAGCGCTGGATCCCCGGACAAGTATATGTCTTTTTATTAAAAGTCAGCAGCTACAGGATTTTATTTTTTGCAGACTGAACCTCCTCTATAAGCAGCATTCACACAAAACTTGTCAGACCTCTTTGCTGAATTTCTAAGTATAGTTTTCCTTAAAATAGCCCCCTTTACATAAAAGAACCTAGAAAATCCTTCAGCAATTAGTCCTGCTAGCCAGTAAAGTGGACATAATAAAAAGAGCGGTATCAGATGCATAGATTTATAAAAAAAATATTGAAGCCGCGTGTCACCCTAAGGCAGCGTTGTAAAATGAGATTCTACTTTATTTATGCCTCCTGATAGGGCCAAAGTGAATTTCACATCATTCACTAAGCTCTGGAGATAATTTTCTTGCAAATTGCAACTTTCCCTGCAAGTGATCAGCCGATTTGCTTTATAATGAAAAGAAAGACATAATAAAAACAGAGGTCTCAGATGCATACATTTATGTTGAAGCCGCATTTCGCCCTAAGGCACCTTTGTTAAACATGATTCCACTTTATTTATGACTCCTGAAAAAAAAAACTGTAAATTTGTATGCAATCTAAAGTTGTTGAACTATTTGTATACAGTACCTCAAAATAAGGAGCTGGCAGATGCTAAAAAATCTAATCGCTTATCTCCTAAAACCTAAGTCGTTCTAATATGCAAATAAGTTATTTAAGATCTTTATTTTGTGTAAGACAATTTTAAGGTGTACTTAGATATATTCCATTGCCCCCCCCCACTATGCTATGGCATTGGGGAGGAACAGGGAGAAGTGTAAATGCTGATTCCTAAAGCCCTCACTCTGCTCCATCTACGCCCCCCCTCCAGTGGCACCACCTGTTCTCTGGGGTCTCTGTGCATTAGCACAGGATATAACCATCTATTTTTTATTCTTTTTTAATCAAAAAATGTTTTACTGAAGGAAAAAATACACATTTCCAGAGCATCCAATAAACAGCATTTGTAAAATGGGGCAGAGTGTAATGCCTCCAACATTGTGTAGCGCTACCACCTTACGAGCCGCTGGATGGGAAGGTATGGGATGCCCAAACTGTAACTTGAATGCAACTTGCACTTGAAACTGTCTCTGGCTACCTAAAATCATAAGCATGTCCTCTCGTAGGATAAACGGATCAGCTCAACATGTAAATCCGATCATTCTGAACGCGGTGACGTAAAACACGTACCTCTGGACTATAAACGGGGCAGTAGCCAATAGCTTTCATCTCTTTATTTATTCTGAGCATGCGTGGCACTTTGTGCGTCGGATTTGTGTACACACGATCGGAAATTCCGACAACGGATTTTGTTGTCGGAAAATTTTATAGCCTGCTCTCAAACTTTGTGTGTTGGAAAATCCGATGGAAAAAGTCCGATGGAGCCCACACACGGTCGGAATTTCCGACAACACGCTCCGATCGCACATTTTTCGTCGGAAAATCCGACCGTGTGTACGGGGCATAACAAGTTTTCTTCTAAGTTTGCCCTGTATTTAGCTCCATCCATCTTCCCATCAACTCAGACCAGTTTCCTTGTCCCTGCTGATGAAAAACATCCCCACAACATGATGCTGCCACCACCATGTTTCACGGTGGGGAGCGTTTTGCTTTTAGGCCAAAAAGTTAAATTTTGGTCTCACCTGACCAGAGCACCTTCTTCCACATAAAAGAAAGATCTCGCCGCTCTGAAAGAGGTCTGTGAGGAACAAACATCTCCTCCATGCTGGAAGAGGCAGGTGTCGGCAATGCTGATAATGAAGTAGTAAGAGAAAATCCTGGACAGCCGCACTCAAATGCAATCTTCGACCTTTATTTAATAATGTTCATAAAAATACATATCACAGCAGCAAGATGCAGGGACGTTGACGCGTTTTGCACTGTACTCATATTTGCTGTGTCCCCACATGGCTTCTCGCAAACTGCAAACAGACCTTCTTATAGCTTTTTTCAACAATGGCTTTCTTCTTGCCATGCCTCCATAAAGGCCAGATCTGTGGATGGCACGACTAATAGTTGTCCTGTGGACAGATTCTCCCACCTGAGCTGTGGATCTCTGCAGCTCCTCCAGAGTCACCATGGGCCTCTTGGCTGCTTCTCTGATTAATGCTCTCCTTGCCCAGCCTGTCAGTTTAGGTGAACAGCCATGTCTTGGTAGGTTTGCAGTTGTGCCATTCTCTTTCCATTTTCGGATGATGGATTGAACACAGTGCTCTGTGAGATGTTCAAAGCTTTGGGTATTTTATTATAACTAACCCTGCTTTAAACTTCTCCACAACTTTATCCCTGACCTGTCTGGTGTGGTGTCACAGAACAGCTGTATTTATACAGCTGGACTCTATTTACTAATTAGGTGACTTTTGAAGGCAATTGGTTCCATTAGATTTTATTTAGGGGTATCAGAGTAAAGGGGGCTGAATACAAATGAATGCCAAACTTTTCACATACAGTTGTGTGAAAAGTATTTGTCCCCTTTCTGATTTTTTATTTTTTTGTATATATATTAGAGCTGCACAATTTAAAAAAATGTGATCTCGATTCAACCCCCCTGACGATCCCTATTGCAGAGTTTGCTGATTCTTCCATATAACAAGTGGAGAGACTTATCTGCTCACTCAGCTGTCAAAACAAAACATCCGCAGTCTGCCAAGTTTTTAACATGAAACATTGTAACTAACTCTTTCTTCTTAGATCAAAGGGATAACCTTCTGTGTGAAAAAAAAAATCCAGGCAGTCTGCCAAGTTTTTAAACAACGTGTAAATGCAGGAAGTTTAACCACTTAAAGTCTAAATCTTTTTCTGACACTTGTTTCTTAAGTTAAAATCATTATTTTTTGCTAGAAAATTACTTGGAACCCCCAAACATTATATATATTTTAGCAGAGACCCTAGGGAATAAAATGTCAATTGCTGCAATATTTTATGTCACACTGTATTTGCCCAGTGGTCTTTCAAACGCAATTCTTTGGGAAAAAATACACTTCAATGAATAAAAAAAAAAAAAACGAAACAGTAAAGTTGGCCCAAGTTTTTTGTTTTATTGTGAAAGATGATGTTACGCCGCGAGAATCGTGAGAGAATCGTGATCTATCTTCTAAGCAAAAAAATAAATCGTGATTCTCATTTTAGCCAGAATCGTGCAGCTCTAATATATATGTCACACTTAAATGACTCAGATCATCAAACAAATTGTATTATTACACAAAGCTAATACGAGTAAATACATAATGCAGTTTTTAAATGATGGTTTAATTTATTAAGGCAAAAAAGCTGTCCAAACCTGCCTGGCTTTATGTGAAAAAGTAATTGCCCCTAAACCTAATAACTGGTTGTGCCACCCTTGGTGGCAACAACTGCAATCAAGCATTTGCGATAACTGGCAATGAGTCTTTCACATTGCTGTGGATTCATTTTTAATTCAGCCACATTGGAGGGTTTTTCAGCATGAACGGCCTGTGTAAGGTCATTATACAGCATCTCAATTTGATTTAAGTCCGGGCTTTGACTAGGCCACTCCAAAACCTACATTTTGCTTTGTTTGAACCATTTGGAGATGGACTTGCTGTTATTTTTGGGATCATTGTCCTGCTGCATAACCCAAGTACACTTGAGCTTGAGGTCACAAACTGATGGCCAGACATTCTCCTTTAGGATTTTCTGGCAGAGCTCAGAATTCATGGTTCCATCAATTATGGTAAGACGTCCAGGTCCTGAAGCTGCAAAGCAGCCCCAGACCATCACGCTACCACCACTATGTCTGACTGTTGGTATGATGTTCTTGTTATGAAATGCTGTATTAGTTTTATGCCAGATGTAACTGGACGCACACCTTCCAAAAAGTTAAATTTTTGTCTCATCAGTCCACAAAATATTTGCCTAAAAGTCTTGGGGATAATCAAGATGTTTTTTGGTAAATGTGAGTTGAGCCTTTGTGTTCTTTTTGGTCAGCAGTGGTTTTGGCCTTGGAACTCTCCCATGGGTGCCATTATTGCCCAGTCTCTTTCTTATTGTTGAATCATGAACACTGGTCTTACCTGAGGCAAGTGAGGCCTGCAGTTCTTTAGATGTTGTTCTGGGTTCTTTTTTGACCTCCTGCATGAGTTATTGGAATGGCTTTGAAACCCTTCCTAGACCGATACATGTACATTATTTTGTTTCTAATCTGTTCTTGAATTTTTTTAGATTGTGGCATGATGTGTGGCTTTTTGTGATCTGTTAGCATGCTTCACTTTGTCAGACAGCTTCTATTTATGTGATTTCTTGATTCAACACGTCTGGCAGTATCAGACTCCTACTTACCAGACCGGTGAGTCCGCTTGGGCAGAGAGTAGGCTCCCTTACGCGTCCGACTCGTGGCCCCTGGTAAGGTAACAGGAAGCACAGGAGTGCGGAGTGTATGAGAGCCTTTGAACTAGAGTCCAGATGCTGGTGGAATAGCAGTCTATGAACAGCAGGTGCAGGCTGGAACACAGGCAATGAGACTGAGCAGGATGGTCAGGAGACAGGCTGGGTTCGGCAACAGACTGGCAGCAAGGTACAATAGGAGCAGGCAGAAGCGGAGTCAAACAGGCCAAAGTCGGGTACAGGCAGCAAGAAGGGGAATCCAAGGGCAATCCGGGTCATCAGGAGATCAGGTAAACAGGAAGACAAGACAGGAAACAGGAACTATGGCACAGGAAGCTGATGATCAGGCAGCACTGAACAGAATGCCTGACAAACTTAAATAGGCCAGCTTGCTCACAGGCACTCCCTCTGGTGGCCAATCCCATGACCAGCAAGGTGAGCTCTCTGACAGTGCCCCCTCCCTAAGGGCAGCCTCCGGATGCCCAGCAGGGCCAACTTGGAGGCATGAACATTTCTGAAAGTCTGTAAAAGTTCCGGGGCATGTAAATTGTTTTCTGGTTCCCAGGAATTGTCCTCCGGACCATACCCCTTCCATTTGATAAGATACTGTATTTGATTGCGCCTTTTCCTACAGTCCAGGATAGCCTCGATTTCAAACTCCTCCTCGTTATTGATCATAACAGGCTCAGGAGGACTGGTACTACGGTTGGGGAAAGGATCAGGAGCGACCGGTTTCAGTAAGGACACATGGAAAACCGGGTGTATTTTGAAGGAGTCCGGCAGACTGAGCTCGCACGCTACGTTGTTTATTTTTCTTCTCACCGAGAAGGGTCCCATGAATTTAGGCCCTAGTTTCCTAGAAGGGCAAGCCATTTTTAAGTTAGTTGTGGACAGCCATACTTGATTGCCAGGTTCCAGGATAAGCTCCCCGCGCCTCTTCTTGTCGAACGTCTTTTTATAAGAAGCCTGGGATTGGGCCATTGTTTCCTGCAGAAGTTTGTTGTTGGTAGAGAAGAATTCCAATGTCTCGGTCACTGCAGGGAGGGAACATTCAGGTATTGAGCTGGGTAGAAAGGAGGGATGAAATCCATAATTGGCAAAAAATGGCGTCTGGTTGATGGCTGAGTGCAGGGAGTTATTGTATGAAAACTCCGCAACTGGTAGCAGAGAAACCCAGTCATCCTGGGAAAAGGCCGAGAAACAACGGAGGTATTGCTCCAAGGTTTGGTTGGTTCTCTCCGTCTGGCCGTTTGTCTGAGGGTGATAGGCTGAAGAGAACGCTAACTCAATTTCGAGGGAACCACACAATGCCTTCCAGAACCTGGAGGTGAATTGGACACCCCGGTCCGAGACGATATTAGAGGGAACCCCATGTAATCTCACAATTTCTTTAACGAAGATCTTCGCCGTTTCCACGGCTGAGGGTGTGCCTTTCATAGGCAAGAAGTGAGCCATTTTTGACAATCTATCAATTATGACAAAGATGGTAGAGAAGCCTTCGGATGGGGGCAGTTCCACAATGAAATCCATCGCAATCATTTTCCAAGGTCTGTCAGGGATGGGCAAGGGTTTCAGTAAGCCCAGGCCTGCGTCCGAATATTCTTGCTTCAGGCACATGTGTGGCAGGAACTGACGTAATTCCTACAGTCCTCGGCCAACTGTGGCCACCAAAAGGTGCGCTGCACCAGTTCGGTTGTCTTCTGAGCCCCGAAGTGCCCAGCCAACTTGTGGTCATGGCAAAGCTCTAGTACTGGTACCCTAAGGCTCTCAGGAACCATGATCTTCTCCTTATGCCAGAGTAAACCATCTCTTAGGCTGGTCTCAGTGGGTTGGGGTATAGTTGTGGAAGCTTGCCTTATTCTGGAGATTAAATCCCCCTGAAGTAATAAAAAATTTCCTGCAGGCAGGATAGTGTCCGGAGGGACGGTTTCTTTGGAGTCATGGAACATTCGTGAGAGAGCGTCTGGTTTGATGTTTTTGGAGCCGGGTCTGTAGGTTATATGAAATTGAAAGCGAGAGAAGAAGAGCGCCCATCTGGCTTGTCGCGGTTTTAGTCTCTTGGCAGATCTCAAATATTCCAAGTTCTTGTGGTCCGTGTAGATTAGAATAGGATGTACAGCACCCTCCAAAAGATAGCGCCACTCCTCCAGAGCCGTCTTGATGGCCAGAAGCTCCCGGTCTCCTACATCGTAGTTTCTTTCAGACACCGATAATTTGCGAGAAAAAAAAGCTATTGGAAACAGAAGGGCCTTGGGGCCCTGACGTTGGGAGAGTACAGCTCCTACTGCGACCTCTGAGGCGTCAACCTCCAACACGAATGGCAAGGCAGAGTTAGGGTGTTTGAGGATGGAGGCCGACGTGAATAATCCTTTTAATTTTTCAAAGGCCAATTGAGCCCTAGGGGTCCAGCAGAATCGGGTTCCCTGTCTTGTTAATTCAGTAATGGGGGCGATGATCTTGGAAAAGTCTCTGATGAATTTCCTATAGAAATTGTAAAATCCAACGAAGCGTTGGACCCCCTTCTTGTCCGTAGGTGCGGGCCAGTCCAGGATGGCGGACACCTTTTGAGGGTCCATTTTAATACCTTCCACTGAAATGATGAGCCCCAGGAATTGGATGCATTGGAGTTCAAATTCACATTTATCGAGTTTAGCATACAGCCCGTGTTGCCTGAGCCGGGCGAGGACATTCCGGACGTGCCTGCGATGATCAGTTAGTGATGATGAGAAAATGAGAATGTCATCGAGGTAGACGATGACGTAGAGATCCAAAAATTCCCGGAAGATGTCGTTCACAAAATGTTGGAATGTGGCTGGGGCATTGCATAGACCGAAGGGCATAACGCAATACTCGAAATGCCCAAAACGAGTGCGAAAAGCGGTTTTCCACTCGTCCCCTTCTCGGATACGGATTAAATTATAGGCTCCGCGAAGATCCAGTTTTGTGAAGACAGTTGCTGTTCCTAGCCTCTGGAATAATTCAGGCACCAGGGGTAAGGGGTAGCGATTCTTGATCGTTATCCGATTTAATTCCCGGTAGTCGATACATGGCCGAAGGGAATGATCTTTTTTTTCCACAAAGAATATGCCTGCGCCGGCTGGAGATGTGGACGGGCGGATGAACTTTTTCTTTAAATTCTCATCAAGGTATTGTTTTAGTGTATCCAATTCCTGCTCAGTCAATGGAAAGATCCTACCGAAGGGTACTTCGGTTCCAGGTAGCAGCTCTATAGGGCAATCATAGGGCCTGTGTGGCGGTAGAGTCTCAGCACCTTTCTTGCTGAATACATCAGAGAAATCTCGGTAGGGTTCTGGGATGGCTTGGTGTGAGTTGGTTTTAGGGTGTAGGCCGAGGAGTTGAGGTATCTCATGGGCCATTCTTGGCAGGCAATGTTGTTGGCAATAATCAGAGAGAAACTCCACTTTCCCAGAAACCCAGTTGATATGGGGGTTATGGCCCAGCAACCACGGCATGCCCAGGATGACAGGGAACAGAGGAGAGGAAATGACATCTAAACGGAGGAATTCCTGGTGTTGAGAGTTTATAGTAGCTATTATAGGGATAGTCTCTTGAATGACAGGACCGGAACGGAGGGCGGAACCGTCTGCAAGGTGAACAGCCAGGCTCTGGGTCTTGAGTCGGAGTGGGATATCATGCTGAGCTGCAAAGGCCTGGTCCATGAAGCAGCTGCATGCTCCGGAATCAACGATGACTGGAACTTGGATAGCCTTTCCGGGAAGCTGCAAAGTGACAGAGATGGTAAGGTGAGTACTAGGTTTTGGCATGATAGTAGCACATATACGAGCAGAAGAACGACACTTACGCGTCTTGTTGGGGCAGACGCTGGCGTAGTGCCCAGGTTCCCCACAGTAGAGGCATAGGTTAAGGTTACGTCTTCGTAACTTCTCTTCAGGAGTCAAGGAAGGACGGAGCAGACCAAGCTGCATAGGCTCTGATGTGTCGAAAACTGGAGAGGTTGGAGGAGCCAAAGGCCTACTAGGAGGACTGGGAACCTGTGGAAGCATCCAAGTGGGTCGATAGGCACTGGTAGACCTTTCGGTGCGTCGTTCTCTCAGACGACGGTCAATTTGGATTGAGAGGTTAATTAATTCTTCCAGGGTCTGAGGTATCCCAACCCGTGCTAACTCGTCCTTGAGTGGATCGTACAAACCCATTCTAAACTGATGACGCAGAGCCGCGTCATTCCATGCCGTATCGGAACTCCAGCGCCTAAATTCAACAGCATAGTCCTCCGCTGCCCTGCGGCCTTGCCGAAGGGAGTGCAGGGAAGCTTCAGCAGAAGCGGTTAGTTGAGGATCCTCATAAAGTTGAAACATCGCCAAGAAGAAGGCGTCCAGACTTTCCAGGGCATCCGACTTTTGTTCCAGAAGGTGATGGGCCCAGGTTTGAGGCTCACCGGACAACAGGGAAATAACAAAGCCCACTTTGGTGGCTTCTAGGGAGAAGGTCCGAGGCTGCAGAGCAAAATAGAGACTACATGCATTCCGGAATGCACGGTATTTACTACGGTCTCCAAAAAATCTCTCCGGTATAGGGACTTTGGGCTCTGGAGGGAGCATGACTACGGAGGGTGCCCCGGTTGCAGACGAAGTCCCCTGAGGATTGGTAGGTGCAGACGGGCCTGAACACGTTCCTCTAGTCGGGTATAGCCATCCTGTAAACTTTTGACTGCTTGGGTTAATCCTGCCAAGTGTGTGCAAAGTTCGTCCATAGGGGAGGCCCCCTGCCCGGACTCGGTCATGGCTGCCTGATACTATCAGACTCCTACTTACCAGACCGGTGAGTCCGCTTGGGCAGAGAGTAGGCTCCCTTACGCGTCCGACTCGTGGCCCCCGGTAAGGTAACAGGAAGCACAGGAGTGCGGAGTGGTATGAGAGCCTGTGAACTAGAGTCCAGATGCTGGTGGAATAGCAGTCTATGAACAGCAGGTGCAGGCTGGAACACAGGCGATGAGACTGAGCAGGATGGTCAGGAGACAGGCTGGGTTCGGCAACAGACTGGCAGCAAGGTACAATAGGAGCAGGCAGAAGCGGAGTCAAACAGGCCAAGGTCGGGTACAGGCAGCAAGAAGGGGAATCCAAGGGCAATCCGGGTCGTCAGGAGATCAGGTAAAAAAAAAGACAAGACAGGAAACAGGAACTATGGCACAGGAAGCTGATGATCAGGCAGCACTGAACAGAATGTCTGACAAACTTAAATAGGCCGGCTTGCTCACAGGCACTCCCTCTGGTGGCCAATCCCATGACCAGCAAGGTGAGCTCTCTGACAGGCAGTAATCAGGCCTGGGTGTGGAAAGTGAAATTTAACTCAGCTTTACAAAAAATTGTGGTTTATCACAGTTCATTCATGATTCAGCATGGGAGGGGGCAATTACTTTTTCACATACGGCCAGGCAGGTTTGAACAGATTTTTTCCCTTAATAAATGAAATAACAATTTAAAAACTGCATCTTGAAATTACTCCAGTTATCTTTGTATAACATTAAAATCTGTTTGATGATCTGAATCATTTAAGTGTGAGAAATATGCAAAAAAAAAAATAATCAGGAAGGGGCAAAAATCTTTTTTTTTTTCACACAACTGTAAAAAAAAATGTTGAAAAACATTTATAATTTTCCTTCCACGTCACAATTATGTGACACTTGTTGGTCTATCACATAAAATCCCAATAAAATACATTTACGTTTCTGGTTGTGACTAAATGTGGAAAATTTCAAGGGGTACAAATACCTTTTCATGGTACTGTATTTGCCTTCAGTAAATGAACCCCATTGTTTTGGGTCTTCCCAGATTGTGACCTGAAACACCTTATTAAGGGTGTTGATAACCTCCATCCAGTAAACAGTTTGGGACAGGTCCATAATAGGTGGACCAAGTCACCATGATCTCTGTGACATCTATCACAAAGGAGTCACCTGTGACACCTAGCTTCAGTAATTTCAGTGGAGTATATAGTGCAAATGCACACATTTTCATTGCAGCTTTGGAGAGGTAATAGTTAATGAATCAAACTGCACTGTGTGTAACAGCTAGTGTTCTCTACAACACACACACTTTTGCAGACAGGCTTTACTTCCTGCTACATTTCTGTGAAGAGTAGTTCTCAGATAGGAAATACTGTCCTAATTCATGTTTGTTTAGAGTTCTCCTTTTAACCACTTGCCAACCAGCCGCCGTCATAATACTGCGGCAGGTCGGCACGATCCCGCAAACCATTTTAGCTGTACGTCGGCTCCTTTAAGCGGGATCGCAGGCGCGTGCACACACCCGCTGCATTGCGGGGTTGCCGATGCTCGTTACCGGCGGTCGTGATGACCTCAGGCCACGTACGATCGCGGGCACGAGAGGCAGAAAAGGGACGTGTGTGTGTGTAAACACACAAATCCCTGTTCTGTGAGGAGAGGAGATGCAGATCGTGAGTTCCTAATAGCTAGGAACCACGATCTGTCATCTCCTATAGTCAGTCCCCTCCCTTACAGTTAGAACACACAGTCAGGGAACACAGTTAACCCCTTGATCACCCTCTAGTGTTAACCCCTTCCCTGCCAGTGACATTTACACAGTAATCAGTGCATTTTTATAGCACTGATCGCTGTATAATTGTCAATCTTCCCAAAAATGTGTTCGATGTGTCCACCATGATGTCGCAGTCACGATAAAAATCGCAGATCGCCGCCATTACTAGTAAAATAATAATAATAATGCCATAAATCTATCCCCTATTTTGTAGACGCTATAATTTTTGCGCAAACCAATCAATATACGCTTATTGCGATTTTATTACCAAAAGTATGTAGAAGAATACATATCGGCCTAAACTGAGAAAAAAAAATAGCTTTTTTAAAAAAAAAATTAGGGATATTTAGTATAGCAAAAAGTACAAAATATTGTGGTTTTTTTTTTCAAAATTGTCGCTCTTCTTTTGTTTATAGCGCAAAAAATAAAAACCGCAGAGATAATAAAATACCACAAAAGAAAGCTCTATTTGTGGGGAAAAAAGGACGTCAATTTTGTTTGGATACAGCGTTGCACAACCGCGTAATTGTCAGTTAAAGCGATGCAGTGCCGTAGTGCAAAAAATGGCCTGGTCATTGAGCAGCCAAATTTTCCGGGGCTGAAGTGGTTAAAGCTGAACTCTGGACAGGAGGCGGAATACACCAATTGAATCCAATGGGCATGCTTGCCTCCAATGTGCTGCTGAATTTTCTAGAAACGCTGTATCAAAAACAATCTTACAATCTGGATTACTTTGTGGGCAGGTGACACCAGTTCTCTAATGCCCTGTACACACGGTCGGATTTTGTTCGGACATTCCGACAACAAAATCCTAGGATTTTTTCCGACGGATGTTGGCTCAAACTTGTCTTGCATACACACGGTCACACAAAGTTGTCGGAAAATCCGATCGTTCTAAACTCGGTGACGTAAAACACGTACGTCGGGACAATAAATGGGGCAGTGGCCAATAGCTTTCATCCCTTTATTTATTCTGAGCATGCGTGGCACTTTGTCCGTCGGATTTGTGTACACACGATCAGAATATCCGACAACGGATTTTGTTGTCGGAAAATTTTATATCCTGCTCTCAAACTTTGTGGGTCGGAAAATCCGATGAAAAATGTGTGATGGAGCCTACACACGGTCGGAATTTCCGACAACAAGGTCCTATCACACATTTTCCGTCGGAAAATCCGACCGTGTGTACGGGGCATAAGAGTAGCCATAGTTGTCACTTCCCCTCCCATGCATAAGCTGCCAACCCCTTAGCTCCCTCATTTATAGGCATGGCTAGCGTCTAATCTGCGCCCCGAACAAAAGTTCGCTTACCAGGGGGTTGGTTTTCATTGAAGCTGAACTATAAAAAAAATCTCTTCTTGAGTCACTTTATTTATTCTTGTTTTCAGCATTGACTGTATTTTTCATAGCAATCCACTGTTAATAGTAAACAAATTATAAAGCTAATTATCCAATAATGATCACAAAATTAGTGGTGTATTAAATGAAGTGAGATGAGGCAAAACAGATAATAGGACTGCTGAGTAATGACACCAGTGCTAATGTGACAATATCTATTAGAAGGATTAAGTGAACATTCACTTCTGTATTTTATTTATTACAGTAGTGACTTATGTTACAAGCGGTGCTTCTGAAATGATAATGACACTTTGCTTCGTTTCTACAGTTAAAAAGATCTAAATCCTGATTGGATGGTATTGGGTATTACATACAAACTACCATGTTTATTTTTTTTTGTATTACAGTGCCACCACCATAACTCGGGGAAAGGGCTGCTGTTAGAAATCACGGGGCCCCGTACAGACTACCTGACAGCCCCCCCTTTGAAAATATCAAAATATATTTTCACTAAAATGCCACGGCCACAAACAATTCTCTGTTTCTCAGCCATGGCAAAAAATTCTACCCCCATCGAACGGGACTCATTCAGCTGAACAGCACTTCTCTGCAAGGAGGTTGCACTACTGCGGGGTTAAAGCAGGTGGTGAAGAGGAAATATGCCTCCTCGCTGCCTGTCAAATGATCAAAATATTGGCTGCTCTTCAGAGATTAAAGTACATTTGAACGAGTCCTTCATTTTTTTAAATTACTTTTTAGAATTTAATTTTTTTTTCTTTACAATTTTTTAGAATTCTATTTATTTATTCTACTTTTACCTGCCCTTTTTGGGGGAGCTTTGATGAAATGTGGGTCTAAACAGACTCCTGATGTCACAGATTCATCAGTCCCTTTCTCTGCAGCCTCAGTTGCACTGGACAGTGAATGAATGGGAAGTGCTCTGAGGCTATTTATTTACAAGTAGAAGCACAGTAAACATGCTTCCGTGATGAATGGACACAGGAGCGATTAATACTGACCTCTTATGCCCTGTACACACGGTCGGACATTGATCGGACATTCCGACAACAAAATCCTAGGATTTTTCCCGACGGATGTTGGCTCAAACTTGTCTTGCATGCACAGGGTCACACAAAGTTGTCGGAAAATCCGATCATTCTGAACACGGTGACGTAAAACATGTACGTCGGGACTATAAACGGGGCAGTAGCCAATATCTTTCATCTCTTTATTTATTCTGAGCATGCGTGGCACTTTGTCCGTCCGATTTGTGTACACACGATCAGAATTTCCGACAACGGATTTTGTTGTTGGAAAATTTTATATCCTGCTCTCAAACTTTGTGTGTCAGAAATTCCGATGGAAAATGTGTGATGGAGCCTACACACGGTCGGAATTTCCGACAACAAGGTCCTATCACACATTTTCCGTCAGAAAATCCGACCGTGTGTACGGGGCATTACTGTGTTCATTCAGTAAGGCTGCATTCACACCTGAGCGTAGGGTCTTTGAGCATTTTTGCGGCAGTTTTTCACGTGTTTTTATGCACGATTTTGGCGCGTTTTTATGCGTGACTTGCATGAGTTTTTGAGCTTTTGTCAAGCATGTCGTTTTTTTTTTAGCCAAAAGAGAACAATCATCTGTTGCATCATTTGTTGCTAGGTATTTCAGCTTTTTTAGCTTTTTCCTTAGCTTTTATTTCTTTTTAAATTTTTAGTATTAATTAATTTTTTTTTTTTTTTTATTAAGGTAAGGGGTTAGAGATAAGGTTAGGTTAGGATTAGGAGTTGAGGCTAGGGTTAGGATTAGAGGTTAGGGCATCACGTGCCTTGGTTGAAGGCCGAGTTCATGAGGGGGCTTCCCTTGTGGCTCTGGTCTGAGCCCCCCTGAATGTAGTGACAGAGGTTCAAAGAAGCACAGATGCCAGTAGATTGATAGTAGGTGACTGTCACAGTCAGGGACATAGTCAAGGTGAGTCGGGGTCATACACAGTAAGACAGCACGGTGGTCAGGATGCGCCTACGTGTCAGTGCACAATGAGCTTGTCTGTGTGCTTATACACATGCACAAACATAAGCTGTATGGAAATGAGCATTGGCTGCAGAAGAATTAGCATTAGCTACAGAAGAATTTGCATTAGCTGTGTGAGAATTAGTATTAGCTGAACTAGCTTCCTGACATGGTTATTTTTTTTTTATTAGGGTTAGTGTGTTAATACTACTACTACTACTACTACTAATAATAATAATAATTAATAATAATAATAAATGAATAAATAAATACACAAATAAATAAAAATAATAATAAAATAAATAATACATTCAATAAATGAATACTAGTAAAAGTAAACAAAAAAATTAACCCGTAACCCTTAAAAAAAATAAAATAAAATAATATTAGCTAAATATTAATTAATATTAATATTATTGAGTTAAATACATAAACACCCTACTCCTAACACAAAAAAATTATTATTATTATTATTAATAATAATTATTCGGGTTTGGGGGCTTATTTATTATTATTTATAATAATGTATTTACTCTATTTTAAGGTTAGGGGTTAATTACTATTTATTTATGTGTTATTACATATTATTCATTTATTTTATTTATTTATGATGATTTTTAGTTATTTGTGAAATTAGTTCACATTTATTTACTCATATATTATTGCTATTTTACGTTTTACAATTTTTAAGTTGAGCAGAAAATCCCGCCTAAACGTGTGACAAAACGCGCGTTCGGCACATTTCTATGGGAATAAGAACGGGCCAAAAACGCTAAAATCTGCTTGATTCAAGCTACATAAAAAAGCTCCAGAACTTTTTTGAGCTTCAGGCATTTAGCTTCAGGCGACTTGGAGTGGAGAGGTGTACAATCTCCCTAGAGAATAATAGATTTTTTTCACCTCCGGCGTTTTGGAGCTTTGAGGTGTGAATGGGACCTAGAGGAAGGGGCCGAAAGCGCTGCAGGGGAGGGGGCACACAGAGGGTGCCAGATAGCAGGATGAAGGGGGTGCAGATCCAAGAACAGCGCAGCCAGAGGGAGAAAGAAGAGTAGAAGCCAGCAGCGCTACAGGGGGATCAACAAGCGTCACAAGGGTCAGTAAAAAGGCAGTGCAGCTGGCCCTCCTGTTCATCAGATGCCCAGGCCCCCCTTTTGAACTGATGAGGCCCGGGCCTCATATAGGAGGGCTAACTGTACTGCCTTATTAGTTCCCCTGCTCTGGGCTATTTCCCTGATAGTAACATCATTGGACCATGCATGTGTCAGCATGGTCACTTGTAGTCTCCACTGGGGCTGGGTGACAACGTAAGGGCAATAATTGGTGAACAGTTGTCACCCCAAGGGGGAAGTGCCTGAACAAGAACCCTAAAGGCAGAATAATAGGGAAATATTTTAAAGCTGAATATTTATAGTTATTGAAAACATCTTCTAAAATTATATGGACTTGTTCAAATTGAACAGTTTTTAATGAATTTGTTTTGGTCTGTAGTATAATCCTAGCTAAGAAAAAAAAAGTACCAGAGGGTAATACTGTGTCAGGGAGATGGTCAGAGACTTTGATGGTCATAGTGTCAGGGCTGGGCTCAGCCCTTCCTTCTCAGAGCTGGCCACTTAGCTGTCGACGAATTGTCAGCTCCTATCTCTCCACAGTTACTCAGCTGTTGATGATATTCTGCTCCTCAGTCCTGCCTACTTAAGCCATTCAGCCCAGTGGATCTCTGCCTTCACCTTAGTCAACATCACAGAGAGGCTCTCCTGCTCTCCTGTTAAAAGACTTGCTTGGCTGACATCCCTTCTGGCTCCAGATCCTGCTTGCTATTTTACTACACTCATCTCCGGCTCCCTGACGTTTGGCTTGTCTGACTATCCGTTCTGGTTCCTGAACTCTGGGTATGTTTTGACTACGTTTTGTTCTATATACTTTTATTATTAAACAAGTTAACTGTACTTCTGTCTCGGTCTAATTTCATGGTTTCTGACATGAGCTGCATGTTTATTTAATGCTATATAGCACATGTATAATTATGGTCATAACTAAAAAATAAAATGTAAAAACAAAATGTTTATTGTTTTAGTCAGATATGAAATATAGTATAGTAACCATTTGTATTCTTCTGTAGAGACAGTAGTTGGAGCTACTTTAGGTTCTCTGTCAAATGTTTTTCAGCTCCATCTTCTGCCCCTTTTACACAACTCAATAGCTCAAGCTGAAAGATTCTTCACTGTTATTCATTCAATATCAGACCACCCTTTGTCTGAGGTTTCATTGAGAGCCAGCTCGCCTGAAAGCAGATGACCACAGATGCGTTATCTTTTTAGATAATTAGTACAGAGAATGTGACAAATGCACGCCCTATGATACATTGGGGGGGGGGAGGCAGGGGGTTATTAATAATGGTTTTCATCATACAGGATATTGTGCTAAACCTGTAGATAATTTATTAGAAACAAGATCTGATAATAAAGTTGGCAGTGCCTCCACACAGGATAGGGCTTCTGGACAGAGGGGATTCTTTTCCTGGGAAATAATCGGTAATCTAAACAAAGTAATTAAGAGCAGAAGAACTAGTGCAACCAGCGTATAACATTAAGCATAAGTATGTAGATACACGCCAGGAAATATTATAGCTTTATATAATAAAATAATAATAAATGTACAAACAGGTATTATCAGCAAACGGGCTAACAAAAGTCTTGGTAGAATTGTGCACATATACTCAAAAATATATGTTTTTATTTATTAACATAAATATCTCCAGATAAATGTTGCAGCAAAGTCCACTTGCAGGGGCCCCTGAAGATGATCATGATGCAACATCCTTCTTGGTGCCAAAAACCTAAAGATAGAATCAGTGATGATTGGGAGATCCTCCAACCTTTGTCCAACCAGCCTGGCATTCAGCTTCTCACCAGCAGAAACTGTGGTGTGATACTGGAACTCAGAGTCAGCCTATCTACTTTACATTTTAGTCCCTAGTAGCTTCTAATCCACCATGCAGCTGGACTTCTAACTACCTGTGGGTCATCAGCTGCCTAACCTGGCTCCAGCCTGTGCTGGTTACTAAGCTCTGAGCAAAAACTGGCTATTAAATCCCAGACCAGAAGGGCCTAGGACATGGAAACAAGACTAAGTAACACAACTATATAAAAAAACATAGGAAATGGGGTGCAAAAAAATGTCAGCAGGTGCTCTGGACTGATGAGTAAAAATGTAAAATATTTGGCTGTAGCAGGAGGCAGTTTGTTTGTGAAGGGCTGGAGAGTGGTACAATAATGAGTGTTTGCAGGCAACTAGGAAGCATGGTGGAGGTTCCGTGCACATTTGGGGCTGCATTTCTACAAATGGAGCTAGAGTTTGGTCAGGATCAATGGTGTCCTCAATGCTGAAAAATACAGGCAGATACTTATCCATCATGCCATACCATCAGGGAGGTGTGTGATTAGCCCCAAATATATTGTGCAGCAGGACAACGACCCCAAACATGCAGCCAATGTCATTAAAGGAGAAGTACAGCCAAAGCTTGTTTGGCTGTACTTCTGTGAAACACAGGAGTGCAGTTTGTTCTGCACTCGTATGACCCATTCTCAGCAGACAGCGGGCTGAAGCTGCAACCATATGGTCGAGATCCCCAAACATGCCTGGACTGGCACCCAGCTCGGCCTCTCAGTGAGCTGCTGAGAATCTGAGCCAGCCGCTCCCACCCTCTCCACAGCCCAGTGCTCCAGTGAGCACTCCACAGAGGGGTGGCAGAGCAGAGAGCTGCTGACTGACAGTCACTAGCAGAGGCGTAACTAGAACCTTCAGGGCCCCGGTGCAAGAAACCATGATGGGCCCCCCTTCCACCCGAGCCCCGGCTTCCAATTTTGGGAGGGTGTCCATGGACATCCTCCCAAAACCGTGCTTCCCACATGACCCCTGGGACGTGCATCCAGCGCAATCACATCGGCCCTTTACCATGTGATCAGCCGATCACATGTAAACAGACTAGCTATCCACAGCCCTTTCCTCACACGCTGTGTTTGTGTTAGGAAAGGGCTGCCATTAACTGTCAAGAATGTCAGTAAATTGTTTACACTGATAATCAGTGCCCCAATCATCAGTGCCCATCAGTGCCGCCTATCAGTGCCCATCACTTCCACCTGCAAGTGTTACCTATCAGTGCTCATTAATGCTGCCTATTAGTGCCCATCAATTCTGCCTATCAGCACCACCTATCAGTGCTCATTAATGCCACCTAACTGCGTCCATCAGTGCCACCTATCAGTACTCTTCAATTCTGTCCATCAAAGCCCATCAATACTGCCTGACTTCTGCCTATCAGTGTTCCTCAGTGCCCATCAGTACCACCTATCAGTGCCCATCAATGCCACCTATCAGTGCAGCCTTTCAGTGCACATTAGTGCCTCCTATCAGTGCTGCCTATCAGTGCTCATCAATGTGGCCTATCAGTGCTCATCAGTGCCTCCTATAAGTGCTCATCAGTGCCTCCTATCAGTGCCCATCAGTGCCTCCTATCAGTGCTCATCAGTGCCTCCTATAAGTGCTCATCAGTGCCTCCTATCAGTGCCCATCAGTGCCTCCTATCAGTGCCCATAAATGCCTCCTATCAGTGCCCATCAGTGCCTTTTATCAGTGTCCATCAGTGCCTTCTATCAGTGCCCATCAGTGCTTTCTATCAGTGCTCATCAGTGCCTCCTATCAGTGCCCATCAGTGCCTCCTATCAGTGCTCATCAGTGCCTCCTATAAGTGCTCATCAGTGCCTCCTATCAGTGCCCATCAGTGCCTCCTATCAGTGCCCATAAATGCCTCCTATCAGTGCCCATCAGTGCCTTTTATCAGTGTCCATCAGTGCCTTCTATCAGTGCCCATCAGTGCTTTCTATCAGTGCTCATCAGTGCCTCCTATCAGTGCCCATCAGTGCCTCCTATCAGTGCTCATCAGTGCCTCCTATAAGTGCTCATCAGTGCCTCCTATCAGTGCCCATCAGTGCCTCCTATCAGTGCCCATAAATGCCTCCTATCAGTGCCCATCAGTGCCTTTTATCAGTGTCCATCAGTGCCTTCTATCAGTGCCCATCAGTGCTTTCTATCAGTGCTCATCAGTGCCTTCTATCAGTGCTCATCAGTGCTCATCAGTGCCCATCAGTGCCTTCTATCAGTGCTCATCAGTGCCGTCTTTCAGTGCTCATCAGTGCCTTCTATCAGTGCTCATCAGTGCCCATCAGTGCCTTCTATCAGTGCTCATCGGTGCCTTCTATCAGTGCTCATCGGTGCCTTCTATCAGTGCTCATCGGTGCCTTCTATCAGTGCTCATCAGTGCCTTCTATCAGTGCTCATCAGTGCTGTCTATCAGTGCTCATCAGTGCCTTCTATCAGTGCCCATCAGTGCTTTCTATCAGTGCTCATCAGTGCCCATCAGTGCCTTCTATCAATGCTCATCAGTGCCGTCTATCAGTGCTCATCAGTGCCGTCTATCAGTGCTCATCAGTGCCTTCTATCAGTGCTCATCAGTGCCATCTATCAGTGCTCATCAGTGCCGTCTATCAGTGCCTTCTATCAGTGCTCATCAGTGCCATCTATCAGTGCTCATCAGTGCTGTCTATCAGTGCTCATCAGTGCCTTCTATTAGTGCTCATCAGTGCCCATCAGTGCCTTCTATTAGTGCTCATCAGTGCTCATCAGTGCCTTCTATCAGTGCTCATCAGTGCCGTCTATCAGTGCTCATCAGTGTCGTCTATCAGTGCTCATCAGTGCCTTCTATTAGTGTTTATCAGTGCCCATCAGTGCTCATCAGTGCCTTCTATCAGTGCTCATCAGTGCCCATCAGTGCTCATCAGTGCCTTCTATTAGTGCTCATCAGTGCCTTCTATTAGTGCTCATCAGTGCCCATTAGTGCCTTCGATTAGTGCTCATCAGTGCCCATCAGTGCTCATCAGTGCCTTCTATTAGTGCTCATCAGTGCCTTCTATCAGTGCTCATCAGTGCCGTCTATCAGTGCTCATCAGTGCCTTCTATTAGTGTTTATCAGTGCCCATCAGTGCTCATCAGTGCCTTCTATCAGTGCTCATCAGTGCTCATCAGTGCCTTCTATTAGTGCTCATCAGTGCCTTCTATTAGTGCTCATCAGTGCCCATCAGTGCCTTCTATTAGTGCTCATCAGTGCCCATCAGTGCCTTCTATTAGTGCTCATCAGTGCCTTCTATTAGTGCTCATCAGTGCCCATCAGTGCATTTTATTAGTGCTCATCAGTGCCTTCTATTAGTGCTCATCAGTGCCTTCTATTAGTGCTCATCAGTCCCTGCTATTAATTTCTATTAGTGCTCATCAGTCCCTGCTATTAATTTCTATCAGTGCTCATCAGTCCCTGCTATTAATGCTATTAATTTCTATCAGTGCTGTCTGCCTTCTCAGGACAGCACAGCTCTGAGCGGAGATCGTGTGTCATAGATTAATAGCACAGAGAGACTCCGGCGGCATTAAAGTTCTATTTGTCGGTCCTCTCTGGCACAGATGAGAGAGGAGGACACACAGCTGATCTCACTGCTCCCCCTTCTCCCCCCTCCCCTCTCCTGTGTGTTCCGTGGGAAATGTGAGTTCTTTAGCTTCACACTTGAGTGCCCGCAGAGCACAGAGGAGAGGGGAGGGGGGAGAAGGGGGAGCAGTGAGAGGACCGACAAATAGAACATTAATGCCGCCGGAGTCTGTCTGTGCTATTAATCTATGACACACGATCTCCGCTCAGAGTCGTGTGTGAAGATCCACCCCGCTGGGCCCCCCCACAGTGGCTGAATGCCGGGCCCAGTCGCAACTGCGACTGTTGTGACCCTGGTAATTCCGTCACTGGTCACTAGCTCTCTGCTCAGGGAGCTGTGAGAACTGAGCGATCAGTAGTGTTTGATCATTCGGTTCTCAGTCTTAGAGCTGGTGGGTGACAGAAGCAGCATCGTATCGATGCTGTATACAGCTAGGTAAGTATGAAAATAAAACAAAATATACTTCTCTTTTAAGAACTATCTTCAGCGTAAAGAAGAACAAGGAGTTCTGGAAGTGATGGTTTGGTCCCCACAGAGCCCCGATCTTATCATCATGGAGTCTGTCTGGGATTACATGAAGAGACAAAAGGATTTGAGGTGGCCTACATCCACAGGAGATCTGTGGTTAGTTCTCCAAAATGTTTGATACAACCTAGCTGCCGAGTTCTTTCAAAAACTGTGTGCAATTGTACCTAGAAGAATTGATGCTATATTGAAGGCAAAGGCTGGGTACACCAAATATTGATTTGATTTAGATTTCCCTTCTGTTCATTTAATTTGCCTTTTGTTAATTGACAAAGATAAACACTTCAATTTCTGAGCAAAAAGGGGTCTGACCCGGAGTAGCGAACAGATAAGGTATGCCACATCCCATAATATAGAAAAACGAACAATGGGTTCCCCTGAGGTGGGATTTTGAAGGCATTACCAAAAAAGGTTCATAGTATGTATGAAAAAAGAATATTTTATTACAAAATACACACACATAATACAAAGATACACCAAGTGACAAAATCAGCTCAAACATTAAAAATGCATAGAAACAAATGCATCGAGGACAGCATGTGGGGGACAAAAAATAATCACAATAGACGAACAGTTAAGCATAGGATGGGGTAGGTCTCACTAAACCGACGCGTTTCGGAAAGTCCTTCGTCAGGGTTTGACAAGTGAGGTTTATCATCTGTTTAATATTACAGAAGCAAAAAACATAAAGTAGTTAGCATTACATATACATGTGACATAATATGTCCCCCATACCTCATATGTGAGAATGAACTCACTTACCCAATGCAAGTGTTACAAAGAGATTCAAAGCAAATAATCAGCTCTACTGTGGTATCCCAGGCCGTGTGTAATTCTAGGGGATCCAATTATAGGTAGATGGAGTGCTAGGAGAGGTTCATGTGGAGGACACCATTTCCCTAGATGCTGAGACACGTCATGTCCAAATTAGGGCGCAACGTCTGTGCATGGGCTGGGGTCCACAGAAATCTTCGGACCTAAGACCAAGCAAACAATATCATGAAGAGTGGCAAATAGGTGGGGGTGAACACCCCCATCAGACTGGTACAGAGAACCTGTCTATGTGTAAAAGCTAATGGTCAAAGAAAAACATACCTGGGAACTGGAGCCAACAAGAACACCTACAGGGTGTAACGTAGGGAGAGGGGAGGAGGGCACGGAGGGCACCTTGCTGACCATCAGACAGACATCAGAAAAGAGATCTGGTATTGGGAGAAAGAGGGGGGTCTTTTTTAAAAGGTAATGCAAATAGTATGTATATGGGTTGTGGTATATATAAACCACACCACATATAAGCAAGTAATCAAAAGAGTAAAAAGCTTCCCAATAATACCCCCAGTCCAACAAGTGACTTACTTTAGCAGCTAGGAGCCCAGCGTGAGTGCAGCATCCTCCTCCGATCACAAGATCCGAGTGGATGAGCTCAGCTATTTATCTCCACTGAAAGTGAAGCCAGCTGATTGCAACAGCAATCAGCTGTATGCATCGTGTCCACCCTGGACTACCTCCTCCCATTCGGCTCCAGCTGACAGGGGATCCGACTCTGGGCAGATCTCCTGTCATCCTGGTCCAATGGTGGGCCCCCTGGGAGTGGACCGCGCCACGCCCCCCCAAAAGAACGGATGACGCCGGCCCTAACCCCACACCGCGCACGCGCACCAGTAACACTGGAGCGCATAGTCGCGGCTGACGTCACGGCGCCGCGTCCCGGAGGCACGCGCCGCCGTTCACTCCCACCAGCACGGGAAGCCAGGACCGGAATCAGCTGACGCTGATCCCGATCTGGACAGGAGGAACACGATCCGTTCCCCTAGTGTGTCCCAGAGGGGGACAGCCTTACCGTGCTGGGTCCACGCACACTGACAGCAAGGGGCGGTGCCTGAGAAAAAGAACACACATGCCAACAAAAGTAAAAAAGGTGCAGGCTTGCACTCTCATACAAACCATAGTCATATGAGCATATTGGATATCAACTAGTGCCACTAAGGCACTAAAGTTCTGGAGCAAATGAATAAAATTTATTCATTTGCTCCAGAACTTTATGCTCTTTTCATTGGTATTTCTCCCCATGTTACGGCTCTGCTGTGTTTTCCCACGCCTTAGTGGCACTAGTTGATATCCAATATGCTCATATGACTATGGTTTGTATGAGAGTGCAAGCCTGCACCTTTTTTACTTTTGTTGGCATGTGTGTTCTTTTTCTCAGGCACCGCCCCTTGCTGTCAGTGTGCGTGGACCCAGCACGGTAAGGCTGTCCCCCTCTGGGACACACTAGGGGAACGGATCGTGTTCCTCCTGTCCAGATCGGGATCAGCGTCAGCTGATTCCGGTCCTGGCTTCCCGTGCTGGTGGGAGTGAACGGCGGCGCGCGCCTCCGGGACGCGGCGCCGTGACGTCAGCCGCGACTATGCGCTCCAGTGTTACTGGTGCGCGTGCGCGGTGTGGGGTTAGGGCCGGCGTCATCCGTTCTTTTGGGGGGGCGTGGCGCGGTCCACTCCCAGGGGGCCCACCATTGGACCAGGATGACAGGAGATCTGCCCAGAGGTGGATCCCCTGTCAGCTGGAGCCGAATGGGAGGAGGTAGTCCAGGGTGGACACGATGCATACAGCTGATTGCTGTTGCAATCAGCTGGCTTCACTTTCAGTGGAGATAAATAGCTGAGCTCATCCACTCGGATCTTGTGATCGGAGGAGGATGCTGCACTCACGCTGGGCTCCTAGCTGCTAAAGTAAGTCACTTGTTGGACTGGGGGTATTATTGGGAAGCTTTTTACTCTTTTGATTACTTGCTTATCATCTGTAGAAGAGGCTTCCTTCTGCAACGACAGCCATGCAGACCATTTTGATGCAGTGTGCGGCGTATGGTCTGAGCACTGACAGGCTGACCCCCCACCCCTTCAACCTCCACAGCAATGCTGGCAGCACTCATACGTCTATTTCCCAAAGGCAACCTCTGGATATGATGCTGAGCACGTTCACTCAACCTCTTTGGTCGACCACAACGAGGCCTGTTCTGAGTGGGACCTGTCCTTTTAAACCGCTGTATGGTCCTGAAGCTCAGTTTCAGGGTCTTGGCAATCTTCTTATAGCCTAGGCCATCTTTATGTAGAGCAACAATTCTTTTTTTCAGATCCCCAGAGAGTTCTTTGCCATGAGGTGCCATGTTGAACTTTCAGTGACCAGTATGAGAGAGTGAGAGTGATAACACCTGCTCTCCATTCACACCTGAGACCTTGTAACACTAATGAGTCACATGACACCGAAGAGGAAAAATGGCTAATTGGGTCCAATTTGGACATTTTCACTTAGGGGTGTACTCACTTTTGTTGCCAGCGGTTTAGACATTAATGGCTGTGTGTTGAGTTATTTTGAGGGGATAGAAAATTTACACTGTTATACAAGCCGTACACTCACTACTTTACATTGTAGCAAAGTTTCATTTCTTCAGTGTTGTCACATGAAAAGATATAATAAAATATTTACAAAAATGTGAGGGGTGTACTCACTTTTGTGAGATACTGTATATACTATGATTCTGTACTTGCTAAATATGCTGCATAAATCTTCCTCCATCAAGTCTGGCCGCAACCATTTTAACTGTGGGCAGCGGAAGCTGTTGCCTGTTCACTTCCTGGATTTATAGAGACACACAGAGGCACACCTCCAGCTCTGCAGCTCTGATTGGCCCTCTTGTGACTCAACCCCCCCCACCCTTCCTGGCAAACTCTCACGAGAGTGAGAGAGAGCTGTGCATGATGTCATAAGCTTAGGCTAATGACCAGACAAGAAAGCGGAAGTAGGCTGTATAAGGTATTTACTGGCAGAAAAAAATGTTTAACTATCCAAAGTTAAAACAACAAGGGCAGAAGATTTAATAGATGGAAAATTGAAAAAATGACCGAAGGTCCACTTTAAGTGTATTATACCTGTATAAATAATGCAAGCAATTGGTTAAATTGGAAGTTTGGAGTTTAAAAAAAAAAAAAACACGCATACATACTTGCTGCAGCATCGCTGTGAGCTGTTCCCCGCCGGCTTCAAGCCGAGAATGGAGTGAACACTCTGACTGTCAATCACCACTCTCAGCTCTGCCCCTCCAACCCATACTGGAGCGCTGGGATAGACAGGGGACAGGAGCAGCTGGCTCAGGCTCTCAGCTGCATGCCTAAAGGCTGCCAGCTGCATATCATGCATCCGGGTGGATCCCTGACAACCCAGAAGAGAAGTATGGTCATGAAAGCTTTGGCCATACTTCAACCGATAGAGCTCTAGGAATGTTTTGTTATATATTGAATGTGTACTTAAAAGATTGTATACGCATAGTAAAAATATATTTACAACCATAAACAGAACTCAATCATTCAGAGAGCTCCTGAGACACACTAGCGGTCATGAGTGAAAATGGAAGGTTAACCCTAAAAAAGTGAAAGGAGAGAAAATGAATAGAAAAAAGGAAATCAGCACTGTTAGCCACAGCTTCTCAAGGCAAAGAAAGTGTAATGCTATCTACATTTAAAAAGAAAGAAGGGCCAGCAACTCCAACACCCATATAACCTTATTTATTTCTCCCATAGGAGTAAGTAAAATGCTAACATGTTTTGGCAAATAGCCTTGTTCACAGACTTCTGTAATTCTAAAACTGACCTGACTCTGCATGTGAACTATTTACCTGGGTTAGGAAACTATACGTGGCTGAAGGACATGCTGGCCTGGGCCACCCTGCCTGTAAACTAAAAAAGAAAAAAATCCAGAGTCTTGACCTGCCTTGATGGCTCTCCTTGTGTACCATACATTGAACAGTGTGAAGTGTATGTGGCATTGTTTAGTATATGTACAGTGGAGAAGCCCACAGTATTCAGAAGAACTGTGTCCTGTATGCTGGATACAGTATATGGAGTAGTGCACAAGGCATGAAGCAGTACCAGTATGTGAAAGTGCATTGAATGGTAATACCAAGCAGTGACAAGGTCATCTAGAGCCCAGGGTGAACATGCAAAACTGCATTCCCCCTCTAAGATGTATGAGCATTATTGGTCAGCAAAAATCACCACACAAAAACACTGAGCACTACTCTGCATGCTTACCCTCTAAGCATAACTTCCCCCTCCTCCCAGTACAAATCCATCCCCCTAATGAAAACCCCCCTCTCAGCATAAATCTTTGCACCCCATCCCCCAAATGCCCCCGTCCAAAAAAAAACCACGCCTCCTAGCACAAATCCTCTGCTCCTTAAATTTCCCATCCTAGTACATATATTCTCCCCCCAAATTCAAATCTCCCCCTCCCAGCACAAATTCCCCCAAATCCCCCCCCCCCCCTTAGCATGAATCTTCTTCCCCCCACTCCCAACAAAAATCCCCCTAAATCACCACTCTTAGCACTCCGCCCTCCCAAATGTCCCCAGCGAGAACAATACATACCCCTTGCCACCCCCCCAAATACCCCCTTGCAACACAAATCCCCCCCCCACCTCACATGATACCACAGCTCCCATGGCAGCTGCCCCTCCTGCCCACTCCTTGTCCCGGCCCTGATGCCACGGCCCTCAGTGGTACAGTTTACATTAACCATTAACCTCAGGTTAATGTGGTTCCTCACCTTGAAGCATCCCAGGTGAGGAAGGCCCAGATGCTGTTGATCTGTCCCGCACCTGGCTCCGCCACCCCACACCGGATCCGCCCATCAATATGCTGCGCAGACCTGCAGCATGTACAAGTACCCTGGGTTGCCGCCTCCGCCTTTTCCTTGCCCTTTCCAACCATCTCTCTCCTGGCAGGGGTCGCCGCCGACACACTAGAGCTGCTGGCCACAGCTGGTAATGGCCCGGAGGCTTTCCACAGCATCAGAGGGGAAGGAGTCCACTAGCTCCGAACAATGATGCCAGGTGGGCGGAGGAGGCATGCGCACGCTTCCTGACACCCGCATGCCGAGCTCTGCCTATGCCGAGGATTCTGTCCAGACCCACCACCCACGGAAGCTGGTGATTATTTCGCTGGTAGTCCTGACGGGTCCCGGGTGGGGCTCCTACACTGGCACAAAGCTCGGGGTGGATTTGGGGGAAAAACAATCTGGCGGCCGAGACCGCTGGGCACGTGGGATGTCCTGCCCTCCCGCTACTGACCCGGATGCTCGGTCCTCTAGCAGGGCAGATACCTGGCTCTGAAGCCACTCTGGCCCCTTGGAAGCTGCCGCAGCAAGTATCCTGCCCACCTCGGCCATGCTCCGATATTTCGTGACAAGCAGCAGCATGGAATAAACTGCCTGATTGTCACCTGTCCCTTCTCTGCTGCCCAGTAGACCCCACCTATCCCTTAAATAAACTACAACAAACCCCTCCTCATCCTGTTGCTTCAACCAATCCTACCTCTCCCCTATTCTCCACCTACAATCCTTAACACCATAGTTGCTACCCCTTCTCACCCTGTCATGCCGGCCCTGCACTGTCTTTCATTTTATTTCTCTCGCTCCGGGCCTTGCTGAATTTTTCTTTAAGCTGTGTCTTCCTGCAAGATACCATGCGTTGTGCAAAAGAGCTATTTCACATTTCTAATTGCTTGTTTTGTTGCTGACCTGGATCGACTTGACTAATCTCTTGCCTGCTGCCTTTCTACAACCTCTACTTGAACCTGACCACCCTATCACCTGTTCTTGCCCACAACCTTTGCCTTGACCTGACCACTCTCTATCCTGCTGCCTGACCTCTACCTGGATCTGGCTATTCTTTTACCTAACATCTAGGGTACTGACTCTACGCCATAGCCTTCCTGTCTTTTCTCACCCCTAAAGGGTTGATCCTGAGGGCCATGACCTAATACCATCATGCAGTAAAACCCATCCCCGCCATCAGGTGCTCTGGTGAAAACCAACGGGTGCTTAGACTCCATGACTTAGGTGGGCTCACATCACCTGCAGGAGTCACAGTGGGTGCTTTAACAGGCAAACCTTTATTTTGAGGCTATACCACTTCCTATATCAACACTGCAAGCCATTACTACAATTACTATGGTTGCCTTGAGTAAGGGTTCATTTATTCAAATGTTGTTCTTTCTGTAAACTTGGAGGCTGCGCTACATTAATATGACAATCACAAAATACAGCTGACCCTCAGGACCTCAAGAGTCAATCTGTAGGGCTCAGTTGCTGATCTGAGAGCCCTTTATGTCTTAAGAGCTTTAACTAAAAGGTTGTATATATTTCAAGCAGCAAACCTACACACTTTGTTGTTACTAACCTGACAAAAAAAAGCTCATGACAGTTATTACACATATGAACTACTTTTGTTATTAGGACCCAAATAAGTGTTAGATCTGCAATAAAAAAAAGGAGTTACAAATATGATGTAGCACCCTCCTAGTTAGGTTGCCGGGAAGCTTCTCTGTAGTCAGTGGAGCAGTTGTTGATTGTTTTTGGCTGTATTGGATTTTACAGGCTGCAGGTTTTATTGCTTCCCATGCTTTCCGAGGGGCTTCTGGAACATAGAGGGTTGAGCAAGGCAAATGGGCAGCCTGAATGTTTAGTTTGCTCCAACCACATCCATGGGAGGTGTGCCCAGAAGGTGGCTGGAGAGGCACATAAATAGTCTAAGATTTAGAACAAAGGAGCTCTCTGTTCCCTTTGGAGGGAATCCACCCATCTGTGGGTTACCCCCACCTGCAGTAGTTCTCCTGGTTCTAGATAATATTCATTGAAGTCCCAGCTGTGGCATAGCTGAATGGGGAGGGTGGGGCTATTCCTAAAGATTCACTTTTGAAGCTAGTTAAGGAAACTCTTATCCTAGAACCTGGTCTGGAATGCTCACTGAAGAGCGTCTGGTTGAAGTTATAAGGAATGTGACTGTCCTGTGGCATTGTGAGTATTATCCTCTTTCTTACTAAAGAATGTCTGGTGGATACTGGAAGGAGGCACCCAGTGATCCCGTGACATTGTGAGTACTGACCTGGGCTCAGGGTTCTAGTGACTGTGTGCCATATCCCTTTGGTTGACAAGCCAGTAGTATTCCTGCCAGGGATAGCTTCTAAGAATTAGGCTCAGGCTCTGCCATTTGTACTTGTTCTTACATAGAGACTGCTCAGAGAGCCTTAGCAAGGTGCAATTATCTCCTGCGAAGAATTGGGGAATCTGGAGTATCCCATATCACCCCACATCCCATTCCAAGTTCTTCAGCAATAAAAATCCTAAAAGACGTCCTCTAGACTGATTTTTGAGCCAGAATGAAAGAAACGTTGCTTTGTGCCTGGCTGCCTCTGCATTAATCCATTATGCATTATAGAAGCTCCTATTGGGTAGCACAACAATGTTATTGGCTGCAATCACACCCCAGCTTTTTAAGACAGTAAAGTTGAAAGGGTTGATTGAAAACATAGCAAAAGGTGTTTCCAATGATGGATGACCCTTCAAGTTCCATTCTGTGTATTCTTCCAATGTGCAGTGTTCTACATATTCTGTATGTTCTCTGAATACAACTTGCTTTGTAACTAAAATGTTGACCCTACAGATCACTACTACTTTCTACAGCTAACATGATTTATCACTTGACAAAGTAGACTTGAGTTTTCAAGGCTTGCCCCTCCATTCAGTATCCCCCCAAAAGGCACCATACTTTGCTGGTTAATTTTCCTTGTGTACAATTTTCATTATGTGGCTTATTGTTTACTTCCAACATATTGCTCAGCACTTCAAGGTCATGTAACAGGAGAATGTTCTATCCATTTCATATACATTAAAACTAAACTCTTTATTTAAATCTGCAACCTCCATCTGTCTGATAAATTGTCCAGGTACAATTACCCTGTAATGTTGGCATCGTCTTGGTTTGACTACAAACAAGAAATGTAATCAGTAAACCAGACTGATACTTCTTTGCTGAATGTTGTCACCATGAGTAATCTTGAACTGCCAAGAATGAAATATTACATAAATATGACTTCTCTTTCATTAACGGAGAAGAGATAGCACTACTTCTTCAATGATTTTTTTTTTTTTGCCTGGGATTTCTTCGCTAGATGCCAATTTATAGTCCACTGCAACAAGATTTGAGATGAACCAGTGACAGTAATAGATCGGATTTACATGCAATTTTTTAAAAACAATTATGAAATCTTTTATTATTCTATCCTGATAGCCCAGACATCCATCTTCTGAGCTTGACTTGCAAATGGAGAAGAGTAACAGTGATTGATTACATGGGAATAATAAAGTTTGTGGTCAATATTCAACAAATGTCTCTCTTGTGTCCTTTACCTGGTTTAATGTATGACCATCTTGTTTAAAGCTGAAGTCCAGGAAAAATACTGTCTAAATACAAGAGCCAAGAGTGTTCTTTTTTTGAATCTTGGTGTGTATTTCTTCCAGACCTAGCAGGATGCAATGCATGCATTTTACCTCTGTGCAGGGGTTTCCTGTAATGTAATGCTTCTTTAAAATGTAACTGACTGAAAAAAAAAAATTAGTCCCCTTCCTTCTTATAAACCTGCGGCTGCCCACAGAGATTACATGCGGTCCCGCTAGACAGCATTGCATCAGACAGTAGAATGATTTTTAAATAGGTAATCATTTATCAATATGTTAAAGAATCTCTGAAAATACTCAGAGATAACTTATAGATAATAAAAATGTAAGGACAGGAGACTCATTTATCAAGTTATTCATTTTTTTTTGTTGCTAAAACTATTTTTTATTAAAGTTTTAATAATAGGGTCATTACAATGTAGAGCAAAGTAGGAACAGTGCATATTACCCAACTTTTGTTGAGAAAAAAAAATGGCTAATAGCCAATGGACTGAGAGCATTGACCGGAGTGTTCTGATGCCCCCCTGTCGGAACACAACAGAGCAGCAGGGGAGATCGCTGTACTAACATCGGATTGCTAGTGCAGCAGCTGCGACCTGAGCTGTCTTTTTTTTTTTCATTAAGCTCTCCTGGGTTGAACAAGACAAAAAAAACAAACTTGTAGTGTGTATGAGGCTTAAAGTAGAACTACAGTGGAACCTTGGATTACGAGCATAATCCGTTCCAGGAGAATGCTTGTAATCCAAAGCACTCTCATATCAAAGCGAGTTTCCCCATAAAAGTCAATGGAAACGAAGATAATTCATTCCGCATTGACTTCTATTTCATGCAATACCGCATGTGGCCAGAGGTGGGGGCATCGGAGAGCCTCAGAAATACTTGGGGACAGCTCGGCTGAACTCGGAAAGGCTCGGAAACACTTGGGAACGTTGTGTTTCCGAGTCATTCCAAGTATTTCCAAACGGCTTCCAAATGTTCCGAGTGTCCCCAGTGCCCCCGCACCTCTGGCCAAATGCAGTACTGCACCGCCCATTAGCTTGAATTCTGCTCATTTTGCGAGACAACACTCGCAAACCGAGTCAGAATTAAAAAAAAAAAGTTGCTCGTCTTTCAAAAAGCTTGTTAACAGCATTACATAAACCAAGGTTCCACTGTATATCTAAAACTTTTTTTTCATTTGGATAGAGTAAGCGGAGGTTAAAACCCTGTCAGATTTTTTTTTTGCCTTTTGTGTCCCATTGGGGAGATTTCACTTCCTGCCCCATTGCCAAACAGGAAGTAAGAGGAAATTCTTGCAATTTAAGGAAATTCCTTGGAGACCCACAGGTCACCAGAACTAGTGTTCCCATTGAAAGATTACTTTTCTGGGGACAACCCAAAATTTAGGATTTTCTTTTACTTTCCCCCTGGGACGTGCATCCAGCGCAATCACAGTGGCCTTTTACCATGTGATGTCAGCTGATCACATGTAAACAGACTTGCCGGTTATCCGCAGCCCTTTCCTCCAGCGCTGTGTCTGTGTGAGGAAAGGACTGCCATTAACTGTCATGAATTTCAGCAAATTGTTTACACTGATAATCAGTGCCCCAATCATCAGTGCCATGTATCAGTGCCCATCAATGCCGCCTATCAGTGCTCATCAATGCCGCCTACAAGTGTTACCTATCAGTGCTCATTAATGCTGCCTATTAGTGCCCATCAAATCTGCCTATCAGCACCACCTATCAGTGCTCATTATTGCAGCGTCCATCCATGCCACCTATCGGTACTCTTCAATACTGCCCATCAGTGCCCATCAATACTGCCTTAGTTCTGCCTATCAGTGTTCCTCAGTGCCCATCCGTGCAGCCTATGAGTTCTGCCTATCAGTGCTCATCAATGCCCATCAATGCCTCCTATCAGTGCAGCCTATCAGTGCCCCCTTTCAGTGCTCATCAGTGCCTTCTATCAGTGCCCCTATCAGTGCCTTTTTAGTGCCCCCTAGTGCCTTCTCAGTGCCCCCTATCAGTGCCTCCCTTCAGTGCTCATCAGTAAATCCCATTGGTGCCTCCCATCGGTGCCCCCTATCAGTGCTCATCAGTAAATCCTATCAGTGCCTCCCATTGGTGCCCCCTATCAGTGCCCCCTAGTGCCTTCTCAGTGCCCCCCATCAATGCCTCCTATCATTGCCCACCAGTGCCTCCCATCCGTGCCCCCTATCAGTGCCTCCCTTCAGTGCCCATCAGTAAATCCTATTAGCGCCTCCCATCGGTGTCCCCTATCAGTGCCTCCCATCGGTGTCCCCTATCAGTGCCTCCCCTTCAGTGCTCATCAGTAAATCTTATCAGTGCCCATCAGAGTAATCTATCAGAGTTCCCTGTCTTCTCAGGACAGCACGGCTCTGAGCGGAGAGCGTGTCTCTCCAGTGGCATCACTAGGGTTGGTGTCACCCGGTGAGGAAAAAATTGGTGTCACCCCCCTCCACCAACTATAGCCCCTCCCTCAGTACAGACCCCCCTCCACTAACTGCAGACCCTCTTTCAGTATAGACCCCCCACTAAGTACAGACCCCCCTCTTGCAGTATAGATCCTCCTCACTAAGTACAGACCCCATCCATCAGTATAGCCCCCCTCATTGCAGACCCCCCTAATCTATCAGTATAACCCCCCTCTATCAGCATAGACCCCAATCTATCAGTGTAGACCCCCTTAGTGCAGACCCCATCTATCAGTATAGACCCCCCTCAGTGCAGACCCTCATCTATCAGTATAGCCCCCCTCTATCACTATAGACCCCAGGGTAGACCCCCCTCCATCAGTGCAGACCTCCCCTCCATCATTGCAGACTCCCCCTCCATCAGTTCACACCCCCCCAGTACAGACCCCCCCTCCATCAGTGCAGACCCCCCCTCATTGCAGACTATCCCCCTCCATCAGCACACACACCCCCATCAATGCAGACCCCACTCAGTGCAGACCCCCCTCCCTCCATCATTGCAGACCCCCCCTCAGTGCAGACCCCCACCCCATCAATGTAGACCCCCCCTCAGTGTAGAGCACCGTCCCTCCATCAGTGCAGACCCCCCTCCCATAGTGTTCCCCCCAGCACATGTCTATTTGAATACAAACATTACAGACCTCAGAACAGCGTGGGATAGGCACACTGGCATGTGTCCCTCGAACTCCTCCTTCTCCTCCTCCGTAAACAGAGAGGAGGGGGAGGTTGCTTCGGTCCGCTGCGCTGTACGCCTGTGTGTCTCTCATGTAACAGCAGAGAGACACCGGCATTGTTTGTTATATTTCCCTCTCCGTGTGTCCTCTCTCGCACGGCATGACGGAGGACACACAGCTGATCTTCTCCCCCCTCCTCTCTCTGTGCTCCGCACAGAGAGAGGAGGGGGGAGAAGATCAGCTGTGTGTCCTCTGTCATGCCGTGCGAGAGAGGACACACGGAGAGGGAAATAAAACAAACAATGCCGGTATCTCTGTGCTGTTAGATGAGAGACATGCTCAGAGCAATGTGAAGAGCAACCCCGCTGGGCCCCCCCACAGTGGCGGAATGCTGGGCCCCGTCGCAAGTGCGACTGTTGCGACCCCGGTAATTCCGCCACTGTTAAAAGTAAATAATGTATGGTGTACCCCATCGACTATCGAATTCCTATTGCAGGGGATACCTAAAATATTACTTGTATCTTAGTGCAGACTTCTGGGAAAGAATCATGCAAGCAGGAAATTACATTTCTGGAGACCATCTGTGTGCAGAAGGCCTGCAGGTTGTGATATTGCATTAAATTTGACAGAAAATGCAGCTGCAGAAAATGCAGCTGCAAATTGAAAAGGATAGTTTTTTTTAATAGGATTCAATTACAGTATGGCTTCTGTAGCAATAGTATATGCTTTTTTTTTTGCTATTTCTTTTCATAAAAGTAGAGTTGCAATTAATAAAGACGGTGTGACAGGAGTCACTTTGAGTGGGGAGTTTGTGCAACTCAGCTTACCTTGGAGAGCTCTGGAAACTCTGAGTCCAGCTTCCCCGGACCCTCTTATATGTAAATCACCCTGTGTCCATTAGCATTAGGGACACAGGGTGACTGGGAACCCCACTATGATCTGTGCTAATCAGACTCACTGTACAGCCACATTGGAAAGGTGTATATATGGACATATTGTGTGTTGTCTCATGCTGTTGTGGACTCTTTGCCGGGGATTGTTTGGGGTGTGGCTGTATTCCATTGTTTTATTGTGTCTGTCTGCCTTGGAAGAAAAGTATATTATGGGATGTGTATCTCTTTGGAGGGGGGGGGGGGGTTCCTCCAAACAACTCTCCCTGCTGATAAGACTGTTTACTGATGAGAAGTTTGAATACACCTGACCTGTGTGTCTATTGTTACCCCCCCCCCACACTCCAAGGGTGGGGGGGGGGAGTGTCTCTGAGTTGTATATATGTGGTAACATGTGCTTGAATAAAGACAGTCTGCTGTTTTTCACCCTACACTGTGTTACGACTAGTGATGTGGTGGGCTAAAGGGTCTTGCAGCTTACGACGGACATAGTCCTGTTGAGGACAAGGGTTCATCACAGACGGATATTATCAGGAGAGCATGTAAGTAAGTCTCTACTGGAAGATTTACCCTCAACTCAACTCTGTTCATGTCATGTCTACCCCAACGCAGGTGGTCAGACACTATAGCTGGCTACTGTGTGCTTCACCTATAGCAGCCCCCTTTCCCTTAAGGCAAGCAGGCCTAGCCCCCAGGACGTATATACAATGCTATAGTGCCTGGCCACCACACCAGGGCAGATGCGAACCAAGCAAACAGACTACTTGCAGTTAGCAGATAGATAGGGGGTTCTATGACAGTCCCTTACAATAGTATAATAATCTGGTCCAAATTCATACACAGGGAAATCCAAACTAGTAAAGCAGGGCAGACAGACAGGGAGCTCGATCAGGAACAACACAGGTATCACTCACTCTATCACAAGCAAGGGACAGAGCATTTAGCTTGCTTATAACAGGTGACTGACCATAGCAATCACCTTGCAGGTGGACACAGACAGGGAGAATGCAATAGCCAAAACCCGGATGCTGGAATGAGGAGCAGGAGCACTTAAGTGATCCTGACAGTTCATATGACAAAGCACAAATTTGTGATTATCCATCACTTTCTGCCTGTGACTATGATACAATTGTAACCTGTAAAATAGAAATGTGAATCTCCTTAACAGGGACACTGCAACTGCAATAAAAAAGGTGATACAGTCCAATCCTTCCCTACTTAATCCAAAATGTATATATAATTTATTTATTTATTTTTTTCTTTTACATACAATGGTGTAGCAGCTTGATGAATAGGGAACATGCTGTCTGTTTTGTAGAAAGGAGAACAGAGATTTTCTGACACCGTTTTTATATATCACCAATACACATCAGAGAGGCCGTTATATGACATCTCTGTATTCTTACACCAGGAAATATGCAATTCAGTTCTTTCAAACCAACTCCTTCCGGCTTATCTACTAATGTTTCCCTTTTTGGGGCGACTAATAATACTGTTTTCACCAGGACAGCAGCCTGTGTACCAGCAATGGCCCGCACTTCAAACATTGCTCTACTGCTCATGTTATATCATGTTTTCTCCAAAGCTGAAATGCCAGAGGAACCTTTGTGCACGGAGGTAACCAATTTTTTCTTCCTGAGATATGATACAGTATAGCTTACCTGCATAGGCTTTACATATTTCTGAAATTCATGCAGTTTGTGGGAAAAATAGCACAGCATGTGTATAGTCATCTCTGAGAATTTAGAAAGTGAACTAACGTACCACAAATCCCTGTTCTCTGAATGTTGAATTTAATTGGTAAACCGCACTGAACTTTTGTTAACACCTAATGTGCTCATTATAGCGAAAAATATTTTATTCCGATCACTATATGTGGTTAATATCTGTGTCGATAGTATTTATTATATTACGTTTTCTATTTCACGGGACTTTATTTCGATGCTTGTCCAAATTTACATGCAGACTAAGCTATCCAGCAAAAGCGACAGTTGGGGCAATCCATAAAACACTGCTGGTGGTGTTTATAACATTCAGCTTTTATTCATATTTAAACTTTAGTTGAAATAAAAAATTGCTAAATATTTTTTTGTTGTCTTCTACTTAAAAATGACATGGCTATTGAAGACTATGCTGTTCACGGGGTAACAATGTTACTGCACAATTTCCTGCAGAACGAATACAGTTGTCATACCATTAAGGGAACCGTAAAAAAAGGATCTATTGGCAGGATCAACACGTAATAAAACAATATAATAGTTGGGACAGTGTATAGTGCAGTAAACTGGAGAAACCAATCAGATATAACATTGAATTAATCTGGAACAAATATAGATAGTAGTTTCTGTGCCCAGTGGTGTATGCAACGGCGACAAACAATGTCAATTGTACTAACCATAGGCGACACTTTAAAAGTCTTTACATATTACCACTTTAGATTTACAGAGGGTGTCTGGTGCTAGAATTACTGTCCATGATCTGACATTCACGGACGATCGCTGTTTGCATACGTGTGGGACCGATACCCTCATTCGCCTTTGCGTGCAAGCATGGGAGGACAGGGGCACTTTATTTATTTTTTTTAACAATATTATTTATTTATTTTACTTTTACACAGTTGCTTTCATTTATTTATTTTTAATCCCTTTTATTGCTGTCACAAGGAATGTAAATATCCTTGGGACTGTAATATGCAGTGACAGGTACTCTTTATGGAGAGATCTGGGGTCTATAAGACCCCAAATCCCTCCTCCGCACTTAAAAGCATTAAAAGCACCAAGATCGGTGTTTCTGAATGCTTTAAATTTTTCAAAACTGGCACTGATGGTTCCTGAATAAACCACAAGGAATGTCATGTCATCATTTCAGTTTACTGTTACTAACAGCCGAGCAAAGCCTATCCTGGCTTTGCTTAGCTGTCCGGCCAGCTGGTGGATGCACCGGCTAGTCGCTTGGGTCTCCCGCTGCTTGTAATATCAATCAGGCGGCTGGTGAGCCATTCCCATTGATATTACAAGGGAGCCAACCACCGGCTTTAGAAAACGATACCGGGGTGATGCCTGCAGCTACAAATCCTCCCGGTACAGACGCTGCCCCCTTAAAAAATGCTGCCCCAAGCAAACACCTTGTTTGCCTTGTGGTAAATATACCTTTGGCTGTGGCCATGTGTTATTTAATGTATCTTCTTTTTATGAATATGAAGCACATTCCTCTGTATAAAATAACATTAATGGAAACTGACCTTAAAAGAACATTTCAGTGTGTGGATCTATTTATAAAGGTCAAAATGTTTATTGGAACATTTTTATGGCTTCTATCACATCCTCCAGTTTTCCCTACCTATAGACTAACCCTGGGCAGATTTCTCCATTCATTTTGCCAAGTTCCAATAAAATATTAAAATAAATCAAAATAAAATATTGTACTTTTATGGTACCATTAAATAGTTGGGATCCATCCTTTTTAGTGGAGAGAAAATGGTGGAGGATATTTTGTCAAGGTATTATTTTTTATAGTATTTTTAGTTTCAACTCAACATTACAGGTTTTTCATGACTACAGAAAATGTTAGCAACAAAAAGAGAGTGTGGTACAATGAAACCAAATGCAAATATTAGCTAATCTTTATAAACAGACCCCTTTATTAAAGTATTTCCAAAGAAAAGGGAGAATGATTCCAAAAAACGACACCAATAAACAGCCGAGGTGGCGTGTGTTGATTTGCAGGTGATTGCGGGTAAGGACTACGATTGTGAAGGGTTGGGACTACAAGAACTTCCTGACAGCATCCCTGACTCTACAGAGATTCTGGATTTCAGCTTTAACTCTCTGTTTGCCATCTACCATTTCACCTTTAGCAGACTGGATAAACTGGAGTATTTGGATTTAGCAAGGTAAGATATTATATGTGTATGACTGACAATCAGCATCTCCCTGCTCTGCTCCTCCACGTGCTGAGCTGTGGAGGGGTGGGGAGCGGCCGTCTCAGGCTCTCATCGGCTCGCTGAGAGCCTGAGACAGCCATCAGTCCAGGCACCTGGCAGATCCAGACTTCCATTGTCGGGATGGCACGGTACCTGGACTGATTTCTGTGACATCAGCAGAGAGCAGACTTAAGACCTCTCTCTGCTGAAAACAGGTCAAAGGAGTGCAAAACGAATTGCATTCCTGTGACCCTTAGGAGAAGCCCAGCCAAACGAGCTCAGGCTGGACTTCTCCTTTAATCTAAAGTGTTACTAAACCCAGGACTCTGCATTCACTACATCTGGTCTCCCACAGTACACAGAACATGGGAATGCAATTACTTTAGTAAATATAAACTGATAAATACCTTTTCTCATCAGCAGTATATAGCAGTCTTGTGACTTCTATCAGTGCCTGGCCAAGCACTGGTTAAAGCTTGTATGAGGAGTTTTCATTCTCCTCTGACTGTCCTCAGAGGCTGCATGATCCCTGCCCCTATGTCTGGACAGTGCTGATTGGCCCTGTGTTGATCACATGCACCCTCCAGAACAAAAAAAAACAAAAAAAAAAACAACTCTCTAGCAATACACAGCAAACTGAGCATGTGCAGAGTGCCTCCTAGGCTCTGTTCTATCAGGAGATGGATTGGGGACTGTGGAAGAAGGGGAGGATCAGAGAAGACAGGATCAAACAGCCTTTTCGCACAATGTAGAGGATTAACCCTTTAGGTTCCACAGTGAGTATAACAAGCATGCTTTACTGCATATACAGACTGATTTTACTATTGTGGGTTTAGTAACACTTTAAATTGTATCATTGGTTGTAGCAACCAGAAAACAAGATTTCATTTTTGTTTGAGTTATGTTTATAATTATTACATGTGGATAAACTGTATGCAGCAGGAAATATAGAATAAGCAACCCACATGTATTTTGAGGGCCAGTTTGGGGTCCCACTGTACATGGGGTTGCCTCCTTCTCAATTTTTTCTCAACTTGGCTATTTGCCATTAAAAAAGAAAACACCTGCCCGGAATTTTGTATGTTCTCCCTGTGCTTACATTGATTACCCTTGAGTACTCTGGTTTCCTCCCACACTCCAAAGACATGCTGGTAGGTTAATTGGCGCCTATCTAAATTGGCCATAGTTTGTGTATGCAGTGCCGGGACAAGGTCATCCAGCTCCCAGGGCAAACATGCCAAGCTGCCCCCCACCCCCGTATTGTGCATGACCAATCATCACCTGATCATTAAACCTACATATAGAGTGCAGTGATCAGGAATGGATAAATTACAAACTGCAAGAGTCAGGAACCAATGTGGAGTGCACGAATCAGGAGCAGATAATATACAGAGTGCAGCGCTAAGGTGTTTATATTATACAATGTTCAGGAGTTAGAAGTGGGTAAAATACAGAGTGCAGAGACTAGCAGAGACCAGGAGTATATACCCTCCAGTGCACAACAGCACCCCCTATATATGCACGCATACATAAAAACACTCACATATATACTTAAAGCGGTTGTAAACTGCTGAAAAAAAAAAACCTGCAAGACAATGGCGTAATGTGCTAGTATGCATCGCATGCCAGCACATTATGAAATACTCTCCTTAGAACAAATTTCTTCCAGCAGCGCCCGCTCACCGCTGAGAGGGCTGACATTTTCTCCCGTCCTTTCTTCCGGGGCGCTGTGAGTGGCCGGAGTCGCTTTGACGTCACTCCCGTGCGGAAGCCCTCGGTTCTGGCACAAAGCGCTGAAGGTCTGGCGCGGTATGCTGGACCTTCAGAGTGCATGTGCCACTGACGTCAGCAGCTGCATGCAGGGTGAATATTACCTAAACAATGCACGTTTAGGAGACATTCATTTTACCTACAGGTAAGTGGTATTATAGGCTTACCTGTGTAGCGCTGGTAGATTTTCAATCTACCGCTTATAGGTAAATTTAGTGGGTTATCTGTTCATACATAGTCAGATTTGCCTCTGTTCCAGCTTGGCTGAGTTGCATGTAGTTTCACACTGTGCCTGTGGGTGTCGTTGTCACCATGGGTCGGTGTTGGAAAGACAACACGTTGAAGTGTATGAGTGCTCCTCTGTCCCGGAGATAACTCGGTGGAGGTGGTCCTCCGAGTTGCATTCTGGGAGAGGGTATTTATGGGACAGACGGTATGTTTTAGGGTTCGTTTCGTTCCACCTGCTGGCCCTCCTGGCTGACAGGTATGTGCTAGGAGTACTACCTTGTGGTCCTCCGTCCGGGAGGCCCACGTAGCTGCAGCATGTGGGTGGGCCCAGAAGCCTGTCTGGGGCCTACCACAGCGGCAGAGGAATGGTCCTGGGCTGTCTGTCCTAGAGGGAAGAAGCTGGACAACTGAGAAGATCCCAGGGGAGGACCCGTCATGGAAGGATCATGCAGAGTGCTGGTCTGGAGAGGGGCCTGGTGACTCAGTTGGAGGACGCATCCTAAAGTAACCCTACCGCATAGTACTGCCAGGTTGGCTTAAAGGTTCTAGTGCTGTGTTTGCTATTCATCATAAACCATTACATCCTGTGGCAGAGGATCGTACGGGTTTTGTTCCAATCAAGTCTGTGGCAGAGACTTTTGTTCGTGCTGCGTACTGGCTGCTAGGTTAGTGAGAGAAACTTACGCAGGCGGGCAAAGATTCAACTCTAAAGAGATAGTACATTCATCTACAAGTTCTAAATTCCTAATGCTACACCAAGAAAAGGTATTTCAACTTCCCTGCAACTCTCCTTCTACCTCTTTCCTGCTACTTCCTTCAATTTATGTTTATTAAAGCATTGGAAAAGATACTCAAGTGTCCGGTGCCTACATCGTATGGTGATAAACTCAACGGGACCCTAGACCCGATTCTGGTGAAATAGAGGTAGCGAAGGTGACGGTAACAGCCCGCAATAAACCAGCAGCTCCACCGTGAGTTAGTGCTACACCTGTATGTAAAAATAACAAAGCGAGGTTTACAACCGCTTTAAAGCCACCCATTTATGTTCCTGCCTGACCCAAGTGTCTTTCTATTTCATAATAAAGGTTTATAGGTCGGGACTCACAGAGGGAGAAGATACAGTCTTCCATCCATGTTCTGACATCTTCCCTCTGCCCCAGGGACAGCTCTGGTGTCTTCTACCTGGGAAGCAATGATCAGGGCTGCAATTCTCTTCTTGTTCCACCCACCTGTACTGCCTCTGGGACTGTGACAGCCCCAATCCAGCTGGTTGGACTGGCAGGAGATTAAAGCTGAATTCTATCTTTTGTCAGAATTTACATAGTTCATTTTGGCCAGCTTGGCCCAAATCAACTCTGTCCCTCACTAACAAGTGAGGTCACAGGATGTGCGGTATAAACGGTCTATCACAGCGTCAGAGGTGGGCTGATGATGTCACAACCTCTGACTCAGCCAATCAGAGGAAGTTGTGTATTCATTGATAGAATACACCACTTGGAAGGTACATAAATGTGTGGTTTTAAGTATATATGTGAGTGTTTGTATGTATGCGTGTATGTATATATGTTGTGATAGACTCTACTGTGTTCCGGGTATGAGACAGGAAGTCTCAGCTCGAACATGGAGCACAGTGCCACGAGCTACATGCAATTTATAGCGCACATCCAGTGGCCTTACATGTTAGTTAGGGGCATAGTTCATGTGAGCCAAGCTGGCCCAAACAAACTATGTAAAGGCTAACCAAAGATGGAGTTTAGCTTTAAGGAGAGAGCCCAGGAGAGAGCCTTTTCCTTTGGGGGGCATAGCTGCTGCTACAGATAGAAGGCAGGCAAAGAGAAAGGGAGCACCTGCCCTGTTTTTGGGCAGGCAACACAGAGCATACAATGGTGTGACCGCTAGATTATTTTGTGGACTGATTTATCTGCATGCTCACAACCTGGCGCCCTCCTCTCACCCTGTGCCCAGGGCATCCGTCCACCCCATGTCCCGGCCCTGTGTGTATGTATGAATGTGAGTTTTGGCCTTAGATTGTAAGCTCTTTGAGGGCAGGGACTGATGTGAATGTACAATATACATGTAAATTGTCGATGCTATACAAGTACCTGTAATAAATAAATAAATGAACACACCCACATACATACCTGGGCACAGTCTGTAGATCTTTCTACAAATAAACTGGATTCAAAGCTGGGTTGTAAAATGAAAAGAAGCTTATGGGTTGCATCTAGACAGCTCTGACTAGGAAAAAAAGAGAACAGTCCTTATTTACACACACTGGAGTGTTAGTGGGGGGGTTGCACAATACTGTTACAAAAGGCTACAAGGTCATGCACAGAAGCATTGTGAAAAGCTTCATACGTCTGACTTCAGCCAAGCTACAGCACTTACTAAAGAAGACATTAGCATTTCCAGATGATTTTTTACTTGTCATCCAGAGCTGCTCCTTCTATTACTTAAGGCAGAGCTCCAGGCATTTTTTTACCTGTTCCCAACGAGTCTATGCATATATGTGACCATAGGGAACTGTTTACTATGCTGAGAGCACACTCCCCACATAGTAACTAAATTGTCACAGAAAGCTCCTGATGCATACTTGTGACTGGGAGCTTCTGATTTTGTGACAGCCAATCGCAGCGATCACATGATTGGAAGTGGAAATTACAGTATTATTGGTCGAATGATGGTATCCTGTCCGCTTATGAGAGCTGCAGCAGTGACCAAAAGTATAGCGAGAGTTGTACTAGCCAGTGTATATAAAAAGAGTAATATCAAAAGACGAAGTGGTGGTCTGGTTATGGGATATAACTCAGGAGATTAACTAAGGTTTACAAACACAACATTAACCACTTCAATACAGAGCACTTATACACCTTCCTGCCCGGACCAATTTTCAGCTTTCAGCACTGTCGCACTTTGAATGACAATTGCGCGGTCATGCTACATTGTACCCAAATTTTTTGGAAACTAAATTTTTATCATTTTGTTCCCACAAATAGAGCTCTCTTTTGGTGGTATTTGATCACCTCTGGGATTTTTATTTTCTGCTAAACAAAAAAAAGACCGAAAATTTTGAAAAAAAAATGTTTTTTTTTTTGTTTTGGTTACAAAACTTTCTAAATAAGTAAGTTTTCTCCTTCACTGATGGGCACCGATGAGGTGGCACCAATGAGGTGGCACTGATGAGGTGGCATTGATGGGCACTAATATGCGGCACTGATGGGGCACTGATAGGTGGCACTGATATGCAGCACTGATGGGTACACATAGGTTGCACTGATGGGCACTGATAGGCAGGACAGATGGGCACTGATAGGCAGCACGGATGGGCATGGATGGGCACTGATAGGTGGCACTGATGTACTGTAATGTATGGTACTGATGGATGCCAATCAGTGCCAAACAATAATGCCTGCCAATCAGTAATGCCCATTGTGGGCACTGATTGGCATCCCTGGTTGTCTAGGGTGACATACCTGGTACTAACATCCCTGGAGGTCCAGTGTGGGCATCCTCAGGGGACTGCGCTGATAATCGAACAGTACAAACCCCCCCCTCTCAGAGGAGCAGCCTATCGGCTATACTCTGCTCGCATCTGACAGACGCGAGTGAGGAAAAGCCGATCACCGGCTCTTCCTGTTTACATCGTGATCAGCCGTGATTGAACACGGCTGATCACGTGGTAAAGAGCCTCCGTCAGAGACTCTTTACCTAGATTGGAGTTGCGGTGTGTCAGACTGACACACCGCAACAACGATCGCTGTGATGCACGCCCCCGGGGGCGTGCAGTGGCTTAACATCCTGGCAAAGTCATATGACGTCCGGTCAGGAGATTGAAACCACTTTGCCGCCATCATTTTGCTATATGGCGGGCAGCAAGTTGTTAAAAATGCCTGGAGTTCTGCTTTACAGCCGAACAAACAGGGGCTGCCCGTCCATTAACCACGTGCCCACTGAGCACTTAAACCCCCTATATAACCAGACCAATTTTCAGCTTTCAGTACTGTCACATTTTGAATGACAATTACTGTCAATTACTGACAATTAGTCATGCAACACTGTACCCATATGACATTTTTGTCCTTTTTTTCACACAAATAGAGCTTTCTTTTGGTGGTATTCCTCTGGTTTTTAATTTTTTGCGCTATAAATGAAAAAAAAATGAAAATTTTGTAAAAGAAAAGCATTTTTTTTTCGTTTGTTATAAATTTTTGCAAATTAGTAATTTTTCTTTATAAATCTTGGCCAAAATGTATACTGCTACATATCTTTGGTAAAAAATAACCCAAATCAGCGTAAATTATTTGGTCTTTGTGAAAGTTACAGAGTCTACAAGCTATGGTGCCAATCATTGAAAATTTATCACACCTGATGTACTAAAGGCCTATCTCATTACTTGAGACCCCAAGAAGCCAGGACAGTACAAATACCCCCCAAATGACCCCTTTTCCCACAATTCTTTGCAAAATGAAGTTTTTTTTTCTTTTCACAAAAATCTCATATTAATAGGATATTTCTCTCACACGGCACATGCATACCACAAATTACACCCCGAAACATACTCCTCCTGAGTATGGCGATACCACATGTGTGAGACTTTTACACAGCCTAGTCACATACAGAGGCCCAACATGCAGGGAGCACCATCATGTGTTCTAGGGACCTAAATTACACATATCATTTCTTGACTACCTCTTACACTTTTGAAGGTCCCGGAGCACCACGACAATAGAAACGCCCAAATAAATTACCTCATTTTGGAAAGTAAACACCCCAACGTAAATTCTATGAGGCATAATGAATCTTTTGAACATGTCATTTTTTTCCACAAGTTTTTGGAAAATGTGGAAAGAAAATAAAAACGCATTTTTTTTTTACACAAAGTTGTCCATTTATAAGATATTTCTAACACATAGCATGTACATAGCAAAAATTACACCCCAAAATACATTCTGCTACTCGTCCCGAGTATGGCGATACCACATGTGGAAGGCTTTTCTACAGCCTGGCCACAAACAGAGGCCCAACATGCAGTTAGCACCATCCAGTGTTCTATAGACATAAATTTCAAATCTAATTTGACTACATATTACACTTTTGTGAGGCACTGATGGGCACTGTAGTGGCATGGATATGGCATGGATGAACACTGATGTGGCATGGTTATGGCACGTATGAGAACTGATGTAGCATGGATGCGGCAGGGTTGAACTGATGTGTCATGGATGAGTACTGATGTGGCACGGATGAGAACTGATGTGGTATGGATGTGGCACGGATGAGCACTAATGTAGCATGGATGTGGCACGGATGAGTACTGATGTGGCATGGATTAGCGCTGATGTGGCATGGATGTGGCACAGATGAGAACTGATGTGGCATGGATGTGGCACAGATTAGAACTGATGTGGCATGGATGAGAACTGATATGGTATGGATGTGGCACGCATGAGAACTGATGTGACACGGATGAACACTGAGAACTGATGTGGCACGGGTGAGTACAGATGTGGTACGGATGATTACTGATGTGACATGGATGATCACTAATGTGGCACGGATGAGCCATGGATGTGGATGGGTGAGTATGAATGAGCCATGGATGGGGATGGATGAGCTATGGATGGGGATGGATGAGCCATGAATGGGGATGGATGAGCCATGAATGTGGATGGATGAGCCATGCATGGATGGAGCATAAATGAGCCATGGATGGAGCATGGATGGATGGATGAGCCATGGATGGAGTATGGATGGGGCATGAATGAAGCATAAATGAGCCATGGATGGATGGATGAGCCATGGATGGAGCATGGATGGATGGATGAGACATGGATGGAGCATGGATGGGTGGGACATGTATGAGCACAGATCAGCGCTGTGGGCACTTCAGATCCAACCCAGCTCCCCTCTCTCCTCACATACTGTACGGATCGGCGTGAGGAGAGGGGAGGAGCTGAACCGGACATGCTTCAGTTTGTTTACAAATGATCATGCTGTCATTGTAAGGCGTCATCACGCTGACGTTGGCCCTTTACCCCATTCCGTGACACACCGGGTCTGGGAGACCCGACGGTCACGGACATTCCCGGGTGCACGCCCCAGGGGGCATGCGGGAGAGCGATTCTGGGAGGACGTCATAGTACGCCCTCCCAGAGTTATCCGACTGCGCTGTAGCCATCATTCGGCAATGGCCCGGTAGGTAAGTTGTTAAGGGCGCACGGGCGCCGCCTCCCCTATGCACGCGTCTGGCCCCTTGCAGGACGCTGGATAAAACCAATTACAACAACGGGGTGTTGTTTTGAAGCACCTTATTAGAGTCAAAGGCTCTAATAGGCTTCAAAATAGGGTGGGCTTGGGGCACAGAGAAGGTGAACGGAGCCCACCCAGGTGTGTTACAACAGCAAATGAATATTCGCTATTGTAACACTGATCCTCCTCCCGGCCAATCAGGAAGTTGGTTTTGAGACCCATCACCTGGTTGGCTGAAAGCACAGGCGATCCTATTGGACTCCTAGGAGGAGGGGAGGACCCACACGCTGGAAACAGCGGATGGAGGAGAGAACACTGAGCCACTGCACGCTGCCCACCACCCGCTGACAGCAGGGGGGGGGGATGTGCTGCCAGCCGCTCAGGGGGGTGATTGTCTGCCGTAGATTAAATAAAACCTTAAAGCAATATACAAGAACCAGCTGGGTCAAGAAACACAAATTGACTACATTATAGCAAATATGGCTGTGACAATAGTGTTCTTACCATTATCACTTGTCACAGCAAAAGGAGAAGGAGCCACAGGGGGGGACACGTGTGCAACCAGCCACCATGCAAACATGGACACTCACATTTGTGAGGTCAGGCACTGATGTGAAGAAGACCTGGCTCACAGTCTCCACTCTAATTCATCCCAAAGGTGTTGGATCAGGTGGAGATCAGGACTCTGTGCAGGCCAGTCAAGTTCCTCCACCCCAAACTTGCTCATCCATGTCTTTATGGACCTTGCTTTATGCACTGGTGCGCAGTCATGTTGGAACAGGAAGGGGCCATCCCCAAACTGTTCCCACAAAGTTGGGAGCATGAAATTGTCCAAAATGTCTTGGTATGCTGATGCCTTAAGAGTTCCCTTCACTGGAACTAAGGGGCCAAGCCCAACCCCTTAAAAACAACCCCACACCATAATCGTCCCTCCACCAAATGAGTCCTAACCTCAACCCGATAGATGTTAGGATGAATTAGAGCGGAGACTGCGAGCCAGGCCTTCTTGTCCAACATCAGTTCCTGAACTCACAAATGTGCTTCTGGAAGAATGGTCAAACATTCCCATAGACACACTCCTAAACCTCGTGGACAGCCTTCCCAGAAGAGCTGAAGCTGCAAATGATGGGCCAACTCAATATTGAACCCTACAGACTAAGGCTGGCCATACATGGTCGAATTTTGAAAGAGTTTTCTTTTGAAAATCTGAAAATTTTTGCGTTTTGTGATCCAATGGTGCCACCATTGATTTCAAAATTCGACCAACCAAGCCTTCAATTTCACCTCCTCTTGCTACAGAAAAGAATTTTCGTGGCTGGGAATCTTCTTTTCTTTCCGGGAATTTTCTTTTCTTGCACATGCGCATTTCTTTTTCGATTACATTTCTCACACGATTCTCCCATCATTGATTAGAAAATCATTCGTTTTTCAAAAAATTTCCAACATGTCCGATTACTCAGTTTCGATGGCTGCACGAAAATCAGCTGTTGCTGCAGCCCAATAATGGTGTGAAATACGAACTAAAATTCTTAGATAAGATTTTCAAAAGAAAATTCTTTCGAAATTCGACCCATGTATGGCCTGCCTAAGACTGGGATGCCATTAAAGTTCATGTGCGTGTAAAGGCAGGTGTACCAATACTTTTGGCAATGTAGTGTAAATGTGCTGGGTAATCTGATCTGTTAGTTTATGAATAAGCGCTAACGCACAAAAGTGGATTGCTTTGGGGTGCAGCGGTCTGGATTTTCCTTTACTATATGCACAGCATGCGAGCTGGGTGAGCACCCTGCCGACGAGTGGGTGAGGTGTGGATAGAGAGGACTGACCTGGAGCAGTAGTCTTCTGTTATAATATGCCATGGCTGTGAAGCAAAGCATCAAGGACTCTTTGCATGTGAACAGCCCTGTCCGGCTGTTTTTATAGTTCAGGTGGGTGGCCAGGGGCTGCCTGTTTTGATCCTTCCGACCCCCCATGTGAAAGAGACCTTTTAGTAACTAAAATGCCCCTAAAATATCTGACTGGAGTTCAGTTTTAAACATTTTATACATATTGATTGTTATTGTTCTTTCTTTGCATACATACTTCAAAAGTCAGAAAAAAAATTCTCACACAATTTGTTCCCATTTGTTTTGTTTTTTTTACCCAGAAGCGGTATTGCTTGGATATATGATGATGCCTTCAGTAACAATACAAGGCTAACTACAGTTGTACTCACTGGAAATACTATAGTATACATTGCCGAAAGAGCATTCTTAGGAGCTACTTCGCTTCAACACCTCTACTTACAGAAAACATTTATATCGGACTTGTGGCTTATACCAATGAAAAGCTTGTCTAATCTGGAAACTTTGCATTTGGGGAGCAATTATATCACCTCCATACAACTTCCTGATGACACCCCTGTGACCAAATTGAAGACTTTGAACTTTGAGTTAAATCATATTAGTAGAATAACGGTGGAGGACTCGAACATTTTCAAGCACACCTACAATTTGAACCTCATTTTAAAGGGAAATAATATTGAGTACATTGAACCAAACTCTTTCAACTCAAGTCACTTACAATGCTTGGATTTGACTGGCTCAGCCTGGAACGTCGATTTGTCATCTGTTTTAAAAGGATTAAATGGCTTAAGAGCTGACAGTCTAAGAATTGGTACCTTTGAAGACATGGATGTTGACAAGGATGTATCCCCATCGGATATGAATTGTCTTTGTAATTTATCAACGAATGAGCTCAGTCTGCAATATCAAACCTTTTCTGATGTTTCCATGATGTTTCCATGTTTGGCCAAGATTGAAAAACTGGATTTCACCTTCACAGATTTACATAGATTTCCAGGGCTTAGCAAAGACAACATATTAAAGGAACTGTTATTAAACCATAACAAGTTCTCCTCGCTTTGCGATATAAGTTCAGAAACTTACCCACTTATCACCCACCTTCATATAGCTAAAAACCTGGAGACATTAGATTTGGGAGATGGATGCTTAAAAAGTTTAACCGGCCTTGTTCATTTGGACCTGAGTCTGAATATTTTTATGCATCAAACATGTTGTAGCAGCCACTTCATGGGACTAGCCAGCCTCAAATTTCTGAATATGAGTTATGGAAACCAACGTACATTACAAAACCCAGCCTTACCAGATACCAACAGGATAGAGGTTCTAGACTTCTCGTATAGCTTTTTACAGATTGATAAAGCCTTCAGTCCTTTTAGTAATTTAGCAGATTTAAAAGTCCTCAACCTGTCTAACAGTTATATAGATGCTAGCAACAGACAAGTGTTTAAAGGTCTTCAGAACCTTGTTTTCCTAAACATGGAGCAAAGTTTGTTTCAAAATGGTGTTCTCGCAAATGATAACTTGTTTGCCACCACTTTAAAACTTGAAACTCTCATATTAGCTAAATGCAAGTTAAGGGAAATCGAGGATCAGGCATTCAAAAAACTGAAGCAACTGCAACACATTGACCTAAGTGACAATAATCTTACTGTCTTTAATACAAACCTATTTGCAAATTTGACATTTATGTCCCTTAATTATGCTTTTAACTATATCACAACTATACCTATTGATTTCTTAAGAAATATTTCATATCAAAACACCATCAATTTAAGTCACAACCCCATTGACTGTTCATGCTCCAACATTGACTTTCTATCCTGGTATAAAAGCCACAGCAACTTGTTTATGGACAAGGAAAACACAGTATGTGGTTCTCCACCTTCATTAGTGGGCACAGAGTTGTACAAAGTGTCATTATCATGTGGAACTTCTTGGTTGGTGATCACAATTTTAATAATTTTTGCAGTGGCAACCCTTATCTTAGTTATATGCTTTTTAAGATTACACAAGAAAATATTTTATTCATCCATATAGTTGTCCAATTAAAGGAAATATGTCACTTTGCCTATTCAAGGAAATGTAACAGGTTCTCTTACAAGCTCTACAACCACACCCACCACAAGATATTCATCTTTGTGGAGCTCTACCACTGTATCATTAGCCTGTATAGGCTACGTCAGTGTTTCTCAACTCCATTCCTCGAGGCGCCCCAACAGGTCATGTTTTCAGGCTTTCCATTATTTTGCACAGGTGATTTGATCAGTTTTCACTGCCTTAGTAATTACAACAGCTGTTGACCTGTTGGGGCGCCTTGAGGACTGGAGTTGAGAAAAACTGGGCTACGTGTTGCTCAGTGTCAGACCTTAATAGAGTTAATGTACCTTTCCCCTATCCTTCATGACGTCGTTCAGGCCTGGCAAATGATCACTCAAGCCTGCGGAAGGAAGGAGGTAACATGCTCCCCAGTACCACAAAACACTGAATATTTCTGAGAGTTATAATAGGTGAACAGAGCATGAAGTAGAGTGGGGTATGGTGTGAGAGCTTTGAGAAGAACCTTTGACCCGAATGATTAAAATATGGGAGCTGCCATTGCTGGCCTGCTTATGAAAACGATAGCCATCTAGCTCTATCAGGCTCCACTATGTTCTAGTCACAGTCCAAGAATAAGCATAAAGCCAATTAAAATCCAAGAATTGGTAATTCCTTATCTCTGTACTTGTTCTAAATCACAAAGCCAAAGCAAAATACACATAGCGTAAAAACTGCACTCGAAGAGTTAAAGCATAAAACCAATAGACATTCACTAGAAATCATGTATGTAATAATAATCCATTAAATCAAATGTCCATATGAGTTAGTAATATCCATCCACCGGTCACAGTGACAGGCAGCACTAAACCTAAAGCGCACAGGATCCGCAATCCAATGCTAGCCAGTGGCAGTAGGCTTCTGGAGCTGACAGGGAGGACAACACGGACAACACGGCTCTAATCAATGGATAGAAAAGACAACACTTTATTAAAAAAAATATCCATCTACATATTAAAAAAGCTCATGCACCTGAGGAGGGTCCCGGATGAGTTACTTCGATCACTCCTGGCCAGGGAGGTGAAGGGCAGATGTAGCCTCAAGGTGGCAGGAGGAAGCAGCACATTGGAGGGGAGGGAGGTAAGCTAAAGTCAGAAAAGGACTCAACGGCCAGCACCAAAGCTCAACCATCTGTGCATTCATGCAGTCCCCCTATTACTTACCTTAGCCCCATCACAATCCAGTGATGGGCACATGCACCTCGGCTCCACAGGGACTCTTCTCATTGGCTGAAACAACAGCGGGTGCCATTGGCTCCCGCTGCTGTCAATCACTGATGGTGTGCCAATGAGAAGAGAGAGGGGGTGAGGCTGAGCCGCGGCTTTGTGTCTGAATGGACATGCAGAGTCGCAGCCCTGGAGCGAGCCTGCTTGGGTGCCCCCATAGCAAGCAGTTTGCTCTGGGGGCACTTGGCAGGGGGGAGGGTCCAGGAGCAATGGCGGGGGGAACCAAGAAGAGGAGGATCCGTGCTGCTCTGTGCAAAGCCACTGCACAGAGCAGGTAAGTATAACATGTTTGTTATTTAAAAAAACAAAATAAACAATCTTGCCTTTAAAATCACCACATGTAAGTGGATACTCTTTTTTAATAGTGTTGTCTTTTCTATCCATTGATTGGAGCCTTGTTGTCCTCTGTCAGCCTACTGCCACTGGCTAGTATTGGATTGCGGTTCCAGTGTGCTTTGGGTTTAGTGCTGTCTGTCACTGTGGACAGTGGATGGATATTCCCAACTCATATGGACATTTGATTCAATGGATTATTACTTCTATTGACTTTCTATGGGTTTTATACTTTAACCCTTGGTATGCAGTTTTTGTGCTGTGTGTATTTTGCTTTTGTTGTGTGTTTTATGCCAGGTTCCACTGGCTTCTTACTGCAACTGCATACTACTACTACTATTGGTGGTCATGATCAGTACGTTGGGTGTGGAGCTGTGATTTTCTTTTTCTCTCTTTTTGTTCTGAATCAGTAACTCAAAGTGATGAAGGCACAGCATAAGCATGATAGCCAGGCATCTAGCATTTTTAGAAGGTGCTGCTTGCAATGGCAGCCTACTAATTGCTCTAACAAGAGTTCTACCTTGAAGATTTACCACAAATCATTTTTTTTAAGTTTTTTTTTTTTAAGTTTAACCCAAAAAGTCAGCATTCGGTTCTTTAAAAAGGTCTTACTGCCCCATCATTACGGTTTAGAAAGGACTAGGTAGTTCACAGCAATTCCATTCTATAAGGCCATGTACCTAAATAGAGGTTGCCCAAAGAAGTTTGATATGGCAAGGCTGGCTGGCTGTGGTTTCCATTATTCTTTGAATGTACCAAGCCATAAGAGCGGTATGAGTGGCACTGTTACATGTGGGGTAGGGGGGAGGATAATATTGAGAGGACTTGTGTGGACTTAATTCTTTAGCTCTGTACTTTTCAAAGACATGTATTGCTTTTTTGTATTGCCTGACATGTAACAACATTGTTGATCTGGCAATAGATTGTAATCCAGAAGGCCCTTTCTGTGTAAATGGGAACTTTACCTTGGTCATCTAGAAATGTGTTGGACTCAGAACTGGGGTTCATGGTGAGGACTGTATTGCATTTTTTTTTTGGGGGGGGGGGGGGGTTGTTTGGCTTACAGCTCACTGTAGGAGAGTATGTACAGGAGGTAAGCCCTGGGGGGCCTTTTATCGTTGCACTACTTACATTTTATATTTGTTCTGGTCCTTTTACTTTTGTAATTTTTTTTTGCAACAAATTGAAAAATTCAATAGAACAAAAAAAAAAAAAAATTGATTTTGAACTCAATCATATAGATAAATCGAATAGCCCATTAAAAGATAAGAAAAAACAAGCTTTTACTGCATTATTCAACCTCATTTCAGAGATTTCCCCTTCAGTACTTTCTCCAGAAGTGGTGAAACATGTAAAAGGAAGATTGGTTGGGCTTGGAGACATCATTGTATGCAGTCAATTCACTGTTTTTTTAAAAACTGCAAGAAAAGCTAATTGGGTACAGCTGATATTTTTTTCCTACTTTCTTTTTGTTGATACATGTTCTCAATCTGATGGTCACCTTTATTCAACCCACTTCCTCTGAGCCCAGATTATCCTGAAGCCATCCCAGCCTGTAAAGGGAGAAGCAGCACAGTAAAAAGCTCATCATGTGTTCACTTTTCTTGCCAGCACATGAACTGATTGGCGTCTACTTCCTCTCACACTCCAGCCCTACTGTGAAGTCACTGTCACCAGAAAACATTTGGATACTTACACTGCTTTCATTCAAAATAAATGTAAACAGATGTAATAATCAATACAGAACTGCACTAATCTATATTTGGTTAGAGTTCAACAATAAAAGGTGGGGAATTTTTAGCTGCTCGTTCGTTTGTTCTGAGATTACCAGTAAAGTGACCAGAGAAAATCGGTTGTATCTGATCGTTAGATTGAGAACATAGATAACAGAAAGAAAGTAGGAAAAAATATCAGCCGCACTCAATTAGCTCTTCTTGCAGTGTTTTATTAATAAGTGAATTGACTGCATACAGTGATGTCTCCAACCCAAAACCAACCTTCTTTGATGTGTTTCACCACTTCTGGCTTGCTCCCAAGGATATCCTTGGGAGCAAGCCAGAAGTGGTGAAACATGTCAAAGAAGGTTGGTTTTGGGTTGCAGACATCACCGTATACAGCCAGTTTACTTATCAAAGCCATTTTTTTCCCTTTAAAAGTCAGACTTCAGCCAAAGCATTTCATTTTTTAGTTTTGGATAGAGTAGGAAAGGTTAAAGTGGAACTTCACCCAAAAGGGGAAGTTCCACTTGTTTGCATCCTCCCCCTTCCTCTTTAACCATTGGCATTTTTTTGTGGTGGTGGGGGTGGGGGTAGCTTGTTTTGACAGGAACCCGCTCCCTCTTCCAGTCAGATTGCACAGCAATCTGAGCGGAAGTTCACCCCCCCCCCCTCTTTACCCGCAACCTTCTGGGACACATCACAGGTCCCAGAAGACTGCAGGACCATTCACAAATTGCAGCGCGGCTCACACATGCACAGTGGGAAGCTGGCTGTGAAGCCCTTAGGGTTCACTTCCAGTTTCACTTAGGTACTGCAAGATTCTGGCACCTGGACCTGAAGCTGATTGAAGACTTGGCTACAGTATTTGTAGATGCCGACCTAATATTTTGGGGAGAGACTGTAGCTCCTCTTTAAAGGACCTTTATCATTTTTTTACTGCTGCTGAATCATAATTTTAATTAAAGATAAACAGTGACAGGCTCACCAAGATTAAATTAAGAGTCTAAGCCCAAGAACCACAGTCTGTCAAACAAAACAGGAAGTGGTGGGGGGTGACTCCACAATAGGGACACAGAGAACAAAAAAGAAAAAAAGTTCTAGTAAAGTGAAGAAGGGTTAATTCTCCTTTCAGGTGTTTATTGCTGCATCCCCTTTGAGGAGAATTCATTATACTTCCGATTCGGGTGACAGGTATCAGTGTTGGGGAATCTAGGCAACTGGGAAACAGACACGACAATTAATACAGGTGGTACAAAACTTTCCCCACTCTACTTAAAACTAGAAAAGATTTGGTTACTATTGGTCTGTAAATGACTTTGCTATATGGTATATACTGTGATGAGCTGAAGTGTGCTAAACTCTGAATAAACAGACTGTATGTAATCTTATTGCAGAATAACTTTGTACTGCCCTTTATATGCCTCACTTCTGTCCACATAATGTCCTATTATATTTGATTTATTCTCTCTTCTATTGTTATGCTACGTATCAATGCCTGCAGCAAGTTTAGCAGGAAGTGAGTGCAATGATTGATGGTTGTGAAGAGCCCTGTTAACAGTATTCTTTTTTTTTTTTCACAAGAAACTGTTAACAGTATTCTTATGAATACTATTGAATACACATTTTTGACAATGATCTTTGCCTTTAGCAACCTGCTACATGTGTGTTTGTGTTGTGCTTTGCCAACCCTTTAAAACAGACTTCTGATCCATGCAAATGAGGATTAAGTGGAGGATGACAAAAAAATTACGTAGGTACATACCGATGTAGGTCACTCATAGTGTAAGCATCTCTGCTGCTTGATAACATTCTCTGCCATGACCATTGTGTACCTGAAGATTCTGTCTGAATACCTACCTGTGACGTTGGATGGAGAGCAGGAAGACACAGTCCTGATAAGAAGATAAGAAGTCATTGGCTTCCGATGACGGTGGGCAGAAGTTATCAGAATACTCTCCATACTGTACAGTTTTTGATATGTTTCGAAGCTTGTTGAGAAAAGTCCTACATTACCTGTAAGGACACTTACCTTCTTCTGTACCCCACTTATATCTTTCATGTAAGAACACATTTTTACTCTGTAACTTCCACATTTTTCTTTTGGGAAAGTAAAAAAAACCAAAAGCTGCAAGTGTGGACTCACTTTTCAACCCCTTGGTGCAGGTGTCTCCCGAGCCCTTTAAGGGGTTTAAGATGCCAGGAGGCAGGGCAGGGTTTATGTGCATTTGACCGCCATGATTGGCTGTCACATGATTGGAAAGCTCCTGATCGCAAGTAGCGATTGGGAGCTTTCCGTTAGTCGTTGGTAACTGTGCTGTACAGCTGTTTTTGCGATATTGCATGCAAATATGCAGTAGCTTAGTGCCACCCACCGAGAGGCCACATATTTGCATGCTGACGGCGTCAAGAGGTTAAAAAAATCTACATTTCCCTATGACTATGAAAAAAGTTTTTCTTTGTGTTTCCAATTGGAAGAAACACACGTAAAAGGATGTACAACACTATAGACCAGGGGTCTCAAACTGGCGGCCCTCCAGCTCTCCCACATGAATTCTCTGAAACATTGTTTATTAACTTCAGCCCCAGAAGGTTTTACCCACTTCCTGACCAGGCCATTTTTTGCAATACGACAATGCGTCGCTTTAACTGACAATTGCGCGGTCGTGCAATGTTGTACCCAAATAAAATTGATATTATTTGTTTCCCCACTAATAGAGCTTTCTTTTGGTGGTATTTGATTACCTCTGCGGTTTTTATTTTTTGCACTATCGACAAAAAAATCCCGTCAATTTTGGAAAAAAAAACAATATTTTTTCTTTCCGCTATAATGCATATCCAGAAAAAAATATTAAAAAAATTGTAATAAAAACATTTCTTTATGAATTTAGACCAAAATGTATTCTACATATTTTTGCTAAAAAAAAATCCCAATAAGCGTATATTGATTGGTTTGCGTAAAAGTTATAGCATCTACAAACTATGGGATATTTTTATGGCATTTTATTATTTATTTATTTTTACTAGTAATGTCGGTGAACAGCGATTTTTAGCAGGCCTGTGACATTGCCGTGGACAGAACGGACACTTTTTTGGGACCAGAGACATTTATACAGGGATCAGTGCTATAAAAATGCACTGATTACTGTATAAATGACACTGGCGGGGAAGGGGTTAAAACTAGGGGGCGATCAAGGGGTTAAATGTGTTCAATGGGAGGTGTTTCACACTAACACTATCTCTCACTTTTCCTCCCTGGCAGATCAGTGGTGTGCTTTGTTCGGCACACTGCTGATCTGTCTCTCCTGTGAACGATCGGCAGGTCGTGATCACCGGACCTGCTGATTAGCTCCTGTTGTGTCCAATCACAGCGGGCACGTGTGCGCACCCCTAAACCGCGTGCACAAAATCACATACAGGTATGTGATTTTGTGCACCCGGCCGCTCTGCCGCAGTAAATGTAAGTGGGGCGGTCCGGAAGCGGTTAAGCTCGGGTAGGAGTATATATCATTAGTCTCGTTTTTGATGCTTCATGGGAGATTCGAAGAATGTTCACACAAAGAAGTTGATTTACTAAAACTGAAGAGTGCAAAATCTGGTGCAGCTGTGCATGGTAGCCAATCAGCTTCTAACGTCAATTTGTTCAAATTAAGCTTTGACAAAAAAACCTGGAAGCTGATTGGTTTCTATGCAGAGCTACACCAAATTTTGCATCTCCAGTATTAGGCTTCGTTCACACCATTGCATTCCAGGTCATGGGCGGAATCACCGCAAAACATGGGACGCGCTTGTGATTCCTGTTATTTTCAATGGCACCCAAATCACGGCGCGATTCGATTGTCGCCCAACAAATCGCAGTAAAATCTCGCAAACAGAATCGCGGGATGCCTGGCACCCAAAAGAAATTCCCTGCAAGAACAGCTTAGACAATACAGGAACTTGTATACGAGTGAAGGAAAGTGTGAAAGCAAAATGAATAGTTAAATTAGGGCAGCAGCTGTAAACACATGATGCTAAAATGGTCCATGGTAGGAAAATGTGTACTCACATTTTGTGGAAGGCTTTCAGTTCACTAGTCAATCTATAGGCTAGCCTCACCTATGGTCATGGTAACAATAAGTAAAGACCAAAAGAAGGTTGTCGATGCAAGCATTAAACGGAGTTAATGGATCTCTGCCGCATTGCTGGCCTAGGCTTACTGGTCATATTAGGGTGAGGACTGTAAAAGTTCAGGACTATCTAGCAGAAGGGCTGCTTCCACTATGAATTGAAAGGCCAAGCTGGTTTGGGTAGTGGTGTAGGGGATGGAAAACAGAACAACAGTTCAATTTTATGATCCCTACACATATTCTTTAAAGCCCCTAACTCATATTGAATGTAATATATAGTTCCAAAGTTATGTAAAGACAAAACCCAGGAAGTTAGTGTGAGTGGTCTCGCAACCTACACCCATAACAGTGTGAACAGGGCCAGCTGTGGATAGCGATATGCAGAAAGTGGGTGGTGATGGAATAGTTAAAGTTGAAGTTCAGCCAAAAACGCTAAATCTACTCTCAGCCACATTTTAAAGCCAATCTATCTAACCCTGTAAAGAAAAAAAAAATCGCTATACAGTATATATACCTTTTCTGAAGCTGAGTTGGTCCGGTCTCCAGCAGCGGATGCGGTGTGCAGGAGAGAACTGACAACGGCTATGAAATGCCTGGAAAGCTGGAAAGTGACATCACCCATAGAGTTGCTAGGGGGCTTCCATTGTCAGCTGCCTCTCCTGCCCATTTCTACACATTGAATCTGCCACTGACAACTCAGCATGGGACCGGCTGCAGAACAGGCAAGTATAGTTATTTCTTCTTTACAGCGCTATATAGATTAGGTTTAGAATGTGGCCGAGAGTAGGTTTAGCATTCGATTTTGAACTTTAGGCCTGCGAACAATAAAGGCTGCAGCCCTGCAACTGATAACCTGCTGTAATCGCTGTGCAGTTTGCTACATAATCCACACTTCTCTCTAAGTTATATACAACTCAACTCATTATTGACACACTAATAGAAGCTTTTTATACAACCAGGACAGATACACTTTTACTAGTAAGTATAAAAACTCAGCTTGACAGTATAATATGTTATAAGGATCTTAACAACTCATGTCATGGTTGGTAATTTTAATGTTGATCAAGGATTCTCAGGGCATTTTGGGTTAACTAAAGAGACAACACAGCAGACACTACCTGATTTGAGTTGGTAAATGAGCAAATGCACATACCACATGCATCCAGCATTTTTACCAAGTTTGCTGATTCAGATGGTCAGGACAAAGCCCCACCTGTTTCCTCCCACTTAGGAGAAAAATATATCATTGATAATGATATTTTTTTTACATGTCAAATATATATATATATATATATATATATATATATATATATATATATATATATATATATATATATATATATACCGGTATTACAAATAGAGTTTATAAGACAATTTGTTATAGTACAGTATAAGGTAATAAAAATAAATAGTTTTGCTACAACAAATCTGATTCTGGGTCTGGAACAAGTCCAGGGGAGGGGTCTATTTAAAGCAGTTTATAGTAGGGTTGCACCGATAACGATACTAGTATCGGTACTGATACCGAGCATTTTCCAAGGTACTTCTACTCGGGCAAATGCTCCAATGCTTGATCCGATACCTAGGCATTTAGGGATGATCCTGGGAGAGTTACAAGCACCAGACTCCCTCTATAGATTTCAATAAAGCAGCTGACAGACGCTTTTCCCCCTCTCCCTCCCGTGGCTTTCAGCTGCTTTATCGAAATCTATACAAGGGGATTGGTGCTTGTAACTCCCCCGCAGCCGCAGCTATGATTTATTACTAACACAAGTTAGTCATCTCTACAAACAATACAAAAACTCGAATCTCTTTCTAATGAGAACAGAGACTGGAAGATAGCGTGGCTGAGAGTGAAAACACAACTTCACTGAACAAAACAGATCCTTAGAGGGGTAGTAAACTGCAAAAAAAATTAAAAAATTCCTTGTAAGGCAATGTGATAATGCGCTAGTATGCATTGCATACTAGCACATTGTGTGAGATTTACCTGAAAATGAAGCCCTCCAGCGGTAAGCTGTCACCGCTGACAGGGCTTCCATCTTCCCCTGGTCTTCCTTCCATGTTCACGGCCTCCAGCTACATGAGTGGCCGGGCCGTGATGAGGTCACTGAGTTTTCTTACCACTTTAAGGTGTGTCCACAAAATAAAGTGTTTAAAGTGGACCTGAAATCAAAGTAAAGGTTTGCTATGGTATAGGAAAAATCTAAGTGTTAATTGTGGCTAAGTAGTACAATGAAAATGTACCTTATGTCTGTTATCCCTTCTTAAAAATAGCAGTGCACCTCCTGGTATGTGAGTGTGCCTGGGCACTCCTGTTCAGCCTCATAGCTGAATATCTGCAATGTAATATCAAAAGCTGGCCATACAGTAAGCAAAATTTCCTTCCTTCCTAAAGGATCAGCTGAAACTCAATCAGTGGGTGGCCCTGTTGATGCCACGGCGTACGACAGGGCCACAGGCTGAATGAAAGATATCTGTTGATGCATGGTCAGTCTAAGGACTGCTGTCTCTGACTGCTACTGCCACCAGATTTGGGGTAGGAATTGGTGGTGTAACTACTGTGCTGCTCATGGTTCACCTTGCTGCAAGCTGGGGGGGGGGGGGGGGACAACTTCCAGCATTCAGTTTCTCAAAAGAGAAAGCGCTGGGCCTAGTGCAAAACATGTTAGAATGGAACTTGTTCTGCTGGCTATTTTAATAAAGGAGGAAAATTTGGCTCAAGATAATTGAAAGGAAGGAGAAATTCCATTGGGGAACTTCCTAGATCTTAGAAGCTTATTTACTAAAGCTAGAGAGTGCAAAATTCTACAGAGAAACTAATCAGCTTCCAATCTCAGCTTCTTCAATTAAGCATTGGCAATAAAACCTGGAAGCTGATTGGTTTCTTTGCAGAAATGTAACTGATTTGGCACTTTCTAGCTTTAGTAAATAAACCCCATAGTGTCTGGCACCACATCCTGAAAAAATTGTGTACAAAAACTGCAACTAGAAAATAGAGGACTTTGTAAAAAAAATAAAAATTGAATTTTTCATTGTATGCGACATAAGTATTGCATGTCAACAATACAAATATGTTACATATCGTCATTCATCGTTCTCACTCCACTGGGCGATGGATTGCTTGCTGTTACTTCGACATGTTTCACGGGTCTATCCCCGCTTCATCAGGAAGAGAACTACAGTCAAGCTCTACAATGATAGAAGATGCATTAATCAAAACATCCATATAATAAAGATGCATCAACAGGTTTGTCATTCCTTATAGGAAATGAGACTGTTAAATAGCTGTAATTTATATATACATCATTAAAAACCGTAGTAATAGCCACCACCATCAATTGCAATCCTCTGGAAGGAATTGATCATTTCCTCTGAGACTTGTTCACTAAAAGTGCTACATAGGGGACCAGGCTTGCGTACTGAATGATACTGTATCCTGTTTAGGAATACTAAAAATGGAAGGGAAAAGGACAGTGGTAGTTCTCGATATAGACATGAATACAAATATGTCTACTATTAAGGAAATCTCCCATCATCTCAGGAGATATCAACTACATTAGTGGGGGCCCATTTATTCCCAACTACAACCCTACTCCTCAATTTGAGATTGATTTTCCCCAATAGTGATATTATATACAGGATTTATATAGCGTCAACAGTTTACGCAGCGCTTTACAATATAAAAGGGAGACAAAACTATTATAATACAATAAAATGCAAGAGGATTAAGAGGGCCCTGCTCAGAAGAGCTTACAATCTAATAGGGTGGGGCAGGTGGTACAAAAGGTTGTAACTGTGGGGAATGAGCTGATGGAAGTGGTAAAAGATTAGTTGGAGACGTGATCGGGCTTCCCTGAAGAGATGAGTTTTCAGGGATTGCCTGAAGGTAGCAAGAGTAGGGGATAGCCGGACAGGCTGAGGTAGCGAGTTCCAGAGGATGGGAGAGGCTCTGGAGAAATCCTGGAGACGAGCATGGGAGGAGGAGTCGAGAAAGCTTGAGAGTAGGAGGTCTTGAGAAGAGCGAAGAGGGCGGTTTGGGTGATATTTGGAGACAAGTATGGTGATGTAGCTCAGGGCAGAATTGTGAATAGCTTTGTATGTTGTGGTTATTATTTTGAATTTAATTTGTTGATAAGAGTAGACATATATTGGTATTCATGTCTATATTGAGAACAACCACAATGTCCTTTTCCCCTTACATTTTTAGTATTCCTAAACAGGATACAGTATCATTCAAGAGACAAGCCCGGTCCCCTATGTGAACAAGTCTCAGAGGAAATGATCAATTCCTTCCAGAAGATTGCAATTGATGGAGGTGGCTATTAATATGGTTATTAATAATGTACATATAAAATAAAGGTATTTTTTGGAGCGCTTGGTGCACCTGCTGGAGATATCAATGCACAAAATGATTCTTAAAAAGTTCTAATAAAATTATAAGCCTTTGGAATAAAATAAACATAAAAATACACCTAGATAAACAGCTCAATATGCTACTCAAGCTAGACCTATGAGTAGGTTCTGACTAGGAAGTCAGTCTTGGCAGCCAGCTGTCAGAGCAGAAGGGGACTCTGTTGAAATAGAAGAAAGGAAGCGGCGCCAAACTGAATGTAGCATGGAGTTAAAAACATCAGGATTAATGTGTGGTATCGAACTCACATAGCAGCAGTAGTAGTAAAAGGCATGTACTACATATCCATGTGTGTCCCTGGCATCTGTGCAGCTGATCACAAGTCCCGGCCACTGCGGTGGTTTCCGGAGCTCCTGGCCTTCATCAGGCATGATGAATCAGTACACAAGCCTGGTCCCCTATGTAGCACTATTAGTGAACAAGTCTCAGAGGAAATTATGAATTCCTTCCAGAGGATTGCAATTGATGGTGGTGGCTATTACTACGGTTATTAATGATGTACTTATAAAATACAGGTATGTAACAGTCTCATTTCCAATAAGGAATGACAAACCTGTTGATCCAACTTTATTATATGGATGTTTTGATGAATGCATCTTCTATCATTGTAGAGCTTGACTGTAGTTATCTTCCTGATGAAGCGGGCATAGACCCGCGAAACACGTCAAAGTAATAGCAAGCAATCCATCACCCAGTGGAGTGAGAACGATGAATGGCGATATGTAACATAAACCCATGTATTTGTAGTGTTGACATGCAATTCTTAAGTCTTTTTATATGTCACATTAATTTCTTAACATCTGTAAAATAAAATATTGTATTTTTTATATATACATGGTACCTTCAAAATACTCTATTTTCTAGTTTGGATTTTTGTACATAAAGAATATTTAGCATCTTGGTGTGCGGCATTCCGGTGTCTGGTACAATTGATTATAAAATACCTGATACTGTTTTGGGGGTTGAGCATGAAATATCAGAATATGAGGCAGGAACTGAAGTAGAGAATACAACTACTACTACTACTACAATGTTTCTGTTGCAGCCATACTATTGCTTTGGGTTTGATTTTGATCCCTGGACCAGCCAGGTATCCTGCTGTGGCTAAATGAACTACAGGATGTCGGGTTTGAAGAGAGTGAAATTCCATTCTAAACTGAACTGCTGAGAGTTTTTGTGATTGCTAAATGCTGTTATTTATCAGCTTCCTTTAAAGTGGTTGTAAACCCTAAAAAATAATCCAAAAACAAAAAACAAAACCTGCAAGACAAAGGCATAATGAGTTTGTATACATAGCATACTAGCTCATTACGAATTACTTACCTGAGATCGAAGCCCCCGCAGCGGTCCTTGTTCACAGCTCCGGTGGCCGACATCGCTCCCGGTGGTTACTTCCGGGTATCGCGGCTCCAAGGCTGTGATTGGCCGGAGCCGCGATGACATCACTCCCGCGCGTACGCGCGGGAGCCGCCGGGATCGGCACAGTCTAACTGAAGAAATGGCACATTTGTGCCATTTTTTCAGTTTGCTTAAGTGCGCAAGTGTTGTTGACGTTGGCACATGCAAATACAGGGATATATCCTAAACTGTGCAGGTTTAGGAGATATCCAGTGTAGCTACATGTAAGCTCAATTATAGGCTTGCCTGTAGTAAAAAGTGGTTGTAAAGGGTTTACAACCACTTTAACAGACCAAGCTGTGCAGCAAAAGTGAAGGTTAGAGGGTTGAGACCAGGGCTTTTTTTCTCAAAGAACATTTGCAGGAACTCAAATCCAGGAGGGAGGGGTGGAGGAGAAGTAGTGATGTGGTCTGCATCATTGAGGGGGTGTGACCTAATTTTACAGTGGGCGTTAAAGGGACATTGTTAAACCAATGCTCTCTGTAGCTTTTCTGTATGTATGCTGTGCTGTCCCTCCCTAACACGTAAAAATTCTCACAGTTAAAACTTTACAACTTTTCCCCGAATAAAAAAGCAACACACATCATTCACCTCTGCACCTCCTATTCCACTGCTCACCTTTCCCCATGTCGAAAGCTGACCTCTGCACCCCACCATCCAAAGCTCACCGCTGTACCCCTCTCCAAAGCTCACCACTGTACCCCTCTCCAAAGCTCACCTCTGTACCCCTGTCCAAAGCCAGCCTCTGTACTCCTCTCCACAGCTCACCCCTGTACCTCTGTCAGACGCGAGTGAGGAAAAGCCGATCAACGGCTCTTCCCATTGACAGCGTGATCAGCCGTGATTGGACACGGCTGATCACGTGGTAAAGAGCCTCCGGCGGAGGCTCTTTACCAAGATCAGTGGAGCGGTGTGTCAGGCTGACACACCGATCCACCGATCGCCGCGATGCGCGCCCCCGCGGGCGCGCGGCGGCATGTTATCCTGCTGGACGTCATATGACGTCCAGTCGGGATAACTGAACCACTTCCGGACGTCAGTCCGCTATAGGGTGGGCGGGAAGTGGTTAAGCTTGGGCACTAAAATCTAGAAGCTGATTGGTTAAGCACGACTGCACCAGATTCTGTGTGCTCCGGTTTTAGTAAATCACCCCGTTATGTTGTTATTTATATACTTAAAGCAAGGACAGGCTTTCTGCTCATATGCTGTAAAAATAATAATAAAATAAAATATAGCGACCCGTGTATTGAGAATTTCCCTTCAATTTCTGTCACAGTGACAACAGTTCTACGAGACCAGGAATTAAGGAAAATCTGCAGGGAGACAGAGAGCAGTAAAAATCTGATAGGGTTTTAAAAAAAAAAAAAAAAATCCTTATCCCTGGTATATAAATAAAAATGTACATTATATAGAAATATATATATTTATGTGGGTGTGTTGTATCGTGTGATCCGTATTGTTGTAATATGTTGTAATGTTCACCGATTTATGTGGGACATTGTTTTGTGTATGTACACATGCAGTCAATATTGACCAGGCCAGAATTCAATTGACTGGTTGATTTGTCCAACTGAATTTTAACATATCAAGGGGACAGCTGAAGACTCTTTGATGTGTTGATTTTATGCAAGTCTACCTAGGTGTGTGAGGTGAGGTATGGTCTGGAAACCTAATTGAACATTTCAAAGGGTACATTGTTTAAAGGACAGTTAGGCTTGTCTTTGTATAGGAGAGGCTTGTCTGTGTATGGCTGGGAACACACAGGCCTAGGAATATGGGTCTCTGAATTATATCTCCTCTGTCGGATTTCTTTGTCATCTGTGGACTTTGGACTTTGTTCTGTGTTGGAAGTCAATAAAGTGCATCTCTCTGGAAGAATTGGGTTGCTGCGGAAGAGTACTTAATCTATAATCACCCAATATATATTAATATATACGCGATCACTACACGTATCTTTGCCCATTTCAGCCAACAGAGTGTAGTATGGCGCAGGTGGGGACCCGCACCGGATCTCGGGTTGGGGTTTGGCCGGGAAATCACTCTTAAATTCTTCACCATGAGAGAGACACCACATCACTGGCTTCACATTGTTTTTTTCACATTTAAGGTAGGCAGGAGTCCTTTGTGACTCCACTCACACTTTTTTCTCACTTCCTGCTTAGGGTTTTTTTACATTTACAATTTTATTTTAGTTTTTTTTCATTTTTTTACAATATATCTATATATAAATATATATATATAAATATATATATATATTTTTTATTATTATTTTTCACTAACAAAACACACATCCTTACAATAAATTTATATATTCACACACTTTTTTTCAAATTTTTTTCAACTTTTTCATTATTTATCAATTTCACACACCACACAATCATAATCTTCCAGATTGGTGTGGATTGTTCTGTACTTACAGTGAATGAATTTTTGCATCCATACTCCTGCTGAGTGAACGTGATTCACGGGATGAATATGTATAATTATGCATCATCATTGTATACAGTGTATGTGTTCATGGTATATTTTTACCAAAATGGCAGCCTTTGTATATGGTTATGTATGTTTTGAAAACATTATCATGCATTTCTAGACCACGGAATTGCTTTTGATACAATAAAGGTTTTATCATATATTTACTCCATACACTCATTTTTGCAGCAATAAGCCTCATTTAAAGTCCCATTCATTTTCTTTGTTTCTATTTCATATCGCCAGGGATGGAGGCCTTTTACTGTGGACAGGCCAGGTCACACTTTTCTCCTTTTACTATATACAGGGTGGAAGACGCCCACTTTTCATGTGTGACCTGCCATGTCAGTATTATCATAAGCGATTATGCATCCAGACTCTAAGCCATCTGTCCATATCCTTTTTAATATATTGCATTAGTCTACATATACACAAATTGCCTACATCACCAGGTCTAATGGTCTAATCCAGTCTTGAGCCTGACCTGAATGTGTGTTTTGGGGGGTGTTCCTTTTGTTTGTCTGGTCCAGAGCTGCGACACGCAGCAGTGCCTCCCCTTCCTGCCCATATTGGGTGGTGGCGGGGGGTGTTCTCCTGCGCATCAGCGCCACGCACAGCACCCTGCCAGCTGCGTCGTAGTGGTGCTGGGAGGCATGGATGCTTTGCATCCACCTTACGCTTTTGGGTGGGTGGGTGCGTGTCCGGCAATCCTCCTGGACGTGTGATCCGTATCTTTGCCCAATCCAGCCAAGAGAGTGTAGTATGACGCAGGTGGGGACCCCCCCGGATCTTGGATACATCAGCTGGGGTTTGGCCGGGAAATTACTCTTCAATCCTTCATCATGACAGAGACACCACATCACTGGCTTAACATTGTTCTTTACACATGCAAGGTAGGCAGGAAGGCCTTTGTGACTCCACTCATACATTTTTCTCACTTCCTGCTTAGGGTTTTTTTACATTTACAATTTTATTTTAGAATTTTTTTATTTTTATACATTTTACATACATACATTATATATATATATATATATATCAGAGGTGAATAGAAAACACCGCGCTAACCAGTGAAATAAATAAAAAGCTGCTGCATACAGTTTGACAAAAACAACAAAATAGGCATATGGAAAAATGCAGCGCATATACAAAGGAACATAGGTCTTTAAAATGGTGAAACAGTAAAGAAATCACTAATTGACCACAGGTGCCTTGAAACACAAACGTCCATAGATGGATGTGAATGTCCAACCGCACAGGAGGTGTAAGTACTCCAAGGGGTGGTGATGGTCTGATGGTTGTCAGAAAACACCTGGCATCATACAGCGACTTCCCAACCGAGAAACTGGGTCCCAATGGGTCATTCAGAGAAAGTGCAAAAAAGCCTCTTACCAGATCCTGTGGATTCCCATGTCAGCGACAGGGAATCGCATGCGCAGTTTGTCACAAATGACGTGGAATGGGAGCTCAGGAATCGCCAATCCCTTGGATTGTGGTCTGTATGGATCTCGGCCGGCAACCGGATGGGTCCTCACAACGAACCGTCCTCACACCGAACCGTCCCAGCGTGCATCAGAAGTTTCACAAACGGTCCCCCGAAAGGAGCAGTTGGAGGGACTGGATCTCATGCGGTAAATGTGGAAACAAAAAGAATGTGCCTCCACATGGTGCAGATAAAAAAGGGTGTTTTTTTTGACAAAAACGACCATACACAAATAAAAGCGTGATCACGGTGGATAAAAACAAATGGGCAACAAAGAGAGTGGTGTATGTACCCGACGCGTTTCGACCTAGGGGTCTTCAACAGGGGCATAGACCACTCACTCCAAGTTGCCAAATATATATAATAAAATTATTTAGAGAAGGACCAATCACAAGGGCTGAAAAAACCGGGAGATTTGATTGGGTGAATACAATCACATGACTTGCTTGAATGTCTAAACATGAAAATCATACACAATTTCTATATAAATAAATGAATGACATTAAGGTGAAGCCCAGGAGACTGTATAAAGGTCTACCAGCAGAAAAATATATAACTCTATGATCTCTCTAACAAAAATAAAGCATTTAAAGATTTAATGAAAACAGCACTCCTCTGCTGACAGTCCGGCAGAATGTACCGCCCTGTCGGCCAGAGGAGCCAATCCTCAATAAGAAGACAAAAGGTGTTAAGTGGAGCTGACCAATAGGTGGCTATGTATGAGCCGGCCTCTATCCCTGAACGCCCACATGACCAGTCTGTGTAGGAAATGATGTCACGTCCGTGGGCGTGTCCGACGTTTCCCTCTCACATGACTCACTGGGCCAATCAGAGAGCAAACGTCCCACTCATCTCTGCTGTACGTACAATCCGTACACCGCAGAGGGATGGGACTTAAATAAATAAACCTAGCGTCCCGGCAATGCAATCCAGCAAGCAACGGACGCTAAATGAGACAAAACAGCATCCCTATGGTGTATGTGTACAAAAATTTGCTATGCAGCAGACCGGGACCCGATGACCCGGAAGTGTGCATAGAACTCCTGTGAACCGGAAGTGTATTGGAAGTGGGGACACATATAGTGAAATATAATGTGTTTGGGAAATGACTGGCTGAAGTGAAATCGCATAAGTGTGTAAAAATATTACTGGAGTGGCATTGTAAATGTCTCTTAAGATCCATATGTGTTTTGGTGGGACTGAAATAAAAAATTAAAAAATATAAAAAAATTGTGTGAACACAAATTCTCCGGAACGCACATTGTAAAATGTGTTAAAATGAATATATATGTGAAGGGGATGTGTGGATTTGTAAAGTGACCCAAATATCTGGCAGTTAACCTTATGATCCCTTGACTGCAAAAAGTCATCAGCATTGACCGAATGGGTCAATTTTGATTGGACCAATTTCAATTGGGTGAATAGATAACCCTCTAGGTACACCATATATAAGCTGTGTACCAACTTGTGAATATAGGTGAAAAAAAGGAGGAGGGGGGGAGGGGGGAGAAAAAATGTTGAAATAATGAAATAAAAAAATATAAAATATAAAGGGAGGGAGGGACATGCATGGAGATGTGGAAGGAATTTAGGATTGGTTGATAAAGGAGTTGAGGTCCCACTCCACGTTTAAACCTAACGGGAAATAGGACCTCAACTCCCATATCCAATAAGTCTCGAGGCGTGACACTCCTCGGAGGCGGGACTCTCCTCTCCAATGTGGGACAAATTTGTCGATCACCTGGAATAAAGTCCCGGTAGGGTCTTTATTATGGTGTTCCAGATAATGACGGGGTACTGTGTGTTTGTCCTTGCCTTTCTTGATACCTGCCACATGTTCATTAACTCGTATAGAGAAAGTTCTGATGGTACGCCCAACATACTGTTTGTGGCAGGGGCAAGTAATGAGGTAGACAATGTAATGTGATGTACAAGTTGTGAAGTGTTTCATCTGGTAAGTGAGGGAGGTGACTGTGGATTGGAAAGTGGTACTTTTTTGTCTGCCTCGAATGTTGTGGAGGCAGACATTGCATCTACGGCAGGGGTAATAACCCTGACATTCCTGAAAAAATGAAACTCTTTTGGGGGGGTCTATTATATTCGGAGCAATCTGTCCTTGAATGGACCGTGCTCCCCTGAATACAACAGCCGCCCGTTCAGGAAGAACTGACCCAAGTAGATTGTCATTTAAAAGTACCTTCCAGTGCTTTTTGAATATAGCTTTCACTTGTTTGGACTGAATGGAGTGAGTGGTGAAGAAAGCCCATTTGTGCATAGGTTCAGCTGTAGATTTGGGGCGTTCTATCAAAGTGGATTCTCTATCAGTGGATAGTGCCCTATTGAGTTCCTCGTCTAGATGTCTGGGATCATAACCTTTTTCAATAAATCGATCTCTCAGAACTAGCGATTGTGACTGGAAATCAATAACATTGGTACAGTTGCGTCGTAGTCTCAAAAATTGCCTACGGGGAACGGACTTGAGCCACTGCTCCTGATGGCAACTGTCAATAGGAATGAATCCGTTCCGGTCGGTGGCCTTGAAATACGTGCGGAACTCCAAATGTTTGTCCACCACAAATATTTCAAGGTCCAAAAAATGTACACTGGTAGAGCTGGCCTCATAGCTCAAAGATATTCCTCTATCATTAGAATTGAGACTGGTCATGAAACTGTCAAGTGATGTACGGTCACCATCCCATAGGAAGAGGATGTCGTCTATGTGCCTGGCCCAGAGGATCAACTCGGATCTCTGGGCCGCATAGACAACATCCTCCTCCCACTGGGCCATGAAGAGGTTGGCGAGGCTGGGGGCGAACTTGGCCCCCATAGCCACGTCCCTCTTCTGTAGAAAAAATTGATTCTGGAACCAAAAATAATTGTGTTCCGTTGCAAATATGAGTAATTGCATAATAAAATTACGCTGAAGGGAAGGGAGCTTGTTGTCTCTAGATAGGTGTTTCTCCACCGCCTCAAAGCCCAAGTGATGTGGGATGCACGTATAAAGTGCCGCCACATCTGCTGTGACTAGAAGCATCCCTTCTGAAACCGAGACAGGTTCCAGTAATCTAATAGTGTCTCTAGTGTCCTTGAGATAGGACTGCGTAGAACGAGCCAACGGCTGTAAATAAAAATCCACATATTTACCAATACGGGCTGTGACTGAGTCAATCCCGCTGACAATGGGTCTGCCAGGGGGATTGACTGAGTCCTTATGGACTTTAGGAAGATAATAGATAGCTGGAATGTGTGGGACTTGTGGGACTAGAAAACTTTTTTCCTTTTTATTTAAAATCCCTAGCGCATAACCTTCCTCAATAAGTTTGACCAGAGCCTTTTTGAAAGGTGTAGTGGGGTCCGTGGGAATAGGGCTATAAGTGTTCGAATCGTTAAGAATTCTATACATCTCTTTAAGGTAATCAACCTTATCAAGAACCACAATCCCGCCCCCCTTATCTGCAGGGCGGATAATAAGGTTCTTTTTCTCACAAAGAGATCTGAGGCCGTTTTTTATGTCAGATTGAATATAGACACGTTTTTTCTGTTTGTTTAATTTGTCCAGATCCCCCAGAACAAGGTTTTTAAAAACCTGTATGGAGGGAGCTAGAGAGCCTGGGGGGTTAAATATAGATGGATTGGATAATCCTGAATGTGTAACTTGTACATCAGACAAGCTGGAATCTACGGGTTCAGAACCTGTATGTGTATTGGCTGGAGCCGGGGGGATTGTAGTGGATGAAATCCCCTTATTGTTGAATCCCATAGGGGGTTTGGTCAGAAAGTGTCTTTGTATGCTCAATTTACGTGTAAACTTGAGGACATCAATAAAGGTGGAAAATTTGTTAAGGGGTTTGGGCGGAACTCAAATTAAAGATACCTTTTCCTTTTATGTTCTTTTTCTTTTGGGATTGTGCCCTCCTCCCCCCTCTGGACCCTCTTTTCTTTCTGTATATCCCAGATGTCCCTCCGTGGTTCTCTGAAAATCCAAAGAGTAACTAGGGCCAGGTTGATTTTGATTATAGTTGTAAGGAGATCTGTGGTAGTAATCCTCCTCCCTCTCAGAATAGCCATAGGTATCTCCATGTGCTTCATAAGGAGTATTTTCTCTGAGGGGAGTGAAACGGTTAGTCACCCGAACAGGGGTATGGTACCCATATTCCTGATTTGGATGTTGTGGTCCGTGGTGGCCCTGAGGGGGACCATAGTTTGGGGGGGACCCCTGGTGTTGTTCCTCTGTTGTGGGTCAGTGGGGCGTCCCCTGGGTGGACCTCTCCACCCCGGGTCTTTCCCCCTTGGTCCCCGGAATGGAGGGGGACCTCGAGGGGGTCGGTAAGGACCATGTTCCGGGCCTTGCTTCTTAACCATGACCTCCTTGGTAGTTGGTTGGGATGTTGGTTGGTATACCAACGTTCTATCGGTATGGGTCATGGTGACTGAAGAAGTTTCCATATTGGTAGGTTCCCCGTTACAAGAGGAAGAAGAATGGTTGAGCTTCTTCTGCCAATTGAAAACTGAATGTGTAGTATAATCTGTATAATCCCTATTGTATTTTTTTTGTTTTTTATTTCGTTGGTCCTTCTCTTCTTTTTCTAAAACATTTCTTAAATTATTGGAAAGTGCAATGTATATGCGGCCCAGAGATCCGAGTTGATCCTCTGGGCCAGGTACATAGACGACATCCTCTTCCTATGGGATGGTGACCATACATCACTTGACAGTTTCATGACCAGTCTCAATTCTAATGATAGAGGAATATCTTTGAGCTATGAGGCCAGCTCTACCAGTGTACATTTTTTGGACCTTGAAATATTTGTGGTGGACAAACATTTGGAGTTCCGCACGTATTTCAAGGCCACCGACCGGAACGGATTCCTTCCTATTGACAGTTGCCATCAGGAGCAGTGGCTCAAGTCCGTTCCCCGTAGCCAATTTTTGAGACTACGACGCAACTGTACCAATGCTATTGATTTCCAGTCACAATCGCTAGTTCTGAGAGATCGATTTATTGAAAAAGGTTATGATCCCAGACATCTAGACGAGGAACTCAATAGGGCACTATCCACTGATAGAGAATTCACTTTGATAGAACGCCCCAAATCTACAGCTGAACCTATGCACAAATGGGCTTTCTTCACCACTCACTCCATTCAGTCCAAACAAGTGAAAGCTATATTCAAAAAGCACTGGAAGGTACTTTTAAATGACAATCTACTTGGGTCAGTTCTTCCTGAACGGGCGGCTGTTGTATTCAGGGGAGCACGGTCCATTCAAGGACAGATTGCTCTGAATATAATAGACCCCCCAAAAGAGTTTCATTTTTTCAGGAATGTCAGGGTTATTACCCCTGCCGTAGATGCAATGTCTGCCTCCACAACATTCGAGGCAGACAAAAAAGTACCACTTTCCAATCCACAGTCACCTCCCTCACTTACCAGATGAAACACTTCACAACTTGTACATCACATTACATTGTCTACCTCATTACTTGCCCCTGCCACAAACAGTATGTTGGGCGTACCATCAGAACTTTCTCTATACGAGTTAATGAACATGTGGCAGGTATCAAGAAAGGCAAGGACAAACACACAGTACCCCGTCATTATCTGGAACACCATAATACCGGGACTTTATTCCAGGTGATCGACAAATTTGTCCCACATTGGAGAGGAGAGTCCCGCCTCCGAGGAGTGTCACGCCTCGAGACTTATTGGATATGGGAGTTGAGGTCCTATTTCCCGTTAGGTTTAAACGTGGAGTGGGACCTCAACTACTTTATCAACCAATCCTAAATTCCTTCCACATCTCCATGCATGTCCCTCCCTCCCTTTATATTTTATATTTTTTTATTTCATTATTTCAACATTTTTTCTCCCCCCTCCCCCCCTCCTCCTTTTTTTCACCTATATTCACAAGTTGGTACACAGCTTATATATGGTGTACCTAGAGGGTTATCTATTCACCCAATTGAAATTGGTCCAATCAAAATTGACCCATTCGGTCTATGCTGATGACTTTTTGCAGTCAAGGGATCATAAGGTTAACTGCCAGATATTTGGGTCACTTTACAAATCCACACATCCCCTTCACATATATATTCATTTTAACACATTTTACAATGTGCGTTCCGGAGAATTTGTGTTCACACAATTTTTTAATATTTTTTAATTTTTTATTTCAGTCCCACCAAAACACATATGGATCTTAAGAGACATTTACAATGCCACTCCAGTAATTTTTTTACACACTTATGCGATTTCACTTCAGCCAGTCATTTCCCAAACACATTATATTTCACTATATGTGTCCCCACTTCCAATACACTTCCGGTTCACAGGAGTTCTATGCACACTTCCGGGTCATCGGGTCCCGGTCTGCTGCATAGCACATTTTTGTACACATACACCATAGGGATGCTGTTTTGTCTCATTTAGCGTCCGTTGCTTGCTGGATTGCATTGCCGGGACGCTAGGTTTATTTATTTAAGTCCCGTCCCTCTGCGGTGTACGGATTGTACGTACAGCAGAGATGAGTGGGACGTTTGCTCTCTGATTGGCCCAGTGAGTCATGTGAGAGGGAAACGTCGGACACGCCCACGGACGTGACATTATTTCCTACACAGACTGGTCATGTGGGCGTTCAGGGATAGAGGCCGGCTCATACATAGCCACCTATTGGTCAGCTCCACTTAACACCTTTTGTCTTCTTATTGAGGATTGGCTCCTCTGGCCTACAGGGCGGTACATTCTGCCGGACTGTCAGCAGAGGAGTGCTGTTTTCATTAAATCTTTAAATGCTTTATTTTTGTTAGAGAGATCATAGAGTTATATATTTTTCTGCTGGTAGACCTTTATACAGTCTCCTGGGCTTCACCTTAATGTCATTCATTTATTTATATAGAAATTGTGTATGATTTTCATGTTTAGACATTCAAGCAAGTCATGTGATTGTATTCACCCAATCAAATCTCCCGGTTTTTCAGCCCTTGTGATTGGTCCTTCTCTAAGTAATTTTATTATATATATTTGGCAACTTGGAGTGAGTGGTCTATGCCCCTGTTGAAGACCCCTAGGTCGAAACGCGTCGGGTACATACACCACTCTCTTTGTTGCCCATTTGTTTTTATCCACCGTGATCACGCTTTTATTTGTGTATGGTCGTTTTTGTCAATAAAAACACCCTTTTTTATCTGCACCATGTGGAGGCACATTCTTTTTGTTTCCACATTTACCGCATGAGATCCAGTCCCTCCAACTGCTCCTTTCGGGGGACCGTTTGTGAAACTTCTGATGCACGCTGGGACGGTTCGGTGTGAGGACGGTTCGTTGTGAGGACCCATCCGGTTGCCGGCCGAGATCCATACAGACCACAATCCAAGGGATTGGCGATCCCTGAGCTCCCATTCCACGTCATTTGTGACAAACTGCGCATGCGATTCCCTGTCGCTGACATGGGAATCCCCAGGATCTGGTAAGAGGCTTTTTTGCACTTTCTCTGAATGACCCATTGGGACCCAGTTTCTCGGTTGGGAAGTCGCTGTATGATGCCAGGTGTTTTCTGACAACCATCAGACCATCACCACCCCTTGGAGTACTTACACCTCCTGTGCGGTTGGACATTCACATCCATCTATGGACGTTTGTGTTTCAAGGCACCTGTGGTCAATTAGTGATTTCTTTACTGTTTCACCATTTTAAAGACCTATGTTCCTTTGTATATGCGCTGCATTTTTCCATATGCACATATATATATATATATATATATATATATATATATATATATATATATATATAGTAATTCAATGGGTGGGCTACTTTCTTTTCTTCTTCTTTTAATTATCGGAGTACTGTCAAGGCGGACTCCCAAATCTCCACCAAAATAAATTAATGAAAAAAGATGGGACACAAACTCAGTTGCAATTCTTTTATATTGGTTTTCAAAGATATGTACAAAACATCTAAGCTACTGTACAGTTGTGAGTGATACCGCTCTTCATCAGTCTTATCTGGCTGTGTGTGATGTATCCTTACAAACACCGTGTCTATATACAAAATCAAGGGTGTGCCCCACAGGTATAACCCAATTAACCAATCAACCAGAATCCAAATTCACATTAACCCCAAAATCCTACAGACAAACATAATTAAATTCACACTGAATGTCAATAGTTGAATGTAACAAAATACACTATATACATATACTGCATCTACAATAGAAAATGGAAGGTGACAAAAGTAGAGGGAAGCCTGAAACAAACTCAAGCCGTCTCACTCCTCTCTCTACAAATCTTCCATTAATGGTATCTAACCATAAATAATCCTCAATGTTATTACATCCAAAGATTTTATATCCATATAATCATCTTTGGGAAAAATCCCCTGTTTCAATATTCAAATCTTTACCATCGGACCTAAGGGAGAAAAATAATCATAGTATAATCCCAACCATTCTTTATAGGAACAGATACAGATTGTAGTCCCTATTAATTCCATGATCACTACTGTACCCTCTTTGTCAGCTGGCTTCAATATTATATCATCACGTTTGCTCAAATCTTTCAAAGCTAGCCTTTCTTGCATGTTTTGTACATATCTTTGAAAACCAAGATAAAAGAATTGCATCAGAGTTTGTGTCCCGTCTTTTTTCATATATATATATATATATATATATATATATATATATATATATATATATATATATATATATTCACTTACACAACACACATCCTTACAATAAAATCCAATCATTATCTTCCAGATTGGTGCGGATTGTTATTAGATCATCTATCCTCTCTGGGATTGCATTGTGATGACCTGACCTGCCTACAAGCTGACCCCCTGACTTGGTTGTGGGTTTCCTGCCTCAGCTCCGGGCCAGGCATGTGATGAGGACCCCCTCTCCCACTCCCTTCATCCTCACATGAGCCAGTTTAGTTCTTGGGCTGATCTGTAAGTAAAAGTATATACAAATACTCCCTAAGGGAACTTTTTTGAAGTTTTCCCTCCCTCAATTTTTATGAAGGGTTTATTATATTTATATTTTTTTTCTGTACTTACAGCGAATTAATTTTTGCATCCATACTCCTGCTGAGTGAACGTGATTCACAAGACACAAAGTTTTTTCTATTCATGTGATGCCAAAACAGTTCAGCTTTTATACAGCATGTACTCAGTTATGAATATATATAATTATGTATCAGCTTTGTGTACAGTGTATGTGCTCATGGTATATTTTTACCAAAATGTCAGCCTTTGTATATGGTTATGTATGTTTTGAAAACATTATCATGCATTTCTAGACGGAATTGCTTTTGATACAATAAAGGTTTTATCATATATTTACTTCATACACTCATTTTTGCAGCAATAAGCCTCATTTAAAGTCCCATTCTTTTTCTTTGTTTCTAGTGCATAGTAACCAGTTTCTAACTTCAGCTTGTTCCATTAAGCTTGGACACTAAAATCTAGAAGCTGATTGGTTTAGCACAACTGCACCAGATTCTATGTGCTCCGGTTTTAATAAATCACCCCGTTATTTTGCTATTTATATAGTTAAAGCAAGGGCAGGCTTTCTGCTCATATGCTGTAAAAATAATAGTAAAATAAAATATAAGACCTGAAGAAACTCCAGCGACCTGTTTATTGAGATTTCCCTGCAATTTCTGTCACAGTGACAACAGTTCTACGAGACCAGAAATAAAGAAAAATCTGCAACAGGGAGACAGACAGCAATGAAAATCTGATAAGGTTTCTTTAAAAAAAAAAAAAAAAATCCTTATCCCTGTTACATAAATAAAAATTGTAAATTATATAGAAATATAAATATATATATATATATATATATGTGTGTGTGTGTGTGTGTGGTGTATATCCATAACAACCCCATACTATTGTCATAGCCATCTCAAATAATAAAAAAAAATTATATATAAATATACACACAGTATGAACTGTTGATTTTACCATTATTACTTCAGTAAGATTTCGGTTTTTTCATAAGAATCTGAAATAAGGCGAGACACTTTCACTTCCTTAAATGAGGTACCTGTTCCTCTTTGTGACTCTTGTGTAAAATCATGACACTTGACTGTTAAGTCCTATTTCCCCAATTCACACAAAGTAATGTATATTTCTAGGTAGCATGAATATGCAATAGTCTTTGTTGTGAGGGGGACCTTGACAGGAACATCCTAAATACCCATAATGTCAGTTAAACAAAAAAAAACAAACAAAGAAACTTTTTTTTAAAACACCAGTCAATAAAAATACTATGTCATGTTAAAGTGAAACAGATCTCTGCAAAGTATGTCATTTTTTTTTTTTTTGGGGGGGGGGGGGGGGGGCGGGTACCTAGTTTTGACAGGTACCCAGCTCCCACTTCCGGCAACGCCACCTAGGAGACTCCCATCCCCACCCCCTTTGCTCCCAGCAATCTTCTGGGACACGTCCCAAGTCCCAGAAGATTGCCCGGCCATTCGGGACATGCAGCGCAACCCGTGCATTCGCAGTGCGCACCTGGCTGCGAGGCTGCAAGCTGTCACAGCCGGGTGCCCACACTTGCAATGCTGGTGCCGTGGACAGGCGGGGGGGAGAACGGAAGCTTCAGGCAGCCGCATTGCTGGACTGTGGGACAGGTAAGTGTGTGTTTATTAAAAGTCAGCAGCTACACTTTTTGTAGCTGCTGACTTTTAATAAACATGGGTCCAGCTGGAACTCCACTTTAACTACAATGTTAAAATGGTAAAAAAAAATATGTCACTATTTAGAATGTGTAAGTTTGGCAGACATTTCAGACTTGAGCCTGTATGGATAGGGCTTTATGAATCTGGACATTGCAATTTATATGCATTCCTTGCAAACCTACTCAAGCCCTGTCAGGTTCCAATGGTGGTCATGGATGAACAGACTTTTTCCAAGTCCAGTCACAAATTCTCTGTTGGACTGAGGTCTTGACTTGGCCATTTCTATTGATTAACACTGTTGATTTAAGCAATTATTGTGTAGTTTTGGCTTTATGATTGGGGTAATTTGGGATCTTACGAAAAACGAAACCATTTACTGGTGTGACTAAATGTAATTTTAACTTATCAGTCCAGAGCACCTGCTGTCATTTTGTTGCACCCCAGGTCCTATGTTTTCATGTATAGGACATAGAAACAAGGTTAAGTGACTTAACTATGTACAAAAACATAGGAACCGGGGCAGCAGGTACTCTGGACTTAAAATTTTAACTATTTGGCTGTAGCAGGAGGCACATAAAGGGGGGGGTGTGACCTGTCCATACCAACATTATGAACGCTGACATGTCTCCATCCCAATTAGTAATACCAAAAAGAGAAAAGAGAAAGCGGGACTTTAATGAAACGTGTCAACGAATAAATATTAATAAATTGGCCAGGCACATATAGAGTTGGCCTGTATCCAATATAAGTATAATCCGGACATAAATATTCTAAAAACAGGGAAACACTGGGCGTAATCACAAAGGATTTACAGCAATATTCGTATAAAACATTGTTTAATACTTCATTAGACATAAAAAGAATTGTTAAAAATCAATCAATCAAGGGTATGGTGGATACAAAATGTATACAGTTAAAGTACAGGTAGTTGTTAGATTCTAGGCATCCTTAAGTTGTTAACTTTACGCGTTTCTTGGCTTACAACCAATCATCAGGAGTTCAGATGCATAATAACTAGAAAATAATGAAGCAGCCATTAATCTAATGATTGACATAAACATATTGAGAAGCAAAGACTACAATAGTACTCACAAGTAAAATGGATAGATGATAAAATGAGAAGGTGGTCCGGCCTGCAAAGTCTCACCCGGGGTTGAGGCAGGGACCAGCTCCCCAGAGGTAAACCCCAAAGGGGAGGAGGCTGCCATCAAAACCAGGACACCCCACACAGTATGGCCCAACGAGAAGGGGGAACCTGGCAAGCGCATGTGGAGTGCTGTGGGGGGAGAAAAGAAGAAGAATTGTGAGTGGAAGGGAGAGTGAAGTGAGAAAACCATCCATGAATAAACAGAAGAAAGTGACTAGGGGGTATAGCAAAAAATGTGGAGCACAAGAGGGAAGTGGAGTGATGATGAAAGTGAAGGGAATAGTGTATTAGAAATGTGAAAGCATGGATGGCTATGAGCAGTGAGGGAGATTACCTGTGATGTGCGAGTGTAGCGTGTGCCGGTCATCCCTATACACGCCGAGACAGCATGTGGAGTGGGCTCGTCAGAGGCCGCTGCCTTATACCCCAGGCAGGGGGCGTGTCCCCGCCAGCGTCATGAGGGGACGTCAGTAGGCGCACAAGGAGGAGGGAAGGTCCACTCCCGATCATGTGATCTGGGCGGAGTGCCCTCCCCCTGTTGCCATGACTCCCAAAGAATGGAACCAAGACGCCCGCAGTGCGGCATCGTGAGACGCCGCACCAAGGGCGCAAACGCATGACGCTGATGCGTCAAGGTCACGGTCCGCCCCCACCGTGGTGTAGGGCGGGTGAGGGGCCGTGAACTGGGCGCATCACAACCCCGGGGATGAGACACAACCAGACCAAAGACCAACCTCCCAGTACCCATATAACAGTGAGTGGTAAAAAACACATAATGGGGTAGTACAAGTTAAAGAGTGGAAAAGTATGCACTGAATTAAATCAGAATCACCACGGTGGGGGCGGACCGTGACCTTGACGCATCAGCATCATGCGTTTGCGCCCTTGGTGCGGCGTCTCACGATGCCGCACTGCGGGCGTCTTGGTTCTATTCTTTGGGAGTCATGGCAACAGGGGGAGGGCACTCCGCCCAGATCACATGATCGGGAGTGGACCTTCCCTCCTCCTTGTGCGCCGTACTGACGTCCCCTCATGACGCTGGCGGGGACACGCCCCCTGCCTGGGGTATATGGCGGCGGCCTCTGACGAGCCCACTCCACATGCTGTCTCGGCGTGTATAGGGATGACCGACACACGCTACACTCACACATCACAGGTAATCTCCCTCACTGCTCATAGCCATCCATGCTTTCACATTTCTAATACACTATTCCCTTCACTTTCATCATCACTCCACTTCCCTCTTGTGCTCCACATTTTTTGCTATACCCCCTAGTCACTTTCTTCTGTTTATTCATGGATGGTTTTCTCACTTCACTCTCCCTTCCACTCACAATGCTTCTTCTTTTCTCCCCCCACAGCACTCCACATGCGCTTGCCAGGTTCCCCCTTCTCGTTGGGCCATACTGTGTGGGTTGTCCTGGTTTTGATGGCAGCCTCCTCCCCTTTGGGGTTTACCTCTGGGGGGCTGGTCCCTGCCTCAACCCCGGGTGAGACTTTGCAGGCCGGACCACCTTCTCATTTTATCATCTATCCATTTTACTTGTGAGTACTATTGTAGTCTTTGCTTCTCGATATGTTTATGTCAATCATTAGATTAATGGCTGCTTCATTATTTTCTAGTTATTATGCATCTGAACTCCTGATGATTGGTTGTAAGCCAAGAAACGCGTAGAGTTAACAACTTAAGGATGCCTACAATCTAACAACTACCTGTACTGTAACTGTATACGTTTTGTATCCACCATACCCTTGATTGATTTTTAACAATTCTTTTTATGTCTAATGAAGTATTAAACGATGTTTTATACGAATATTGCTGTAAATCCTTTGTGATTACGCCCAGTGTTTCCTTGTTTATAGAATATTTATGTCCGGATTATACTTATATTGGATACAGGCCAACTCTATATGTGCCTGGCCAATTTATTAATATTTATGCGTTGACACGTTTCATTAAAGTCCCGCTTTCTCTTTTCTCTTTTTTGTAGCAGGAGGCAGTTTGTTCACCGAAGGGCTGGAGAGCGCTACAATAATGAGTGTCTGCAGGCAACAGTGAAGCATGGTGGAGGTTCCTTGCAAGTTTGGGGCTGCATTTCTGCAAATAGAGTTGGAGCTTTGGTCAGGATAAATGGTGTCCTCAATGCTGAAAAATACAGGGAGATACTTATCCATCACGCCATACCATCAGGGAGGTGTGTGATTGGCCCCCAATGTGTTCTTCAGCAGGACAACGACCCCAAACATACAGCCAATGTCATTAGGAACTATTTTCCGCATAAAAGAAGAACAAGGAGTCCTGGAAGTGATGGTTTGGCACCCACAGAACCCCGATCTCAACATAATCGAGTCTGTCTGGGATTACAATGAGGAGACAGAAGGATTTGAGGCAGCCTACATCCATAGTCGATCTGTGGTTGGTACTCCAAGATGTTTGGAACAACCTCCCTGCCAAGTTCCTACAAAAACTGTGTGCAAGTGTACCTAGAACAGTTGATGCGATCTTGAAGGCAAAAGGTAGTCACTCCAAATATTGATTATATTTGAATTTCTCTTCTGTATAAACACTTCTATTTCTAAAAGCATTCTTCATTTAAATAACTTTTTTTTCCACACCTGCCTAAAAATTTGCACAGTACTATTGTGTGTGTGTGTGTGTGTGTGTGTGTGTGTGTGTGTGTGTGTGTGTGTGTGTGTGTGTGTGTGTGTGTGTGTGTGTGTGTGTGTGTGTGTGTGTGTGTGTGTGTATATATATATATATACACATACATATATACACATACACTTTTTACAGTAAAGCAATCTATCCAATCTTTCAAAAATGATAAAGGGCTGGGGGGACACATCCAGTTAAAAGCAATTAATAAGCTACTGACCCTCTCAACATAGGAACTGTGCTAAATTCAGAAAGTTCATTGGTTGTACCGAGTCTGAATTCTCTGTAATCCACCGCAAACAGGTTTTCACAAACCATCTAACAGGGTCTTGTAGGATAGCTGTAGGATTGTACTACTTACGCCTATGCTGTGAAAATTCCTCTTTTAAATTAGTTAGGGGTTTACCTATTAAGAATAGTAAAGACTACCCACGGCTACCATATTAGCGTAGGTCTAAACAAGAACACTGGAAAAGGCACAAAATTCAGTAACCAATATACTTTGTGAATAGCCATGTACCTCTGCCTGATTTTGTGTGTTAAAAGTTGAAGTAAAAAGAAAAGGAACAAACTAATTATGTGCCACACAGTTCACAATGTCTTGTTGCCCCAACATAGCTATTGCACTCACCACTATGGATGGGCGAACGGTTCGGCCCGAGCATAAGTTCGGGCCGAACTTTGGTTGTTTGGATGTTCTGCTGTTTTTTCTGGGCAAATTCGAAAGTCGCCGCAACACCGTCAAAGTCTATGAGTCACGGACATGAATAATCAAAAGTGCTCATTTTAAAGGCTTATATGCAAGTTATTGTCATAAAAAGTGTTTGGGGACCCGGGTCCTGCCCCAGGGGACATGTATCAATGCAAAAAAATTTTTTTTTAAATGGCCGTTTTTTCGGGAGCAGTGATTTTTTTTAATGCTTAAAGTGAAACAATTAAAATAAAATATTCCTTTAAATATTGTGCCAGGGGGTGTCTATAGTATGTCTGTAAAGTGGCGCATTTTTCCCGTGTTTAGAACAGTTCCACAGCAAAATGACATTTCAAAAGGAAAAATTGTCATTAAAAACTGATCGTGGCTGTAATGAATTGTTGGGTGTCGGCAATATAAATAAAACTCATTGAAAAAAAGAGCATGGGATCCCCCCCCCCCCCCAGTCCATTACCAGGCCCTTTGGGTCTGCTATGAATATTAAGGGGAACCCCGAACCAAAATTTTTAGAAAAATTGCGTGGGGGTCCCCCTAAAATCCATACCAGGCCCTTTGGGTCTGATATGGAAATTAAGGGGAACCCTGCGCCAAATTTAAACAAAAATGGGGTAGGCCCCCCCCACAATCCATACCAGACCTGAAGGGTCTGGTATGCATTTTAATGGGAACCAAGCGCCTAAATTAAAAAAAATGGCATAGGGGTCCCCCCCAAAATCCATACCATACCCTTATCCGAGCATGCAACCTGGCAGGCCGCAGGAAAAGATAGGGGGAACGAGAGAGCACCCCCCCCTCCTGAACCGTACCAGGCCACATGCCCTCAACATGGGGAGAGTGCTTTGGGGTAGCCCACCGGGTTGTGGGGGTCTGTAGGCGGGGGGGCTTATCGGAATCTGGAAGCCCCCTTTAACAAGGGGACCCCCAGATCCCGGCCTCCCCCACTCTGTGAAATGGTAACGGGGTACAAGTACCCCTACCATTTCACAAAAAAGTGTCAAAATGTTAAAAACGACAAGACACAGCTTGGGGACAAGTCCTTTATTAAAAAATAAAAAAATAAAAATGTCCCACGATGTCCATTCATCTTCTTCTATCTCCCCGTGATGGACTGAAAAAGAAAAAAAAAATCCGCAAACGATCCTCCTCTATGAGAGGCTCCCGGCGTGTGACCCTTCACTGATGACAGTTCTTATATAACTGAGGGTGGGGCCACCCGGTGATGTACCTGGATGACCCCGCCCCCTCTGGCGCCGCAGGGAGCCTCCCATAGAGGAGGATCAGTTGTGGATTTTTTGCTTCTTTTTCAGTCCGTCACGGCGTGAAGAAGATGAATCAACATCATGGAACATTTTTATTTTTTAATAAAGGACTTGTCCCCAAGCCATGTCTTGTCGTTTTTAACATTTTGACACTCTTTTTGTAAAATGGTAGGGGTACATTTGTACCCCGTTACCATTTCACACGGGGGGGGAAGGCCGGGATCTGGGGGTCCCCTTGTTAAAGGGGGCTTCCAGATTCCGATAAGCCCCCCGCCCGCAGACCTCCCACAACCACCGGGCAAAGGTTGTGGGGAAGAGGCCTTTGTTCCCATCAACATGGGGACAAGGTGCTTTGGGGGCTACCCCAAAGCACCCTCCCCATGTTGAGGGCATGTAGCCTGGCTCTCTCGCCCCCCCCCCCACCTCTTTTCCTGCGGCCTGCCAGGTTGCGTGCTCGGATAAGGGTCTGGTATGGATTTTGGGGGGACCCCTACGCCATTTTTAAAAAAAAATTGGCGCAGGTTTTTCCTTGATTTCCATAACAGACCCGAAGGGCCTGGTATGTATTTTAGGGGGACCACCACGCAATTTTGTTTTAAAAATTTGGTTTAGGGTTCCCCTTAATATTCATACCAAACCCAAAGGGCCTGGTAATGGACTGGGGGGGGGACCCCATGCTCTTTTTTTCAATGAGTTTTATCTATATTGCCGAGACCCGACAATTCATTACAGCCGCGATCAGTTTTAAATGACAATTTTTCCTTTAGAAATTTCATTTTGCTGCGGTACTGTTCTAAACACGGGAAAAATGCGCCGCTTTACAGGCATACTATAGACACCTCCAGGCATGATATTTAAAGGAATATTTCATTTTTATTGTTTCACTTTAAGCATTTAAAGAATCACTGCTCCCGAAAAAATGGCCGTTTTAAAAACATTTTTTTGCATTGATACATGTCCCCTGGGGCAGGACCCGGGTCCCCAAACACTTTTTATGACAATAACTTGCATATAAGCTTTTAAAAATGAGCACTTTTGATTATTCATGTTCGTGTCCCATAGACTTTAATGGTGTTCCTGTGTTCTGCCGAATTTTTTGCCCTTTTCGGTATATTCTGGTGCGAACCGAACCGGAGGCTGTTTGGCTAATCCCTACTCACCACTGCGAATATACAACAAACGTTTGCCACCTGGCATGAGAAATTATAGTAGTTTGCTTAGACCAGCATTCAGTTTAAAGTGAACCTGTATTTAAACGTATGCATTGGGCAAAATAAAAAAAAAAAGCATCTGCAGTACATCGCTGCAAAATACATGCGCATTTCCACAGGGTTTCATTTCTTCAAAAAGCACTGAATTGCTCAGACATTTAACTTCACGTGTGTATAGCTGGCCCCACCCAGTTCCTTGAGAAAGAAAAAAAGCTTTACAACAATAGGAACGAACCAATGCGATTTATTCCAAAAAAGGTCAAATGACAGCCAAGACAATGACACAGGACCTCCTGGGTCCTGTGTCATTGTCTTGGCGGCTGTCATTTGACTTTTTTTGGAATAAATCACTTTGGATCGTTCCTGTTGTGCAGCTTTTTTCCTTTCTCATTGATCATCGGTGGCGAGCCGTGGCTTGCACCCAGCGCATCCGGACTGCAGTGATTGCTCACCTGAAGCGGTATAACTGGAGTGCAAAATCTGCTGCAGCTGTGAGTAGAAACCAATCAGCTTCCATTTTCTTTTTTTTGTCAAAGCTTAATTGAACAAGCTTACTGGCTACCATGCACAACTACACAATATTTTGCACTCTTCAGTTTTAGTAAATCAACCCTAAAGTGCCTCTGCTGTGTCGTGTGAGCCTTGAGCAGTCTTTTGCAAAGCGGCCACATTAAAATTTGGTCCATGGATGGTGTCTCCTAACTCATAAGGTTAGTTTAGTCAGCTTTTTCTAAATACAAGTTTGCTTTAAAACAACCCTCTCCGTATACAAAAATGACCAAGCTAAGATATACCTGTAAAAGCTTTTTCCACTGCCCATGACAACAAACAATTTCTCCAATAGTGTGAAATTGTCTCATGAAATCTGCTTGGATTTAGACACATCCAGGTCAAGCTCTGTCCTCAGTAGCTCTCACTAGTTCTTCCTGCTAACCTCCACACAGGCACAGGAAACACAAGTGAGATGAAGGTCAGCAAGAGGAATTAATGGGAGCTTCAAAGAAGATTGATGTGGTGCCATTGTTGGTTTACCAGTGGACTATAGAGTATAATTTTACATCACTGGAATGGTGTGAGCAGCATGAAAGGTGGGTATTTAGCGTCTCTATTTACAGGTATATTTTTTCTCGTTAATTATTGTATAGTGTTGGGATCACTTGAAGTAACCATTTTTGCTTGATATTGTGCTTATTCATACTCTTTAATCTAGAGTATCCAAGAAGGCATACATTTTGGGACCAGAAGCAGTAAACACCAGTGGCCTTGAGCCGCGAGCACCTAGGGAAATGAACTGTCAGTCTGAAAAGCTTTGACCTTCATGCCGACCTTTTATTTCAATGTTATGCTTTGCAGCTGAAGTATAAATATGTGTTCAGTATACAACAAATACGACATTCATAAAGTTTGTGTTTTTCTGGTGTATTTCATTTTATAGAAAGTTAAGACAACAAAGACTTATTGCACAGATACTAAGCTGCTATTTCTACAGCAGGTAAGACTAGAAAAGGAGCACAGTTCGTAGAACCTTTACATAGAAGAGACTAACCAGTAACACAAATATCTTACATTAGTAGTAAGGTCAACAACAGACAAATTGGACATGAACACATCGGGTAATTTAGGACTACAAAATAACTTGACAGGTGGAGGAAATGATCCCACAGTACATACATCTTTAAACATTTAATCAATGGGAGGTGAAAACTTTTCTGGTGAAAATGAAAACAGCTTCTCAATGTGCCAAGACGGTAATATTTTGTAAGGTAGATAACTGCTAAAATGCTATCGGAAGGTAATTTTGACTATTTTTGGACATTTGGCCATTTTTAAGTGAACTTGTACTGAAAAGTTAAGTAATTTCCCTACCGTAGCTTGTGTTGGCTTAGTCCTGTCTTATACTTCATCAGAAAATACAAATAACCGCAGCTCACCCAAAGTTAGAGAAAATACCAAGCCAGCCATTGTACCTAGCACTTATCCAGTTATCAGGGCTGAAGGGACAATTATATCTAAACCACGACCCACAGTGACCACATTCCCTGCAAGACGTATTACAAGATGGCAGTACACAAGTACCGGCATTCAAAGGAAGAAACAGTAATATGTTATAATCAGCCACTACCTTTATATTTAAACTAATGTTTAGAAAACAGAGTTTTTCTCTTTTAGAGTACACTTTAAAAAGTATTAAGCAAGGTTTTTACAATGGCCTCTCAGAGGAGTGCACCTTTGCTCTATTGAGCTACAGTAGAGAGAATATTGTGATGATATTTTAGCAGGGCAATAACATTATAATATGCCTCCAATAGTGTCATTACTTGCTTGTTGGCCATCCACACAAGCTGTTCATGTGAAACTAGTCATTAATGGCCATAGCAAGGATAATTGGAAGCCCCTACAAAAACTAGAGCAATACAGGCTCTGTGATTGCCCCTATGTGGGATAATAGGAATCACTTGTCAAATACCAATAATCCTATGTATTCTAATCATCCCACGGTATTCCCATCACTGCACACCAGCCAATAGCACTCTAAGGTGAGTGGTCAATGTCCTGTTTTTTCAAAGGGTGAGATAATTTTTGCTGTGATATTCTGAAAAAACATGGAACCCCTTGGTGACTATGGACTGTATGCCATGGTCAATTACCCCAGACTGGAAATTCTTTCGACAGAAGCCTTGGCTGGTCTAAGAATATTCATTGCCTGCTGTAACCTGTGTGTTACTAAAGCAAAGATGGCTAGTTTATACCAAAGCAGCACCCAAACCCAATAATAGTACTCTGATGACAGCGGTGACGGTGCTTATACATAGCTCTGCTAGGCATGTAAAAAGTTTGTTCAAATATGTAAATGTAGCATGATGTCTTTCTATGGCACATCTTCGCTTTCAGTGTGACCCTGCATGTGATGTTTCCCACAACATGACAACCTCCCACAAACTGGCCTGTCAGCTAAAACAATGTAGATGCAGATGATTATGACAAACACTAAAACCGACATATCTACTACACACGTCACAAAAACCGATTCCTAAACGGCAAACAAAATTGTGTGTTGTAACAACTTAGTGGAGATGAGGCATATGGATGTGGATTCTGTTGTGTCGTCTTCTCTTCTGCGGTGGATGTTTGACATGGTAATTTACAGACCTGCACCATATACACTTGCAGATGTGTGTCACGATGTGATCTCAGTGAAAAACACTTGAGCTGATTACCCGATACTGAAAACTGCACAAGACCATTATATCTTTCTAAGATATTGAACCTACACTGTTCAATGTATAAGGTGTTCCTAAGGGATGAAAGTGAAGGAATGCTTGGCGTTTTATGAAATAAGTGTGGATAGCAGAGATGTGTTTTACTTCTAGCAACCAATCAAAAACCAGCTTCTATCATCTTGAATCAGGAACTCTCCTATCATGAGGCTGCAGATGCAGATTTTATATTCATTGTTCCTGACTGTCTTCTGCTAGTATAAATAATGGAGAAGGTGATGCACAAGTGCCATGCTAGCTATCTATACTAGCATAAACAGCCATGATCTAGGGAGTAGAGGCTTTAAACATGGATAGGACTTTTAATGAAAATGGGGCAGGAGCAATATTTTAAGGTCAGCCTCATGCTTATGATAAAACACTCCTACTCTGATTTTACTAAACCACTGCAAGGTAACATTCAACTGACTGCTGTGGGCCACCACACATCAATACGATTTGTATTCTACTACTCGAAAAAATTCATATGGCATTGCCATGGCTTAGATTTTACTCAAATCTTTTTAGCTATGGATTGAGATTCAACAAATGTGATGGAGGAATGAGTACATAAAATATAAATAAGGCTTTACAAAAAGATAGAAAGTAATATCACCTTCCAAGCACCAAGTAGCTCTAACATGGCCCCTGTGTTACACAAAAAACATTTTTATTTTACATTATTCACATATTTATAATACACAAAAGGAGATGTTATGAAATGTATGGAGTTATTTAATGCACTTACAAAAAATGTGAACCCAGCACAGCAAAACCTCTACATTGTAAGGCCCCCGGCTATGAATCAACATCTAAAGGTATACTCATAAGAAAGGCTGTTTTTTTAGTCTTCAAAACAAGTTTCCCTTTTAAGCCTATGAAGTAAATAAAAAAAATATATACATTCAACAACTGTATGAGAAACAGTTTTTGTTATACAGAGTTATGGTTTTTGCACTTGTGAAATGGAGGCAAAACTGGATGTCATTAACACACCTAATTTGAAGATGCATACATTATTTTAACAGCACAATGGGTAAACTGTCCATTTAACACATAAGTTAAATCTGCAGTTAATTTACCTACAGGGCAGATATCTATGAGGAGCACTTCTATTCCACTAAACCTACTTTTTGTACTAGTTGATCTTTATTGGCTACATGTGAATTATTTGGCACAAAAGACCTGCAAACTAGACTATCCTTAAAAAGATATTTCCCACTACACAGAAATCAGTGGTGGTCCTCAATGTTACAATTCAGCCAAACGTTCTTGAGTTGTCACTTAGGTCTCGTCCTCCAAGCCTTTCTACCTGTAGTTAAGTGTTGGATCCATAGAAGTCTACAGAACTCACTAATACATGAGCTGCAAAACAATGGCATCTGAAAGTGCGCAGCATGGAAGATCAATGGGAAATCATTAACAGAGAGTGTTGGTAGTGGGTGAAGGTGAATACTATGCACACCTTCATGCCCTGAGTCATGTTCTCCCTCTCAAATCAATGTTAGCCCATAAATGTATATAGGAAATCTCCCACTGCCACAGCAAAGTGAAGACAGCTGAACTGGAAGTTGCTAAGATTAGTACTTTCAGACGAGAGATTTGGGTAAAAGGATTTGAACAGAGTTACACACCACATTTGCATCTTACTACACACCACCGATTGGTATTTTTTACATGGCTTTTTGTGTAGTTACCCTTTAAGCACTTTGGTCATTTTACTTTTTTTTTAACTCTTAATACACACTTAACCATTATTAAAGGCCCTCTTTTTGAGACAAACTTCTGTGATAGCGAAAGGACTGTCAGTTCGGAAACAGCTTATATTTGTCACAATATCCATAATTTGTTGCATTGTTCATTTATAGTGGCCATACTAATATTAAATTACATTAAAATAATGCCACAAAATTGACACCTAGTCTTTGGGTGTGACCATATTTTAAAAGAAAATCTCTTTCTTAAAACACCAAAAGTGGAACGCTCTCTTCATTTCACTTTTGCCACTGATAAGATAGGGGTTCTGATTTCAGTTTTGTAAGTAGTCAAAAGTAAGAAAAAAAAGTACAATAAGAAATTAAGTAGTGGAATTCAACAGTCTAATGTACATTCTACGTTCAACAAAAGATACAACAGTAACTCTCTACAGAGACCTTATTTTCCATAGCCCTTGCCCTGTCACAAACATTACAGGCACACCTTTTAGCTTGTAAGAGTGTACCCGGACAGCAACCCAGTTACAGGCTGGATTTCGAGTACAAACCCCTTTGCCTTTTTTTTTTTTTTTTTTTTTACACACAACATGGTACAAATGCAAATGAACCACAACACAGTGCTGGTTATCAAAGTAGTCTTGATTTAGCAGCAGCCACTACAGTAAAGAGGTCTTAATGAAGGTGCTGGCAGATTATGTCTTTTTTTGAGGACTACTCTGTAAAACACTGTCCTTTCCTCGTTTCTGTCCTTTTAAGTCTTTATCTGAGGAAAGGGAGGAATAATTCTCCAGAGATGCAGCTGGTGGCTTGGGCATACTTTTTGTGATGTACTTCTTGCTGGGAGAGGAAGGTGGATCTCTCCGAACTGTCCCTGGTGTGGTGGTAATAGAAACTTGTTTCTCAATGACAGGTTTACTGGATAGGCAGCCTTCTTTTGTAGCAGGGCAAGACCTACTGGAGATCTCTTGGAGATCCTTCTTTGATTTAACAGTATCAACATTCATATTATGATTTTGCTCCACTTTATCCTTACAAACATTCATAGGACATACGGCCATGTCTGGTTTGGATAAAGAGATGTTCGTACTCCCAACTTTGGGCAAAGCAGCACCGCCAGTACTTTTAGTATCACACAGTGCATTCCTCTGGTCTCTTTCTTTTCCAACCAAGTTCTGAGAAATGCTAGACTTTTGCTTGTCTAACGTTACCTCTCTAGTATCTTTACTGGTAAAAGGAGTGACCTTTTTGCCCTTGTCATTCTGAACATAAAGTGCTTCAGTGCATGTATTTTCTTGACCATTGTCAATGGATGGAGGCCCAGTCTCTGTAACATCAAGAACAGCTCTACTTTGTACAGAACTTTTGACAGTACTGGCTCTAGTTAATTTCATATGTGCGCTTGTTTTTTCTTTTAAATGTGTTTTTGCGGAACAATCCTTAAGGTTAACAGTGTTTGCAGCATCAGGCTTGACTGTTGCAGTCACATTGACACTCTGTTCAGAGTTCGATACATTGGTAGAGTCCTTGGTATTCACATTGTTTTTGGAGGATGTAGAGCTAAAGCTGGGTCCCTTTTTAAAGGTATCTTTATTATCAACAGAAGATCCTGAAACTGCATTTATTCCAGTGCCAGCTTGTGTAAAACTTTCAGCTTTATTTGTAACTTTTTGATTATTTGGTAGGTCTGCCAAACTTGACTTAGTGTTTTGCGTTAAAATGCTTTTTTCAGACAGAACTATTTTTACAGAACTGGACTTAGATTCAGCCATCGCTTTTGGTTTGTTAAGGGAGCTGACAAGTTGCAGGCAAACAGTTTTTTGTTCTTCCCTAAGTGGTGAAAGGGCTTTAATACTTGTTACAGGTGGGACATTTGCAGCTGTAGATGACCGCTTAATGTCAGAAATGCAAGTATCTCTTTTCAGAAGGGGGACCTCTACACCATTCTTCTTTATATTCCCTGGATCTCCTTTTTGTAGAGTAGCATCTTGCAGCTTATTTTGGCTATATTGATTTCTAGAAGTGAGCTCTGCATTCTGCAAAATTTTTTTGGCAGTGACAAGTTCAATGGGATGACAAGCATCAACATTTTTTTTCACACATTTTTGATTTTCAAGTGCCGTTTGGGACACTGCTGTCCCCGTATTTCCTTCCTCTATACAGCTCAATACTGAGCTGTACTTTTCTGAGTTGCTGTAGTCTGCCAGAGTTGTAGCAGTGAAATCCTCAAAGGAATCCCTCGACATACGAGTCCTTTCAGTGGATGATGAACTATGTCTTTGCTCTAGTGAGCACTTGACAGAGGACACCTCCTGATTTACCATTTCTTGTCTATCAACTTTCACAGAAGTAGACAGTTGTTCAGTTACTGGGCATGTTGTTGGCTTTACTGTGCTCATCCTCTGGCTTTGAAGAAGATTTGTCACATCCACAAGGTTTTCCTTTGTTCTAAGGCCTGATGAGTCTTTGTTTTGACAAATCTTTGCAGTGCGGCAGTAAGGCTGTAGAGGCTCACAGGGTTTTTCCTCCAAGGGTATATTTTGTATGGGAATACTAGAGTAATTAGAGCTGGTTTTGGTAAATATCACATTTGTGTTATCTAGACCTTCACTCTTTAAATTTCGGCTCTGCTCATCAGATTTTGTTTGGTTATTACAAATATCAGGCTCAGCTTTTGTAACCTTTGGTCCTGACAGCAGTGCTATGTCTAAAGTGCCTTCAATAGGCTTAAGGGATGAAACAGACCTTGCTTCTAGTTTATATTCAGAAGGGCTTTTCCGCACAGGTGTCTCTGTGGTTGTAACAGTCGATTTGTCTACATTACTTTCGCTTCTATTGTTTACATTTTTTAAGGCTGTAAAAGAGACTGGAGTGCTCTGAACACTGGAGATACAAGTCCGGTTATCTAGCAAGGCTAGAGATTCTGTCTGTAAATGTACAGGCTTTGCCTGCATACATTCGTGAGATACTGGAACAATTTTAGGCTTTAAAACTGGACAAAGACTACCATCTTTGTCTTCAAATGACTTTTTCTTCCGGAAGTAATCAATGTTTGCTGTGGCAGGTTTATCTAACGGGTCATCTTTTATACCCTTCTCGGATGGATGGGCAAGTTTCTCTTGGAAGGTGGAGGAGGTGGGTCCTTTCTTGAGTTCATAGGACATGTGGGCAGTTTCAGCAACTGGAGAGCTATGATTGAATGATTGACTATCTAAAGAAAGGCTGGTGCCATTTGGACGAGAACTTATGCTCTTGCAGGGAGCTTCTTTGAACATAATGCCTCCTGAGCGAGTGTCGTAAGTGGAAAATTTATTTTCAGATATGGCTGATCTTTTTATTTGTGCTTTGTCATCTTTGTCAGCTTCTGTTAGCTGGTGTCGAATTTCACTATGCAAATCTGATATAATGTTTTGTTTCAGAAGAAATTCCTGTCTTTCTGAAATATCTTTCTTTTTTATTACTATTTTGGCTTTAAGCTTCTCTTTATCCAGCTCATCCAGTGACTCTTGCCTCCCAAGTTTTCGACATGCTGGACGTTTGAGACAGCCTTGCTCCACAGGTCTAACACGTGTAGATGCTGGAATATCACATGTGTTCTCCTCAAGGCTCTGTAATGTTACATCACGTTGTGTTTGCTTATGAAATTCTTCCTTGGTTATCTCAAGATTGTGCTTGCGTGGACATAAGTGCTTTTTCTCACAACAATAGGATGGAGAGAGCTTTTCTTCTGACTGAACTCTTTTCAACAATGGAGATCTTGGGGGTTCAGCACTCTTGGGCCTGACAACGTGTCTTACTATTGTTGGTGGAGAGTGCATTTTTGCTGAAAAATTGGGTGTTGCCTTTGAGTTCCCCACAGAGTATCCATGTAATGGTGATGGAGAGCGCTGTGGTGAGGGAGGCTGAGGAGTAGGTGATGGGGTTCTTGCCAATGGGGAAAGCGGTATACTGCCTGCAGACTTTCGCCTTCCAGACCTGTACCGCTGTCCTCCAAGCTTTGGTCCCAACCCGTGTAGAGTGCTAGGCCTTATGTGCCCAGAGCCAGCTGGAGAATTAGGAGCACTTGAACTTGGGGAGCTACTCTGTGACGAATTGGTGCCTACAAATAAAAATAAAGACAAAATTAGAACGTACATAAAAAAAATAAATAAATAAATAAAAAAAAACAAGAATATGTTGCATAGGAAAGTAGTAAATGCTAAAACAGTAATGCCCACCACGTGGCCTTTATTATTTGTTTCCCATGTTGTTGTCTTTTTTTTTTTTAAACAAAGCCAGGAAAAGAAATTTCCCTATATTCTTGTTCTGGTAACCACTCAAAATCTGAGAATATCTTGTACTCACTTTCAGGCATAACAGTCACCAAGACACATACCAAAACACAGACAGCCAAAAGAAAAAAACACACACACAAAAGTTATAATCCCTGTCCAGTCTTTAGCCACAAAAACAGCATAAACAGCAAATCATATGGGAATGTGGGGAAAAAAAATACAATATCATATAGCACAAGAGATATTTTGTGATTTTCTAGGGTAATTTTTTGTATTTTTTAAAGACTATTGCAGTTGATTGTTAAAATCAACACAATGGATTAGTATGGAAATACAATTATAGCCATTAGTGCCATTTTCTGCATCAGTGAATTGCAAGAGCAGGGTACTGATGGTCAACTCCCATCAGAGGGAGGTCCAAGGACTGATACTCACTGAATAATGCTGAGTGTCAATCAACTTGGTAAGTCTGCGGGGAACAGTGCCAGGGAGGAGGCAAATATTGCAGCAAGAGCTGCATTTTCTATCTTTATAAATCCTATCTATTCTCATCTGAGAGAGAGAAGCCCAGTTGCTTAAACGTGTAATAATGTCTCACCCGATGGGAAGTCAGGAGTGGAGCGGCAGCTGGGAGTTGGAGATCTGGGGGACAAGCTGTGGGTGGGTGATGCGGGTAAGCTCTCTCCAGAAGATAGGGAGCGGTTTAAGCAGGAGAAGCTTCGGCTTGTGTGAATCAGAGGAGATGGCTGCTTGGTCAGTTTTTTGAAAAAGGACCTCCTCCTGAAAAAGAAAATTATATGCTCACAACTAATCATATTCTAAAAATTTATTTTGCAATTTCATGTACTATGTTTTATTTCAAATGACCTTGCTAGAATTTTATTCTTTAAATTAAGTAGCAATAAAACCAAGTTTAGATATACCAAACACATTCATATGAAGAATTGTAGCATATTTTTAAGTACACAAAAACACATACTCAGGAAAATATAATGGACATTTCGTACAGTACAATAAAATACACCATTTAGCAATAATTACGCAGTGGAACTTTTACACACAAAAAAGTGTGTGAGCCATTTAGACCATATAAGAACTTCCAAGCTAAAACCACAAAATAAGCTTTTTGGTCAAGTACTCTCATAAGACTAGTAAATAACCTGGGGTGTTTGTTCTTAGCCAAATGCTGCTGTTTTCCATTGTGCTAAGCCAGTGCTCAGGTGCTCCTCCTAGAACATGATGTGATGTGAACACACATTTTTACAACAAACTTTTATAGTCACCTGCTATTTGAAGTCCCCCCAAAAAAAACAGGACAACACACTTTACTGATGAATCAGTTACTTTTCCACCAGGACAACGATTTAGAGATACCCCCACTTACAGTAACCATATTTAGAGGTGTTATGAGTGCTGCAGCGTCCGTTTTTTTTTTTTTTAAACAAGTAGGTTTCCTTCATTTAAGAGGTATACATGCAAAACATTCAACAATGAAACAATATTAGGCTCGGCTCACACTGTCGTGACTTGGGATCTGACTTGTGAGACCCCAAGTCTCATGACACGTTAAATCCTATGTTAGTCAATGAGAGCTGTCTTAATTAGCACTACTGAAGACACTCGGACTTTAGAAAAGGTTCCTGTACTAATTCAAGGCAATTTATGCCCATAGACTTTAATGGAAGTCGCCTCCAAGTCGGATCCTCACCTATATTGACAGCTTCAAAGTCCCATCAAAGTAGTACTCAAGTTGCCAGCAAATCGCCAGGAAGTCACCTGGCAAAATTGCACCATAAGTCGTGAAGCTTTCAAAACACAGTAGTGTGAACCGAGCCTTATATGACTTCTAAAATTTACAGCAACTACACATGCTATAGTTTATCTAAACATTTGACACATTTAATATTGGTATATATAAAGTGTGGTGTATAGGAAATTATGCTGGAGAATTGTACAGGCTTTAAGTGACACTAAAATCTTGTTTTTAACAAAAACCTTCTTTCGCCCTCGGCCTCCTTCAATTTTTTTTTAATTTTTTTGCTGCCGTTATCCGACTTGCTGTTGGAGGATGGCTAAGTTTATTCATAATGGCCCCACTGTAAGTAGCAAGTAGTGGTTCTCTTGTTCACTCCCGAGATGGACTTAAAATGATAGGATTTGTAGTATGCATAGAGTATATGTCCGCAACTGATCATGATCCAAACCTGGATGTTAGGAGAGTCTCATCAGCCTTTCCTTGACCTTCAACTTATTCACAAAAGTAAACACGTGCTAGAAATGAATATGTATCTCAGTTTATACTGTAGTTTTGTTCTCAACTGGGATATACATATTTTAACATTAATACAATACTAGTCCTAATCAATCAATATTATCAAAGATTTTATGAAGTTCTAAACGTGAAAAAAAACCCTCCAAATGCAACTGCACACAGTACTTCTTATGCATGAATTGTAAACAAGCTACAACTCACCGTTCCATATTCTCTTTCTTCTTGGATTTCTTGCTGCGTCTCACCATCCGGCTTCTGTAGCTGTTCCTCCTTGCAGGGCCTGTTTTAATCGACGTATTCTCAAAGGAGGTTGTGGTGATTGCCACCTTGCTGCCGCTCTGCCAACAAATGATAATATATAAGAGATTGCAAATTAGAAATACACACACACACTATCTTCCACGTTTATGACTAGAAGTTAGAAGCCGATTGGCTACCATGCACAGTTGCACCAGATTTTGCACTCTCCAGTTTTAGTAAATCAACCCCATGGAGTCCAACTAGAAGATGGGGTAGGATCTTCACACACCGTGGCAATGGAAGTCATTCAGGGGAGTAAAATGCAAATCCAAAGTTTTAAATTCTGTTCACTACCCTTTACAAGTTATAGACCGTAGCCTAGCCCATTGTTACTGAACTTCATAAGTTGTTGGTGAAACCATTTTCCACATTTCCAACTGAAGTTGGCTACACATTATACGATTTTTATACAATTTTCTTTTACAACTTTCCTTTAGATGTACCAAAACCATATAATATGAGGTCAAACCTAAACACTTTCACTTTGTATGCAATCAGGCAGGCCCTTCCACTACATAGTTGAAGGTAAGTCTAAAGGAAATTGAACATTAAAATTGCATAATGTGTAGCCAGCTTTACTCTTTTTCTAAGTATTTTTACTCAAACAGGTGTGCTATTGTAAAGAATATAAATGTCAATGAAATAGACAGCGGGCAGGCACAGTTTCTTTAGGAGCACCACAATCCAACATCAATGCAATTGACGCCTTTAATCAAATAAACTTCAATAACTCGTGCTGCCACCATCCTTTACTCGCTGCAACCAAACCTTTGTATTTCTCCAATGGGACTTTAATGGCAACCAATTATAACCATTTATAATTTTAAAAAGATTTTTTTTTTTTTTTTACATCATAAAACGTATACTTTTAAAATTACATCATGACTGAAAAATTGTACATCATACTGACAAGACATTTTTACACACATAGCAAACCCATACTTTAACCAAGTTGGGGCTACACAACTGCATCCCTGGAATACAGTTCCTCACAACTATCCATGACCAGGTTAAAATTAGGGTTTTCTGGAATGTAAAAACTTGTCGTCAGTATGATGTACAGATTTTGAGACATAATGTAGTTTTAAAATCTTTTTTATGATGTAAAAATAAAAAAAATATTTTTACTTTTTACATAGAAATGATTATAATTGGTTGCCCTCATGAAATAGACGGTTAGCAGTCAGTGGCTCAGTTTCTTTCTTGTGCGGTCGTTCGACCATTGGCATTTATACAGCGATCAGTGCTATAAAAATGTACCGATTACTGTGTAAATGTAACTGGCAGGGAAGGGGTTAACACTAGAGGGCGATCAAGGGGTTAATTGCATGTTCCCTCAGTATGGGGATAGGACTGAATAGGAGAGGAGACATATCGTTTTTCCTACTTAGTAGGAACAAACAATATGGCTCCTCTTCCCTGACAGCACAGGGATTTGTGTGTTTCCACACACAACTGTATATCAGCTGTCTTCAGGCTGGTCACATGACTCGCAGCCACTTTCCAGCTCCGATGGGTGTCTTCTGCAGAGGAAACGAGCGGCCACGTGATCTCCCTCTGACGTCAGAGGGAGATCACGGCCTCTGCCACAGAAGACATCTATCAGAGCTGGAAAGCACCCACGAGACTGAGACTGGCCTGAAGACAGCTGATATACAGTATTTACAGTTTTAAATAAAACATACACAGTGTGCTATGCCAGCCTCTAACAGAGGGGCTGGCATAGACTTTTGATGCCTTAAACACTTTAAGATAAAAAAAAACAAACAAAAAAAAACTTCTGACTTTACAACCACTTTCATTTATTTACATGAACACAAAACAAAGTCAATTAAATATATATCTAACAGTAAGTGGCTCCATTTCTTTAGGGGATTTGGGCTTCCATGTTTTAATTATGTTCTAATAGGCAAAGAAAAAAACAGAAAAACAAAATGCATTGCTTAAAGTGCTACTAAACAGGACTCTGCATTCACTAGATCTGGTCTCCCACAGTACACAGAATATGGAAATGCACTCGTTTTAGTAAATATAAACTACTAAATAACCTTTCTCATCTGCAGTATATAGTAGTCTTGTGACTTCTATCAGTGTCTGGTTAAAGCTTGTAGGAGGAGTTTTCATTCTGCTTTGACTGTCCTATGAGGCTGCAGGACCCCTGACCCTCTGTCTGGACAGTGCTGATTGGCTCTGTGCTGATCACATGCACCCTTCCAAAAAAAAAAACTGTCTAGCAATACACACCAAACTGAGCATGTGCATAGTGCCCCCAATGCTCTGTACTATCAGCAGATGGATTGGGGACTGTGGAAGAAGGGGAGGATAAGAGAAGACAGGATCAAACAGCCTTTCTACACAATGCGGATTAACCCCTTAGGTACAACAGTGAGTATAACAAGCATGCTTTACTGCATATACACACGGATTTTCCTGTTGTGGGTTTAGCAACACTTTCTAAGTAATAGTTTTTATTTAGTTTATCTAACTCCTCAAAGGTTACATAAGATTTATCCCTCACACTCCTCTCATTTCTGGTGCTGTACAGCAGATCCTGACACGTTTTTACATGTGTTTTGGGAGTGTCCGGGTATAAAAGTATTCTGGTCTGAAATTTCTCAGTGTATCTGTGCGGTTACTACCATTTCTATACCATTATCTATTGATGTTTGTATTTTGGGTCTAGTTCATTTATTGGCTACCTCTAGGACTATGAGAACTTTGATAGGCCTCTAAGTGCCGGTTCACACAGGGGCGACTTGTCAGGCGACCTAGCTGCCTGACAAGTCGCCTCCCGTTCTGTACAATGGAACCGTTCTAATAGGAGCGACGCAAGTCGCTCCGACTTAGAAAAAGGTTCCTGTACCACTTTGGGGGCGACTTGAGGCGACTTGCATAGACTTCTATACAGAAGTCGTTTTGCAAGTCCCTGTGGAAGTCGTGTGCAGGTCGCCTCGGTGAGGCGAACTGCAAGTCATGCCGCCCCTGTGTGAACCGGGGCTTATTGTTTTATGCACACAAGTCTCTACTCCTTAAATGGAAATCTTCGCAGGCCCCTAGTTTAGACTATTGGAAGTCTGTTGTTAACAAAATGATCCCATTGTATAATTCACATATGAATCTAGGGGATGCCCTAAACAATTCTGCAGGGTATGGGATATCTGGACAGAGTCCAGGGATACTGTTGTATCATTGACTCAATAATGTGCACTTCTTTGCTTCCGAGTACCTGTTTTTGCTTGGTTCTGTGGGAAAGTTTTTTTTTTTTTCTCTGACATCTGCTTAGTACTTTCCAGCAGATTTGAGTGAGGTTTCCTTAGGCTTTGGTTACCAACTTTTAAATTGTATGTGTTTTCTTTTATTGTTGCTTTTGTACTTGTTTTCCAAGCCTTGGTATGCCCAATAAGTTTTGTTTTGTAAACCTTCCCCCTTTCTAAATTCAATAAAAAAAATTGCAAAATATATATAACCATTACTAATACGCCTTATTGTCAGAAAATGTATTCAAGATTTACCTTAAGAAGGAGTTCTATGACTTCAGTGTGAACAAGCCCATGTACTGGCTCATCATTTATATGAGTGATAAGATCTCCAGCTTTAAGACCAGCCTGGTAGGCAGGGCTACCTTCTTCAACACTCTGCATGAAAAGCAAACGTGTTAATAAAATTGACAACAGGCAATGCACATTTCTTAGCAGAGACACAAAACACAAGCGCACGAAGAGTAGGAAGAATTACCCAGACTATGTGGTGCACAGTATAGATATCGCTGTCACCCACAAACACTCGGATTGCCTGAAGAGTGAAACCAAACTTTTTGCCAGAACTCTGTATAACGATTGGCTGCCTTGGACTGAATGAGGAGATAGAAGAATCCCGACTAGGAGAGGAGTCTCTTGAGGATGGATCTGACGACAGAGAGAGTGGAGAAACGGGACTACCCAATGGAGACACGCTGTACACATCTGGAAGAAAAACTATAAACCATTAACCCATGGCACACTGCATGTGCTAGATAGTAATAGGCAGCCAAGCAGTGGAGAAGAAGCTAGCTGAATCAAGCTTCATACCAAGACAATTAAATCATGCAGGTGATGTACTGTACGATGAGGTAAGATGTGAACTTGAAAATAATGCAAAGCACTCCAAACACTGCAGGAAGATTTCTGGAAGCACAGCAGGCTTATACAAAAAAAAAATGGGCATGACAACCGCATGAAGGTGTGCCTAGTCCGCATACAACAAGATCAAAAATAAGAAGGATGACTGCTGCCATACCTTCACAATGAATATTAAAATGGATAAAAGTTATGGTACTTTCTATGAAATAAAATTATATCATCTAGTGACCCAATACTACCAGTTTTAGGGTGACTGAATGCACAAGCACAGACCTGAAGCTTGTGAAATGTCACTCAATTGTTGTACACAAATCACAGCCATTACATTAAATCTTGATATTTCTTTTTACTCCTTCCTGAAATAAAACAATGGCAACTCTGTGTCAAGCCATATAACAATCCAAAGCCAGCAGGGTACAACAAAAGAAAAATTGCCGAAAAAAAGTCTGACAAGACAAAGCAGAACCTGTCCTGAAGAAATTCAAAAATTGAATTTTTTGAACAAAATGTTGAAATCCTCTAATGAAACAACAAGCAATTTCTAAAGCTGCCTCCAGCTTGTGCAAAACTACAAGTCCCATCATGCCTCTGCCTTGTAACTGTCAGCCTTGCAATGCCTCAGGGGACTTGTAGTTTCACAACAGCTGGAGGGACGCCAGTTTGAGACCTCTGTGCTAGACTAACTGATAAACCTAAGCACTCAATATAAAACCGCACTGCTGGTTACAGTATGCAAAAAAGCTAGGCATCAGCAACTGTGAAAGCAGATTCAATTGGCCATCATGGAGAAGGTGCTTCTTCTTCCAACCCACACTACTGCAAGAGCCTTGCATTTCTCTTTTTGCATGTCAGCACCTCTGTGCTGCTCCACTCTAGCCAACGGCTGCCAGATGCAGCAACACTTTAGAGCAAATGTGAAATGTCGTTTCAGTCAAGCTTATCAGAGGGGCCCAGAACTCCCTAGACTACACAAGCCCCATCACCTTCACTTGGTATAACAAGAGCAGATATATGTCCCTCTGTGACATTCATGTGGGGGCAAGTGAAGTAGCACTTCTACCAAGAAAAGGTGATCATTACAAGTTTACACATTCCCAATTTGTAATATTTACTGTGAAAAATAATTAAATATTCCACACAGTGTATTTGCTGAGAAAATGAACTCATTTCTAAATTTAGGAATATGTTATATTGTAGGCAACAAGTGAAGCAAATACAAAACATGCTACCAAAGCAAACTGTATTATAACTGTAATGGAGTCTACTACCTGCTTACTCGATTCCTTTCAAATGAGCTAAGCGCCAATTAGTATGTCTAGCTAAGGGACACAGGTTCTGTGTGGTTAAATAATGAAGTGTTCTGGGGCTCTCGCAAGGTGACCCATTTATTTTCTTAGCAGGAGAAGAATTTAAAATGAAGGTATTGTTATTAAAGAGGTTTACTATGAAGAGTGTAGGTGGTAGCACATGCTATAGAGCAGTGGTTCTCAACCTCAGTCCTCAATTACCCCCAACAGGCCATGTTTTGGGAATTTCTCTTAGATAAAATAGCTGTCCAAAATACCAAGCCATTGACTCTGTTTTAAAGCACCTGTGCAAGATAAACGAAAACCTGAAAACATGGCCTGTTGGGGGTACTTGTGGACTGAGGATGAAAACCACTGTTTTAGAGTATTAGGCTCTGAAATTTACACCGACACCCGAGAGCTATGCAAAGTCTGTTCTGCCTTTTCTTGGAAATATTTTCAGCCATACAATCACCTGCAACAAAGATACCCTTATGGTTTTACAAGCAACCACAGTTTAGAACAGTGGTCTCCAAACTGCTGCCCTGGGGCTGAATGCAGCCCTTTAGGCATTATTCCTGCCACCGACACCAACGATGAGGCATAATTCCTCCCACTGACACCAAGGCAGCACTATTGCTTCAATGACACCAACGATGGGGCATAAATCCTTCCACTGACAACAAAAATGGGGTACCATTCTTTCCAACAACACCAACTATTTCTCCCCATAATATCAAAGATCAGGCATTGTTTACTCCCATTGTGCACAGTCCAGCCCCCCTAAAGTCTGAAGGACAGTAAACTGGTCCTTTTTTAGAAAGTGGAGAGATCCCTGGATTAGAAGGTGCTTTGACAATCCAGGTTAGGGTGGCTAAATAATAGATGGAGAGAGTGATGCCCCCACCACCACCTACATGAAGTGAATAGAAACATACCTTTACAATAAAAAAAAAGTATAAACGCTACACTGTTCTGAGCAGGTACATATATGATTATTACTACTAGTTCTTTTACAAAACTAGTGCATTGCATCCCTTTTCACTATTTTATAACAAGCAAGCAGTATCAGTTCACCCAATTACTATGGGATTTGATATGAATTCTGTGCAGGAGCAATATCCATGTCCCTTATTATACAAACAGGCAAATTTAAAACAGCACATCTGAAAATTGTATGCAAAATAATTGTATCAAAAGTCCATTTGTTTCATCATCATTTAAGTCCTATCGGCATAGAGGAAGACTCAGGTCGGTTGAAACGTGTTGTGGTTTACTGTTTCATGTGTTATTTTGTTTCTTTTGCTGTTAGGAATTTAATGACAAAACAAATAGACTTTTAATGTGCTCATCAGATCTAGTCTGGACTTCTTTCCATTTTACCTATAAAACGTGTGGACAGTATCCAGCCAATTCTCCTAGAGAATGTGCGGTTACGGACATTCTAAAAGACAGGTGGGTAATGGAAAGCTTGCAGCAATAATGGCTGACAAATGGTAGAAAGACATGCAAAGTTAAACAATATCATGCTGAGGATGTATGGTTCTACCTCCAGGGATCATGAGGGATAGAGCACTTGCAGAAATTGATTTAGTGACTTTCCCCAATATTCTCTGCTTCTCTGTGTTTTCTAAATGCTGGCGAGCCATGTGAGAAGAGCCTTCATTGGAGGGCTTTGAGGAATTATCTGTACTGTCCACACTCTCGCTCCTTCCGTTTATGTGTTCTAAGTGCTCTGAGAAACTACTCACTGTTTAAGGATAAAAAGGACAGACATATTAAACCAACCGCAGTGACAGGATGGAAATGTTCTATTATTTTTGCCTAGAGACATATAAGATTTATAGAAACAAAAACGAACTTCTAGGGTCCGCATCACAAGCCACAAAGTCACACATTGGTACTCTCACCAGGTAAAGAGACATTAAGGGTACAAGTTTCAGTTCAGGGGCGGAACTAAGTCTCATGACAAAACATAAAGTTTGAATACCATTCATGCAGATCTTATACCTATCTAGCAGACTGAAAATAATTTATTTATACATGGTCTTCAACATCCCTATGGCAAAAAGAGTCATCAATGCAACCTATACTAAAATGGCATCTGCAAATGACTGAGCAGAAGTTTTACTCTTGTGTAAGAAACATCCTTTTATTGTATCGTCCTGCCTGTTTTATTCATTATGGCTACAAATGGCAGTTGATCAAAGCTTTCAAGCAGAAAAGTCACAGCCCTTTGACTTTGGTCTCCATGCTCAGATACAGGAAAACAAAAACAAACAAGCTCTGAGGCTCACATGACAGCTCAAAAGCCATAGCTAGTTTTATGACAGTAGATTAGTGTTGTTGGTGGAAGTGCTACTATTGGCAGGGTCTACAGGTAAGGCCCCTTTCACATAGATGTTTAAATTGGGTCTGCCTGTCCATTTTTCAGGCAGACGCGATCGGACCATCCATAGTTCTCTATGGAACAGCGGATGTCAATGGATAGATGTCAGGTGACACCCGCCGGCATCCGATCCGTTCCCCATCTGTCCGGTGAATTCAGATCGAATGACAATCGGATAGAAACTGAGAGGCGGTCCTGTTTCCATCCGACCGCTCCATACAGGAGAGTGGGCTGTATCCATGTCCGCTTTGCATAGCGGAGCAGACACAGACCTGTCATCCACCTTCTCAGTGGGGATCAGCAGAGAGATCCCCCGCTGAGCAGGCGGATCCGCTGGATGGAGTCTCCCCCATGTGAAAGGGGTCTTAGAAGCTTTGCAACAGATTTACAGAAATGATTTGCTAAACAAAACTGGGTGTAGTGAGGTATGTGGCCAATATAAGAAAAAGAGATTACATACCATTTGTGATAGAAACATGTACACCAGCAGCTCCTAAACTTGAGTTTAGGAGGTTTGTACACATATGCTTTTAGCAGAGTTTAGGAGCTGCCGCATTTAGGTGAGATTAAACCTCCCTCTCCTTAACGCGGAGGAATCACGTTTAGGATAGGAACATCTTGACCGCTGGCAGCGGAAAAACACAAATTGCGGCAAAATCCCACTAGAAACATGGTTTGTGTTTTTGCCGTGGTCAGGGTGAGCTAGTGTACATGTAGCCGAATTCAGGTTAGAAAGCCGGATTGCCTTATCTGCACAGTTGTTCCAGGTCCGTGACTCAAAGCATCAAAACCATTAGAACTATGGGAACTATTGTTTTTAGGAGGATGGGGTCCATGGTGGAAGCCTCCATATTCTGTCACTGAAATTTTTCTTTCTTTTATAAAGCTCCAGTCCACCCAAAAGTGGTATTTTAGCTATATAGCCCTTGGCTTCCTGTATGTCTTAAACACTGCAACAGTGAGTACCATGTTCCTGTCCACCTGAGGTTTTCACTGTTACAGCTCTTCCTAATGCACTTTTCACAATATAAAATAAAGAACAAATCCAACAGGGGGAGTGTAATGACCTTTAATAATGACCACAGCAGGTATGCAGACCCAGGAGCTCAACGCAGAGATCTCACCAACAGAGTCCATAAAAGGTACCAAACCACCAAGAGACCAAAAAATGAAAATTTACTTCTGGATGGACTGACCCTTTAGGAATCAATACATTAAAAAATTTCTGAGTTTGAAAACTATAAGGACATGAAAACACAAACTTTTTGCACTACTATTTCAGAAATCACTTGTACACTCAAATGTCAGCCTTGACTGGTCAAATTTCGATCCATGTTTAGCCATTCTTGTTTGACAAAAGTCATTAGGCCAATTATGTTGATAAGCGGCTGCAGCAGCTGATGAGTGTATTCTGACAACGCAGAGTCCTGCTGTCAGAAAATGTTCTGGTGGGGGGGATTCCTTCATCTACCCTATTTGAGTGGATAGAGGAATCTGTTCACAGTTTTTCATTCAGCCCGCTGGCTGAACAAAAAAAAAAAAGAAAAAAAGAATTTATATATATATATATATATATATATATATATATATATATATATATATATATATATATATATATATATAATATAACTTTCACTTACAGAGTTCAGAACAGTTTTTGAACCTGAATTTTAGAATTTATCAGTACTGACATAATGGTGGTATTATCAGTATGGGTAGATTTACTTGTGTGTGTTTTAAAAAAATGGAAGAAATGTTGCCTATGACGGGGCAAAACCAGGATTCAAAAGCCCTTTACTTTTTTCAATTTACAAATAAAAGCACAAAAATTCCTACATTGGAATAATACAGGTAACTTTCAGCCTCATACACTTGGTCTGCTTTGTTTTACAACTTGCATGAAGTGTCAGAGCGGGATACAATTTGCACTGACATTCAGTCACAGTTTACTTCATCCAAAAAGTTAAAATAATTTATTTTAAAGTGACATTGTTTTGATATATATCTAAAAAATAGGTTTAAATAGTATTTAATCCTCCAACTGTAGACACTTGGAACTTTCACAGGTGAAAAACTACTACCCAATGAGTATTTGTACTTATGTGTTATTTTAGTATTGCTAAAAATGTAACTCCTGATGTAAAAAATGAAGAAATTACCAAACCGTGGAATGAGCTAAGTGCTGGTGGCAGTAGGTTGCTTTCCAATCTGCTCTTTGTTTTTTATGACTGAAAATGACTGTAACTGACCAAATAAATGTATACTGCATGTGTGTGGCCAGCATCAGGTACAATTTCCAATGATATGAATTAGGGTTATCCCGGTACCAATACCGAGCATTTGCATCAGTACTTGTACTCGTACAAATGCTCCTGATGCCTGTTCCGATACCTGGGAATGAGGCAGAGTTGCTCACAACCGGAAGTCAGCAGGCGGAGAGGGCGGAACGGAGAGAGAGTCCTCAACAGGCTGGCAGCAGGTAAGCTGGCCGGGGCAGGGCGCAGCCGCATGTTCCATCAGAATCAGTGACTGGATCAGTCACATTCGGTAATGGAAGTCACTTTCTGTGTCTCCGTCAGAGGTTGAACATCCCGACGCCCATCTTGGTACACCTTGCACTTGGCCGCAGTAAGCCAGCAGTGGACATCTTGTTACACCCAGCCCATATAGTTCGGGCTGGGTATAATAAGTTGTCCACTGCTGCTTACTATGGCCAAGTGCAATGTGTACCAAGATGGGCGTTGCAGCATATACTATATGATAAATTACATGAATGATGAGAGGAAAGGAAGGATTTTGCACTGTCCATAAGTGCCACCTAATCCTATCAGTGCTGCATAATCAATGCCACCTATCAGTGCTCATCAGTGCTGCATATCAGTGCCACCTAATCCTATCCATGCACATCAGTGCTGCTTAATCAGTGGCAGAAGATATTAGTTTGTATTGTGCTTCGAAAACTGTCACATGACATTAAAAAAAAGCATCGGTAATTGGTATCGGCGAGTACTTGAAAAAAGTATCGGTACTTGTACTAGGTCTTAAAAAAGTGGTTTTCGGGATAACCCTAATATGAATTGCCCTAGAAAGCATTGATAAGGACATCCTAAAATCTGTATTGGAATGCACAAATAGGGAATAAACATGCCCATTCACAAGTTACTATATTTACAAATTGCAATAACACCTCTTAAAGGTCAGACAAATTAGAAGTCGGAGCTTCCAATTAGAGGTGCATCGAAAGGAAATGTTGGTGCTGAAACCGAAAATGCACTTAGCTGAAAACCAAATATGACAGTTTTTAAAAAATATTTATATTTTTATATACAATTGTATTATATTCCATATTTTATTTATTATCATCAATTTAAATGAATATGAATTTATTGTTGGCCAATTATTGGCACCTTTAGTGCAAGAAAAGCTCACGAAAAATGCAGTCCGCAGTCTCTGACCATCTCTAGTATCATGTCCTCAGTCCCTAGATCAATGCAGCCTACCTGCGCACGTCATATGCAGCCTACCTGTGCTCAGCAGCCTCACAAGTGCCCATCATATGCAGCCTGCCTGTGCCCAGCAGCCTCACCAGTGCCCGTTATAAGCAGCCTACCTGTGCCCAGCAGCCTCACCAATGCCTGTCATATGTAGCCTGCCTGTGCCCAGCAGCCTCATCAATGCCCGTCATATGCAGCCTGCCTGTGCCCAGCAGCCTCACCAGTGCCCGTCATATGCAACCTGCCTGTGCATGGATCAGAGCGGCGATCTCGTGTGTCACAGAGCAGATTTGAATTGCCTGGGCCATAGTAATAATGTCCCACCTCCTGTGATCACGTCACACTGATTCAATGTCCTGCCATTGGATCAGTGTGCCGTCTATCGCAGGAGGCAGGACATTGTTACTGACCCCTACAATTCCGTGACACCTGGAGATTGCGGCGAGGAGGAGAGAGGAGGAGGGAGTGGAGGACTTAATGACACTCCCGCAATGGGCGTCACCTGGGGCGGACCACGCCCCCTTCCGGTATCGGCTTTTTTTTTTTTCTGGCCAATACCAAAAACACAGTTTTCAGCCGATAATTTTCGGCAGGCCAAAATTTCAGTGCACCTTGACTTCCAATCTGTATACCTATCCCTGGTCATTGATCTAGAAAGCACTGAAACCATTGGACCGCCATTACATCCAGAGAACCAACATTGTTATGCCACGTACACACGGTCGGACTTTTCAGCTACAAAAGTCCGACAGCCTGTCCGACAGACTTTCAACGGACTTTTGGCGGACTTTCGACGGACTTGCGGCGGACTTTCTAACGAACAGACTTGCCTACACACGATCACACAAAAGTCCGTCGAATTCTTACGTGATGACGTACACCGGACTAAAATAAGGAAGTTCATAGCCAGTAGCCAATAGCTGCCCTAGCGTGGGTTTTTGTCCGTCGGACTAGCATACAGACGAGCGGATTTTTCGACCGGACTCGAGTCCGTCGGAAAGATTTGAAGCATGTTTCAAATCTAAAGTACGTCGGATTTGAGGCTAAAAAAGTCAGTTGAAAGTCCGGAGAAGCCCACACACGATTGGATTACCAGCCAGCTTTAGTCCATCAGCGTCCGTTGGACTTTTGTAGACGAAAAGTCCGACCGTGTGTACGCGGCATTAGAAGAAGAGGTCAGCAATTTCAGCTTCCATATGTTACTGCAGGCTTTCGTTAAAAGGATATCTAAACCTAAGAACAAACTCCTATTTATTGCAACTTACTAGTTTAGATGTGGTGGCTGCATTAGTTCCTACTCTCAGGCACTTTCAGAACATCTTTAGCAAGGACAGAAAATACCTGTTGATCTTGTCAGAAATGCAGTGGTCTGAACTGGGAGCCTAAAACAAGGTTATCTTCCTTCTGTAAACTATAAATTCCCCAACCCTCAGGGTGATTTATATAAACAAAGGCAGACGTGTTTAAATTCCAGCCTGTGTGACAACCATGATTCCCTTGATAGATAAAGAATGATTTAACAGGGACAAGAAGATGAAATTGATGACTTGATTGATGAATATACACAAGTTACTTTTAAATCACAATGATTGCACTTTATTCATTATGCTATTGATAATATCATATTGGTTGTTTTGATTTGTATCACTTCATATTATGTAATGGGTTGTACGACATAATTTGCTTTGATGTAGGGATTGTGTATTTAGGAGCGCTGCACTTTATTTATTCATCTGACAAAACAATGTCACTTTTTATTTTTACGTAAACTATGAATTATAGTTATATATTTTTAAAAGTTACAAGCAGATACACAGCCTCATCAGTTGCCTAGGCACTCTAGAACAGGGGTAGGCAACCTCGGCCCTCCAGCTGTGGTGAAACTATAAAACTCATCATGCCTTTGCCTCTAGGAGTCATGCCTGTGCTTGTCAGGGTCTTGCAATGTCTCATGGGACTTGTAGTTTCAAAACAGCTGGAGGGCCGACGTTGCTTACCTCTGCTCTAGAGAACACAACTTTGGTCTCCTCACCCAGGCACGTAGCTTCGTCCTAGACTACCCTCCTGGCTTATCAAGGTAGGCAGTGGCTGCCTGCAATCATTTACTGTAGATAGGGCTTTGACATACATACATATATACATATATATATATATATATATATATATATGTTTTTTAAAAAGTTTCTGCACTTTTAACTATTAAATATTAAAAAAGTTTGGAAACTTTTCCAAGACCATACACATATATATCTCCAGTCCAGGATTGCTGCATTTAAAATTTATTTTCAATCCATCAAAAATAACGAATTCTGGATTTTTCCATATATGACCTTTGGGATGGCTTGATTGCACTGCACTAAGAAGCTAACTGATGTGCTATTTACTGCACCGGTTTGGAATATTTAAATATATAAACACACACACACACTATATACACACTGATCAGCCATAGCTTAATGATCACCCACCTTATTTTAAGTATTATTTTTTGCCACCAAAAACAGCCCTGAAGGCATGGACACCACTAGATCTCTGAAGGTATGCTATTCTATCTAGCACCAAGGCATCAGTAGTAGAGCCTTTAAGTCCTGTAAGTTGCAAGGTGGGGCTTCCATGGTTCTGTCTGGTTTTTCCACCACATCCCACTGATGCTCAATTGGACTGAGATCTAGAGAATTTGGAGGCCAAGTCAACACCTCAAACTCATTGCTGTGTTGGTCAGACCGTTCTTGAACCATTTTTGCAGTGTGGCAGGGTGCATTTTCCCGCTGAAAGAGGCCACTTCGTATCAAGGGAATACTGTTTCTATGAAGGGGTGTACTCGGTCAACAAAAATGTTTAGGTAGGTGGTACATGTCAAAGTAACATTCACATAAATGGCAGGACCCAAGGTTTTCCAGCAGAACATCACCCAAAACATCACACTGCCTCTGCCGGCTTGCCTTCTGTCCCATACTGCATTCTAATGCCATCTCTTCCCCAGGTGGGTGGGGGAACAAAAAAAAAAAATCAGAGAAAACCACCCATTGTTCTGTGGTCCCGTTCTGATGCCCACTGTGGGTGCTTTTGGGTGTGGACAAGGGTATGGGCACCCTGACTGATATGTGGCTACGGTGCCAATTACCAGTATTTCTGCTTTCAACACATCAACTTTATGGGTAATATGTTTACTTTGCTGCCTAATGTATCCCCACTGACTTTCAGATGACATTGGAACGAGATATTCAATGATAGTCACTTACCTGGTCAGTGGTATATCATTAAAATATATATATATATTTATTATAGGTTCCTTATAAGCAAAGTGCTGAATGATTATCGGTGCTGAATGATTAGTTAAGAAGTAAATCTGTACATACCTGACACTGTGGAGCTGCTAATGCTGACAGGTGTAGTGAGGTCAGGGTCTTCCTGTGGAGAGTCTTCAGAAATAAGACCAGACTTGTCCCCTTCCTCCTGGGAATCTCCAGCATTGTGCTCATCTCGTTCCAGGTCAGAGGAGATGGCAAATTTTGGCAGCAGGCTGGTGCTGTTCCGTTGCTTGTGACTTTCACTGTCAGAAAAGGTCGATATTGAGAGCTGTTGCCTGTTCGAAAAAGATTTTTAACATAATAAGAAAAATTCTATGTATTGAATTTAGAATTCAAAACTTTTGAAGAGTGTGAAAAAGGGAAAAGCGTTATACTATTTTAACCACTTCCCGCCCGCCCTATAGCGGATTGACGTCCGGGAAGTGGTTCTGTTATCCTGACTGGGCGTCATATGACGTCCTTCAGGATAACATGCCGCAGCGCGCCCCCGGGGGCGCGCATCGCGGCGATCGGTGGAGCGGTGTGTCAGTCTGACACACCGCTACACTGATCTTGGTAAAAAGCCTCTGGCGGAGGCTCTTTACCACGTGATCAGCCGTGTCCAATCACGGCTGATCACGCTGTCAATAGGAAGAGCCGTTGATCGGCTCCTCACTCGCATCTGACAGACGCAAGTAGAGGAGAGCCGATCGGCGGCTCTCCTGGCAGGGGGGTCTGCGCTGATTGTTTATCAGCGCAGCCCCCCCGCAGATCACCCCACTGGACTACCAGGGATGCCACTAGGACCACCAGGGAAGGGGCAACGTGGATGGCCAGGTATGTACCCCATGGCCATCCACATGTGCCCAATCTGTGCCAATCAGTGCCCACAAATGGGCACTGATTGGCACTATTATGCCAATGATATGCCCAGCAATGCCCAGCAATGCTATATCAGTGCCACCTGTCATTGCCCATCTGTGCCACCTGTCACTGCCCATCGGTGCCACCTGTCAGTGCCCATCTGTGCCCATCAGTGCCCACCTATCAGTGCCCATCAGTGCCACACATCAGTGCCACACATAAGTACCCATCAGTGCCACCCATATATACCAATCAATGCCACCTACGAGTGCCCATCAGTGCCGCCTATGTGTGCCCATCAGTGCCACCTACGAGTGCCCATCAGTGCCGCATACCAGTGCCACCTATCAGTGCCCATCAGTGCCACCAATCAGTGCCCATCAGTGCCGCCTATCAGTGCCCATCATCAGTGCCCGTTAGTACCACCTCATCAGTGCCACCTCATTGGTGCCACCTCATCGGTGCCCATCAGTGCCGCTGTATCAGTGCCCATCAGTGCAGCTATTTTAGTGCCCATTATTGAAGGAGAAAGCGTACTTATTTACAAAAAAATTTAACAGAAACAAAGAAAAACTTGTTTTTTTTCGAAATTTTCGATCTTTTTTTATTTGTTGCGCAAAAAATAAAAACCGCAGAGGTGATCAAATACCACCAAAAGAAAGCTCTATTTGTGGGAACAAAATGATAAAAAAAATTGTTTGGGTACAGTGTAGCATGACCGCGCAATTGTCATTCAAATTGCAACAGCGCTGAAAGGTGAAAATTGGGCTGGGCGGGAAGGTGTCTAAGTGCCTGGTATTGAAGTGGTTAAAATAGAAAACACATTTGATTGCTATATGCACCAATCAGCCATAAAGTTATGACTATCCACCGTTGAGGCATGGATTCCTCTACACCTCTGAAGGTATACTGTGGTATCTGACACAAAACCATCAGTAGTAGATCCTGCAAGGCCTGTAAGTTGTGAGGTGGTGCCATGGATTGGACTTGTTTTTTCCAACACATCCCCCAGATACTCTTAATTAAATTAAGATCTGGAGAATTTGGAGGCCAAGTTATCACCTCAAACTTGTTGCTGTGTTCCTCATACCATTGTTGAATTAATCAGACCAGGCCACCTTCTTTCATTGCTCCTGTGGTCCAGTTCTGATGCCCATGTGCCCTGTGTCATAGGCAATTTGACCAATCTGCATCTACGCAGCCCCATACACAACAAACTGCAATGCACTGTGTGTTATGACACCTTTCCATCGGAACCCGAATTAACTTATCACAGCAGTTTAAGCTATAGTATGTCTTCTATTGGATCAGACTACACAGGCCAGTCTTTGCTCCCCATGTGCCTCAATGAGCCTTGGCAATCCATATCCCTGTCAACGGTTCATCGATTTTCTTTTCCTACTACTTTTGGTAAGCCCTGACTACTGCAGACGGGGAAAATCCTACAAGAACTTCAGTTTTGGAGTTGCTCTGACCCAGTCGTCAAGCCATTTGAATGTGGCCCTTGTCAGTGTCACTCAAATCCTACCGCTTGCCCATTTTTTCTGCTTTCAACACATCGACTTTAGGGACAACATGTTCGCTTGCTGTCTAATATATCCCACCCTCTTTCAGATGCCATTTTAATGAGATAATCAATGTTATTTACTTTATCTGTAATCAAGCGGTGGTCCAGGCAAACAACTAAATGCACAGACGATATGGGAGCTGTGTTATCTGCCAAATGATTTTTAATTTTCTCCACCCAGTGATGACATTGAGAAAGCTTTCCCATACAGCATAGCCCTGTCTGGAAGGACAAGAAACCTGACATTTTTTCTGCTGCAGCTACCCTTACAGGTCTTGTCCCTCTGTCAGTCTGTGCCTGGAGAGCAAAAGGAGAAGCAGCAGACTGATGAGCTCATCTTTGTCACTCCACTCTTTTCCTATCTCCATGTTTTTTGTCTGTACATGAGCACTGCAACACAACCGACTGGCTTGTAGTGCTGCTTCCCCCTAAACTAGTCTAAACTCCACTGTACAGGGACTGCAAGAGGCTAATATCAAATCAACCTCTGGTAGGCTCTCTACTTGCATCTTAAAAAAAATTGATGTATTGATAAATACATATATGGTGTTTCACCATGGAAATAACGAAAAACGCTCTAAATAAAGCTTTGAAATATTTTTATACCTTAGCAATCTTCTATAAAGTTCAGACTCACTGGGATTTCATCTAAGCTGCATGTGCAGGACACCTTCATATAGACTGGAAATAAATACAGGTTGTGGACACAAAGAGGGGGATTTATTAAAACTGGGGCAGCAGTGCATGGCAACCAATCATATTCTTTCATTTTCAAACCTTAACTGAACAGGCTGAAGATAGAAGCTAATTGGTTACTATGTACAGCTGCTCTAGATTCTGATTGCTTCAGTGTTGATAAATTCCTGTCATTGTATAATGGACATCTGTGAGAACATTTCTGCCTCTTCAACCGTTATGGTTATGAGTTTACAGAGAAGCACAAGTAAGAATTATTGACGGAGCTCTCCCAAATCCCTTTCGATTTATAAAAGCAGACCTTCTAAAACGTATGACTGGCTTGGCTCATTCAATGCATTACACAATCACGGATGTTTGAGACCCTGATTTAAGATGAATGGATGTCATGACAGAAGCATGGAGGTTGCCATGGTTGACCTTCCTGAAAATGTCAGCTTTTCAATTGGTATGCTGATTCTCTGACTTAAAGCGGGGTTCTACCCAAATTTTGAACAATATCTGTATGTATTCTCTTCCTTGCCTAGATGCTGACATGCCGTTTAAAAAAATTTAAATCGCCGTAATTACCTTTTATTTTTCTAATCTTCTTTGCACTTCCTGGTTCTCCTCCCATGGGAGTAGGCGTGTTTCTAGCCTCTCCCAGACTCCTGGGAGCTAGTCTCAGGCTTCCCAGGATGCCACTGAGCATGTGCGGGAACGAGCGGTGAATGCTGGGAGCACAGCATTCACCACATCCAGGAAATAAATGCTTGTGGGCTTCAAATGCCCTACAATGAAGATGGAAACCGCCTGCAGTGAATAATATAAGTTATTCTTTCCGCCGAAATCTGACACAGGCGGACATATTACACACAATATGTGAGTATGTAATGCTGAGAAGAAAAGTTTGTGAATGAACTCAAAAAAAAAAAAAAACGATAGATAGGTGGACCCCCGCTTTAAGTACTTTGAGTCAAAGACCTGGAAATGTATGCAGATAAGAACTTCTAACTTTTCTTCTTCTTTCCTGGTCTACAGACATCGTCAGGGACTCAAAACACTCTTTGGTCAGTAAAGCTGTCCTTCACAAAGAACCAATAAGGAGATTTAATTGGTGCCTATAATAAATGTTTCATACTGACATGCAGCTACACTGAAGGTAATATCTGCTTATGCATTTTTCATAATTTCCAATCTCCAAGTTTTGGCAAGTTTAATGTAAAATATGTTACTATTACAAAAATATAAAATTGCACAATTCTTACCCATCAGTTAGCATCTACTGATTTAATTTTTATTTATTTTTTTCATTTAGGATGCCTTTTGCTAGAGTTCAATCACTCACCTGCCATTCATCAGATTTTCAGATCATACACATTGTCAATAGAAGACATTGTTCCCCAATACCCATAGCTCCCAACTATCCCTGATTTTGAGGAACAAAGTCCCAATTTCCTTCTCATTTGTCCCTCATTTTAGTCTGATCTACTGTATATAAAATGCACTATTTATCTGTCAAAAGGTGTTTCTCAGTGCTAAACCATTAATCTGATTTCTAAATTGTTGCATTTGCAAATTTTAAAAGCCAGTATAAAGGAATAGTAGTGGTAAAAAAAAAAATGCACTTGTGGGTTTGACCAATCTTTTTTGTGTGTGTGTAATTCTCCTTTAAGGGGGTGTGGCAGGGGGAGTGTCCTATGCCTACATACTTTGGCTAATAGGTGTCCCTCATTCCCATTTCAACATGTTGGGAGGTATACCAATACAACTCTGACCATAGTAATAACTTCTCATTCCACTTACATCTCAGAATACTCAGAGCTCCAACTCAGAGATTCCACAGGAGGTAAATTTAGGCTCTTTGTTTTTTCACTACTGTCATCCTTTTCCTCCATTTTGTTCTGCATCATCTGGTCAATGCTGCTAAACACCTACAAATACATAAATACCATGCGTTATATGCCTGTGTTACTTTTTGTCATGTAATAGACAAATTGGACATTTTTTGTGCAATAATTACATTTCTACAAACAACCTTGGGGTATCAAAGCTCCAAATCAAAGTCTGCCAAAATTGAAAACCTATTTAATGTGAACATTGAGATACTGTAAATTGGTGCAGATGTTGCTACATTGTACATATGGATTTTACTTTTTTCCTCTAGGATGTGATGGTTTTGCGTCAAAGTCTCCTGTGTATATGCATTTGTGGAAGTTGTAATTTGAAAGTGTCAATCTAATTACCCAGCATACACTACTGTGCAAAAGTTTTAGGCAGGTGTGAAGAAATGCTGTAAATGAAGAATGCTTTCAAAAATGTATATTTGAATGCACTTGGCGGGTATGTTGTTTCAGACTTCTTGGAGTACTAACCGCTGAGCATCTGTGGATATAGGATGCCTCAAATGCCTCACATCTCTTCATGTAATCCCAGAAAGACTAAATGATGTTGAGATTAGGGCTCTGTGAGGACCAAACCATCACTTCCAGGACTCTTTCTTCTCTATGCTGAAGATTGTTCCTAATGCCATTGGCCTTATGTTTGAGGTTGTTGCCCTGCTGCAGAATACATTTGGGGCCGATCATATGCCTCCCTGATGGTATGGCAATGCTGAGGACACCATTGATCAGTTAATGTTGAGGACTGTAGACACAATGGTCGGCCAAGGAAACTTAATGAGGCAGATGAAAAACACATCATGCTTACTTCCCTTCAACATCTGAAGATGTCCAGCAGTGCCAAAATCACAGAACTGGCAGAAACCAGTAGGACCCACATATACACTGTCTAGAGACATCTGACCAGAAGTGGTCTTCATGGAAGAAATGTGGTCAAAAAGCCATACCTCTAATGTGGAAACAAGGCTAAGCGACTCAACTATGCATGGAAACGTAAGAACTGGGGTGCAGAAAAATGGCAGCAGGTGCTCTGGACTAATGAGTCAAAATCTAAAATATTTGGCTGTTGCAGGAGGCAGTTTGTTTTGGCGAAGGGCTGGAGAGAAATACAATAATGAGTGTTTATAGGCAACAGTGAAGCATGGTGTAGGTTCCTTGCAAGCTTGGGGCTGCATTTCTGCAAATGGGGTTGGAGTTGGTCAGGATCAATGGTGTTCTCAATGTTGAGAAATGCAGTCAGATACTTTTCATGCCATACAATCAGGGAGGCATGTTATTGGCTCCAAATTTATTCTGCAGCAGGACAACTACCCCAAACATACAGCCAATGTCATTAAGAACTATCTTCACCATAAAGAGGAACAAGGAGTCCTGGAAGTCAGCCCTGATCTTAACATCATTGAGTCTGTCTGGGATTACATAAAGAGACAGAAGGATTTGAGGCAGCCTACATCCACAGAAAATCAGTGGTTAGTTCTCCAAAGTGTTTGGAACAGCCTACCTGCAGCGTTCTTTCAAAAACTGTGTGCAACTGTACTAAGAATATGATGTTTTGAAGGCAAAGGGCGGCCACGCCAAATATGGATTTGATTTGTATTTCGCTTCTATTTATTTACTTTGCATTTTGTGAACTGATAAAAATAAACTATTAACATTCCGAAAGCATTCTCCGTTTACAGCATTTTTACACACCTGCCTAACACTTTTGAACAGTACTGTGTATATGCCCATCAGGTAACTGTTGGGGAAGCCCTATATTAATACATTATTGAAAGCACCCAAGTATCTCTATCCTTCCCTATATCTCTTGCAATCTATACACAGAGAAATTGGTGCCAAACGGTATTAGCATTAATTGTTATAGCCAGTTCTGTGTTTGTTCACTTATCTGTGGATAGGTGGACTTCACCAGAGAGCTCTGCACATCGTTAAAGAACATAAAAAGTATTTGAAGGTGAGCTTGAGGGTAGCAGTGTCCCTTACAGGGCACATTAGGCAACATACATTTGTAGGTTGGAGCATTTAAAAGCTGACTTCAAGTATTCATTTTCTTGTTTTGGTTTAGAACAGACAAAAACCTGAAATAGGTTTAAGCCTTTCTAGATAAGGCCCCTTTTACACAGACGCCTCCGTGAAGCTGAATCCACTTGCTCAGCGGGGGATCTCTCCGCTGAGCAGGCGGATGACAGGTCTGCGTCTTCTATGCAGAATGGACATGGACACAGCCCATTCTCATATAGGGCAATCGGATAGAAACAGACCGCCTCTCTGTTTCCATCTAATGCCATCCGATCGGCCGGACATATGGGGAATAAGTCGCCCCATCTATCTGTTTTTACCAAACAGGGTTGAATTGGATGGCGGCAGGTATCTGGCGCTCCATAGAAGAGACTGGAGGGTCCGACCAGGTCCGCCTGAAAAACTGACATACAGACCTGTTCAGATTGCCTGTGACAAAGGGGCTTTAGAAATAAAGGGGTTGATTTACTATAGGCAAATATACTGTGCACTCGATTGCAGTTACTCCAGAGCTTAGTAAATGAGATAAAAATTCACTTTGCAAAGAATACCGAATCACACGCAAGGAAAATAAAAAAACTGCATTTTTACTTGCACATAATTGGAAGATAGAAATCAGTAGGGCTTCCCCTCAGATCTAGAGCAACTGGACTTGCAGTGCACAGTATATTTGACTTTAGTAAATCAACCTCTAAGAGTGTTGGCTGATGTTCCTTTTGGTGCATCTGAAAACAATGGTCACATCTTCACCAAGTCAAACGTCAAACAAGAGGCTCCATGTTAGCAATGCGGATATAACGCCAGGATCAAAATCATACTTACTTTAGAAAAGCGATGTGAGCATGATGAAAATTGTCTGATTTCCATGCTGAAGTCCTCATCATTGGTATCATCCTCCTCCTCTGTTTCCATGTGGTGGTATTTCTCAGACCGGGCTAAAAAGTAATACAAATATAAAAGGTCAACATACAGAAGTATACATATGTATGTGGAAAAAAAGGGTTGAGTTGAGCAGGATAAAAGAATAAAAATGCCATCTACCACAGACCCAACGAGATGGTTGCAAATAAAGGTGACATGAGGAATAAGGTGAACTTTCAGATCCAGGTTACACTCAATTCAGGCAACAGTCATACATCATTCCCCAACCTCCATTGACATCCCCTGGCCCACCATTTTTGAAGGGTGACTTGGTCACCTTTGTTGGGTTCTCTCGCCTGATATTATTGCCTGGCAAGTTTGATAAGGAGAGGGAAAAAAAGTTTAAAAAAAAGAAAAAAAAAAACCACAACACTGTCTCAACCCATTGCCCTGTAATGATACATAGACGCGTGTAATTTTTATGGAAATTAAGACATTTAAATGTCTTTGGTTTTAAGAAAACACCACTCTAATTTACACTATATTAGAACGTTTTGGCCACCTTTTGCTACTTCACCAAAACCTGCTCGTCTAAATTGTGACGTCCTTTCTTAAAGTGCACCTGTGTCCAGACTACGTATAATGAAGCAGAACTAAACTGTATCTGAGCACCACAAACTGAAAACACTATTTCGTTTGTTTTTAGGATTCCAAGCAAAATCTCTCATCCATCCTTGTCTCTATGCTTTCATTTGTTGAGAAATTACTTTGAAAAAAACATCCCCCTAGCATTTCTAGCCACAGCCATTTTGAGTAAGGGCAGATGATTCATGTAGCATTTACTTCCTGAAATCCGTCTAGGCATGCAGGCAGGAGGGTGTGCTTAGCGGAGAAAGCCCCTCCCTCTCCTCCAGATAAAAGAAAAAATGATATAGGACACCATTCTGGCCAAGAAACTAGGAAGCAACTGAAGAAATGTAAGAAAAAGTTTAAAATAAGTAAAAATCGTATACCTTCCCATCTATTTACTAATTCAAGCAGCATGAGGATTCAAAATGGTTAATGTTGATTGTTTTTACTGTGCCCTAGCCATGACTAGAATTCTTCTAGTGCAAAATTTGATCTACAGCTTTCATCAAGCTTTAACACAGGTCTGTTCTGTCATGATTCTATTAACATTGGCTTCATTTAAATGGGTTGCATTCATCATCAGGCAGTACTGCCCACCGATGGCAACAGTGGAGTTCAGAGGATACAAAGCATGGCGGCTGCAGCATCCATACCCCCAAACAATTGCCTCTGCAGCTTGGGGGGGGGGGTAAAACCATTATTTTTATGCCCCCCCCCCCCCCCAGGGCTGTAAACATGGCAAAAATTTAATGGCATATCACCATGAATAGGGCTGCGTTGCAACTGCCCAGCAACTGCATGCAATATCATTCCCTCACCACCTGTCAAAACAGCAGTATTACATAGTTACATAGTAGGTGAGGTTGAAAAGACACAAGTCCATCAAGTCCAACCTATGTGTGTGATTATGTGTCAGTATTACATTGTATATCCCTGTATGTTGCGGTCATTCAGGTGATTATCTAATAGTTTCTTGAAGCTATCAATGCTCCCCGCTGAGACCACCGCCTGTGGAAGGGAAATCCACATCCTTGCCGCTCTTACAGTAAAGAACCCTCTACGTAGTTTAAGGTTAAACCTCTTTTCTTCTAATTGTAATGAGTGGCCACGAGTCTTATTAAACTCTCTTCTGCGAAAAAGTTTTATCCCTATTGTGGGGTCACCAGTACAGTATTTGTAAATTGAAATCATATCCCCTCTCAAGCGTCTCTTCTCCAGAGAGAATAAGTTCAGTGCTTGCAACCTTTCCTCATAACTAATATCCTCCAGACCATTTATTAGCTTTGTTGCCCTTCTTTGTACTCGCTCCATTTCCAGTACATCCCTCCTGAGGACTGGTGCCCAGAACTGGACAGCATACTCCAGGTGAGGCCGGACCAGAGTCTTGTAGAGTGGGAGAATTATCGTTTTATCTCTTGCGTTGATATCTATTGATAGCCACACACCTGAACAAGCCCTTAAAGCTTTTTCAGCCCTTTAGTTCCATGCACCCTCAGAGCCCAGCTCCCCTTCCCAACTGGTATAGATGCCAATCAATCCCCCTCAAACTAACAGCAAAGGAGCATTTTTCCTTCCAGAGACACCACCGATGCAAGAACTTTTTTTCCTTTCAGTGACACCAACACAAAGCCATTTTTTTCCTTTGCCACTGTTAGCCACATATCTGTGCACCAGTTTTAAACTCTTCAGTCTGCTAGTATGCACCAAAACGATTGGAACTAATTACATGAACCTCACAAACATTACGCCACTATTACACTGACTGTGTAATTTGTCAGTAGCATACAAGCATTGGAAATACATGCAACATAAATTGATTTGTACATAATATGTCACATGGGATTTCCTCTTTTCTTAATGGATATAAGCACATTCTATTACAATACACTCACACTAATCCCAGTGATATTTAATTACAAGATGAGATGTCAAACATTTGTGGGAATTTAAAGGGCCGTACACACGATCGGACTTTTTGACAACAAACATGCAAATGAGCTGTTTTGGAGCAACATCCGACCGTGTGTACGCTCCATCGGACAAACTTTTTCAGTTTCCATCGGACTTTTGTTGGCTGTGCGGACGGACATACTTTCCGGCAACAAAAGTCCGATGGAGCAAAGTCCGATCGTGTGTACACAAAGCCATCGGACTTTTGTACAAACTACAGTACGCAGCCGCGAGAATGTTTCCAGCGCGATCTCGGCGGCAGGGTACTGTACATCTCGCGCTGGCTGCAATAGGAAAAACACATTTTCCTACTGCGGCTAGCGCGAGAGGGAATTCCCCTCTGGGGAATACCAAGCCCTTCGATCTGGTATGGATTTTAAGGGGAACCCCTACACCGAAAAAACGGCGTGGGGGTCCCCCCCAAATCCATACCAGACCCTTATCCGAGCACGCAGCCTGGCCGGTCAGGAAAGGGAGTGGGGACGAGCGAGCGCCCCCCCCTCCTGAGCCGTACCAGGCCGCATGCCCTCAACATGGGGGGTGGATGCTTTGGGGGAGGGGGCGCCCTGCGGGCCCCCCACCCCAAAGCACCTTGTCCCCATGTTGATGAGGACAAGGGCCTTTTCCCGACAACCCTGGCCGTTGGTTGTCGGGGTCTGCGGGCGGGGGGCTTATCGGAATCCGGGAGCCCCCTTTAATAAGGGGGCCCCCAAATCCCAGCCCCCCACCCTATGTGAATGAGTATGGGGTACATCGTACCCCTACCCATTCACCTGGGGAAAAAAGTGTCAATAAAACACAGTACACAGGTTTTTAAAGTAATTTATTAGGCAGCTCCGGGGTCTTCTTCCGACTTCGGGGGTCTTCTTCCGACTTCGGGGGTCCTCTTCTCACTTCGGGGGTCCTCTTCCGACTTCGGGGGTCTCTCCGGCGTCTTCTCCCGGTGTCCGCATCTTCTGCCGGCTCCACCGCTATCTTCTGGCGATCTTTTGCCAGCGGTGGTCCGGACCTCTGGATCGTCTTCTTCCCTCTTCTCTTCCAGAGATGTTGACACGACGCTCTCTCCAGCCAGAATGCTCTCTGTGCGCTCCGCAACTGACTTATATAGGCGGTAACCCCGCCCCCCTATGACATCACAGTCCCGGGGCATGCTGGGACTGTGAGGTCATAAGGGGGCGTGGTCATATGATGACATGACCACGCCCCCTTATGACCTCACAGTCCCAGCATGCCCCAGGACTGTGATGTTATAGGGGGCGGGGTCACCGCCTATATAAGTCAGTTGCGGAGCGCACAGAGAGCATTCTGGCTGGAGAGAGCGTCGTGTCAACATCTCTGGAAGAGAAGAGGAAAGAAGACGATCCAGAGGTCCGGACCACCGCTGGCAAAAGAGCGCCAGAAGATAGCGGTGGAGCCGGCAGAAGATGCGGACACCGGGAGAAGACGCCGGAGAGACCCCCGAAGTCAGAAGAGGACCCCCGAAGTCAGAAGAGGACCCCCGAAGTCAGAAGAGGACCCCCGAAGTCGGAAGAGGACCCCCGAAGTCGGAAGAAGACCCCGGAGCTGCCTAATAAATTACTTTAAAAACCTGTGTACTGTGTTTTATTGACACTTTTTTCCCCAGGTGAATGGGTAGGGGTGCGATGTACCCCATACTCATTCACATTGGGTGGGGGGCCGGGATCTGGGGGCCCTCTTATTAAAGGGGGCTCCCGGATTCCGATAAGCCCCCCGCCCGCAGACCCCGACAACCAACGGCCAGGGTTGTCGGGAAGAGGCCCTTGTCTTCATCAACATGGGGACAAGGTGCTTTGGGGTGGGGGGCCACAGGGCGCCCCCTTCCCCCAAAGCACCCACCCCCCATGTTGAGGGCATGCGGCCTGGTACGGCTCAGGAGGGGGGGGGGGCGCTCGTTCGTCCCCACCCCCTTTCCTGACCGGCCAGGCTGCGTGCTCGGATAAGGGTTTGGTATGGATTTTGGGGGGACCCCCACGCCGTTTTTTTCGGCGTAGGGGTTTCCTCTTAATATCCATACCAGACCTAAGGGCCTGGTATGCCCCTGGAGAGGAACCCATGCCGGTTTCTTATTAAATATTTGGCGTGGAGTTCCCCCTCAAGATTCATACCAAACAAAGTGCCTGGCATTGGCGGGGATCCAAGTCGGATCCCCGCACCAGTGTCAACCCGGCTCGCAAGGTGTCAATCTCGCCAAAAAAAAAGTGGCAAGATTGACACAATATCAGACAACACTACACAAGTTGACCAAAGGGTGGTGGTAAAGAGCTGAAAAACCACGTGATATGGTGAAAGTTGGCTGGAAAAGTCCTGTCGTCTGTATGCAAGACAAACTTTTGGGCAACGCCCTTTGTACAAAAATCCAAGGGAAAGTTTGTACAAAGTCCTATCGTGTGTATGGGGCTTAAGTGTTAGGAAAGAATACCGTCAAGACTCCCGTAAATAAAATGAATAACTAGCAATAATGAACTCCTCTTGGTGTGTAACGTCCACACACACAGTATAAAATCCTTAATGAGCGATAAGCGAGCGAGCGGGATAGGATAGACATTATAGAACGCAACAAAAGCATTATGTAAAACCTTTTAGCCTCCAACTAATTATACAAGACAATCTTTCCCACTTACTGTCAAAATAGCTGGTATCATCCTCCGACTCTAGCTGTGGGACAAACTCTGCTTTTTGTCTCAGTAAGCTGTTCCAGTCTAAGGCACAAAAGAAGGGATGTTGCTTCACCTCATAGGCACCACCTAGAAAGCAGGAAAAAAAAAAAGATATGATATTCTGGAAGATATTATCATACCTCCTCAATGTGGGGCTTATGTATTAAAAGTAGGCCATCAAAATTGCCCTTTAATTTTCAACTGTGGCATACAATAAGCACATCAGTACAATGACAGGAGTTAATAGAAGACATGCAGTAGAAATGATTTTACTGGTTTCTCTACACAGCATTTACTAGATTTTGCACTGGGGGTGAGAGAAACACAGAATGAACAGGCAGCATGTAATCGGAACCTTGTGCAGCTAATACACTACTGGTTGTGGTGTAGCTCTCTCCAAAGACTGCAATGGTTTTCTTCAGACTTCACTCACCAGTGATTGCATTACAATGCAGAAAGGATCACAGTACGTGACAGATGTGACTGAAAGGTCAGCCCCTTGTGTAAACAAAAAATGCCCAATAGGTAAAACCAGTTGCATGCCCATAATGGCTACACAAAGCAATCTCAGACAGTGTTCTTATATTTTACTTATATGTGTCCTTTAATAGCATGCAGAAAATGTGCTGTATCTCACAGCTCACTATAAATCAGGTTTAAGCAATTCAGTATGGTTATAGCGATAGCAGTTACAGGGGTCACCTATTCTGTTTCCCAGCAGTAGATGTCTTCTCCATAGAAATTTATGAATGTTGCTCTGCAGATGTGTAGAAGAAGAGGAGCCCATTGGGTAGAATCTACACCAGTCCCCAATAGTTCCATGCAGAAGATCTCCGAGGAGCTAGGATAGGTGAGTATAAGACCTTGGGGGGCTTGGTGGAAAGAGCAATTCATGGAAAACTTCACTATTAGTACACTTTAAGTCTATACGTTAATTTCCTGCACTGTTGCCCCCTCTTTTCTGGCAACTTATATTCACAGCAATCGTCCCTAGTAGTGTACTGACTATGCTCATTGCTCTCCTGCTACCTGTCCTTCATTAAGGTATCAATTATGCTCAGATGATTTAACCACTTCAGGTCCGGAAGGTTTACCCCCCTTCATGACCAGACCATTTTTTGCGATACAATACTGTGTTACTTTAACTGACAATTGCATGGTCGTGCATAGCTGTACAAAAATAAAATTGATGTCTTTGTTTCCCCCACAAAAAAAGCTTTCTTTTGGTGGTATTTGATCACCTCTATGTTTTTTGTGCTATAAACAAAAAAAAAAAAATGGACAATTTTGGAAAAAAAAAACAAAAAACAAAAAACCAAAAAAAAAAAAAAAACAATATTTTTTACTTCCTGCTATAAAACACATCCAATAAAAAAGAATGTAAACATTTTTTCATCAGTTTAGGTCAATATGTATTCTGCTACTTGTTTTTGGTAAAAAATCCAAATAAGCGTATATTAATTGGTTTGCACAAAAGTTATAGCGTCTACAAACTATGGAACATTTTTATGGAATTTTTTTTTTGTACTAGTAATGGTGGCGATCAGTGATTTATAGTGGGGACTGCGACATTGTGGATGACAAATCGGACACTGACACTTTTTTGGGGACCAGCGACACAGTGATCAGTGCTAAAAATATACACTGTCACTAGCAGGTAAGGGGTTAACATTGGGGTCGATCAAAGGGTTAAATGTATCCCTAGGCAGCGCTTGCTAACTGTGGGGGGTGCTTGTACTGTGGGAAGACAAAGATTTGTTTTTCTGCTTAGCAGAATCACAGGATCTCAGTCTTCCCTTGTCACAGAACGGCGATCTGCCTTGTTTACATGCCTCTGTCGGGAACGATTGGCGGGTCTCAGCAGACATCGGGTCCGCCAGGCCCGCTGATTCACAGCGGGAGCTGGTTGCAGGCAGTGCGTGAGCACACGGCAGATCTGGAAGTGCAGAATCACGTACCTGTACGTGATTCTGCACTGTAGGAGCCACCGCCCCCCACAGTACATATACGCGGGGTGGTCGGCAAGCGGTTAAAGCATTGTTACAATTGATGTTACCAGGTTATGCAGGCACAGGTCCCCAGGGGATATCACATTCTGCTATGTGGTCTGAAATAGTTACACTCCTAAGGGTCAGATTAGTAATATGTGGTCTTTGATTGTTTGTCTAAGGTATATCCTTAAAACCAGTCATAAAAATATAAATATATGTATGTATATATATATAAAGTCTCTAGCAAATGTTCAAGGTACAGAGGATAAAGGCAATTTAGTTGTTGCTCAGTGATTTTCAGATGGAAATCTCTAACATCTTTGTATAGAGCTTTATAACAAGTGCTTGGAGCCCGTCCTAAATTCATTGACGAAAATATTTAAATTGATGAAATTAATACTATTTTAGTTGACTAAAATACGACTAAAACACAAGTCACAAGACTATGACTAAAACTAAAAAAAAATTTGACGTCAAAATTAACACTGCTTGGAGCTAAAGGAGTAGATACTGCGCTGCCTCGACAATGCAGATGGTTTTACCCACGGTGAATTGTTACTTTATTCCAGATACTGATACAGCAAGCCAGGGCTCAAAAAATCTCAGGTGTCTGTGTCCTGGCACCCGGGCTACACTGCAGCAGCGGTCTGGATTCCATCTCCCCATGCAGCCTCCACCCCCGGGTGCGCGGACTGAGAGGCCGGGCTGGCCGGTAATTGAGGCAGCGGCTCTGCGGCCTGCTGGAGCGGGATACAGCATTAATTTGTGGGAACCGGTATCGTCCTCTGGTGAACGGGCCTGTAATGAGTGCACCGTGTCGGCCATTCTGAGGGCTTCCCTTGCTTGAGCTCACTGCTCGCCCACCTCCAACATCTCCTTCCCAGTTTGACAGCAGGGTGCTGGTGTTGCAGTTACAGGCTTGATCTGGCGCTCTTTCCTTCCTGACGTGGGGTGAAAGGGGACATGTACACAGATAATCAGTGCCGCCTAATAGTGCCCATCAGTGCCTCCTCATCAATGCTGCCTATTAGTGCTCATGAGTGTCGCCTATCAGTGCCTCCTCATCAGTGCCTGGTATCAGGGCCACCTCATTATTGCCCATCAGTGCACAACAGCAGAGAAAAAATCACTTATTTGTAAAAGTTTTTATTTCTTTTTGGTCTTTTTTTGGTTTGGCACCAGGCGTGAGCAATTCCTATTGCCCAATGCCCCGGACATGCAGTCCCGGGTGCTGGGTAGCTGATTTAAAGAACTGGTTCCTAACTTTTTTAGTTGGTTCCCAGATTCAAAGCAAATTAGTCAAGCCCTGCGCTAAGCAAAATGTATTATTATGTATTATTAAGTGTGAACTATTGTATGTGTAGCGCTGGTAGATTTGCGATCTACCATCTGATAGGTAAATTTAGTAAATTGCTCGTTAGGGGAAGTTAGATTTGCCTCTTTTCCAGCTTGGCTGACGTTGCGTGCGTTTCCATACTGGGCCGGTGGGTGTCGTTGCTACTATTGGCTAGTGTTGGAAAGGCAACGTGTCGAAGCGTATGGATGCTCTTCTGTCCCGGAGACAACTCGGTGGAGGTGGTCCTCCGAGTGGGATTCTGGGAGAAGGTATTTATGGGACAGACGCCATGTTTTAGGGTCGTTTTACAGCCACCTGCTGGCCCTCCTGGCCGACAGGTATGCGTTAGAGTGCTACCTTGTGGTCCTCCGCTCCGGAGGCCCGTGTCGCTGCGGCGCATGGGTGGGCCCAGAAGCTTGTCTGGGGCCTACCACAGCAGCCAAGGAATGGTCCTGAGCTGTCTATACAGAGTGAAGAAGCTGGACAACAGAGAAGATCCCAGGGGAGGACCCGTCATGGAAGGAGTGCTGGTCTGGAGAGGGGCCTGGTGGTCAGTTGGAGGACGTATCCTAAAGCAACTTTACAGCATAGCGTTGCCGGGTTTGGCTTAAAGGTTCAAGCACTGTGACTGACTTTCACCACAAAACCAATACATCCTGTGGCAGAGGATCGTACGAGTTCATCACAAGCAAGTCTGTGGCAGAGACTTTTGTTCGTGCTACATACTGGCTGCTAGGCAAGTGAGAGAGGCCTATCCAGGCAAGCAAAGAGTGTGTCCCACAAGGGGAGCGCATTCTATTGAAATATTCAAGGACATTTGTCAAGAATCCTACAGAAAGGTATTTGAGCTTTCCCTGTAGTTTCACTTCTACCTCTTTCCTGCTACTTCCTTCGTTAATTGTTCAATAAAGCATTGAAAACGTATTCAAGTGTTGGGGCTTGTATCGTCCGGAGGTAAACTCAACGGAACCCTAGACCCGGTGCCGGTGAAACAGAGGGAAGAAGAGTGAAGGTAACAAGCCCGCTTTAAACCAGCAGCTCCGCCGAGAGTTATTGCTACATATGCCCAAGGTTTGTTTTTTTTTCCTTGATGATTGTTCCTTCTTGATGATGAAAACATCAGGATAGAACTATTGAAGCTGCCATTGCCAATTTAATTTTAGAGGTGCAATTTCCAGAGTTGCCATCCTCATCCTTGCCTCACTACATTAGCACTGACCCCAAACAAGCAAGTGGGTCAAGACACTGGCTTAATACCTGCTCCAAGTCAGGATGGCACAACAACAAAAAGGACAGCCACAGCCCAGAATCTTGCAGCTTGAAAAACAAGTTTGCAGTGGCAGCACCCTTATTTTTGTCTTGACATGCTCACTCTAAGCCCATGCATTTGCTGTTGTGCTGCCCTGCACAACAATGGAGATTACATTCTTCTCTATGGTTTCCATTCACATCAATGCGACACAGCTGCAGCTTGTTTTGTAAAAAGTGCAAGTGCTTTTTCAGTGCATTTTTTACCCTATAAACTTCAATGGGAGAACATGTAAACTGCAAGTGCATGCGTTTTAGTGCATTTGGGCATAGGTTTGCGTATAGCATACAGTCTACTATAAAAACATGTACATGAAAATACATGGAATTGCACTACAATAAAGCACCAAAAAATGCATCAGGCAGCAGCAGCAGCACTAATGTGAACCTATACTTTAGTGGTATTAACCCCAAAAGTAAACATTTCTTATATTGCAGCTTACAAATTCTTAGATATGGTGGCTGCATTTGTTTTCTTTTTTTTGGCATTCTTGCTTATATTTTCATCTGGTGATTTGGCCAATAAGGTTGAGAGAACAAGCTCTCTTGCAGATGTATTAGTTACCAGGAAGATACAAACCATTCCACACTAGCAGGGGTGCTTACAATGATCAGTTTTATTTATGTAAAACCTTTATCTCAAGAGGAAAAAAAACCAGCTGTGACTACTTATTAAATGTTAGCTGGAGTTTGCTTTCAATTTGTTAGTGTATATAAATCTGCTAGTACATTAAACACTCTCCTCCCCACAGACTGGCAATGCTGCTGTCCGAATCTGCCCGCTGTGCTCCTTCATCCACAGAGGGGGCACTCTAATACAGAAGGTGTGTTACTGGCCTAGATAACCAGATGAAAACAGAGGGGGAAAAGCCTAAAATAGGAAAACAAATGCAGCCACCACATATGATTGGTAAGCTGCAATATATTACAATTTTGGTTTTAGGTGTAATACCGCTTTAGAATGGCAGTAATATATACCTGCCTGTAGGTGTCACTGTGGACAAGAATACAACACTGAAGCATGAACTATGTACAGTATTCATTTATTGGCTTAATTTATGCTTTTAATAACTTTCAGGGGGGGGGGGGGGGAGAGAAGATAGCTTCCATTTTCACAGCTTTTATAACTCTGGGAACAAAGAATGTGGGCATTATGATCTTAGAATACACACATAAGTGCAGCATTTATGATAGAAATGCATCTTTATCACCATAACTGTAATTTAGGATTTCCGTCACAAGATGAACAAAAGAAGAAAAAATTAGATGGAAGTGTTACATAATGGCTATTTCTGTCTGCATCGAAAAGAATTGGGGCCGTTGACAGCCTGTTAAACATTATTATCCTGAGTTATGGGAGACAGACAAGACAGGCTGCCAATGGCATGAAGGAGCAGCAAGAATGAATGTTACTGTTGGAAATGGCTGAGAAACATGAATCCTGCCAGACAATACCTGGCTTGACCTTGGCGTGATCTCTGAATATGAGATAGCATGCTGTGATAGAGGCAGCGCAACTGTGTCAGCGGAGGGCAGAAGAGAGAAGGGCATAGAGGACAAACTGGACAGAAGTTTGTAAGCACAGCGCAAATTTCCATGTCCTATTCAAACAATAATAGAATAAAAATGACCACTTTGTTATGAAATGGCGTCACAGAGGTGTCAAACTGGTGGCCCTTCAGCTGTTGCAGAACTACAAGTCTCATCATGCCTCTGCCTGTGGGAATCATGCTTGTAACTGTTAGCTTTGCAATGCCTCATGGGACTTGTAGTTCCGTAACAGCTGGAGGGCCGCCAGTTTGACACCTGTGGTTTATTAAGTAAGGAGAGAGGTGCCAAGTGTTAATGTTGCCTACAGCTGTAAATTCCACCTCTTCTGCCCATACTATATGACTTTGTGAAGAAAAAAAACTGCTCAGGACAACGATGCTGATAACTCCATGTTTAATGAGATTTCTTTTTTTTTAGATTTAGTAGTGGTCTACCAACACACAAGCCGTGCTGTTTTGCTGGAAGAAAAAATTAAGATCACTTAACCTGAATGAGAGCATAAAAATAAGAAATTTGTGTTTTTCAGTAAGCCTTTACCTCTCTCAGGAAAAATTTAATCAGATTGAATAAGTTCCCAGGTAACGTAGAAAGATGCAACAGTGTGAATGGGCCCTAAATGTTTTTAATGATCGTTACCAGGTATGGTATATGTTCTACAAAGTTACATTGCTCCAGCTTGGACCAATATAACTCTGTATATACCATACCTGGCCGATGCCCCTGGAAGCTGCAAAACATTGAAGTGGGCACCGCTACTCAAGACATCTGCACTTGCATTAGGGTTCCGTGCTGAGCGGCTGGCCCGCTGCGGAGGTCAGCCTGGATAAAACCTAATTTTGGGCTCTAAAATCTTGGTGTGGTGCTTCGACTTTCACACTCAAACATCACAAAGACTGTGAGAGCTTTGCTCGAAATGAAAAGTGCACTTAAAAAAAAAAATACTCTTAAAAATAAGAGTTTTGAACCATACCTGGCCAATGCCCCTGAAAGTTGGAAATTACTGAAGTAGACATCGCTACCCCAGTGATGCCCACTTACCTCTGGGTCCTGTACTGAGCGGCTGTCCTGCTGCATTCTGAACACAGGAGAACGGCATGAGTGCCAGTCAGTTAATGCTTTGAATTATCTAAACAACATGGTGGAGAGAGCAACAACCACCACCATCCCATCCCCCTTCTCTAACTCATCCAATCAGAGAATGCTTTACAATTATTCAGAATATGCAAAGCATTCTCTGAAAGATGCCCATTCTGATTGGCCGACCTCCTGCGCTCAGAATGCACCAAGGCACTTGCTCAGCACATGCCAGAGGTCAGTGGAGATAACTGGGGTAACGGTGTCTACTACAGTGATTTCCAGCTTTCAGGGGCATCAACCAGGCATGGTATATACATAGTTGCCTTGGTCATGTGTAAAATATAGCATACCTGGAATTAATTTTTAAACGCTTAAAAGCTTTTTTTTTTTTTTTAAAGTACACATTTCATTAAGAAGAAAAGATGTCCTCCAGAAGGGAGAAGGGTGATGCATGAACAAGGACAAGTATTTAGAGGGGAACGATAATAACTTTGGGTTAATATGAATATTTCTTTTGGTTAGTTTATATGTTTTTAAACTGATTACAAACTATAAAAACACATACAAAATGAGCCCTAAATATACGATTGAGGATTCCCAGCATTGTGGGGTTTGTATTGTAGCATTGTAGCTAAGGAGATATCAAGACAAACAAACACTGCCTGCTTTCAGACACAAACTGTCTGATGGGAATTTTGGACTGAGCAATCTAATATGGAATGGATTACTCCTATGACTTATTGCTATGTGAGATATGTACATTTCTATGTAAGCTACAGAGGTCTGTAAACAGGCTGTTTTTTTAGCATGCTGTAGGGAGATATAAAAGAAAAGCAGCGGAGAGCTCTACCTGCTGGCTAAAGCTACAAAATATAAACATGAAATATTTAATGTTAACATGGTTTAACAAAGGAAATGTTAAAAACTATTTTTTAGTCCTGACCAAAACAAACAAAAATTATGTACAAAAATATGACACTCCCTTTGGAGCTGAATAGAAGATATATTCCTTGTATTGACTAAGGCCAAAAAAAGAAGAGATCAGGAAAGGTGGTCAGATTTAGGCGTCATTAGATAATATCGTAGATGTAGTAATAGTTTGTACTCTTTTAGCATTGATAAATTATGTTATTCATCCATTTATGAAACAAATCTTTACGAGAAATCTAAATGTAATGATCCTTTTATTAACTTTTGATATTTAATCTATGAATGCTATCAGTGGTATGTTGAAGGCAGTTTGTAAATTGCAAATTGAGTGACAGTACTGATGTCAGATTACTGAAAGTGTAATTCTGATGAATTGCTGTTGGATAGGACACCTTGTACTGCCTTATTAAAAAAGCCTTGACTCTTGTCATCAAACTGTGCCTAGCTACCTTTCATCATTAGATAGTTGGCTGAGTGGAGCGTGAAGGTTACCTGGTTATTAAGTAATCATAATATTTACACTAACACAACTTGCTTTTTTCACTTTTGATTAAACTGTTCATCATGCTGGGTTGCAGAATACACAGCCTTTCAAACAGGGGAAGGATCAAAGAGCTGAGCAATCTCTATGCTTTCCATTCATAGGAATAAATGATTCCTATTGTAGACACACACCTCTGGATCTAATAATCACTGCTCAGACCATCTTGGGCCAAAACTAGGGGCCTCCATACTACGACCAATACAAGATTTTATCTGGGCCATGGCTAGGGTCAGTGGCATATAATCAATGTGCACAGATAGAGGTCAGCAGACGCTGCCTATGGTCTCTGGTTCAACCTGATGTAAGAGGGACTCTGACAGGGACTTTCATTTTAAGGGGGGGACACTGAGGTACAGGAGAATAATCGCAATATTCCCTATGCACACATTCATGGAAACGGCTGTAATAATGTTGGGTGCTGTAATGACCACAGGCCACAGAAACCACAAACAATCTAAATGGAGAAATGTCATCAGCACACCAAGGATTCCTCAGAAGGTTCAAAGCTTTATTTACATGGTCACACAGTACACATCCGGCAATGTTTCAGAGCCACGCAGGGCCACATCATTACTTGTCTGTTGAAAGGGCCCTGCGTGGCTCCAAAACATTGCTGGATGTGTACTGTGTGACCATGTAAATAAAGCTTTGGACCCTTCTGAGGAATCCTTGGTGTGCCGATGACATTTCTCCATTCTGATATAAGGGGAAACTCTGATGGGGACCCCGATATAAGGGGAAACTCTGATGGGGACCCCGATATAAGGGGAAACTCTGATGGGGACCCCGATATAAGGGGAAACTCTGATGGGGACCCCGATATAAGGGGAAACTCTGATGGGGACCCCGATATAAGGGGAAACTCTGATGGGGACCCCGATATAAGGGGAAACTCTGATGGGGACCCCGATATAAGGGGAAACTCTGATGGGGACCCCGATATAAGGGGAAACTCTGATGGGGACCCCGATATAAGGGGAAACTCTGATGGGGACCCCGATATAAGGGGAAACTCTGATGGGGACCCCGATATAAGGGGAAACTCTGATGGGGACCCCGATATAAGGGGAAACTCTGATGGGGACCCCGATATAAGGGGAAACTCTGATGGGGACCCCGATATAAGGGGAAACTCTGATGGGGACCCCGATATAAGGGGAAACTCTGATGGGGACCCCGATATAAGGGGAAACTCTGATGGGGACCCCAATATAAGGGGAAACTCTGATGGGGACCCCTATATAAGGGGAAACTCTGATGGGGACCCCGATATAAGGGGAAACTCTGATGGGGACCCTGATATAAGGGGGGACTCTGATGGGGACCGTTCTAATGGAAAGGTGGGGCTTAACCATTACCAATATAAAACAGGCAATGGTTAGCACATACTTCAGATGGACACATTAAATTCCTGCGTACATTTGTCAAAAAATCCAAACAGCTCCCTACTTATTTAGAGATTTCCATTTTCTGGCACTGGACTCCTGTCTCAGTCAAATATGGACTAATATGGACTACATTTCTTTCATTAAAAAAAGTAACTGAAAGAGGATGCCAGACTACTAGACAAACTGTGTATTCATACAAAACTGTTATTGGCAACTCTGCAATAAAGAAAGTTCCTGTTCAGATGTGTCCTGTGCAGTTTCTATGACAGAAATGTAATTCTAATCTGTTTTGACAGTGAGCACCTGAAGTTGCTATAACAGCATTTCTTAAAATTTGTGGAGCATAGAAGAGACTAGTGGGAGTAGAGACAATGGGTGCAGCGGATTCTTTGTATTCTACAGTCCTGTTCAGGAGATATAAAATCTTCAAAGAGAGTGCTTTTATTTTTTTGCTCCAAATAGCAGCAACATATTTTTTTGGTACCATCTTGGTCAGTTTTCATAAAATGACAGACAAAACACCTCTGTCCTTACTGTACTCTGGCCTGCCAAAATGACAAAGTCATTGAAGTGAATGAAGGTCAAGTCTATAGGTGTGCACAGCCTATCACATTAGCATGTGCACTGCAAAACTCACACATACATTATATATATATATATATATATATATATATATATATATATATATATATATATATATATATATATATATATATATATATATATATATATATTAGGGTAAAGGACGGTGTCAGTAGAGAAGTGGATGTGTCAGTAGGGCAGAGGTTGGTGTCAGTAGGGCAGTGGACAGTGTCAGTAGTTATTTATTTTTATTATTTTATTTTTGCATTTATTAAAATTGTATTTATTTTTTTTATTATTTTTTACAATTTTTTTAGGAGCTTTGGTGAAATATCAGCAGGGGGAATCTGTGTGAGCACGGGGTGATTAGGGTGTGCACACTGCACAAAGTGACATATTGCATAAAAAAGCATGCAAGCGCACTGCAATGTGAATAAATGCAGGAGTACAACAAGTCCATTAAAAAGTTTCCTTTACAAATAAGATTTGTGAAGTTAAAGAAAAAAGATTTACAGCACAAGGTAGAGTAAAACACAGCACAGGATGTATTTGTGGGCTCTCAATGCACGCATTGAAATGCGAATGGACCCCTTTGGGAGATCACCTTCAGGAACTTTAGAGAGCCAATACTGTATAAACAGTAAGATCGTGGCTACATGCAGGGGCGTAACTAGAAATCACAGGGCCCCATAGCAAAATGTTGTATGGGCCCCCCCCCCCCTGCAAACCACCCCCTCCACAAAAAAAAAAGAACTAATGCCATTGAACAACAGATTACCGCACCCATGTGGCACAGTACCCAGGCAACAGCTTATATTAATTATGAACAACAAAGTATGCAGTATACTGTATGCAGCCCCTAAAGGACACACATTGCTGACCTCCATGCCTTCTAACCAATTTCTGTTCTGTTATATAAAATGAACTAGTTCAACTCACCATAATGCTGAATCAGTGGGAGCCCTGAGCGTGTCACTTGACACCGTCGCCTGCCACCAGATGCAACTTGTCACGGAATGTCACTTGTCACATCACCCGCCACACATTGCGGATTGTCCACTTGCCACGTCGCCTGCCACCAGATGTAGATTGTCACTTGTCACACGTTGCAGAATGTCACCTGCCACATGTTGCCGATTGTCCACTTGCCACGTCCCGGATTGTCACTTGCCACGTCACCTGCCACACATTACTGATTGTCACTTGCCACGTCCCAGATTGTCACTTGCCACACATTAGATTGTCACTTGCCACGTCACCTGCCACACATTACAGATTGTCACTTGCCACTTTCTGGATTGTCATTTGCTACACATTACGGATTGTCACTTGCCACGTCCCGGATTGTCACTTGCCACGTCACCTGCCACACATTACTGATTGTCACTTGCCACGTCCCAGATTGTCACTTGCCACACATTAGATTGTCACTTGCCACGTCACCTGCCACACATTACGGATTGTCACTTGCCACTTTCTGGATTGTCACTTGCTACACATTACGGATTGTCACTTGCCACGTCGCCTGCCACATGTTATGGATTGTCACTTGCCACGTCACCTGCCACACATTACGGATTGTCACTTGCCACGTCCCGGATTGTCACTTGCCACACATTACAGATTGTCACTTGCCACGTCACCTGCCACACATTACGGATTGTCACTTGCCACGTCGCCTGCCACATGTTACAGATTGTCACTTGCCACGTCACCTGCCATACATTACAGATTGTCACTTGCCACCTCACCTGCCACACATTACGGATAGTCACTTGCCACGTCACTTGCCACACATTACGGATAGTCACTTGCCACGTCACCTGCCACACATTACGGATAGTCGCTTGCCACGTCACCTGCCACACATTACGGATAGTCACTTGCCACGTCACCTGCCACACATTACGGATTGTCACTTGCCACGTCCCGGATTGTCACTTGCCACACATTACGGATTGTCACTTGCTGCCACGTCCCGGATGGTCACTTGCCACACATTACGGATTGTCACTTGCTGCCACGTCCCGGATTGTCACTTGCCACTTCACCTTGTCACTTGCTGCCTGTGTCACTTTCATGCTGTGTCCCAGAGTCAGGCAGCAGAGAGATAAGGTCATCTCTCTGCTTCCCGAAGCTGCCTGCACAGTGAGGGGGGAAAACTGCACTGCAGGGATGCAGGGAGGGCGCCGGGCGGTGAGAGATGATGTCATCTCTATGCACCCCCGGCTGCCAGCTCCCTGATTGGCCAGCCTGCTCACACACGAGCCGAGCCGCCCAGCTGACTCACCGCCTGACAGCCCTCGGAGCCGCCCACGCTCTCACCGCGGACCCGCAGAGCCGCCCACTCTCACCCGGGGGCCCGCAAAGCCGCCCGCTGTCACCCGCGGGCCCGCAAAGCCGCCCGCTGTCACCCGCGGAGCCGCCCGCTCTCACCCGCGGGCCCGCAAAGCCACCCGCTGTCACCCGCGGAGCCGCCTGTCACCGGTCCGGGGGGCCCCTAACAGCTGCGGGCCCCATAGCGGCCGCGTGTGTCGCTATGGCGGTAGTTCCGCCACTGGCTACATGGTAGTTGTTGATTAACAAGACATTTGTTAACAGGTGCTTTTTTGAAAAAAAATATATCAATTGAGGTCACTGACTGCAGGTTAAAACTCTAGTTAACCAGTGATTAAAATCTTGCAAGTTGTCACAGCCCAAAGAGATGGGGGGGGGGGCTGAGATCTGTGCAGTGGAAACTTCACATCTTTTTTTGATAACGTTGCATTTGTACATCTAATCTATTTAAACAAATTATTGGCAGCACATGTTCCTATGCTACACTAGCACCCACAATAGCTAATTTCCCTTTATTATTACAAGCATCATGGTGTGATATTGCCAAGCTTTTGTTTAAAACAGTTATGCTTTTTCAAGCAAAAAAAACCGCAAAGATGAACTTTGTTTAATTAAACCATAGCAACTAAAGCAAAATTATTTGTTGATTTAACAATGCTTAGGCTGCCTTCGTACTTGGGCCGAGTATCTTTCCTGGCGTTTTTCCAGACTTTTTTTTTTTTTTTGAGCGTTTGTATGTGTGTTTTTGCGGGCATCTGAGGTTTGAGCTTTTTTAAAATTTTTAGCCAATGGAAAACTAGTTACTAAGGCACTCCCATTGAAGTCTATTGGGGCCAAAAGGGGTTGAAGCTTGCAGCTCTCAAAAGAAGCTACAAGCTTCATGCAACACTACGCTCAGGTGTGAACAGGCACAAGGATAAACCATGGGATTTTTGGACGTTGAGCGTTTTGGAGCTTCAACTTACAATTTGCAAGGTGTATTTTTTTTTGTTTGTTTTTTTGTTTTTTTTTGGATAGAGTAAGGGATGATCCCATACAAACAGCAGAAGTAAAAGGAAATTAAAATTACAGAACACCAGCAAGGAATAAAAATAATAATTATCGCCCCTTAAAAGATAAAATAAAATTTAAAAAAAGCATTTTCTGTTGCAATAGTCACTTTCAAACCTAGCAAGTGGCTTCCCAGCACTCAGCAGATGCTTAGCATCTGTCTTTATGAGCACCTTATTTTATTTAAAGTGATATTAAAGCTTTGTGTTTTTTTTTAAACAACAAACATGTTATACGTACCTGCTCTGTACAGTGGTTTTGCACAGAGTAGTCCTGATACTCTTCTTCTAGTGTCCCGTCGTAAGAACTGAAGAGTAGGAGTCCTGCTTTTTCTTTATGAACACAAATGCATATTGACCTTTATATATGTGAGGTCCTACTATCTGGTGAGTCTTCACCTTGACCTTCTGGTGGTATTTGGTGTTCATCATGCACTTTGATATTTTTTTAGTGTACCAACTTCACCATATGGTAATTGGCCGATCAGACATTTATTCTATGATGAATGAGGATATGGTAAGTAGGGCAAAGAACTCTTCAGAACACTCCATGCTTTGTGACAGCTTCTTAGACACTGCATACTGAACATGTGATCAGAAAGGGAGGGCACTCCAAAATCCGCACTTAGGTGTGGCCATGGTTGCGTCGAATTCCAAAAAGGTATGACAGCATATGTCAATACCAAGTGAAAAGTAATCTTCTGCAATGGCAGTATTGTGGAGGAGTCCAGAACAAGCTAGCAAAGAGCTCTTTTGGTTAGCCAATAAGAGTTCTGCAGCAAAGTTATGCGTTTGGAAAGTGTGAACAGACAAATCCTGTCCATGGTGTGCAGTAATGGCCTACAACTACTGCCTACATCTAACATTATTTATATTTGTGTACGCTCTCTTTATTTACTGCATAGAGCAGGCAGGCTTTTTTTTTTAGACGGAAAGCAAGCCTTACATCACATTCCTATAAACACCTTCCAAGATCAATATGTAAAGGTCCATAGAGCTCAATAGAAGTGAGAGCATTTGAGATCAATTGTTTATAGCTTGGAAAAGATTTCCCCACAAAAATCTTCCTGCCGAGAAATAATACTATCTAGCGTATTTAAGCCTACTCTAGCTAAATTACATAAAACAAAACAAAGGATAGCAACGTTAGCTACAATGATAACCATCAATAAAAGCATTTGTATATATGTCCATGATGGGCATCAGGTATATTTGTCTAAAGCAGATGCGTCCAACCTTTTGACCTTCCTGGGCCACACTTAAAATACACTAACAATAAGGATAGCTGATGAGCAGAAAAAGTCGGGCAGATCACAAGTTAACCATCATGGATATAGATAATGTATCTGAGAAAATTAGATTTCATGTTTTTTGTAACATTTTTTATTATAAAAGTAAAATAGGGCAACATAAACCTAGTGCAATATTTGACACTGTTTTTATAAAGGAATGCATCAATATCTGGTCCGTTGGATGTGGTAGCAATTCTCAATAAATTCTCGAGGTGCTCATCAGATATTTTAGTTCTAATTTTGCCCTCCATCCTAGAAAATAGTTGCTCACAAATATAATTGCTGCCATAAACTGATGGCATGAATAAGTTGTGATTGTGAAGAGTGGGATATTTTTCTTTGGGAAGATAAAACTAATAAAAAAAGTAATGTAAAGAGACTATGTCATTCTTTTCTTTGGCCACATGTGTTCACTAAGTGTAAACACATTTTTATCAAAGAAAAAAAATCAACATTTTTAAGTTTACGAATTTGTGTTGGACTGCAGTCATAGCCGTGGTGGGCTGCAGGTCAGACACTCCTAGAGTTGCCACCTCATCCCTTTAAACCCGAACACCTATGAATTACACATGTTCTGAGGCTAATTAAATGCAGATAAGGCACCAAGTGAGTTTAATTACCACCTTAATCAGCCACAGAACCTGTATAATTAATATGTGTTTGGGTTTAAAGGGATGAGATGGCAACCATAGACACTCCTGGTCTACAGCAACAAGTTGGAAATGTAAGCATTGATATGTACCTTACCTGACTACACCACTTACCCACAAACTAATAAATGGGTTCTTTGAACCTCTTTAGTGTAACAAAAACTTTAATCTTAAGTAAAGACTACTCCCTCTAACTTGCTGATCATTATGACACCCTTGCCAGGTGTTTATTCCTTTGTAAATACACTTCAGTCCATGGCTGAAAGCCAAGGAAAACTCATCGTGTGGGAGGCTTTGCCTTTAAAAAATTTGTAACTGCTAATTATTACCATACAACATACAAAATTCTGCAATGCATCCTAAATAAAATAAAAAAAAATACTCAAAGTTGCTTACTTTAAACTATACAAACAATAGGTCTTGCGAGCTACCAAGTAAATTCCCACCCTAACTTAAATGATTTGAAACAATGGATAAAAAACATACAGCTGCTAGCAATGAACACAATCCCATATGCTTTGTGCTAGAGTATAAATAAAATCAATAAATTGCAGCACTGTGTGAATCTATATAGCTTACCAACTTATAATTCATATATAAGTTTCAGCAATGAATATGCACACCATGCTAAACATGTATTCCTACAAAAGTGCAAGAAAATGTATATATATTAAATAAGAAAAATATCAAGAAAGTTCACAGAGAAAGTGATCAAAATGTTAACCAATAAATGCTGAGTGCATGAAAAAAATACAATACATCATGCTACACATGTATTCCTACAAAAGTGCAAAAAAATGTATGTATATTAAATAAGAAAAATAAAATATATTTATGTTAAGCAAGTTCACAGTGAAAGTGATCAAAAAGTTAACCAATAAATGCTGAGTGCATGGAAAAAATATTAAACCCTATTGCACAAAACAAATATGCAGCATTGTGTGAAGCACTGATACAGTCACGATATTGGATTATCAAAATATTATTCACTGTGAACCTGCTTGATACAGGACAATATTTTTTCCCATTGCATATTTGTTTTGTGCAATAGGGTTCAATATTTTTTCCATGCACTCAGCATTTATTGGTTAACTTTCTGATCACTTTCACTGTGAACGTGCTTAACATAAATGTATTTTATTTTCTTATTTAATATACATACATTTTTTTGCACTTTTGTAGGAATACATGTGTAGCATGGTGTATTGTATTTTTTTCAAGCACTCAGCATTTATTGGTTAACATTTTGATCACTTTCACTGTGAACTTGCCTAATAAATGTATTTTATTTTTCTTATTTAATGTGTATACATTTTCTGGCATATTTTGTAGGAATACATGTGTAGCATGATGTATTGCATATTCATTGCTGACACTTATACATGAATTTATCTATGTGTTAAGTTAGTAAGTTATATAGATTCACACAGCGCTGCAATTTATTGATTTTATTTACTTTAAACTGTGCTTCTAAATTTGTGCTAATTTAGGATAACACCCACTTTGTATTGTTACATGTCCCCATTTGTATAGCATGAAAATATTAAAAAAAAAATGCAGATTACTTTTAATTTTTTTTAGGTGCTATATTCTGGACCATCCAACAAGCAAAAATCCTACTAGTTCTTTTTGTTTGAGGGGCCTAGGCAGCTGTGTTTCCCATAAATAACCCTGTATGTTCTGTGCAAGGAGACCTTCATTATCATTTATCAAATAACTAGATTTGAACACTGTCTGCCTGAACAAAGGGTTAAAGATTTAGGGGCTGCGCTTCTTGCATTGTATACAAAATGACAGACTTAAGACAGACTGACATCATTTAAAAACCTTGCAGCCAGCCACCACACCTTCTCCTGGGAAACCTCTAAAATGTAGGAAATATTTTAATTTTTTTTTAGGCATGCTGTGTGAATGGCATAACAAATAGTGGGGTTTACTCAAATTTGACTGCAAAAGTGGAAATATGCTTTAGAGCTGCTAAATGAAAAGCTATACAAATATGTTAAAGCACATCTTTTTCTTCTGATTGTTGAAATGTGCCAAGGGCCGAATTTAAAGACAAATGCTACAAAGCATGAATAATATAAGAGCAATGCGGGTTACCTGTCCCCAATCTATCCAGAGGATTTTGCCTGAGTAGTAATGTAATGAGGTCCTGAGCATCAGAGGGTGGAGCTTCATCCTTTTCAGGCCAATTTATTTCATCTGTCACAGGAAAAAAAAAAAAAGTTAGGGAACACAAAGCTAAAACAGGACTTTTATCTGCTGGTGACCTCACATGGGATTTCACTGGTTTCCAGTTAGAAAGGAATTCTGACACAAGATGGGCTTGTTCGACATTTTAAAATAAAAATATGCATACTTATTCTGGGTCAGTGTCTCAAAGTGGAAAAGCCAGACAATCCTGATGATTGCAAAACTACTAGCATGTAAGGAAGGAGAGCCCAGCATTAGCAGCTCATCTCCATCAAGACAAGTTTTATTTTAAAAAATGATAACGATATACAAGTGTTTTTTTGCATTTGGGATTCCTTGGGATCCTTGCGATCCAGCAGCTCTGCAAAAGCAAAACCCATTTTTACAAAGTACTAAATGTAATCAGTAGCATTTTGTATATTTCATATTCAAATGCACCATATATTTACCACCCCACCCTGCCAATGCCTCCACTGGCTTCTGCTCACCCAACAAAATAAATTCAAGATATTAACAATAACTTACAAAGCCCTCCACACATCACCAACCTAGTCTCAAAATACCAACCAAATCGTTCTCTTCATTCCTCCCAAGACCTCCTGCCCCCTGCTAAGATCAAGTGTGGTATCTGTTCTTTTCAGTCTGACCAGTGTGACCAGTTTTCAGCAGAGAGTGGGCTGAAATCCGCTCTCTGCTAATGTCACAGAAATCAGTCCAGGCACCGCGTCAACCCGGCAATGGAAGTCTGGATCCACCAGGTGCCTGGAATGACACCCGTCTTAGCCTCTCAGCAAGCTGCTGAGAGCCCGAGATGGCCGCTCCCCGCCCCTCCACAGCTCAACCCTCCAGTGAGTGAGGAGGAGCAGAGACCTGCTGATTGACAGTCGGCAGCTCTCTGCTTGGGGAGCTGTGAGAACCGAGCCATCAGCAATGTTCGATCGCTCGGTTCTCAGTGCAGAGGCGCTGGGCGACAGATGCAGCATCGGACCGGTCCACCCAGGTAAGTATGATGGAAGAAAAACCCCCAAACCCATACTTGTCTTTTAAATTGTATTGTAATTGTACTATCTGCCCTTATGTTGTCAAGCTCTGCATAAACAGTCAGCGCTATATAAATCCTGTATAATAATAATACAGGGCTCGACAAACCCCGGGCGCCAGGTTGCATTTGCGACTAGAATTAGCGACCTGGCGCCTGGGTCGGCACAGCTGGGGTATCCTGTGTCCGTTCGACACCCCCCCCCCCCCGCCCTCCGCGATCGCGCTGGGCCGCACCGGTAATTGAGGCCCCCGCTTTGCGGCCTACTGCAGTCTTATGGTTCCTGGTTCCTTCTGCAATCGGCGCCCTCTGGTGGTGGCCGTTGGTATGACAAGACATCCACCAATGCTAATGGAGCTTTCCCTACCTGTTTTCACTGCCTGCTCATCTCCTTCCCTTTACTTAGAACCCCCAAACATTATATATATTTTTTATTCTAACACCCTAGAGAATAAAATGGCGGTCATTGCAATACTTTCTGTCACACCGTATTTGCGCAGCGGACTTACAAGCGCACTTTTTTGGGAAAAAATACTTTTTTAAATTAAAAAATAAGAAAACAGTAAAGTTAGCCCAATTTTTTTTATATTGTGAAAGATAATGTTACGCCGAGTAAATTGATTCCCAACATGTCACGCTTCAAAATTTCATCCGCTCGTGGAATGGTGACAAACTTTTACCCTTTAAAATCTCCATATGCGTCTAAAAAATTCTACAGGTTGCATGTTTTGAGTTACAAAGGAGGTCTAGGACTAGAATTATTGCTCTCGCTCTAACGATCGTGGCGATACCTCACGTGTGGTTTGAACACCGCTTTCATATGCGGGTGCTACTCACATATGCGTTCGCTTCTGCAAGCGAGCTCGGCGGGACGGGGCGCATTTAAAAAAATTATTTTTTCTTATATATTTTACTTTTTATTTTTTATTTTTACACTGTTTTTAAAAAAAAATAAAAATTGTGTCACTTTTATTTCTATTACAATGGATGGGGCACATTTAAATTTTTTTTTTTTTTCTTATTTATTTTAACTTTTTTTTTTTTTTTTTAAAAGAACAGTGAAAAAATAAAAGTCACTTTTATTCCTATTACAAGGAATGTAAAAATCCCTTGTAATAGAAAAAAAGCATGACAGGTCCTCTTAAATATGAGATCTGGGGTCAAAAAGACCTCAGATCTCATATTTACACTAAAATGCATTAAAAAAAAAAAATTGTCATTTGAAAAAAAAAAAAAAAAAATGTCCCTTCAAGAGCTATGGGTGGAAGTGACGATTTGACGTCGCTTCCGCCCTGCAATGATTGGAGATGGGCGGGGGGGGGGGGCATCTTCCTCTCACTTGTCTCCATGTCAGGCCAGGGACAGATCCGGATCGCCTCCGCCGTTACCGACGGCCACGGTAAGCGGTGAAGGGCACCGGAGAGCGGCGGTAGGGGGGCCCTCTCCTGCCGCCGATAAAAGTGATCTCGCTGCTAATCTGCTGCAGAGACCACTTTTATCTGAAAGAGAACCGCCGGCTCTTGAAGAAGATACCGGGGTTATGGTAGCTAGGTGCTACCATAACAACGGTATTTCTCTTCAAAGACAGGACGTATATAGTCGTCCTGCGGGAAGGAAGTGGTTAATTAAAATGAATTTATTATTTGTCATCTCCCTGCTTGGCCCCTTTCACACGGGCTGTCTGATCAGGTTCGCCTGTCAGTTTTTCAGGCGGACCTGATTGGATCCTTAGCGAGAATATGGTGGTCTTGTGTCCCTACATGGCAGGAAATAAAAGCAGTCACATTTGTTCTAGTCGTCTCTGTGTAAATTTAAGATTGGTTAATTTTTATATTGAAAATAAAGCTTTGTCGGTCATTTAAAAAAAAAAAAAACCTGGCTCCTAACTTTTTTAGCTGGCTCCTAGATTCCAAGCAAATTTGTCAAGCCCTGTAATAATATATGCTAGGAAAGAAACATGACCAATTGAAGTCAAGCTGCAGATGTGAAGACTGAAGAAAACTTTTATTGGTTGCTAAAAGAAAACCTAGCCAGTTTTTCTTTAGGGTCCTTTCACATGGGACGGATGCGTGATGATCCGCCCCGTTAACATCCGTTTGCTCAGCGGGGATCGCTCCGTTGATCCCTGCTGAGCCAGGGGATGACAGAGCCAGCGCCCTGTCAGATCTCCGCTCTCCCCTATGGGGGGATCAGATGAACACGAACCGTCTGTCCGTGTTCATCCAATCCGCTCTGCAGACGGATAGAAAAATAGGATTTTCCTCCATCTGCAGAATCTGACCATAGCGGGGACGGATGATATCGGGTTTCAGCGGACACCCGCTATCCCATAGGCATGCATGTATGTCCGTATTTCATCCGAAAATACGGACATACTGTCCGCACGTGTGAAAGGGGCCTTACTCAGCTTTGCTACCATTTACATTTTGAAAAACGTTAATATTTCACTATCAGATCTCCAATGGTAACTGAATGTTAATTGCCAAACAGCCACCATAAAATGTATCAATATAACCCCCCTATCCATTCATAATACTGATTATACTAGTTTTATATTTATCATGAGAAAGCTTTTAGGGGAATATGGATTTCTGCCGTTTAGCTATAGATATGTATATTTGTTAGAACGGTCATATAAAATGTGATGCAGGCTGAAAAAATTAGCTAAATCTTTAAAATTACCTATACTGCACAGGTCAATTTACATAATTGTGCCGTAGGGGAGCAGGGCGGGCCACAGTTTGAAAAGGGCAAAAGAACTGAACACTGTCTAAGCCAACTTGGCTGACATATCTAAACGAGGTTAAATTGGATTTACAGCATTCGATATGAATATGCAACTGTGCTGTAAGGCATTTCAAGCCAGGACAGCGCTTTGCTGCTTGCCTTAATTAAAACAGGTTGATTCCCCAAGCTGTTATCGCCTCAAAGTAAAACTTCAGTAACCACATAATAGCGGAGTTGGTTCTGCTATATGCAAGGTCTAGTATGCAAATATGCATACACAAGAAAAAACACAAAGTAGCCTACATTACAATATAAACATACATGTGTGTACATACATATTTTTCTTATGTGTAGGTAGGTATGCATTAATGTTGAAACCCGTTCCTTGCTAAATTCAAAACAAATATGGTGCAATTCCATATGAACTCACAGCAAGACAGTAGTCCAGGAATGAAACACTCAAGTGATTTTATGTAACTAAATTAAATGTGTAGCTTAAAGCAAAAGCATTCACAGAATATTAAGTTCACACTTTTTAAGACATAAGCAAAGTCAAGTTTACACAGATTGTTATCTAGACATTTGTAGACAAAATGGTTCTTCAGTGTAACCTAAGGTAACACATAATTTCATGAAACGCACAAGCTTCAAAATACTTACACTACAATGAGGTGGTTGCAAACTTTATTTTTATGCAAAACACCCTACATGGTTTGCTGTAAATGTTTCACAAAATGCCCTCTAAATGTTATCTTTTATTGATGTGGCATCACCACCATATATGCAAAATACATGCTAAACACCGATTAGCAAAAGTATGCAAATGCTTGGAATTTTACAACCTCACAGCTTAAGCTACTTATGTCAAGTCAAAGTGTAGTTAGTGGCGTCAATTGAGGGGCCAAGTCTTTGCCATCTAAGTGAATATCTAGGGCCCAGAGTTCCACTGTATACAATTAATAGTTGGCAGGTATTTTCAAATCTGTCCATGGCGTCTGTCTTGTCATAGAATTAGGAGGTTGCAGTAGTGACATTGTTGGGTTTAGAAAAGACAGATTTGAAAAGATGTAGAATTTGTGAATAAGTCTGAGCTACAACCAGGCAGTGTCACTATATATGCTCCATATATACTTCCTTCTGCGTCTGCATTAAGGGAACAGGTAGATTCAGTTGGTAACGTGGAATATCTAAAAATAATTCTCTGGGATGTTTCCAGTTTCCTTATAGCTACCCTTGCTCACCTTAATATGGTAATGGTGCCATCTAGACAAAGACAAAGGCACTTGGATATTAAGATTTGCTTCCCATATTGAACATTGTGGCATAAATGTAACTGTAAGATTACTCTCCTCAACAATCGAATTGTTGCACAATATCTTTCAAAAAAGTTTTTTGATACCTTGGGGTTATGTTGTATTATGAATATCAAGAACTGGAGGATCTGGGATGTACTAAAGCATTCCAAATGGGATGGAAATAACTGAGCACTGAACTGGTCTTACTCCCCATAAAAAATAGCGGTGGAGAGACATTTCAAGAGTTACCATATAAATTCATATTTCTCAAAGCTTGGCTGGAAATCAAAGTTTGGGAGATTTCAATAGACTAGATCAGAGGTCTCCAAACATTTGAAACAAAGAGCCAGTTTACTGCTCTTGACATATATTAGGGGGGCTGTGGCCAGTGGGAGTAGAAAATACTCTGGCATCGGTGGGAGTAAAAAAATTACAACACTGGTGTCGGAGGAATAGTGCCCCATATTTGATGTCAGTGGAAGAACTAGTTCCCCCTCTCGAGTGTCAGTGGAAGGAATAGTGCCCCAAAGGCTGGATAAAAAGGAATTAAAGGGCCACAGTTTGAAGACCCCTGGACTAGATTGTATTGAAATCCTGAATAAAAACCTCCCAAATTTGACAATATTTCACAAGAGCAAAATTACAGTTACAAGTTATATTGTGCAGGAGTAACGCTTCCAATTTCCAAGCTAGGTTTTATGGAAAACCAGTTAGGGAACAAGAACGTGGCCTTGTACCGAATATTGAGCATATTGTTTACATTTTCTGAATTACATTGTAAAACTATGAATCTGCATTTATATAATTAGATAATTCTGAAGCAGCAATTTTAGTTTTACATACAGATACACTGTACAGCCAAGTGTTTGGACACCTGACCTTCACACTTAATTCTATGCCCAAAAGTATAGGGAAACCCCTCCAGTTCAGGTGTTTTCCGTGATGTTACTGTGAATGCAGAATGAGTGAATACAACATACAAAGACATTTTAGAAAACCGAGTGCTTCCAACCTTGTGGCATCAGTCTGGAGAAGGTTCTCTTCTGTTCCAGCATGGCTGTGCACAAAGCCATATTCATATAGATATTGTTTAACACGTTTGGTGTGGAGGAATTTGGCATTAATTAGAACCCAGATTGCAAGCCAGGTCTTCTTGTCCAACATCAGTACCTAACCTCACATATGTTTGTTTTGGCTGAACATGCACAAATTCCCAAACAAACACTCCAAAATATTGTGGGTGGCCTTCTCAGGAGATTGAGAATGCACATGGTTTTAGAATAGATTGTCTAACAAGGTCATGTGTGTGGTCAGGTGTCCTTGAATGGCCATATAGTATATACTGTATAAATAACATCCTCTTACAATTTAGTGTAAGGTCTTACTTTCTGGCATCCATTACTGGTAAACCTCAACAAAAACAAAACATATATATACTCTAGTATTTAGTAATCCCTTTGTTTATTTTATGTCTCAGCTGTCTCCATATGGTATGTGTTAAAGGCAGTGTGGGCTTATTCTTAATGTTTTAATGTTTTAATAGAGCCCTTAAAAGAAAAGTATGGGGTTCCTTTTTTTTTCTTACATCTATTCTATGTGAGCTGCTGATATCTATAAATCCACCCCGCCCTCTCAGAAGTGCCCCCATTCTGTTAAAATGGAGCTAAATACCTATGGGATTGTCTACAGACTTTTATACAGTGTAATACCGACAATGGTCTGGCTCTGGAGTCTGGATCCACCCACATTCCTGTCATTTTGCTACGGTCAGCTCTCTGCTCCCTCCCGAGACTTCACTTCATAGAGCCTAGCTGCTCCCCCTCCCTTCTCCCCCCTCCCACATGTTACAATCGTCAGACAAATCAAGCAAAGATGAGAGCACTTCAGTCAGTGATTAAGGTAGGAGAAGTCACTGATAGTAATATGTAGAGGAGATTTACATACATAGCACTATCTACCAGAGAGAAAACAATATATTTGTAAAGCAGAATACACATGGATGTGACAGCTCACAAGCATTCCATGCATTACTGGTATAGCAAAATGAGCTAACCTTGTGAATGAAGTCTTTTATTGACTATCTGGATTTTTATAAGAGACAATGAAACCTTCCATTCACATCTACTTGTATTTTCATATTGAAGCACAGAGCTCCTCAGACATGGACAGAGTTTTGCTCCCCCATAATTAGTTGTATTACCTAGTACCCCTATAGTAAAAATGTTCCCTTCATTGTAAATAGAGTATTACAGTATCACATGTTGTACAGTGCCATCACATGCCTTACAGTGTCATTACATGTTGTACAGTGCCATCACATGCCGTACGGGGATGAGGATGATGGGGCTGTATAGGAGTACAGGGGATGGAAATTATGGGATTGTATATCACGACATGTGATGACTCTGTACGGCATGTGATGGTACTAGGATGATGGGATTGTATAGGAGTACAGGGGATGGGGGGATAAGGATGGGATCAGTGAGGGAGAGATGGGGGTGGGGGGGATGACATCAGTGACAGAGGGATGATTTGTATGTACAATAAAGGAGACTGGGGACATATCGGGGGTCACTTTAGATGTGGGGGAGTTATCAGTCTCCCTCTCCAATGCTCTATACACATAGCACTGTGTACATTTCAGAGAACAGACACAGGGCACAGATCACTATGCTCCTCACCATGTCTCCTCTTCTGATATAACACAGTGATGTGTGTAGAGATTACCTGTGTTCATAGAAGTTTTCAGTGACAATTCCCCCCTTCCCTCATCAGCTGGAGGAGATGCTGACATAAACTTTGAATGAGTGAGGGGGGGGGGGGGAATTCGGAGGACACAGGAAGGAACATCAAGGCCCAGGGGAGAGGTGTTGGAACCTCGCAGAGAGCTTGCAGATAACAGCCAGAGAAAGATGAGGATTTCACTGCTTGCATCACACTGTCTCTGCTTCTGGAATTTAGCTGGGGAAATGCTGCCATGGAAATAGAGGCACGTGAAGAACATGCTCGTTCTAGATAGCAGCCTGGGTGTGCACCTCTTCACCAAACACACCCACATGTCCTCCAGAGGGAGGGTGTGAAGGAGAGGCTGGATTGTGGAGCTGTACCCACCCCCTGGAAAAGTTTGAACTGAGAGAGAACCGTTAGAGGCGGGTTCTGGACACTTCAAAAGACTGTTCTGCAAAAACTAAAGGACTGGGGAAAGAAAGAAATACAGTGCAGGTATGAGGGTAGCATGTACTACCTATTTTTGCATTCCCATACTTCTCCTTTAAGTTAAATTGTGCCCCAAAACATAAAAAGGATGGGGAAGGGGTGGGGGGGGGGGACATACAGTACAGTTGGCTATGACACATTAGGATCCACATGATAAATACATTAGTATGTTCAGATTTCTATTAACAGACAAGAAGATAACACAATTAATCTTCTAATATCACATTTAATATGTATTTTTTCCATCATATTTTAAAGGCGTTACAAAACTATTCCCGGTAAAGTTACGTTTTAAACGAAAATCAATATATACGCTAAAATGAAAAGTTACACATTTTTTGGAAAAAAACAATGTTGCCACTCAAATTAACATTTATGGATTGTATGAAAAATATATATTATTCTGCCTAGTTTTTAGGCATTTTGCATTGTGAAGCACAAGCGCCATGTAGTTTATTATGCTGAATAAACGCTATTATGATCATAGACATGCTGGCACAACCCTAGCCGGTTAATGCATTGGGGAAATTTGTGGAAACAGCAGGTAGGGAAATAAGGGATTTTGCTTAATTATCATTTAGTTTTGCCACAAGCTGCGTAATGGTACTTGGGGTCAGCCTGCAGGTTCACACCGGAAAGGTTATTGAATTTTAAATGAAAGAAGAACAGCTGTTATATAAATAACATTACCTTGTAATACCCCTCAGTGAACTCATTAACAATCTGTGATTTCTTTTTGTTTGCTTTCTGCTTTGCATTATTTAATATGAGAGCCCCAGTTCGTCACATTAGGGTTTATTTGACTATTTGTTTTATTTGCAGCAAACAGTACCCAAGTGCTTGTAATCCAGTGGTGAGCCAAGAGGATATACATCCCAGATAAGCGGCTCTGGCTCTGTTATACCATTTACACATAATGAACTGCTTGTGTTAGCCACAGTCCTAATTGTAATCTCAGACAACACACTTAATTACAGAATTATCCACATAGAGGAACTAAATTATTTTATATCACACTGTGAAAATGTAATACTAGGAACTAAACGGCCATAACTCAGAGGAAAATACTAGAGAAATTTTCTCATAACACAATATAATTATTGTATGTGACGCCATTCATCCCAACATATTAAAACACCACAAACCTACAGGCACATTTTCAGGCTTATTCAATAAGATGTGATGCAGTGGCGGCCGGTGCATTAGGGGCGCACGGGCGTCGCCCTCCATATCCATGCATCCGGCCCCCTGATCTACATACAGGGTGCCGGGACCATGGATTCCAATGGTTTTTTTTTCTTTTAAGCACATGGATTAGAGCCAGAGGCTCTAATAGTTTATAAAAAAAATGGTGGGCTCAGGGAGCAGAGCACTGCGCTCCGAGCCAACCCAGTCGTGTGACAATAGCGAATGAATATTTGCTATTCTCACACTAATCCTCCTTCTCGCCAATCAGGATGCAGGTCTTGAGATCCATCACCTGATTGGCTGAAAGGACAGGCGATCCTATTTGACGCCTAGCACCTAGGAGGAGGAGAGAGGAGATGCACGGCGGAAGCTGCCATGCTGGAGGAGGGGACACAGGAGCCGCTGGCCGCCAACTAGCCAGACCGACTGGCAGTTTGTTGCCCTCCCCCCCCAAAAAAAACCCACCAGCTGCCACTGATGTGATGTGTAAATCATGGTAACCCTTAACCAACAAGGATGCCACTCTTAATGGATCTGACTCCAGTAGACTGAAATATGATTGAAATGGGACATTGTAAATTATCAATAATCTTTGCAGTGCTCTTGGACCTTGAAGAAGGGGGCACACCTCGAAAGCTTGTTCTGAAAAATGGGTGTTAGTGCAAATAAAAAAAGTATCATGGACAGTACTCAATTGTTCAAATAAATAATATTACTGACCTCCAAGCAAACTGCAAAATTTCTGAGGTTAAAATACTAATATAAATATATATATATATATAATATATATATATATATATATATATATATATATATATATATATATATATATATATATATATATATATATATATATATATATATATACACACACATACACTGCTTTGACTGCCTTTACCTGAACAGCCAAATTCTAAACCTCCACTGCAGCCAAAACACAAATTAGTCTAGAATCCATCCCACTGCTTGTTAATTGGACCATGAAGAAGCTCAAGCATGAAGTCTGCACATGTGCATGAAGTAGTGCCTGACTGACTTAGAGAGCCGGAACAATAACTGGGAAATGTAGTAATAAGTAATATTTCAAAATTTACCAGCTTTTATATAAAAAGATTATTTACATTACAGTCAAAGAAAAAAAAAAAATCAAGTGCTGGCGCTACAACCCAATTGCAGGTATAAAATGGGCTAGGAGCACTTTTCACTCACTGTGCCTGACCAGCTGCTTCCAATCTGCACACAAAAGTCCTCCAAGGTAAGGTGAAGTTGGCAACAAGGCAAGTAATAATAAAATCAATCTTTTTTTTTCCAATCCAAAGGAGTACATGCGTTCCAAAATGAAGCCATTACCTTGTTGCCCACTTCATCTTACCTTAAAGAATAAAATATTTCAAATTCCATTGTTCTTGTCAAAGTGGTAGTAAACGCTGTTACACCACTTGTACCTACAGGTAAGGCCTGTAGCTACTGTGAGTATCTCCCAAACTTCCACAGTGCCGGACCTTCGGAACCTGTGCCATAAATGGCGGCTCCCACGCGCATGTGCGGGAGTGACGTCATTGCGTCTCTGGCCACTTATGTAGCCGGAGGCCGAAAAGCTGGAAGGAAGACCAGGGAAAGAGCTCAGCCCTCTCAGCAGTTTTTTTAACCACCTGCAGTTTACTTACACTTTAATACTACCCGGAGTTAAGCTTCTACTGGTTTATTTTGTACGACGTTCAGCAAAATGCAACCAAACATCTCCCAGTGATCTCATAGATGTGACTGAAATATGTGTGAAGCTTATGTTTTCTGCACATCTTGGTTATACTACTGAATATATCTGATTGATTTCAACAGCCTCTGATGAGTTGAAGTTGTAGGTGTAGAGATTTCCTTTTTTTTTAATAGTATTATGGCAGCACCAGAGATGTCTATACTTTACACAAACAGGCACAATAACAGAACAAGGGCATTCATATTTGACTAATGAGGGGGGGAAATTGCTTGCCAGATGGAAATAATCGCCTAATGTTCAATTTCTTTTGGATTCAAAAGGAAGAATTGAATTCAGGACTAGGCTTATACAAGAAACTACCGTAAATACTCAGTCTTATACTGTAACCACTTGGAAATAAAAAAAGTATTTTGTCCACTCATTCTAAGTTACATAAGTTGTCTGACTTCAGCTCAACAATTAGGGGTTCTTGGAGGTGTGACCCCTGTGTTTATGTCACCTGTCCAGCCTCAGACAATGTCTCTAAGGAGCTGTACCAACTGTCAGTAATTGGGAAAAGAAGTATGAGATCATGCAGTTTACAAGGCAGACAATGACAGATTTCAGAGGATCTATGAAGCCACTCTCAAGCTGAAGAGTCAGCCCCAGACAAAATATGTGCAGTTAATTAATTTGCAAAATATAAATCTTTTTAAAATGAGCCTGTATTGTAAATTGATTTAGAACCACAATGGAATTATCAGGTATTTGCATTACATTATTTTAGTACATGTATTTATTTTGACAGTCTCAATGCTTCATAAAACTGAATTGTGAGCGGTTTATAGACAAAGGATCAGCCATTTGCACTTGAAAGGTAGCGAGAGAGTCATGGATATGAGGTAAGGTATAACCTATCACATATAATAAAAAAAAATAAGGGAGAGGACTGTAAACCCAGCAACCTAAAGAATATGTGCACTGTAATAGTAAAGCTAGCCATAAACTATGCACATTTTACTGCCTGTCAGCCTCCTATAGACTATCTTCAACTGAAAAATCAAAGGAGCTGAGCAGAAAATAGTGGGCTGAATAGCGGCTGCATAGAATCAGGTGAAGCAGCTGTTAGTTGGTATTCTGCCAACCGGTGGTGGGAGCGGTCATACAATAGCCTTGCAGGAGAGATTTGTCCAACCACACTGTTAACCAGTAGGCAGATTGAAAAAGTCTTATGCCCCGTACACACGGTCGGATTTTCCGACGGAAAATGTGCGATTGGAGCGTGTTGTCGGAAATTCCGATCGTGTGTGGGCTCCATCGGACTTTTTCCATCGGAATTTCCGACACACAAAGTTTGAGAGCAGGCTATAAAATTTTCTGACAACAAAATCCGTTGTCAGAAATTCCGATCGCGTGTAGACAAATCCGACGGACAAAGTGCCACGCATGCTCAGAATAAATTAAGAGACAAAAGCTATTGGCTATTGCCCCGTTTATAGTCCCGACGTACGCGTTTTACGTCACCGCGTTCAGAGCAATCGGATTTTCCGATAACTTTGTGTGACCGTGTGTATGCAAGACAAGTTTGAGCCAACATCCGTCGGAAAAAATCCATGGATTTTGTTGTCGGAATGTCCGATCGCGTGTACGGGGCAATACAGTGTATGGCCAGCTTAATGAAACATAACTGTAATGATGTCCTTGATACCTGATTGATCCAATGCCATCAACCTTTATATCAGAATTCCTGCACAGTTCATGCCATCAATTTTCATGGAATTATGTACAGAAAGAAGCCATAGTAGAGGTACAGATGAATCTCCATTCTGGTGTTATGTAAAATAAGCCCCTTGAGCATTGTGAGTATTAATGTAAACTAGCCTATGGAGCTTGTACGTCTACATGGATGCTGGTTATGCTTTCTTTAAGATAAATCTGTATGCAAGGAGCTGTGCATCTGCAAACAAATTTTTTAACCACAAATATGTAGCAGGATGAATGATACCAATACAGTTCTCAACAGATAGAGCATGGAAGGTAAAATGATGAAGGGTTATAATTGCAAACTTGCATGATTTGCCTAGTTATATTAAAAGAAATAGAGTTGTTTTAAACAAGCACACTTTTAACTACTAGATAACTCAAAAGAAGTGCTACAGCAATGGTAAATACAAAGCCTATGCCAGTACAACAAATGTTAATAATATCTAAATTATTTTTCTACATACCACTGATAACCTGTCCAAACAGGTCTTCTGGGGTATCTCCAAAGAACGGGACACAACCCACCAGAAATTCAAACAGGATAATTCCCATTGCCCACCAGTCAACTGGCTTCCCATAGCCTTGCCTCAAAATAACCTCTGGAGCAATATATTCTGGGGTGCCACAGACCTGAAAAGCAAAGAGTTAAAAAAAATAAAGAAATTATCATCCAAACAGCACAGGCCTCAATGTTCACCTAAAAGGGGAACTGTAATGTTATAGACTATATACACTGAAAAGTATGATTTTAAAAAGAAATGCACTAAATTGGCAAACCTGCATGTGTGTTCTGGGTCAGTAAGTCTGGAGCTGACCATGCGCAAATAGATTTCTAAACAAAGGTTTGTATGAACATTCTTAGTACCGTATATACTCGAGTATAAGTCGAGTTTTTCAGCACATTTTTTTGTGCTGAAAGTACCCCCCTCGACTTATACTCGAGTCAAGCACTTTTCTGCAGCAAAATATTTCCTTTTCCGAACCGACTTTAGGGCCCCGTATCTCAGGGCCACTTGGGGCTAGTAACCCCAAATTTGGTGTGCTAACCCAGTGGAACTGGTACCATAACATATCCAAAGCTGTGGTTCCTAGCACCAAGTAGCCCCGAGATACAGGGCCCCAAATTAGGTTCAGAAAATGTCATTCTCTGCTGCAGAAAAGTGCTTGACATTTTCTGAACCGATTTTAGGGGCCCTGTATCTCGGGGCTTTTATGGTGCTAGTTCCACTGGGTTTGCACACCAAATTTGGGGTTCCTAGCACTAAGTGGCCCCGAGATACGGCGCCCCAAAGTCGGTCAACTGTGTCCATCTGCAGCAATGTCATTTCGGGACCCTTTGGGTTCAGAGACCCCAAATTTTGGCTGCGGCTAGGGGGCATTTAGGAACCCTTAACTACCGAGTTTGAAGTTCGGGAGACCTATGGCTGTGAGGCATGCAAATGGGCACAGTGAGGCTGCAAATGGGCATTGTTGACCCTCTTTTCCACTTACAGTAGCTGTGCATTTCTCACCCTCGTCTTCTACTCGGGTCAATAAGTTTTTCCCATTTTTTTGTGGTAAATTAGGGCCTCGACTTATACTCAAGTATATACGGTACATTCCACAAGAATGTTGTTCGAAAGTACTTAAAAAAATTTTAAGCTTTTAAAGCGGTAGTAGAGCTCTGTGTTTTTTGAAACCTGCAAGGTAAAGCCATAAAGTGCTAGTATACATTGCATACTAGCACATTATGTGAAACTTACCATAGAACGAAGCCCTTCTAGCAGTGAGCTGTCCCCCCCGACAAGGGCTTCATCTTCACCCGTCTTCCTTCCGGGTTCGTGGACTACGGCTGTGTGATTGGCCGGAGCCGCAATGACGTCATTCCGGCGCATGCGTGTGGGAGCCGCTGTTTACGGCACAGGATTCTGAAGGAATGGCTCGGGTAGCTGTTCCTTTAGAGCACATGCACCAGTGACATATCCGGCAGCATGTACAGTAAATATCTCCTAAACAGCGCACGTTTAGGAGATATTTACAGTACCTATAGGTACAAATTATGCATGGGACTTTACCTCCACTTTAAAATTCGATTTTGGAGTGAACAGATTTTCCCAAACTCAAGCAACACACACTGTTAGAATTTTATTCAAGAACATTTTTCTATCCTGTTCTATCCGGTGGAAAGGAACGTCAAATTGACCCCAGTAATAATTCCAAAATTGAACAAATGTTCCTAAAACAAAAATTTGGAACAAAATACTATTGTTCTACTGGTGTTTGGCCAGTTCAAGGTGTTGTTCCCATGGATTTTAGCTTGTGCACCGCAAACTTTTGGGCTAGAGCTACATTTGTGAAATGTAACTGATTGTTGGCACTCATCTAATTAGCAGCACATTAATTTGAGCGCGCTGCACATGAAGTAACTGCTGATGGGCACTTAAACCTCACAGGCTTACAAAGCATTTCAAAGCTTTCAGCAAGTTTTGGGCAGCAAAGTAACCTTCAGCTCTGGTTTGAGGATGTTAAACAAAGCTCTAAATGGGAGTGCTGGTTAGTCAGCTGCTGGCAAGCTGTAATCATATTTCAAACAGTGCTGAAGCCAGCTGACCGTTTGTTCAAAGTGCCAGCCCGTGTTCCCATTAGGATCTGTGTTTAACATCTCAACTAGAGATGAAGGCTGCTCTGAGCTTGCAGAAAGCTTTGAAAATACCTTGTGAAACCTTCCTGTACACATAGCTCTTATACAATCTGAAACCACTGTAAGCAAGGCCTGAAATTACTGAAACTAGAAAATCAGCATGCTAAGCAGGGAACTAGTATTTCCAGAAAAGGCTGTCTGCATAAGCGTCCCAATGCTTCCTCAGTACAGTTTTCTTTATGGCCATGAGTGCCAAAAAAAAAACAAAAACAGGTCCACATTTTCAAGCCTATGATGCAAAAACCTGTTTTATGACCATTTCTCAAGTGGTCATGGCTAACTCATAAATTCTGAAAAATGTTAATGTTTTATTTTTCTATGTATAAGATTATACAGAGACCACCATATCAAATCCTTTGTTCTCCAAAGCACTAACCTTAAGAAGCAAAGTGGGGTCGGCCCTGGTCAGTACTTGTATGGGAGACCACCTTACCTTACTTGCTATCTGTGTAAATATTCTCTTTTTCCCTAGCACTGACTATTCCTTTTGAGTTTACACTTTAATTATCAATTTTATTTATGAAACACAAGAGATTTTTTTTTTGCAGGTGTCTAATTTGCTAATAAAGCACAACACGAATATACTTAGAAGGAAAAACATAACGACAGGTTTCCCTTCTTTTTGCTCATTACTGCAAATGGCACTTAGGTTTCATTGCACTGAATTAACACAGATGTCTTTTATGAAAACATTTACCCTGGACTATATAATTTTTATTTATTTATTTTTGTTTTTGTCTTCCTCAATGTTTTTATCTTTTTTTTATGTAAGGCTTTTATTGATCCATGTTTTTAAATTATTTCTATCAGCAGGGAGAATATTGGTCAAGTGGAAAATAACGCGATCTATTTCAGCTTTCTGTTTGAGAAACATTCCTCGTGCCTCATCCCTGCGCGCTCAGCATATATAAACATGAAGCGTGGTCCTAGCGTTCCCTGACAAGTGATGAATGAGAAATGGATGCTTAATTACAGCAAGTACACAACCTGCCAATGTCAGCTTTTACACCAACCAAGCAGGTTAAAACAAATAAACATTCAAATCCATTTAGGAAATTTAACAAGATAACATAAAAAAAACTACTGAGTCTTTGATTATTATGATGACTTAAAGTGAGTAATGCCTGTGGGCGCTTAATTTCAAATATAGTATCTGTTTATAATGCTAAAAAACTGAATTTATGTTCAGTTACAAGTAGTAAATGGTGAACTGTTTATAAATGTATCATTACAATGGAGGAAAAGTGAAGCAGAATATATATAAATTCAGTAGGGCCATTGTTCAGATGGATTTTTCCAAGTCATTTTAGAATACACAGATTGTGGACAAACAGTAATGAGCCATGAAGAAAGCAAATGGACCATGGCTAAGATTTTAGCACCCTTAATTGTACAATGCATCATAAGCGCCAATTTTAGTCTACAGAGAATAGCAGTATAATCTAGATCTTTATTCTGCTGTCTGAAAACATCAGTCAGCTACAATCATATCCTTCATGTTCATAAGGAAAGGTGTTTATTTGGAAAGGTGTTTATTAGGAGAAATCTAAAACTATCCCTGCCTTCCATATAATAATAATAATAATAATAATAAAGGACCATAGAAATTTTGTACCTTTAACCAAGGAGCACTTGTATGTTTAAGATGAACCAACTTACTACAAGATAAACCTGTTTTAAGAATAACCATATATTTTTGTTAAATTAACTTCTGCTCATGGCTTTCCGTGTACGGCATCAACTCCCAACCCTAAGGATGACCTATTTTACTTGATGAGCTGCCATACCAGATTTTACCAGCAGCGGGACAAGTGAAAACTGGAATTTAAAAGGAACTGCAGTCTGCTCACATAACTTGTAATAAAAACATCTTTGCCATTGTGAAGCTTCCCTCCAACCACTTTGCATATTTTATATATACCGTGATTCTGTACTTGCCAAATATGCTGCAGAAATCTCCCTCCACTGAGTCTGGCTGCATCCATTTAAACTGTGGGCAGCTGAAGCTGCTGCTTGTTCACTTCTTGGATTTACACAGACACACCTCCAGCTCTGCAGCTCTCATTGGCCCTCTTATGACTCACCCCCCCCCCCCCCCTCCCTTCCAGGCAAACTCTCACGAGAGTGAAACAGAGCTGTGCGTGATGTCATAAGCCTAGACTTTTTACCAGACAAGAAACAGGACCTGGGCTGTATAAGGTATTTAACTGCCAGGAAAAAAAAATGTTTTACTATCCAAAGTTACACAACAAAGGTAGAATATTTAATAGATGGAACATTGAAAAAATGACTGAAGGTCCGCTTTAATTACTCTAATGATGGGGAAACTGGAAAATTGCAGCAGGGGACTAAACCGAAGCCTTTTCTGAAACTACTGGGAAAAGTTCAGGTGGTTGAATTAAGAGAAAAAAACCTTAAAAATCAACTTTATTTAGATTCACATTAGCTAAGTTACTGAATCCTAAGTCATGTCCTGATCATTACTTACTTCAATGATTATAAAACTTGCAAAGACCATATTAATATGATATTTTTAAAACAAAATTGAAAGCATACTTGCAAAAATTGAGTGTAATGCCATGTACACACGGGCGGACTTTTCGACCAGACTGGTCCGGCGGAACAAATCCGTCGGACAATCTGACCGTGTGTGGGCTTCATCGGACCTTCAGCAGACTTTTTCTGTCGAAAATCAGACGGACTTTAGATTTGGAACGTGTTTCAAATCTTTCCGACGGACTCGAGTGCGGTCGAAAAATCCGTTCGTCTGTATGCTAGTCCGACGGACAAAAAAAGGACGCAAGGGCAGCTATTGGCTACTGGCTATGAACTTCCTTATTCTAGTCCCTTCTTACGTCATCACGTTCATACCAACAGACTTTCGAACTGACTTTAGTCCCTTCGTGTGTGGGTAAGTCTGGTCGTCCAAAAGTCTGTCGTAACTCCGTCGAAAGTCTGTCGGAGGTTTGATGCTGAAAAGTCGGCCCGTGTGTACACGGCATTAGGAAATATAAACACTGTTGCAATCTGACTGGTTGCTATGATTACTATGCTCAGCCCTAACATAATTTTGCTCTTCTATTTTTATGTAGAAATTGAGGCAAAAAGAAAAAAAAAAAACAACAAAAATTGAAATCTGTAAAATAAAAAGGCAAAATAAGAAACACAGCACATGTTCAAAATTTGTAATTAAACCCAACCTGTTTGTCCAGAAACTCTCGGGCATCCTTCTCAATATGGCCCTCATACAGGTTGGTGGTCATACTCATGAGGCCCACTTTTGACAGACCAAAATCAGTTAGCTTGATGTGTCCCATCGAAGTTACCAATAAGCTGTAAACACAAAACTTGGTTTAACAATTTATGCAATTTAAACTTACATTCTCTCCAAGAGATGTATTCTTTATACTAAGCTCCATAAAATACTCTATGAAAACATTCACCCAGCAAAAATATAGTTTCTACACGTTCTACAGCTCTGTGTTTTCAAATGTAATGAATGTTGTAACTAATAAATAATAAATGTTGTACCCCTTTCTAATTCAGATTAAACTCCTTGTTTGTGTCTTCTAGTCTCAAGTAGCTATTGCCATGTGTACATTTATTTATGTATCCTCTAAATGTGTTTTGCTTTTTTAGCTATCTATTCTCATTTTGAATAGTGAAGATTTACTAAGCTTTAAGTGATTATAAAAAGGTATATATAATGGAATTGCACAGAGCGGCCATGAACCTTCTCTTTTTGGGTCCCCCGCCAGCGCTCTGGCCTCTCCCCTCTGTCCAGTGCCCCCATGGGAACCCGCTTCCCATGGGAGCACTTGTGTGTGCTCGCACCCAAGCCCCACTGCTGCGTCCATTGACACAGACAGCGGGACTCGGCCCTGCCCCTGCGTTACTGGCTTTGAATGACAGCACTGGGAGCCAAGGGCTCTCGGTGTCCCAGCAAAGCCAGTGAGAAACGGAAGTGAGGGGAGAGAACAGCTGCAGATGTGCACAGCACTGGATTGAATGAGGGCTCAGGTAAGTAAAAGGGGGTGGTGAGGGGGAATGCTGACACCTAAACATTTTTTACTTGAATGCAAGAAATGCATTAAAAAGGTAAAAATGTTTAGACTTTACAAACACTTTAATATTTATTCAAATTAGGGTTATAAGTTACATTTTGATAACACTTTTAAGTGGTTGTGCGAATTTACGTATGTAGAAAGGTGTCCCCACTCTTTCCTACAGTACATTTAGCACTAGTTGGCATTCTACAGCAAACTACAAATTTTTCTCAACAACTAACATTACCTCCTGTAAGATTATCAATTTTGGGCCTGTGCACACAAAAGACTGCCCAGCATGTATGAAGAAAAGAGGGTTGTCCTGAATTGGAGTGTCTCCTTTACTTACATTATATCTGAGGACCGAACAAGACATATTGCAGCCAAAGTTTTTAAAGCAGAACTTCACTCTCTCAATCAACATTGACTATTTTTAATCCTTACACTGCTAGCATTAGTAATTAGAAAGAAAGATATATTATATTTGCTTGTTTTAAACTTTTTTTTCATTTCTAAAGTTACTTCCTGGTTTCCAGGCCTATAAAAAACAATGTCATACATTTTAGGAGTCTTCAAGAGGGGAGGAGGGACTTGCTCAGCTAAGCACACCCTCCTGCCTGAGTTAAGAATAGTTGGATTCAGGGAAGTAAATGCTACATGAATCATCAGATCTTTCTTAAGATGGCCACAGCCAGAGATGCTAGGGGGTGTTTTTCAAAGTGATTTCTCAGCCAAAAAAGTATAGAGATGTGGATGGATGGGAAGAGCGTGCTTTGAATATTAAAAAAATAAAATAAATAGTGTTTTTGGTTTGTGGTGCTCAGATGCAGTATAGTTCCGCTTTAACCGCTTGCCGACCAGCCGCCGTCATTATACGGCGGCAGGTCGGCACGGTCCGCGAGCCGTTGTAGCTATACGTCGGCTCCTTTAGGCAGGATAGCAGGCACGCGCACGCACCCACTGCACTGCCGATGCTTGTGGCTGACGGCCGCCGGCTACAAGCGATCGCGGGCACGAGAGGCAGAACAGGGATGTGTGTGTGTGTAAACACACAAATCCCTGTTCTGTTCTGTGAGGAGAGACAGATCGTGAGTTCCTAATAGCTAATCTCCTCTAGTCAGTCCCCTCCCCCTACAGTTAGAACACACAGTCAGGGAACACAGTTAACCCCTTGATCGCCCCTAGTGTTAACCCCTTCCCTGCCAGTGACATTTATACAGTAATCAGTGCATTTTTATAGCACTGATCGCTATATAATTGTCAATCATCCCAAAAATGTGTCAAAAGTGTCCAATGTGTCCGCCATAATGTCGCAGTCATGATAAAAATCGCAGATCGCCGCCATTACTAGTAAAAAAAAATTATAATAATAAAAATGCCATAAATCTATCCCCTATTTTGTAGACGCTATAACTTTTGCGCAAACCCATCAATATACGCTTATTGCGATTTTTATTACCAATAATATGTAGAAGAATACATATCGGCCTAAACTGAGAAACTTACCTTTTTTTAAAAAAAAATTGGGGATATTTATTATAGCAAAAAGCTATAAAACAAAATATTGTGTTTTTTTCAAAATTGTGGCTCTTTTTTTATTTATGGCGCAAAAAATAAAAAAATGCAGAGATGATCAAATACCACCAAAAGAAAGCTCTATTTATGGGGAAAAAAGGACGTCAATTTTGTTTGGGTATAGCGTCGCACGACCGCGCAATTGTCAGTTAAAGTGACGCAGTACCGTATCGCAAAAAATGCTCTGGTTATTGAGCAGCCAAATCTTCCGGGGATGAAGTGGTTAAAGAGGGCCTGCACTCAAATGTTAACGTGATATCTGAAGTGGAGAATTACCCAATCTGGACTACTCATTATTTAAACTGCATATCACAGCAACAGATCTGTAAACCAACATTTAAATATAGAATTGCTGTAATTAGACAAAAATTTTGCCACTGAATGAGACCCAAATTTGATGTGCTAAGAAAACAATTTAGAATTTTACATTTTTAGGAGATGTGGAGATGTATTTGCTTGGGTTATCTCCTTTATCAATTGCATGCAGTCCGATAGTGGATCACTGACCATCTTCTCATAAATAACAAACCAGGCAATACTCATAAAATAATTAAAATAAATGTATGTGAAACCTATAATTTCCCCCAGAAAACCATGAGAAGTAATATTTAGGTCTAATTCCAAACAAGACACAAGGGAAGAGGCGCCTCTGGGTGCAGATATAGGACAAGTTTAATGTGAAATAAAAGTACACAGGCGACTCACATTTATGGAGTCATAGTAAGCATAGGGGTGTCATCAGTGTAGTCCGTTCCGGCTGTGTTAGCACTCTGTTGCTTGCTCCAAGATTGAAGGAGGAGCGCCGCTGCAATGTCACTCGCAACCTGTACGCTCAAGAAACGCGTCGCTTTCCAGTGCAATCATCCCTCCTCGCCTAGAAACCACCTGCGCCTCAAGCCTCGTTCTGAAGAATCCTCCACTGCAGCCGGCCGATGACCATCCAGCAGTGTACAAAGCGAGCAACAGAGCGCTAACACAGCAGGAACGGATCGACTACACTGATGACACCCCTATGTCATCATCTTATATGTGATCATCTCATATGGTCCGTGGGCTTTTTTAAAACAACTATAAGACTGGACTTTTGTTGTAATAACATTTTTACTGTGCATATAATATTATGCTTATACAGCACATCACTCAGATATTGTGGGATATTGACTGTTCTAGTTCTCTGCGCCTTCACTTGTATATACCGTAATATAATTCCAAACAAGTGTTCATCACTCAGGAAAGCTAATTTTTGTTTTACACACTATAAGCTAAGTACACTGCCTCCGATTCTGTTTCCTTATTCTCTTTTGTAATTGGGCAATCCATGCCTGTCTGTCACTTGTTCTGTAATTCCATCTCACTAAGCTCCCCACTCACAAAGCAGCAGTTAATCCATACTGACATCATCACAGAACCCATCCAACGTACACGCTTTGCATGCAGATAAAGTTCTGTGCACTATGTAAATGTCAAAAGGAGGCAATTGTTCTCCTTTGTGAAAATCCTCAATAGCAGAGCACTTCGGGTTTGTTTCCTAACTGCAGGTCCCACACACAGGCAATTAATAAAATATTACATCAAATAATGATGATCCGGTCTTACTTTGTGAGCCAGCTTAGCATAGGCTTGGGGTCTGCCAACAAATTTCAAAAAAGGCTAAGAGAAACACAAGTCTGTGGACAGAGGACATTGCTTGGACGTGATAAGGAAGAAAAGCCTATGAATAGATGATAATGTAAAAATGAAATGTCAATGAATTGAACCCTTAGCAAAGCAACTGTTTTTCCCTAAATCAAAAAAGGTCTGCATGGTCTACAGTGACCCATGAGTGTCAAAGGGAAATAGCTATGCTGTACATGACATACACCATGTTCTGTACACTGTGCTGTTGTTACATGGTCTGGACTACTGCACTCACGCATGCTCTGTACACGATTTTGTAGGTCACATGCAGTAGTCAAGTGTGCTCAGTAAATTTTGCTTTACATTACATATTCTGCTCCACCATCTGGCTGTATATCACATAACTGAGACCACTACAATCTGTAAGCTTTAACATATACTATGTACCCCAAATTGCTGCACTTCTGTATAATGGGTTATACATTACATTACCCATGCTGCTAAACTCTGTACCTGTGTAATATATTTACAGCAATATGAATTTTTCTAGGAACGTAGAATTTTGTCCTGTTCAATGCACACTTTAATTTACTGTACTAGTTCTACATATATTTAAATGCATTTCATCAAGGTTTTAAAGAGAAAGTGGCAAATACAAAATTTCAGATCATACAGTTAGTAGTGGAGTACTTGGGTAAGGTATATTATTCCTTTCTACTCAGAAGGGAGTCAATTAGGTGCTGAGCTACTCTTGGCAAATGTGATAAAATTTATTAAGGTTTTACTTAAAGTGGAACTTTAGTCAGAAAATTAAAGTTTTTGTAACCCTAAAAGAAAAGAAATTGGATTATGTTCCTGTAAAGCATGTTATACAGCACAGTGCTTGTGCTGTGTAATTTGGCCCCCTGTAACACCTAAAAAACCTGGCTGATCCTGCCTGGTTCTGCCCTCCCCCCCTGTAAACTGACCACGGTTTATCATGGCTACTGAACCTTGACACCATGGTCTGTTTGGGTGCCTTCGTCATCTGCTGCGTCTCCTCTATAACACCCCCCCTTCCCGCCTGTCCGCTCCGTCCACTCCACGATCCTCCCCTCCAGCTTGTAAAATAATGGTTTCATATCTCTACAATCCCTTAACTCATTCTATGCATTAAGATAAAAAGCCTTCTGTGTGCATCAACCCGCCTCATACTTACCTGAGCCCCATCTCTCTTTAGTGATGTCCACAAGTGTCTCAGCCTTCCAAGACTCTCCATCCTGATTGGCTGAGACACAGCAGTGGCATCATTGGCTCTTGCTGCTGTCAATCAAAGTCGGTCAGCCAATCAGGAGAGAGAGAGAGAGAGAGAGAGAGAGAGAGAGAGAGGAGGCACATGACAGGAGACTGACTGGCTCAATTGAGCTGGTTCACACATCTCCGGGGCAGCTGTGGAGCGGATTGCACAGGGGTCCTGTGCATCTTTGGCTCCTTTTCAGGTCTGATGCAGGCAAAAATTCGGGCCCGATTTGTCCTTGAAACAGAGAACAGGGACGCACCAGACCCCTGCTGTGAGCCACATCCAAATTAAGTGTTAACCCAGCCTCAAACCAAGACAGAAGCAGTAATAAAGTGTTTGTGATCTTTTGTGTTTTGCTTTTCTGTTATTACATGGGAATGTATGTGTGCTAAAAGTCTATTGTGCCAAAAAAAAACAATATAACCAGTCTGCCTATGTACCAAAAACACAACACAATTGTCCACACAACTAACAAAGAGCAACATTTGGTCTTTCATACAATTGTAAGTTTAAACATACTTGTCTGGCTTTAAATCTCTGTGTACGATGCCGTAGTTGTGTAAATATTCCAAAGCGAGAACAGTTTCTGCAAAATACATCTGCGCCATGTCCACAGGCAGAGGTCCCATGTTCTTTAGTAACGTAGCACAGTCTCCACCTAACAGAGAAAACCCAAATTATTATTTTCTGCACATAGTACGTAATAGATACATCAGAATCTAAAAAGAAATCTACTATATACTAAACAATTTCACTTATATGACATGATACCACATATTAACATACATGATAATGTTAATCAGTATTGCCTCCAGTGATAATTCTTTACATCCACATGCATCAATTTGCTTAGTCCAGCAGAAAATCGCTGTGCTCATAAAAAGGGCAGAGCTCTGCTAAAACATTTGCTTTTCTATGCCTAAATCTTTCCACATAGAAGATATAACAGTGGTCCAATTGAAGCACTTATCACCTTATCGGGAAATGAGTCCTACCCCTTGCTGTTGGCTGGTCACCATCAGGACAGCAATTAATTAGGAAGGTTAGAAAACGTATTGCATTTTCTAGTTTCTCCCACTGAGTGTCTGCAAGCACTTCTTATTTCCTAACCCCACCCCCCTTCATTTACTTAAAGGAGAAGTTCACTCTTTATGAAAAATACTAAATGCACATTTTTTTGCAGGTAAAAAAAAATCTGAATTTAGTTAATTTTTTTTTTTTTGAGCCTGTAAAAGCATTGCACCAGCGATCTATTGACCATGCAGGTCTCCAGCAGATCTGCAGTGTATCTGCTTCCTCATACATCCTGTACGGGCAAGCAGATACAATCTGACAGGAAGGGTAGTTCTTTGAAAACAACAAGCCGACAGCCGCAAAGGATCCCATTTGCATAACAATTTGAATGGATGACGCTAGTGGAGCCCCACACAGCCATGTTTATTGCAGAGTGTGACAGCTAGTCCCTCGCTAGATGTCAGAACGGGGGCCAGTGCATCTGTAACATGTTACACCCTAAATATGGGTGTAACATAACATATCACAAAAGGTGAACTTATCCTTTAAAGTTCCATTCAATAAAGATTGCAAAGCTGCTATAGTAATGCAGGTACCTTCACGTATCTGTTTAGTCTCAAGTTGCTTAGGATACCCAAAATCCAAGGCACTTTGTTATACAAATAATGACTTTTGCTTCGCAAAGTCAAAGACTGGCCCATGCTCTCCTGCACCTAGCTACTGATTCATAAACCCACCCAGAATGCTAAAAGAAATATGTAGGCTGCTAGTGCTGGTCACCTCTCCTAAAAGCTTTGGCTGCCTGGCAATCATGCTGATCCAGTGGTCTTTTTTCATCCTCCACTATCCATGTAAAAAAGTTTCCTAATTCACTACTGACCTTCTTGATGCTTCAGCATTGCTCTCCTCTCTTTGAGGATGATTGAGGACCAATGCTGGAACAGCATCATTTTACCCATTTCCTGTAAATCCCAGCTAGTCAACAAAAACCCTACTAGGAGTGCATCAGCAGGTGCAGCTTGGGCTAGCAAATGAATGCTGCATAGACCCACACTCACACGTGAACAATGGTCTTTGCAGCAAAACCAGCCATGACACATCCTAGAGCAGGTTAGGCACTTCTGGAATAAACGTATAGGTCATAGAAATGAAAAAAAATTTGACCCAAATCAGTAGTCAGAGTTTAAGTTTTGAATTTACTATTCCATCATGCTTGTTACAGGTCAGTGAATCAAATGAATAACTACAGACAGTCAGACAACAAGCAGTTTCAGAAGGTGATCAGGAATGTCACCCCTCAGTTTTTCTTGGCACAGATTTCCTTTAAGGAGCAAGAGCTAAGTTTAGGAGGATACCGGCCTGTATTTGCCTGGGACATTTTAGAATATATTGAGAGGTAAATGTATAAGACTAAGGTATCAGTTTTATAGTCTCTTTGGAATTAAATGGTTCACTTTATACAGGAGCACTTCTCTAAACTGGACCTACAAGTGAATTGGTGTGCCAGAAAACAGTGTGGTCGCACTCGAACCTCCAGCAAAACTGACTTCTAAGGACACCGTAAGAATCTCACTCGCTACCAATTTCTGTACACATGCATACCTCCCAACTTTCTGAGATGAGAAAGAGACACCTATTAGCAAAAAGTATTGACTGGTCAAACCCACAAAAGTTTTCTTGTGCTTACAGTAAACACTGTTTTCGATGCTAATATTTCCCCTTTAGCTTTTTCTTTGATAATTTAGAGTTTATATTGTGTACACCGCTGCTAGCTACTATAGTAACAAAAGGTTACTGTAATCTTAGAAGACGGGACAGCCATTGTTCCTTTGCAGTTTTATTGGAAGCTGAACAATAGTTAAATGTAGCACGTTATTGTGCAGAATTACAACAGAGATCGAATCAAACATACTTGATGCTGAATAGGTTCATTTGGCTGCCTATAAAAATTGTTAATGCAATATTTTTGCTGTACTGTTTTTAGGCTACACCTGAACAAAGAGCTCCTGCTGAAACAATCACATAAAGCAGCAGGTCTAACAATACTCTAGTAGGGGAAAGGCACACAAGTGTAGACATGGATTTTAAGCTCTCTCCATCAGATCGCCCATACTGAATAGATGGCTTGTAATTGTAAACTTATTTCTTGACATCCTAATAGGCCCTGAGAAGCCATAATGTTGGCCACACACAGTGCAGATTTTGAAAAGTTATATTTCTCAGCTTGCCCACTATAGTAAAACATATAAGACAAAGACCACTATTGGAATACAAACTTTTTGGCACAAGCACAAAAAAAGCATAGATTGCACTTTCATTTCTTAAAGTGGATGTAAACCCTCACATATACCCAGTGAAGTGAACAGCCTCAGATGATACACAAAGATGAAACAAATCTCCTTATATAAGTTTAACCTGTATATCTGCTGTCTTCATTTTTATATATTCTTTAGGAAGTGCAGATCACGTTACAGTTTTTCTCTTCCTGGTTACCACCGCAAAGAAGCCTGGGCATACAGCCAAGACTGCTGATTGGAGGAAAGGCACACACCCCCTCTCCTCAAAGGCAAAGGAAGGAAGGAATTTACAGAGCTCTGCTCTTTGAAGGCAAGCTGACTGCTAATCTATTTATAGCAATCTCCCCCGACACACACTTCTTTCTCCCGTCTTGGAGAACGTGTGAGAACTTACCCATGTTAGGGTGCCTACAGTGTTCAAACCGAACTGGGCAGAGTCTCCCTGTAGGCAACCTAACACTGTAGGCACCCTAACATGGTAAGCAGCCCCTTATGTCTGGTTATCTATCTCCTTTACCCCCCCCCCCCCCGTTTTATGTTTTGGTAACATCCTTTATATTTCCCCCTTTTCATTGAAAAAATATGTATATCTTACTGTACTGTATTCACAGACATATTCCTGATGAGTGGGTTCCCCGCGAAACTAGTCGAAATTCCATGTTATCTGTGCTTATTTAAATATTGTTTGTAATAATTTTGATTATTGTATAATAAATATTGTTTTTATATATATTTGTTGTATTTTGCTACATATCCTTTTCCATTTGTACCGAGATAGTCCGCTTGCACTTTACCTTGGTGAGTTTGGAGCTGGGCTCTTTACTCCCAAAATTCTATTACAACTAAATTCGGATGATGGTACAAATTGTATTCTTCCCATTTTGATATGTGAGGCCAACAAACTTGTTTATAAAATTCTTAGATGTGATGGCTGCATTAGTTTTCTTTTTTAGACTTTTCTTCTATTTTCATCTGGTAATCCATACAGTAAGTCTCTTGTTTTTCACAACACAAACTCTCCAGCAGAATGTATCAGTTTACATGGATTAGACAAACCATTTAACACTAGCAGCGGTGATTAAAATGATCAACTTTTATTTATTTATGCAAAACCTTTATCCCAAAAGGAAAAAAAACTGTTTGCTGTAACGGATTATAAAATGTGAGCTGGACAGTGGTGGCCTGGTGGTAATCTTTTTTTTGGGGGGGTGGGGGTGGTGGCAAACAGTATAACCACCCCCCCGTCGGTCTGATAGTTCTGGTGCACTTACCCCATCTATGGTGGGCAGCGCTTCTCCCGGGCTTCACCGGCGGCTTCCCTTGCTCGGCAGTGACGGATTTCCCTTCCCCCTGCTCTCTGCAGCCGTCGTGGCGGCTTCCGTTTTCCTCCCTCCTCCTCTGCGACCAATTGGGACTGTTCTCTTTTTGGCCAATCGGAAATTGGATCTCAGACCTGCTCCTGATTGGCCGGATTGAGGATCAGTGTTTCAGTAGCGAATATTTATTCGCTGTTGCAACACCTGGGTGGGCTCCTGGCACAATGCTATGTGCCATGAGCCCACCCTATTTTGAAGTTTATTCCAGCCATACGCTTAAACCCCTCCCCCAATGTAATTCACGTGCCTGGCGCCCTGAAAGGGGCCGGATGCATGAATAGGGGGTGGCGGTGTTCTGTCAAAATAGCGGCCATGGATAGAGCATGGGGGTGGTGGCCGTGGATTGAGGGGGCGGCACTCTGGTGTCCCTAATGGATGGGATGCCACTGGAGCTGGAGTTTGGCTTCAATTTGCTAGTGGTTCTAAACCTGCTAATACATTAAACGCTAGCCCTTCCTCTCAGGCTGACAACTCTGCTGTGCCTTCTGTGCTCATTCATCCAAGGTTTTGTCTCACTAATACAGGGAGTGTGTTACTGGCCAGATCACCAGGTGAAAAAAAGAGGGAAAAAATCCAAAGAAAAACTGATGCAGCCACCACATCTAATGATTGGTAAGCTGCAATATAATACATTTTTGGTTTTGGGTTTAATAATACTGCTTTAGTTTCAAGGACAACACCTAATGTGCCAACATACCATTTTGCGTTAATCTGCAGCTATGGCACCATTCACATGGGCATACCATTATATGCAATTATAGTACATATCTAATCAGGACAAAGCATTGTAAAAAACATTTGCACCTTTCCCACTCAAGTGTGTGTGGGGGGGGGGGGGTGCCAGATATAGGATCTGCCCCGGGTGCCAAATGCTCTAGGTACGCCCCTGCTCTAAGCACAGGTACTGTTAGATGGTAAAACAAAAGGGCAAGGGAAAGATTGAGTCATTATAAAGCAGATGTAAATTTGAATTTAGATCCATGTTTTTGAAAATCGGAGACCTGTCATTATGTCTGACACTTGTTTTGGTCTACCTAGCTGACACTGATTTGTCGGTTAAATTTTTTTGGAACATATACGTTTTACTTTTTAAATATAGTTATCACCAACAGTGAAAGAATCCCAAATTGTGGGTTGTCCCCAGAACAGGAATAGAGGGGAAATCTTCCAATGGGGAGACGAGTTCTGGTGATCCTGGTAACAACCAGGGATCCGCTCCCTTTTGAGGGATTTTTTATCTTGCTGGTTTGGCTATGGAACAGGAAGTGAAAGAAATCTCTCCAATGGTAAACAGATGGTAAAAAATAAACCTTACAGGGGTGGTAATCATTCCTTACCCTATCCAAAATGAAAAGAAAAAATTGCCTTTAGTTCTACCTTATTTTTGTAGATCCTACCTATGAAAACATGAAATTGCAACTACCATTGCCTACTTTTTGCTGTCTCGTAATAACTTAACAAGACACCTATATGTCACAGCTATAATGAAGAGGGGGGGAAAACTGGGCTAGATGCACATTTATCATTTAGGAGCTTTTTTTCCTGAGACCATTTTGAGTAACAAAGTGATCAGGTATCCAATAACTACACAAATAGTTTTCTGGTAATTTCTGCAGGTTCATAGCTGACTAATAAAATAACAATCCCCAACCACATTTGTTAAATGGAAATGTAAGCATAAAAAGATTACATAATTTACAGTATGGTGAGCAACAGGTCTTTTAAATTACTGACTCCTGCACTGTTTTTAAAGCCATGTTCTAAAAAAACATATGTCTGAAAGAAGAAATGTTTGTGTGGCACATACAAACCAATCAAATGCTTTTATTGCGTTACCTACATATCAGAATAAAACAAGAATTATAAACCATGGAAAATGTGGTGCACTGAGAATGATCTTTGATTAAATGGTATTGCCTTACCTTCCACGTACTCCATGACCATGCATAAGTGGCGTCTGGTCTCAAAGGAACAATACATGCTGACCACAAATGGATTCTCTGCAAATGTTAAAATGTCCCTCTCCACAAACGCCTGCTGAATCTGATTTCGAAGGACTAGGTTCTGTTTATTGATTTTCTTCATTGCAAATCTTTGACGCGTTTCCTTATGGCGGACAAGGTAAACAGCCCTGGAAACCAGAAAAATCCATGTAATGAATTCTACTTAACACTTATTGACCTGAAAACAAGCTGCAATTAAAGAGGTCAGCATCCCTAGGAAACCTCTAATGTAAAACTATTCCATGACTAAAAAAAAAAAAAAAAAAAAAAATAAATCCTTGAAAAATAAAACGATTAAAAAAAATGTTTTAAACAGCTAAATTCAAGGTGCATCAAAACAAAAGAGGTTAACAGTTTTGAAGTTTGTCTTCTTTATAAAGCAGCCACGTCAAGTAGAATAGCTTATTCCCTGCCAGCAGCTGCAAAGTGGCACCCTTGCTCCCTGTGGGGAAGTGGTCTCTCTGAGCAAACCCTAATGCCCCATACACACGATCGGAATTTCTGCCAACAAAACCGTGGATTTTTGTTCGAAAGTTGTTGCCTCAAACTTCTCTTGCATACACACGGTCACACAAATGTTGGCCAACAATTACGAACGTGGGAACGCGGTGACACACGACGAGCCGAGAAAAAGGAAGTTCAATAGCCAGTGCGACTCCTTCTGCTTGATTCCGAGCATGCGTGAACTTTTGTGCGACGGACTTGTGTACACACGATCGGACTTTCCGACAACAAAGTTTTGTTGGCAGAAAAATTGAGAACATGCTAGCAAACATTTGTTGCCGGAAAATCCGACAGCAAATGTTCAATGGAGCATACACACGGTCGGACTTTCCAGCAACAAGCTCACATCCAACATTTCCCATCGGAAAATCCGACCGTGTGTACGTGGCATTACTCTCCGTGGGGAAGCAGTGGTCTCTCCGAATAAACCTTTATTCTCCGTGGGGAAGCAGTGGTCTCCCTTCATCAGTCCAACATATCCACTTACTGTTCAGACCTATAGCTCTGCAATCCGCAGTACATCCACAAGTACATGCTACCTACTGATTGGAGAGCACTGGCTCTAAACAAGCAGGGAGTATGTTGGATCACTATAGACAGACCATTATTTCCACATATACAGTAAGGGTCCAAACTGTGTAGCTTGCTGGCAGATAACAAAACTTCTCCATACAGAACAATCTTTTCTATATAAAATGATAACTTGTATAAAAAAGATAGCAACACATGGCATCAAGTACATAAAATGGAAGGTTAGACTTTGTCTGGCTTCATTGCCTGCATGTTTGTTCCAGATCAGCATTTCACTCAATGGTACACAATCAACTGCTACTCCTTTCTCTCATCTGCCCCTCAGTAACATTCAACTTCTGCTCTGTCTCCTTTCTGACTGGTACAGAATAGGCTTCTGCACTGCCTACCCCACCCACAACAATCATCTTCTCCTCTGCCTGCTTGCCCTTCATCCAGTCATATTTAGCTTTCACTCAATGTTCCCAGTGGTCTATGATCAGCTCCGGCCCACAGATTTCCCTTGTCCTCAATCACCTTCTGTGCTGCCCCTTTTCTCTTCCCTCTAGTCCCCAATTAGCTAATTTCTGTCTCCACTCACACACCCTGGTAGAGATGAAGGTACCCCGTGCCTCACCTCCTCAGCCTGCCCCCTGAGAATAAAGCTAACAATAGTTGTCTGAGATCCCAATGAAAACTTTGCAAACTTAAAACAAGCTGTTGTATCTTTAAAAGTAATATTTTACAGCTGAGCAGACAAGTGGCAAGCTGTCAGCTGTGCAATTAATGATTTTTAACAATTTCCCAAATAAGATAAAGCGTGTCTCATCCATAAAATTAACATAGTGGACCTCCTGCACGTAGTTAAAAGCTGCACAACATCCCCTTGCCTGCTTTCATGCCAAACTTCCCGCAGTGTGTGGTGAACAGCTGCTACTTTCCAAAGCGGCAGGAAATAAATTATCCTGAAAAAGTACAGACAAGTCGTGATGGACGTGCAAGAAAAAGACTGACTTTTAGAAAGAAAAAAAGTCACTGGTAAGCTGTAGCAAATTAAAAGTGACCTGAAGCATGGGTAGAGGAAATATGTGATCCTTCTTCAGGGAAATCAATCTAAATTGGGGCCTTTCATTTTGTTCTGGATAGAATGGGAGGGGTTTTTATTGCTATTTGCATCCCTAATATGGAGTTTCCCCTCAGTTGCAGAACCACTCACCCAATTTCTTGTTTTGGCATTGCAGGGACAGTAAACTGGCCATATGCAGCTCAAATTTTCGAGTCGCGAGAAAAACTGCCCTTGTCGTGACTACCTGGCTTGACAAAAGTCAATTGAAAAAATTGAAGTGGCCAAATGGAAATTTGTCAAAGTGGAGTTACCCTTTAAAAGTAATAAAACATCTCTCTAGCGGGGTCACAGACAGAATTAAGAACATGTCTGTCTTTTGACCGTTAAACTTGAAGGATTTGCAAGGTTCCAGTAAGGATACACCTTTCAGGATGAACAATCACAAACTACAGTATATCATTTTTTTTAGAAAATTAAGGATTAATTAACACAGATCTGATCTCTTTAACATGCATATGATAAAAAAAAAAACACGAGCATTCCCTCCAACACTAGGGTGCAAAATGTTTTTTCCTTACAAGATTACGTATAATAAAAAGGTATAGTTATGCCTTCAATAGCTTATATACATATGCAACAGATAAAGAAGCGGATCCAGGTTGAGCGTCTTCTGTCCCATATCTCAGTCAGCTGCCAGGATAGCAGCAAATGATTGTACTTGGGAGAAGCAGCAAAATATATACATTTTGGCAACATATCATCCTTTGCTTTTTGTGGTTTGGAAAAGGTTAGAAAATCACCCAGGAGGTGGCGATATCCACCGCAAACTCTTAAAGAGGTCTGGTGGATTTTTAGCCTTCAAACCAGGATGCCCACTGGTTTAAATTCTCGTTATGATGTAGATTTTTTTTCTCAAATGAATACCATTAATGGTGTATATTGTGTATATTTTTCATTTGTTTTTCTTATTATTTTCTATCTAATTTTTCATACTTAGATGTCTGTCTAGGATTTGTTCCCTATATCTATTGCCACAACACGCCTTCCATTACTGATCTCTGAATTGCTACACCTGATATGCTGATTTTTTAATTGTGTGGTCTAATGAGCTAATTGTTTGGAAGGTGGAACTTATTTTTGATATATATATATATATATATATATATATATATAGGTCTCATTTTGTATTTTAAAATTGTGCTGTGATCAAGGCTTTTGTGCGGAAACGCGCAAGTCCTTATATATCTTTTACTCACTCATGTATCAATAAAGCTGTTATAAGAACTTTTAGAGTACAGTAAAACCTTGGATTGCAAGCACAATTCATTCCGGAAGCATGCTTGTAATCCAAAGCACTTTGTATCAAAGCATATAGAAATAATGGAAACTCAGATGATTTGTTCCACAACCGTTTATTCATAAGTCCTTCAATTTATACTCCATCAGTGGCGGCCGGTGTAAATTTTTTTGGTGGGGGGGTGGCAAACAGTATGCCACCCCCGTCGATCGGTCGGTAGAACTTACCCCATCACCGACGGCCTCCCATTCTCCTGCTCTCCAGGGGTCATCACTGTGACGGCGGCTTCCGTTTCCTCCCTTCTCCTGGGTGGCCAATCGGGAGTCTTCTCTATTCGGCCAATCAGAAAATGGGTCTCACATCCGCTTCTGATTGGCGGGACTAAGGTTCTGTGTTTCAGTAGCGAATATTTATATATATTTATTCGCTGTTGTAACACACCTGGGTAACCATAAAATGTCCATCCACAAATGGAAGCCTCCACAAGGGGATTAGAAGCAAAATCCAGCAGGAGCTACAGAGTATAAAAGAGAAGAGAGGCGCCTCTAAGTGTAGCAATATGGTTACATTTAATGAAGGTACAACATTTAGCAACTCACATGGATGATGATTAAAAGAGGCACATCTAAGTATGCAGGCATCCGGGGTAAAGCTGTCCACATAGACCAACCCCCGCACCGCCGACTCACGGCGCCGTCAGTCTGCAATCGTGACCGGGAAGACTACCCTGCAGTAGAACAATCTGAAAGCGTGGCTTGAATCGCTCATTGAGCGCAGCGTGGAAGGGATGACGTCGATGGTGGTGCGGGGGATGGTCTATATGGACAGCTTTACCCCGGATGCCTGCATACTTAGATGTGACTCTTTTGATCATTAACCATGTAAGTTTCTAAATGTTGTACCTTCATAAAATGTAACCATATTGCTACACTTAGAGGCGCCTCTTCTCTTTTTTAAACTCTGTTGTGATGTGACGCTACTTGTATATCAAGACATCGCTTGTATATTAAGTCAAAATCTATTAAAAAATGTTGCTTGTCTTGCAAAACGCTCTTAAACCAAGTTACTCTCAAACCAAGGTTTTACTGTATATGGCTCTATCTTCTATATTACTGCTTATCGTTTGATGTTGGAGGACATCAGAGCCTGTGGATTTCCTTCTCAACCACACTGCGTGCTTAGGTATATTCAGTGGCGGCTTGTTTTTTTGGGGGGCAACAAACAACCACCCCTCCAGTCGGCCGCTGTCAAGCGGTCAGGTCCGCACCACCCATCTCCCCAGCAGGCGGCAGCCGTCGGTCAGCACTTAACCCATCTGGGTTGCGGGCAGGCAGCGCTCCTAAGGGCGATGGGACTTCTCCATCAGGTCTTCTCCTCCTCTGCATCACGATGGCTTCTGCCGTGCTTCTCCTCCTCCCTCCTCCTCCTAGGCATCCAATACGATCGCCTGTCTTTTCAGCCAATCAGGTGGTGGGTCTCAGGACCCATTTTCTGATTGGCCAGGAGGATCAGTGTGGCAATAGTGTATATTCATTCGCTATTGTCACACAACTGGGTGGGCTCGGAGCACAGTGCTCTGTGCCCTGGGCCCACCCTTTTTTGAAGCCCCTGGCTCTAATCACATGCTTTAAGAAAAAAAAAACACCCCCTCATTGGAATCCATGCATCCGGTGCCCTGCATGTAGATTAGGGGGCCGGATGCATGAATGAAGGGCGGTACCCGTGCGCCCCTTACACAAAGTTTTGGGAATAGCTAGGCAAGCATGAGGAACAGTGGCTGAGAATCCTATTTTGAGGATTTTGTGTATGAAGTATAAATGCCAAGTCCACCAAAAATGACTGGTTTAGACGAGTTGTTTGCAGCTTTCCTGACCTACTGGCCTCTCAAGTCTATCAGGGACCTACCTTATGTTGAATTCCCAGCTTCATCAGTTTCCTCAACCCCTACAACACTTTGTTCTCTGACCTTACATTACAAAGAATACAGCTGGGCGAGGAACACCACCCTAAATGAAGTTCACAATGGCTGAAATGGTGAGTTACAGTAGAAAAGGGTGGGAGATTCAAACAACTTGGGAGTTGAAACCATCTTTCAGTGGAATAGCTCTTTGTAGCAGTAATGTTGTGAGGACTAAACAGTTAAAAATAATTTAAGAAAAAAATTCTAATGCTTATCATGACAGCAGAATCCCTTTTGGTTGAAGTGTAGGAACCATTAACCATGCAATTTTAATATGCAAATGAAAAATGAATAGTATTTCAGTTTCAGATTGTACTAAAGCAATGTACGGAATTGACTGCATACAGACAACACGCACCGTCTGATCCCAAAGGATCTGTTCCACTTGTGATTTCTAACTAAATTACACTGGCAGCCCTGACTGCATTTTTTAATTGTGAGCAATGGAAGTTTGGATGGGAGTGTTTGTTTTTTTCCATTTGAGTTCTAGTATCTTCAGAGTCAATTCCATTGCATAGACTATCGCTGACACATTGCTCTATTTACAGGCATGTGAACTGATTAATACATGGCACAATGTACATATTATCCATTTAGCACCTGGATATATTGTTCTGCAGTGTTTAGTTTCAAAACCAATGCTGACCTTTGCCAGCAATGTGAATGAAACATTCCTAAATATTATCATTGTTTTATTTTTAAGTGGATCTAAACACTACACATACTGGTGGCTTGAAGAATTCACTAGTATGTGCCAATTGCTAGAAAAAACAGTTGTTAAATTCACAAAGCAGTGGCTTCAGTTAGAATTCCTGCCTGAGAGAGAATATGGAGGGGTTGTTTAGCAAAAATGCTTCAAAACTCATTTCCCTGTCCTTGTTTCAAATTTCAGGTCTACTGAAAGGCCAATCCGATCATTTCCTGCAGTGCATGCTCTGTTACCTTTGAGTTAGAAAATCTTCAATAACAACTGAGCAGCTCCAGTGACTAAAAGTGGAGATTATCAGCACCGAGCCTTCAGAAAAATGGTTTATGGGTTGCACATAAAAACCTGTGATCGACCCATCTATCCTTCCTAGCAAATCTACTCGGTGAGCTATGCATATACGGACTACTGTCCAATTTCAAGGTAAATCTGCATAAATCAGAGGCCCTAAGTATTTCCCTCCCCTCAACGATCCAATTTCCCATTTCAGCAGGCCACAAAGGCTATCCAATACCTATGGACCGAGATTACCGCAGACCTCATTCTTCTTTATAAACTAAACTTCCTACCATTATTGTCCTCATTGAATTCCGACCTGGAGAGATGGAAAACATTTGCCCTATATTGGTTTGGCAGATGTAATGTTCTCAAAATGACCATTATGTCTCGTCTTCTATATCTGCTGTAGACTTTACCTATGAAGAGCCCACAAGCCTATTTCCGTTCAGTCTGAACATCGTTTATCAAACTTGTGTGGAGAGGAAAAGCCCCTCATATCAGAAACCTATTACTTCGGCCCAAACTTAAAGGAGGAGTGGGACTGCCTGATCCTGCCATGTATTTCGACGCAGTCTATATGGCAAGAATAGTGGACTGGTGCAGGCATGTTTTTTAAGAAATATGCTTTTCCCTTTACCAAGATGGCACCCTTCTCCTCTTGCTGGCACTCTCTAGGCAGGCAAACAATATACTTAGGATATTATTAACCATTTCTTAATAGGACCGACCCTGACCGAAGACGACAGATTTTACAAAATGGGACGGTAATGGACTCCCTCGGTCGGACATGCTGGAGATGTGAAACACAGGTAGGCATGCTTTTACATATATTTTGGAAATGCCCACTCATCCGGTCTTTCTGGCAACAAGCCCTCCATATCATCCAAAAACTCACCGGTTTCGCCCTTTTTGATAATCAGGCAGCAGCCCTGATGAACTTGACACCTATGTCAAGAAAACGCTACCACAAATCCCTACTTAAAAACCTACTGAACACTGCCAGAGCCTGTATCTCTACTATGTGGTAACAGTCACCCCCCATTGTAACCCAATGGTTTGCCAGGGTGAATGATATACAACGCATGAACAACTGACTTTTGCCCTCTGGAACAAATCCGAGGAACATAAGTTCAGGTGGCTCTATTGGGACCTATTCCACTTCTCTGATAAATACCTTCAATACGCTTAAGGTGGTCTATACGACCTTCCATCCTACCTGATGCAATGGTTCTTGCCTAAGCCACCTCCCCCTCCTTCCCTTGCCCTTACCACTTCCTGTCCCACCCCCTCTCTTTTTTGTTTTTTCCCTTACCCCTTATTTCCTTGGTATCTCTCCACACTTCTCTATTATAAATTGTAAAATTTGGTTTGCTCCGACAAATTTACATGACTGATGGAACATTCCTCTAGCAGGAAACAGCTTGCTATAGCTCAGTTTTCTCTCTTTGTGCATGATCCTAACTCATGCTAGGGTTTATGTTATATGCAATTGTCTTTGGTATTTTGTTTAATATACAATTTGTTCACTAACCTGGGGGACGTGATAATTTCGACCTGTACTTTCCAATATTCGGATTGTCTATCTTTACATGTGCCTTTATATCACACCTTCCCAGTTGCCTGTCTATTAAGATTTTTTTTTTTGTCAATCATATCATAAGCTATGCCTTTTTCTGTCACAATATGAATCCTGGATGTAAACCTTAAAAAAAAAAAGAATTGATCTATATTTCTGTCTGCTTTCTTTGTAAACAAATGTAACCACAGCTTGCATCAATCAAGCCTTAAAGTGAACAAGTACTAAAGTGACTATTATAAGAAAATCAACAGGTCCATTTAAAGCTGGGTACAAACTTGTTTTCTTTCTTTTTTTTTTTTTAGATTACCCCTTCCCGCCGACCGTATGCAGATATGCATACTCGGCTTTCGGGGGTTATACCGGGATGATGCCCGCAGCTGCTTCGTTCCAGCCTTCAAATTGTAAACGCGGAAGCGACGTCATGACGTCACTTCCCGTTTACTCGGCTGCCAATGGCGCCGGTTTTTAAAAAGTACACAGTATTCAGAATCGCCGTTTTCTGCGATCTGAATGCTTTGAAGTGTAAAGGAGGGATGGGGGGGGGTCTTTTAGACCCCCGATCTCTCCATAAAGAGTACCTGTCACCACCTATTACTGTCACAAGGGATGTTAACATTCCTTGTGACAGCAATAAAAGTCATCAAAACTTTTTTTTTTAGACACAATTTATGAATTTATAAATAAATAAAATAAATAAGAAAAAAATTTTTTTTCAAAGCGCCCCCGTCCCCGCGAGCTCGCGCAGCAAAGAAAACGCATACGGAAGTCGCGCACGCATATGTAAACGGTGTTCAAATCACACATGTGAGGTATCGCCGCGATCGTCAGAGTGAGAGCAATAATTCTAGCACTAGACCTCCTCTGTAACTCTAACCTGGTAACCGTAAAAAAAAATTAAATCGTCGCATTTGGAAATTCTTAGGTACTGTAGTTTGTCGCCATTCCACGAGTGCGTGCAATTATAAAGCGTGACATGTTTGGTATCTATTTACTCGGCGTAACATCATCTTTCACATTATACAAAAAAATTGGGGTAACTTTACTGTTTGGATTTTTTAAAATTCATGAAAGTGTCCCTTTTCCAAAAATTTGCGTTTAAAACAGCGCTGCACAAATACCGTGTGATATAAAATATTGCAACGATCTCCATTTTATTCTCTAGATTCTCTGCTAAAAAAAATATACCTAATGTTTGGGGGTTCTAAGTAATTTTCTAGCAAAAAATACGGATTTTAACTTGTAAACACCAAATTTCAAAAATAGGCTTAGTCATGAAAGGGTTAACCAGTGGACTGAAAGAAAGAAAAAAAAAAACAGACACAAGCAAGGTGGATGCACAGCTCAAACATATAAGGACTTATTTGTTTAGGTCATGGAGTTGAATCTGATGAATAAAGGTATATTTAAACTTAGCAAAGGATAACAAAATGTGCCAGTTGCAATTTTTTTTCACATTTAATTCACATCTTCAATGCCTTTAACAAGGTTCTGTCACAAAATGTAACACAGAATACAAACTTCCCATGGAACTAAGCACTTTTTTAGACACACCGGGTACCTGGTTTTTGGTATTTGTTAATTCTTGCAGATTGTTTATATCCAACTTCTCTAAATCAATTGTTGCGACTATTATAAATTTATGGATTTGTTTCTTATATTTAAATGGTGACGTCTATTGCACAATATTTAATCCTATTTTGTATGTAAATGAAATAATTTATGTCAGACCATGCTTTGTAAACCAGTATTTCTTCTCTGGAGCTGACTTACTCTCTCAGTGAAAATGAACAATTGCGGGCATGTAATTAAACCACTGTACCTGGCACCACAATGTACTGATTCATCAAACTAAACATTGGTTGACTAGATTAATCTCTAATTCTAAACTACAAATATATTTCCCACTGACTCATGCACAGCAGATATACAGATAAGAAAAGGCAGACACTCCTTTGGGTTACTTTGCTGTTGGATATACAACTCATTCTGTAATGAACAAAATCAACATTGAATGGAATGCATTGCACTAGTGAAAAATAAATACAATGCATTACAAAAAAGACAGATCATGCATATGTGCTGACAGGGATCATACAGACAAAAGAAGAGACAAGAGTGGACAAAATTGATGACTCCTGAGTGTGTTGCTGTTCCCAATCAGCAGGTGGGGAGATGGGACCACTGTATTTCCTACTTCTAATAGAAAAAGTGGAGTAACCTTTCCGGCTACACTGCCTTGCAGAGGTGTATGCATTACAAAAGCGCCTGGATAATTTAAAAATCTTTGGTAGATTAGACAGTTCACATATGTATATGTGTAGTTAGCGGTTTACCTAAAGATCATCTTTAAACAAAATGTGTCCCAGTGTGCCATTGTTCACGATAGACACTTATCCAAAGAGCTAGATGTCCATTATGTCCTCTATGCCCATAACTGGCCAGATCAGTTCTAAGACTGCATGTAACAACAAACGGGTCTTTAGTGTGTAATTCATATAAGATTTTGTTATGACTTAAACTTATGTAAATTACATATATAATTTTAAAAGTTTTAAAAGTAAATCAACCCCTTAGTGATAATACACAGCTATTACAAAGCAAAAATCTGGATTACTTCATGTGCACACCCCTTCACCTATTTGTTTAATATAATGTCTTATATTCCAGGGGGCAGATCAGCTGAAAGTATTTAGGACTAAGAAAGGAACGCATGTCATTTAATCTTTCCACAATACCAAATCAATCCTATGAACAATCAAATATCAAATTACATTGCTCAGCAAAGGAAGCTTTGCAAAAACAAAGTGTTTACATGCATAGGATACTTGAATTTACTGTGCTGAGTTTGGTGACCACGGTAACCCAGGTTGGGCACGCATTGTTAATTAAACAGAAAATCCAGCACAATCATTCTCGTCTCTCTCTAATAATATTATTTAACAAAATTTAGATAGCACTAGCAGTTTAAATAGTGCAAACTTATAGACAAGGCAAAGGCAATGATAAAGAGGACTCTGTTTGTGATAAATCGCATAAAGTAAAGTAAAAAAAGTGCCCACAAACCATGACTGAGTGACAACTATGCTATCTATAAGGTTGCCATAAACTAAATCTCTCGGAATGCAACAATTACCACGGGGGGGGGGGGGGGGGGCAGTGTTTGTTTAAAAAAAAAAAACCTTCCTTTTCGAGACCATTAGTGTTGTGTTGTGTTGTTAAGAGAGTGCTATCATTCACAAAAACACAAGCTGACAATAGTGCATACGAGATACACTTGTTCGAGACAGCATAGTATTGCACCTGGCTTGTACTGTTCCCAGCTTGAGTTTTTTGTGAAAGAAAGCCCTTTTCTCCAGCTACAATGATTCACAACACAAGCTAACAGTTCCCACTCTCTCCATTCCCCTGATTAGCAGGTTGCAGCTCTGGAATCAGTGCAAACTGAATAGGAGCGATTAGGGGACCACACTGCACAGCTCAGCAATGTTCTGCCTGGCAGCTTAGGAGGAGGGGGGCCAGGACTGTGTGGGCTTGGTGTATACTGTCTTCCAGGCCATCTCTCCTGACTCTCAGAAGCCCAAATTTGTTGATTAATGTTGTCGGAGAGGTAGGTGAATGGGCAGAGCTAGCTATTAGGTAACACAGTTCAGCAACCCCTGCACAGATTAAGGTAAGGACAAGCCCCATCTGCACAGTATCCCATGGAAGGTTTAATAAGCTTATTTTTTCCTGGTGATAGTACTTCTTTAACCACTTTAATACAGGGCACTTAGACACCTTCCTGCCCAGACCAATTTTCAGCTTTCAGTGCTGTCGCAGTTTGAATGACAATTGCGCGCTCATGCTACACTGTACCCAAACTAAATTTTTATCATTTTGTTCCCACAAATAGACCTTTCTTTTGGTGGTATTTGATCACCTCTGCAGTTTTTATTTTTTGCTAAACAAATAAAAAAAAGACTGAAAATTTTGAAAAAAATATAAGTTTTGCTTTTGTTTCTGTAAACAAAAATTGTAAATAAGTAAGTTTTCTCTTTCACTGATGGGGACTGATAAGGCGGCACCAATGAGGTGGCACCAATGAGCGGGCACTGATATGCGGCACTGATGGGCACTGGTAGGCGGCACTGATGGGTGGCACTCATATGCAGCACTGATGGGCATTGATAGGCGGCACTGATGGGTGGCACTGGTTGGCACTGATAGGCGACACTGATGGGCAATGAAAGGCGGCACTGCTGGGCACTGCTTGGCACTGATAGGGTGGCGCTGATAGGCGGCACTGATAGACGGCACTGATGTGCACCGATATGCAGCACTGATATGAGGCACTGATGGGCATCCCTGGTGGCACTGGCAGTGGTAGGCATTGAAGTGGGCACTGATTGGCAGCTGCCTGGGCACAAATTGGCAGCTGCCTGGGCACAGAGTGGCATTTCCCTGGGGGTCTAGGGGCATACCTGGTGGTCCAGTGTGGATGGCTTCCCTGGTGGTCCTGCGCAGCTTCCCTGGTGGTCCTGGGTAGCATCCGAGGAGTGGCTGTGCTGATAAACAATCAGCACAGACCCCCCCTGTCCGGAGAGCAGTCGATCCGCTCTCCTCTACTCGCGTCTGTCAGACGCGAGTGAGGAAAAGCCGATCACCGGCTCTTTCTATTTACATCGTGATCAGCCGTGATTGGACACGGCTGATCACGTGGTAAAGAGTCATCCATCGGAGACCTTTACCTAGATCGGTGTTGCAGGGTGTCAGACTGACACCCCGCAACAACGATCGCCGCGATGCGCGCCCCCGGGGGTGCGCAGCTGCTCGATATTCCTGATGACGTCCGGTCAGGAATATCAAACCACTTTGCCGCCGTCATTTGGTAATAGGGCGGGCGGCAAGTGGTTAAATTTAAACTCGTCATAGGTTGTCTGTAGGTAGAATGAGGGTTTTTAGTCAGATATAAAATTACCCACTTCCCTTTTTAACCTGCTAGAAAAGCACATTAATACCACTACTGTGTCAGAAAACATCTGAAAAAAAAAAATGAAACATAACTCAAGTTGGGCTTCTTTTCAAACTAACCAAAAACCCTCCTATTATTACAATTACAAAGTACTGTCATGGCCTATTACAGAACATACCCATAAGCACCATTGCTGATCAGTTTCATTGTTTCAAAGTCAGATTCACAAGGTTTTCTTCTCATTTTCAGTGACCGATTTGAGCTCTGGAAAAGAACACATTGTTAAAAACACAGGCTGTAAACAGCGGCAAAGCGATGTTATGTAGCAGTTCTGAATACAAACCCAATTCCAAAAAAGTTGGGACACTGTGTAAAATCTACATAATAGAATACAAAAAAACAAAGTAGAAAACATCAAATTCTTAAACTGAGAAAATGTATAATTTTACGAAAAAATAAGGTGATTTTGAAATTGATGGCAGCAACACGTCTCAAAAAAAAAAAAGTTAGGACAGGGCAACAAAAAGCTGGCAAAGTAAGTGGTACTAACAAGGAAGAGCTGGAAGAACATTTTGCAACAAATTAGATTAATTAGCAAAAGGCCAGTAACATGACTGGGTATAAAAAGAGAATCAGAGTGTCTCCGAAGTAAAGATCGGCAGAGGTTTACCAATCTGTAAAAATCTGCGTCTAAAAATTGTCAAACGATTTCAGAATAATGTTACTCAATGTAAAATTGCAAAGACTTTGAATATACCATCATCTACAGTATATAATATCAAAAGATTCGGAAAATCTGGAGAAATCTGTGTGCAAGGGACAAGGCCGAAACACAATATTAGATGCCCATGATCTTCGGGCCCTCAGATGGCACTGCATTAAAAACTGGCATGATTATGTGATAAACATCGCAGCATGGGCTCAGGAATACTTCCAAAAATGCTGTTTGGGAACACAGTTCACTATGCCAATTAAAAATGCAAGTTAAAGCTATGTCATGCAAAGAAATTCAGATTCAGAAAAGCCGCAGTCTTCTCTAGGCCAAAGTTCAGTTCTCAGACGTTCCATTCTCAGACTCTTAAAAGAAGAGGGGATGCTACAACGCGGTAAACATGGACCCATCCCAACTTTTTTGAGAAGTATTAATGCCAAAAAATTCAGTTACCCAATTTTTTTAATTAAAATGGTACATTTTCTCAGATTAAACATTTGATATTTTTTCTATTGTGAATAAAATATGGGTTTATGAGATTTGTAAATCATTGCATTCTGTTTTTATGTACACAGCGTCCCCACTTTTGGAACTGGGGTTGGAGAAATTACATACATTGCAGATTAGGTTGCTAAAAAAATAACTTTTGCTGACCGTGTTTTTCTGTTTAGCGTATATGTTAAACTACATGGACACCCCCCAGTTTGTTTCACAATGGCAGATCCATAATGACATGGTTTGATGAGTTTGGTGTGGAGGAACTCAAATGGTCTACATTGAGCCCTGAACCCACCAACCCTACTAAACACATTTACATTGAAGTGGAATGTCAATTGGGAGCTAGGTCTTCTCAGCCAACGTTAGTTCCCGACATCATAAACGATGTACATGATGCCAATCAGCTTCCAAATTCATCTTGTTCAATTCAGTTTTGACAAAAAAAACCTGGAAGCTGATTGGTTTCTCTGCGAAGCTGCACCACATTTTGCACTCTCCAGTTTTAGCAAATCAACCCCACTCTTTTGGATGAATGGCCACTAATTCCCTTAGACACATTCCAAAATCTTGTGGAAAGTCTTCCTGAAGAATGGAGGCTTTTATAATAACAAGAATAGGGCCAATTCTATACCTGTGGTTTTGAAATGAAATGTCCAGCAAGCTCACCTACAATTGTGATGTTCAGGTTTCCACAAACTTTGGGCCATAAGGCAGATGACTCATATCTCTAGACTCATATCTATCAGTTATCTGTCCAGTGGCAAGATCTCAAAACCTGGGCTCTTATCTCCACCTACCTACTGGATTCTTCATTTATTTTCCATCACAAAGAATGCAAAGCAAGTAGCTAGCCATGGGATTTGTAAACTATCAAAGTAAATCATTCTCCACCTATCATTAAAGTAATATTGGGTATACAATATGTGGCAGATATATGTACGATATTTCTTTTTAACCTGACAAATACAATTTTGTTTGTAACACTTACACTGATAGACTCATCTGTTTCAGGAGTTTCCACTGTACTACTATCATAAGTAGCCAACAAGGCCATTTCTAAAACAGAAGAGAAAAGTAGAATGTAGGTCTATACACACTATACAGACATACAGGAATACACAATACAATGGTAAACAAATAATTCAGAGCAAGAAACATTTTAAAGCCTCAAAATTTTAGTAATAAATGCAACAGGAAATACTTCAGGGTATTTACTGTAAGTTTGGTAAGATACACCTGGACAACATTTTTCTGCATCCTCACTGTATATATGGTAAATGCATATGTTGAGATCATAGCCTACAAGTAATAATTAGGTAAAGGATGATACGATATTACAGTACTTTAACAATTAATATAGCACGCCACATGGAAATATCTATAAAAGCAAAGAATCAGGTAAATATGAAATATTGCATATGAAAATTATGTAGTCTTTAGACTCCTTTTGTAGCCTCTAGCCTCCTTTTCACATGGCTAGTTAAGCTTTGCTCACAGAGGACTATTGTTTAGAGAACTCAAAAGCTTGAGAGCCAAAAGGGATGACTCATCCCTTATCAGAGGGTCTAGATAGAGGTTTCATTTAGGCAAATCTTAAAGCAGGCCACTTCTGCTGAGATGTCCTTTGCTAACTCATAATGCTCTAGGAATTATTTTGCCATGTATTAAATTTTTTTTGTAAGACAAAGCTTACATGCTATATGTAATGTACATAGTGAAACAAATGATGATTTTTACAGGTAAGCCAAAAATCCTAAGGACACAGGATTTTAGTCTTAGACTATGGGATATGCAGCTACCTTCACATGACTGGACATTGGCAAACAAGCTATAAGGACATCCCTAGCATAGTCAGTCCCACACCAAGCAAAGTTTTAAAAATCTTTTTTTTTTTTAATTTGTACACTACAACAAATACGATTTGTGTCTGACCATGGGATGCCCAAAAACAATCCAACTGAGAGGTGGGACAATGCAACAAATACCAACAGGCCTATGTTACAAATGGGCTAACAGAGGACTTGGAGTTGAGAATGAATACCAGACTTACAATCTGGGAAATTGAAACCTTATTCACAATACCTAGAAATTGCTATATGGCATGCTATAAAACGGTGTTACACTGTTTCAGATCCCTCCACATTTGCTCCTGATGAAGATGTACGATCATTGGAAATGCGTTAAGCTGAGATGTGGCATGGTGTCATCTACTTTGTAGTGATGCGGATGCATTTCTACATGCATTGCTTGTTACAACATAGCAAATGGTGGCATATGTGTTTTAAATATTTATATAATAATCTTTATGTTTTTATATAAAAAAAATGTTTTTTTCTGTATGGTGCCACAACCTATATGCCCTTTAAAGTCCTTTGCTACAAATGGCTAAAATTGGTGGTATTGGATATGATATGTATGGGAATACAATGACACAGAACCTTCTTCAAAATATCTTAAGTTAGGGCACCTCCTCATTGAGAGGTGGGCATATTCCAAGACTTTGCTGACTTGGAGGATTAGTGCTTATGACAGAAATGTGAGCTGGGCTTGGACATAAACCTAAAGGCATGACAGAAACTAAAGGAACTCTTCTTAATCTCAGCAGCTGAAGGGGCAAAAACTTTAACCTTTCTTATTGGTAAGAGGGTCATGCCTGTAATTTCCTTGATTTCCTGTACAAAATAAGGTCTGTTGGCATGGACCATAGGGTGAGTACATGGATTAAAAACTGGCTACAAGGGCAAGTTTAGAGGGTGGTGATAAATGGGAAGTATGTGGAATGGTTAGAGGTGGGTAGTGGGGTCCTCCAGGATTCTGTGCTGGGACCAATCCTATTTATTTTGTTCATAAACGACCTGGAGGATGGAGTAAACAGCAGAACAGTAACTTCTAGGCAGGATATGGAAACCTTGCAAAAAGATCTGAACAAATTAATGGGGTGGGCAATTACATGGCAAATGAGGTTTAATGTAACAAAAAAATGTAAAATAATGCATCTGGGTGGCAAAAATATGAATGCAACATATACACTGGGGGGAGAACCTCTGGGGGAATCTAGGATGGAAAAGGACCTGGGGGTCCTAGTAGTTGATATAGGCTCAGCAATGGCATGCTACTAAAAAAGAAAACAGAATATTGGCATGCATTAAAAAGGGGATCAACTCCAGAGATAAAACAATAATTCTCCCGCTCTGCACGACTCTGGTCCGGCCACACCTAGAGTATGCTGTCCAGTTCTGGGCACCAGACCTCAGGAAGGATATACTGGAAATGGAGCGAGTACAAACAAGGGCAACTAAGCTAGTAAAGGGTCTGAAAGATATTAGTTACGAGGAAAGGTTGCGAGCAGTGAACCTATTCTCTCTAGAGAAGTGACGATTGAGAGGGGATATGATTTCAATTTATAAATACCGTACTGGTGACCACACAATAGGGAAAAAAACTTTTTGCAGAAGGGAGTTTAACAAGACACGTGGCCACTCATTAAAATTAGAAGAAAAGAGGTTTAATCTTAAACTGCGTAGAGGGTTCTTTACTGTAAGAGGGGCAAGGATGTGGAATTCCCTTCCACAGGCGGTGGTCTCAGCGGGGAGCATCGATAGTTTCAAAAAACTATTAGATAAGCACCTGAACCATCGCAACATACAGGGATATACAATGTAATACTGACATATAATCACACACATAGGTTGGACTTGATGGACTTGTGTCTTTTTTCAACCTCACCCACTATGTAACTATGTAAGTGTCTAAGGAGTTGCCAAAGAGATGTTTCCCTTCAGAGGGCATCCTCACAAGAGACTTCTTGCATGGAAGTAAAACAGACCGACACTTGAACCAAAGGATCCTTCGCATATGCACCGAAAGGAGTCTCATTCTGGATATTTGACATTCCACCCTGGATACACAGGAGGAGGGTGTGTGCCTGAAGGAGCTAGAGAAGCCTCTGAAGAGGGCAGTGTCTAACAATAGGGACAATGGTCAGGAATATCAGAATCAGGACCGTAAAGAGAGATGCTATAGACCCCACTGGGCTGTCATCGGAGTGTGAGCTGGTAAGGCCTGCTGACCTATTTCCCTTGCACTTGATCTGTTTTGTGTAGTTAGATTAACTTATCAGAGGTACTCACGACCGGTACAGTACAGCTAAAAGAGTTAATGGTTCTGTGACCAGTCACTATAGGCAGTAGGAGCCCAGAACGTCCAAGGATTGCTGTGCTGTGTTGTCAGGTGAGGCAAGAAGTAAAGGTACCAGCTGACTGTGCACTTGTGTAAATAAAAATGACTTGTGTATGTGTAGAGAGTCTCCCTGAGATGGAGGCCACACAGGCGTTGGGGTGTCCCTGATCTGCGCAAGAACACAGGACCTGTAGTCAGGAATGGTGCCAAATTTAAACTGGAACTGTATACCTGGCTAATCCCTCAGGGACTGGGGTGGACACGACCCTGGGCTCCCACATAGGGCAATAGCCCAGGCTTTACAAATTAGATCAGAGGCACAAGAAATGATAGAAACGGAAAGAAATACCGTCCTTTTTTTATAAAGCATATAATGTTTAGAATGTTCGTGGGGCTTTTATTTTTGCATGTACCTTCGCTAGTAACCCCCACCCCCTATTTTATGTCCTAGTATCACGGGGAAAGAAAGGAAATATCTCCCAATGCAGTCTCACATAGCAATAAAAAACAGTCAGAGGTTCTAAAACCTAACCTCTCTATTCAGAACAGTCTCAGTTTGAGTCAGGCTGTAAAAAAAATGTCATGTGCTGAGGAAGCACTGTAGAGCAATGTTTCTCAACTCCTGTCTTCAAGTACTCCTAAGAGGTCATGTTTTCAGAATGTCCCTCAGAGGAAACGGCTGTTGTAATTACTAAGGTGGTGAAAGTGATCAAAGCACCTGTGCAAAAATAATGGAAAGCCTGAAAACATGACCTGTTGTGGGTACTTGAGGACGGGAGTTGGGAAACATTGCTGTAGAGGAAGGAAAAATGTGTAAATAATGAGGCTTGCTGTTGCCCCTTATGACCCTGCTGCCCAAGACAGTGGCCCATGAGTGCCATTGTGGTAAACCCAGCCCTGGATATAGAACTATAAAGCTAGGGGTGCATATTTTTTTTCTAGGCTGACAAACTCAGACACTACATATGGCCTTACATGACATCTAATTTTATCTGCCTAGCAAACGTGTCAAATCAGATCTAATGCACCACTTTGGTGTCTGACATGCCTTCTTCATAGAAAGAAGTGGACAGAGTTTGTTCAAGAGCTTTTAATACAATCTCTAAAGATCTTAACATTATTGACATTGCTTCTGAAAATAAACAGCTAATATCACAGTACAAAAGGTAAAAAAAAAATCAAAATAAAACCCAGTTTCAAAAGAGAAAGCTTGCCCCATATCAGCTATCTTGGAAAGACATAATTTCTGCAAACAGTGGGTATTAATGGAATGAATCCCGGAGTCAGCACTTAAAGCAAGAATCCCAGGAACCATTTTGAAACGCCTGAAGAGATTTTTAAAACTCATCTAAATGCCAATAAACATCTGCCTATTTTATGTCATTGATTTCATCCATTTCTAAAGAGTAGCATTTCGGAGGCAGAGAAAAGAGGTAAAGACGACAATTTAGACACCACGGGGAGAAAGAAAAAGGAATCTTCCTCTAGGGAACAGCTGAGAAATGTACCGGTATCTATCCGATGATGAATCTTCTGTGGTCCTGCTTTCAAGGCACAGTCTATTCATGTGCTTTTATCAGCCAGTAATTCATGCGTGACTACTCTATTAGGAATATTTGGTCATCATGAAGGCAGCTGCCGCTGGTTCAGGTCTTGAGCTGCCAGCGTGGATACCCTTCAGTGTATATGTTTGCAAACATGAAAAAGGCAACAATTTAGCAGATAAGAGATGAAGCTCTGCTCTCCTGCTCTACTACTGAAGGTAATAATGCTCAGCTGCTAAAAAAAAAAAAAAAAAAAAAAAAAAAAAAAAAGATCATTTTAAAGTCATTTTGTTTCAACAGTTGTGGAATCCCAATGCTGTTCATAAACTATCTAAGGCTCGAGAAACAAGATTAGCTATTGGCTTTTCATCACTGCTTGCCATTTCACTGCAATACAAGACTTTTATTGATCACTTCTAAAGTTACAAAAGCATGTACCCACGTTTTTACAATGTTTTACAATTGTAAAAAAAAACCTTCGTATCAGTGTTAACATACACATAGAAATGCTTTGAAACAGATGATTGCAATGTGTGGCTTTCCAGGTTTTTCTGAACTACAATTACCAGAAACATTAGGTGGGACTTAAAAATACAAACACTCACACGGTCTTATGTCTTTCTAAACCCCTTGGGGGTGTAGCTCTACCAGACTTTGTATGCTATCAAGCAGCCTGTTATCTAAGGAGAGTCACTGACTGGTGCTGCCACAGCCCTGTCAAGCAATGGGTGATGATAGAACAAGTGGCCTCCACTATATCACTCCTAGCCTTCCCTTGGTGCACTGACAAAGTTCCAATAGAGAGTCACACCCCACCATTGGCACTACCTGGAAGTTGTGTGTGAAAATCTTTAGAAGTACAGAGATCTTCCCTTCTCCCTCAGCTCTTTTCCCAATCCCATCTTTTAGACTGGGATTAGAGGACCCCCACTTCTCGGCATTGATAAACGCTTATGTCTTTAGAGCCCATTATGTCCTCGGTGATATTTGGCCCTCCATGGGACAATTACACATAACATACATCCCCAGTTATGTACATAATCTGGATTTTTATTGGAAAGCCCAATTACTACATTTCCTTACTTCTCTCCCTCCCGCTAAAGCCTTTACTCAAGACTTTACATCACTTGAACGGGATTTCATATCCTCCACTCCCCTTAGGTACTTGGTGTCTCTTATGTACAATCTCATTATTGCCCACACTAGGGACTTCTAACCACCATATCTACTCAAATGGGAAAAAGATCTTCAAAATGACCCTCTGGACAGAACAGATCAATAAAATACTCTTTCACACACAAGGCTTCCATATACACCAAACACCAGAAAACAAATTTTAAGATCCTGATGAGGTGATATCTTACTCCTGATTGGCTTCACTAAATTTCCACACAATCATCAGATCTCTGTTGGAGGTGTGAGACGGCCATCAGAGACATTCTGCATATTTTTTGGACTTGTGACAAGCTCCAAGAGTTTTGGTCTATGGTTAGGCATGTAACACAAACATTCACGGACATTGTGAATCTTTTGAAACTAGCCCTGTTTCTCTTGCATCACCATACTCAGAAAGACACAAATGCTCACTGTTACCCTATCTGCTTAATGTGGCCAAAAGCTGTATTCCTGATTGTTGGAAACAGACAACTGCCCTCTACTGCCCTAGGATTAGTCATGGTTGCAGAAATCAATAGCACGAAGGACCTTGTCTTAGCCGAGCAAGCCACCATAAAAAATTGGGTGAGAGTTCTCTGGCAGCAGAAATGAAAGGCAGCAAAGCCAAGGAGAGGTGCATGTGGGGGGTGTGGGGGAGGGTGTGATTCTGTTGCTTTGCCAGGCATGCATAAAATAATAAATTAAAAAATAATAATAATTAAATAATAAAGTACTGGGAGAATCTTTTTTTTCTACATTAGACTGCATTTTTTGAAATTCCTATAAAACAAATGGGTTTAGTAATTGCGTTTAGTAACAAAGGGTATTTTATTCAAGCATTAACACATAGTTAATATTCACTTCACAGAATCCTAAGCTGGGTTGCATTACTATACATTTTTAATTATTATTCAACTCACCTTCAAGGGGATCCTTGTTTAGTCCCAGCTGACTTATTATATATCTGGGTATATCTGTTTTAATGCCTTGTCCCTCTTTAGCATGGCCTTCAGCTGCTTCCAAGAGGTAATAAAATTCCTCAGGATCAAATTCCTAGTATAATTAATATAAACACATACATTAAAATGTGCATACTTTCCAAAGATTAATAATACCTACTGTTATTTAACACTCAGCCTCTTACAAGATTAAATTCCAACACCAAGATGTACGGTCTTATTAGACTTAATTTATAATGGAGACTTTACAATCAGCATGTTCCATCAACCTACAGATTTAGCTTCATTGAATCAAAGCAATGTATTCCTGCTTAGTTTAAGACTTGAATGTGTATCTCTTTCTTTCCAATGGACACCCACCATCTGAGAAATCCAGCAGCTAATCAAGGCACTGATTTCACGAGAATGTCCCCTAAAGCCTACTGAGGCTGACACTTCCTTTTCTCAAATTAAAGAGCATGTATTCCCAAAACCAAAAAATATATTGTAGTTTACCAGTCTTTAGATAAGGTTTTAGATTCAGTTTTCTTTTTTTAAAAGAAATTTGAAGCTTTGATCACTCCTACACTGTATCTATGGCAGTAGCGATTGAATTAGTAGCGCACAGAAGAAGTATAACATTGTTTGTGCTTTCTGTTAAGTTCACGGAAGATGCTTGACATTACTGGCAATATGGACATGTATTTTCTCTACTTGCTGAAAATGTTTTAACCCTGAAAATAACAACTAATGAAGTTGTCAAATCTAAGAACTGGTAAGTCACAATAGATTACATTTTTGCTTAGGTTTACTTATCCTTTCCTGAAATTTGACAGAGCTACATTAATGACCTCAAAAAGAAAATACTTTTCATTAGGTACACAAATTGGTGTAATAATGTTAAGCTTATCTTCACATTTTCAGATGGCTGCCAATTACATATTTTAATAAATGGTAATAAGAACGACATCAGTGTGTGACAAAACACGTCGGATGGAGCGACGTGCTGACGTCACCGCGCCTCTCATATCCGGGAAGGACAGGGACTGCTATGAAGAGCCGGCCGGCTTGTTTATTACCAATGCGCATTTAAAGCTCCTTGTTGTAAGTGCAATCTTTTCTTGATATAAATAAAGCTTTTAAAGATTTTATACTATGGTGAGTTTACATCTCTTTTGGGGATCTTCTGTGATTGAGTCATCTTGAGGGTGGATCTCTATGCTAAAAAAAAAAACCACTCCCCTAAACAGACAAAAGCCCTGGCTGGGTTCTAAGTCGCAATCGTTACTGACCTTCTGTAATAGGAGGTCTGTGCAAGCTGGTAAGCAAGCACTCTTTAAGGTGGAGGTGTTAACTAAGGATCATGCACTCTTTGGTGATGGACGGTGTGCGTCTCGCTTAAAGGACTTTGTTTCATCACAATTTAGACTTTACACTTTATTTTCTTTATATATATATAATTATAATATAATATAATATAAAATATATATTTTTTCCATCAATCATTTTTTTTTATTAGTAACCATTTGGATATTTAGCGCAACTCTATATAGGGTTGTTATTGGGACTGTGTGCATCTCACATCAGAGTTGCTGCTTCTAAGTATTACCGTATATACTCGAGTATAAGTCAAATTTTTCAGCACATTTTTTTGTGCTGAAAGTGCCCCCCTCGACTTATACTCGAGTCAAGCACTTTTCTGCAGCAAAAAAAATCATTTTCCGAACCAATTTTGGGGCCCCGTATCTCAGGGCCACTTAGTGCTAGGAACCCCAAATTTTGTGTGCAAACCCAGTGGAACTGGTAACATAACATATCCAAAGCTGGGGTTCCTAGCGCTAAGTGGCCCCGAGATACGGGGCCCCAAAATCGGTTTGAAAAATGTCATTCTCTGCTGCAGAAAAGTGCTTGACATTTTCTGAACCGAGTTTGGGGCCCCATATCTTAGGGCCACTTAGTGCTAGGAACCCCAAATTTGGTGTGCAAACCCAGTGGAACTGGTACCATAACATATCCAAATCTGGGGTTCCTAGCACTAAGTGACCCTGAGATATGGGGCCTCAAACCGGTTCGTAAAATGTCATTCTCTGCTGCAAAAAAGTGCTTGACATTTTCTGAACTGATTTTTGGGGCCCTGTATCTCGGGGCCACTTGGTGCTAGAAACCCCAGCTTTGGAAATTTTATGGTGCTAGTTCCACTGGGTTTGCACACCAAATTTGGGGTTCTTAGCATTAAGTATCCCCGAGATACGGGGCCCCAAATTCGGTCAACTGTGTTCATCTGCAGCAATGTCATTTCGGGACCCTTTGGTTTCAGAGACCCCAAATTTTGGCTGCAGCTAGGGGGCATCTAGGAACCCTTAACTACCGAGTTTGAAGTTCAGGGGACCTATGGCTGCAAATGGGCACAGTGAGGCATGCAAATGGGCACAGTGATGCTGCAAATGGGCATTGTCGACCCTCTTTTCCATTTACAGTAGCTGTGCATTTCTCACCCTCGTCTTATACTCGGGTCACTAAGTTTTCCCATTTTTTTGTGGTAAATTAGGGCCTCGACTTATACTCGGAACGACTTATACTCGAGTATATACGGTATATGGTATAGAAATAGCGCAGTTTTTCTCTTTTTTACAATAAACAAACACTTAACAGCGTTATCTATTTGAAATATAAACATTAAGTTGGATATGTTGTATAAAGAGTCAATAGAGTCCCTTTATTTCACTTAATTTAAGGTCTTCCAAGGAGTGGACATACACAACCCACAGTACTTGGCTGGTAACACATGGGGCACAGTGACTCATTGCAGCAGACAACAAAAATGACCGTGCTCCCTCTACTAGCCTGGTGCAAAAAACCTGCAGGCCTTTGGTACTTGGTTTTGGTTTTGGCTTTGGTTTTGTGAGGCCCTCAGGCTCAAGCAGACAGTTACCTATCTCTTGCCAACTTAGGTTTTCTCTTTATAATGGATCTTGCCAAGAAGAATATGAAATGTGGTACCAGTAATTTGTAAGGAATATGTAAAGTGTTCAAGTGTGGGCACATGACTTATAAAGGAAATAAAATGGCTATGATCTCAAGCAGTCTTATATAATATGCACTCAACCACTCTGGTAGCATATCTGAGATCTCGGACTATCTACTCTAGTATGACTGCAGTATTTGAAAGTTTTTCTCTAGCATTATGACACACAGACTATTGTGTTCCTTCCCTTCGGGATTTCAGGTGTCACACCTGAGGCTCCCAATATCTAGTAGGCTGACCATCACTGCGCTACTTCATGAATGTTTTTTATTCTTACAGTGGAGTAGTGAAAGTACAATTATTTATATTTTGGAACCGAGTTTTCTATGAGAGGAGCCTGTATGAGGCAAAACTATTTTCTCACAGCTTGAATAATATTTTTACAAACCGCTGGTATAATAGACAAAAACATATTATAAATCCAGATGCTTACCAAGCATTCCAGTAACCTTGCTGGGCGTGCAATAACGATTAAGATTTTCTGGGCCAATTGTTTGATATAAGCCATTTCCCCACTTTCTGATCGTTCTTGAGCCTATGAAAATCACAGAAAAAAAACAATAGAATTTATAAAAAATAAAGAAACATTTACCGTATGCACCTTTTGAAATTCTTTTATTTTGTTTGCTGTGAGAACATACAGAACACTGTATGATCAGTTTCTTATTCTATACTGAACCTAGCAAAATAGAATAAAGAACACCAATAATATATGAATAACATTCACACATTTGCTTCCTCTTGGTCTACTTTTGTTATAACTGTTGCAAAAAAAAATATCAGTTGATTTTGCCAGTGATCTTGTGAAGTGATACCTTGCCGTGCTCTCTAGCTGGACACAAGGAAGAGTTATGGAAGAAGGGAGAAGTGGAGAGGTTTGTGTTCTTTATAGCCCAATACAAATTAAGTTGGCAGGACTGACATGTTTTGGAACCAAAAAACAAAAATTACACTATATTTCTAGCACATCAACAGTTTTTTCTGTACTTGTGTGTTTAAAAGGATGGAGCATATGGAAATGTGCCTGTATAGCAGAGATTTATAATATTTTTTTTGCCTTCAAATACACTTTCACTATGCTTGAGTCACTGATCTAGAACTAGCATTCAGTTTGGGAATTCTAATTTCATTGCCTGTATACTTGCTTGAGGTTAGCAACAGCTTCTGTAGTGAAGCAAAAAAGTGAATGACAGACCTTTACCAATAGATCATAAATAGCCACTCGCACACATATCCTGACTATTTCCAAAGATCACACTGGTATGCCTCTGCAAACAATGCGAGTTGTGCAGCACACACAAAAGGAAATGCTTAGGGCTAAAGACAAAGTAGATGTTGCCCAGATTCCAGATTTTACTTTTCTTCTGAAGCTTTAGGTATCACTGCCAACTATATCAGACTTTGTCTAGGTATCCAATTATCGCTTAAGCTGGCCATACATGGATTGAAATTGAGCTGCCTTTGCAGGGACCAGCTGAATTTCAATCCATGTATGGACAGGCTAGTTGTATACATGTCGATCTATTGGTCGAATAGTGTACAAACAGCCTGTTGGAAAAAAAACTCTCGATCAGCCCTGCCAGCTATAGCCAGTAGTGCTGATGAGTGTATTCTGATGGCGGGGAAGTCTCCCCACTGTCAGAATACAATAGCGCTGCGGGAGAGATTCCCCCATCCACATTGAATGTGTGCATGGGGGGATCAAGTCATATTCTTTCCTTCAATCCTCAGGTTAAATGAAGAAAATGATTGGTATATGGCTAGACTTAAACTGTAGAAGTAATATTTCTCGAAGATAAAAGTTATGTATTGTAGAAAATCTCTGGATATAATAAACACAGAACAAGAAAAAAATGAATTACTGTTTCACAGCTCTGCCTCAAAGAAGCAGAATCTAATTTATCATCATTAAATATGAAATTGGAATCAAACTAAACTCTCTATAGTGGTCAGCGGATGGAAAATGTTCAGGCTTTCTTTAGTTTCAAAATGAATACGAAGAACAGCTCAACCTAAACCAAGGCAAAGACAGATATCCTAATTAAACATCCAAGTGTCTGGGAAGAGTAATGAAGATGGAAGGGATGTTTATTTGGTCTTTGTTAGATACCATCTATTATTTTCTTTCATTTGTAATATATGTTTAGGACTGCACTGAGAAAATGAACACCAAAGATTGTAAGGGGCAAAAAAAAATAAAAAAAAATGCAGTAAATAATATCTGAAATACAATTATTTCTATATCCATAATAATTCTGTATACTAACTCTATAATTTAGAGTTTATAATATGTTTTCCCCAGGGTATAACTATATGGATACCCTGGGGAAAATGTATCTAATGCCACCTGCTCAGTATAGGCAAAATAAAAAATCAACTGGTTAGTGCTATGAACTACTGGCTGAGTGCTACATATGCCTACACCTCAGTACAAACATAGGAAATTGGGAGCAAGAGAGGAAGCTGTTCAGTTACAAATTGTACCATACACAGAGACTGTAGCCTAACTACTGCCAAAACGTATTTCTCTAAAGCCTCATACACACCACTAGTTTTTACCGTTCAACCGAGCGGGTTGAAAAAAAAAAAATAGCTCAGTTCGGAGCCCCTTTAATATCTGTCCGATGTTAGTACAGCGATATCTCCTGCTGAGCTATTGTGTTTTGACAGGGGAGGCCCCCCCTTAGCCATTGAGCGCTGACTGGGAGCTGGTCGGCAAAGCTTTTTTGATCATGAGCCTTCGACAGAATCCAGCTGCCATACACATGGGCCAAATATCGGCTGGTTTCTATGGAACCGGCCAATGCCAGCCGACATTTGGCCCATGTCTACTAGACTTTAGGGTCCAGTAAAGCGATCCAGGGTTAGAACCTTTTGTCAAGTTTTTGCAGCTTTCTGTGATCCCATTAAGGAGATTTTCTCTCACTTCTGGCTTCCTATCACTGGAGCTAGACATGACAGGATCCCTCTTCAAACAAGCCCTCTATTCTTTCTGAAAACAGAGGCAATAGTATGTGATTGAGCTTTTGTCCACAGGTCTCATTCTTCATAAATGTGCCAAAAATGGTCAGTTTACTGTACTGTTTGCAAAAAGAAGAATTTTCCCATCAAATTGGTCATAAGGATGTCTACATGAAGTAATATAAACAATGAATCAGATTTAACTACAAAAAAAAGTATCAGCATCCTGCTATATCTGAACCTTAACAATTAACGTCAAGGTAGTAGAAACAAACTGAAGAAAGGGAATGTTTACAAAAGGATGTATCCAACTGCAATACAATACCCAATCTCTCCATTCTCACTTGGCAGCATCACACCCATTGCTAAAAAACCTATAGTATGTGATGCCAAACACCAAAGCAGCAGTTAGAGGGTATTATTTTTCTCCCTATGTCCACCCACTTCCTTACAAAACAAAACTGAGATGCATATATCCAAAACTTGCAATCTGACCCATAATTACTTATTTCAAGAGTGATTTACGATCTTACAGTCAGTAATTATAGAGACCCAAGCCACAGCCTGCTGATATAGCTGACAAGCTATACGTGTGATATTTTTTTCCCTTGGCTGGAGTAAAAAAAAAAAAAAAAAGTGAGAGCAAATACATTCATTGACTGAAGCACCTAAATGGCTAGAAACTCTCAGGGGCCCATTTAAAACAGAGAGAGGATACAGCTCTCCTCACAGTCAGGACCATCACTCTTATTACCCAACATTGAACTTGCACTTTACAGTTTATTGTTTAAAAGGCAGAACACAGTATGGAGCCTTACTTGTCCTGCAGGGTGTTCTTTGCATAAGGCTGCAGAAAAAAATCCTAGATAGGAGAGACCTATCACATGACCTGTCAAAGTCATGTGACAGCTTACTCCCCACCCAGTACGTATTTGCATTCATTGGTTACACTGGTAAAGCACACAGATGTTGTGTTATAAATGTGTCAGGGGACTTTTTCTTTCAAAAAGCAGTAGTATGGCTGTGGTAAGGCTTTATAAAATGGCCCTTGGTGTTAATGTTGCTTGTTGTAACACTTATTAAACAGCAGGCAGATTTATATGTGACCACAAATGTGCTGAATTTAATACAGGTACCTTCCTTTTTAGGAGGTTATCACCCATTAAAACAAGGCCTAGTCACAGCAAAGTTTTACCTCTTGTAATAACTTCTCTAACTTTTGCTGCAGCTCCAAGAAGTATCTTGAGGTGATGAGGCCCTGGTGGGATTTGTCCAGGCAATCTCGAGCCAGCTCCACAATCTGATGGTGGGTGAAGCTGAGCACGCCATCTGCAAGCGGAAGCACGCTGTCAGGATCGTAGTTGGTTATAATCTCCCGAAGCCTCTCCTCCATCTGAGCTGTGGCCTGAGGAAAATAACAAACTCTTTTAGAAGTCTCACATGCAATGCGATACTGTAGAACAGACTAGCTGCAGATTTGAACAGCAGATGAGATTCACGTCTACTGAGACCAGAACAGTATAATTATATCAAAATTGTCATCCTAGATTAAAACTGCCCAGGACATGTATAATAAAAGGATGCAAAAATGATTAATCTGTGTTGCCCATAACAACCACATTTTAGATGTCAGCTATTTTTACCACATTAGAAAATATAGGAAGGAACTCATTTTATTTCAGAATATTTTAATAACAAAATTCAATATGTATTCAAAAGCAATACCTTACAGAATGAGCATTTGTAAAAATCTGAATCCCAAGCTGTTATAATAATACCCCAGATGGGGGTATATGCCTCTATTTGTATTCTCTCCCTGTCAGTGAAAAAATGAGAAATTGATAGGGCTTGTAAGGCCCTTGTGGAGGCTGACCAGTCTTTTGCTTGTGCTGATAACTGTGTCCAGGCTGTTAGAGGACCAGTAGCAGTAAATTAACACAGCCATTGCAAATTTTTCATGCTATCCTAATACATAGTTACATAGTAGGCGAGGTTGAAAAAAGACAGAAGTCTATCAAGTCCAACCTACGTGTGTGATTGTATGTCAGTATTACATTGTATATCCCTGTATGTTGCGATCGTTCAGGTGCTTATCTAATAGTTGTTTGAAACTATCGATGCTCCCCGCCGAGACCACTGCCTGTGGAAGAGAATTCCACATCCTTGCCGCTCTTACAGTAAAGAACCCTCTACCCAGTTTAAGGTTAAACCTCTTTTCTTCTAATGAGTGGCCACGTGTCTTGTTAAACTCCCTTCCGCAAAAAGTTTTTTTCCCTATTGTGTGGTCACAAGTATGGTATTTATAAATTGAAATCATATCCCCTCTCAAGTGTCTCTTCTCCAGAGAGAATAAGTTCAGTGCTCACAACCTTTCCTCATAACTAAGATCCTCCAGACCCTTTATTAGCTTGTTGTTTTTCTTCAGTATCAGCACTGAGTTTAGTCAAGACACAGGATGGCCTCACAACCTGAGTGAGAGAAGGCCAGTAAATCATCAAGCACTCTTTGGTGGATGAGACTGCATTATGATAACATTGTAGGTGTGAAAATTTAGATTAATGCAGATGAGAAATGGTGACTGTGTAGACACAAAAGTAGTGCAGTCTGTAAGTGTGTTTGAGAAGATTAATATTTTCTGATGCAATAAGGATAGCCTTCATTAAAAAATATTCTTTGTGAACTAAGGCCGGACACATGGCCCCCCTCGGTCCCTCTTTCCTATAGTGCGGCCCTAAGTCTCCAGAGTGACCTAGGGCATTGTGTTGAATTGCGGATAATGCTGTTGGGTCAATCTTTTTGCACTTTTCACTGTTTCACTGGAAAAGCTCCCTCTTATCTCTCTCCACTGCTCTTCACTCATCCCGACCCCTGCCGGGGGTGTCCAGTGAATCTACTCACACTCCTTCCCTTGACACAAACTATTGGACCTGCAACATGGGCTCCCTTTGTCAGCACTTGTGCCTAGGTGACATAAGTGTACCTGTGGTTTGAACCCCTAGGTCGCTCAGTGGACAGTCGTTATTTGAAAAAGTTAACTGATCATGTGTTTTCTTGCCCATGTCTTTATGTTATGTCTGATATGTTGTACCCCTGTGTGTGTGAATAGTTGTTACACTGTCCTGTTTTTTTTACAATAAAAACTATTGTACCAGAAAATAATTTTTGGTGAACTGCGCTCAGCAAAATACAGAAGACACTACTGTAGAAGGTATACCCTGAGGATAAAAAAAAAAATTAACGTGCATAATTTATATTTGAAGATAGTTTTTATTCTGTACCCTGCCTGTTCACCAAGGGTCAGTGGCGATCCTCTTAGGGATACAAAGGGACCATAGAACGATAGCTTAAAACCACTGCTTTAGAGTAAGCCATTGGGCCAAGTTAGTGCATTAAGCAGGATTACCTTAGGGAACCGTTCTTTGTACACATGATTCATCATGATGATTTCATGGTCACAGCATGCAGGTGTACGTCCAGGGCTGCCAAGAAAAGACAAATCACAGGTCAATACAACTTCTAAGCAGGGATTTTGCATGAACAAAGAATGGAGAAATGTAGGTGTGGCTCACAGTAACCGCTCAGTTAACAGAAAACCTTTATTACTCTAACATCTCCGAATTGCTGAATGCTGCTCTATAATTAGTGAATAGGGGTCATTTCTGCTTTTACAGTGGTTCTGAATAAAATGTCAAGTATTAAATGTATATATATATATATATATATATATATATATATATATATATATATATATATACACACATACACACATATACACACAGGGAATATACAAATGTCTCCTACTGCTAAAATATTTGTAGACTTTTCTAAACCGCGTGGCTTTAGGATCATATTTATTAATAAAAGCTGTACCTTATGGCAATGAAAAAGTACTGTATTTATCGGCGTATAACACGCACATTCATTTTAAGAGGAAACTTTCAGGTAAAAAACTTAAATTTTTAATAAGGAACTTTGAAGCAAAATAAGGGTCAGTGCCCATCTGCAGCCTCACTATTGCCATCAATGCAGCCTGATCAGTGCCCATCTGCAGCCTCACAAGTGCCATCAATGCAGCCTCATTAGTCCACATCAATGCAGCCCCATTGCCATCAATGCAGCAACCTTGCCATTGCCATCAATGCAGCAGCCTCACCATTGCCATCAATGCAGCAGCCTCACCACTGCCATCAATGCAGCAGCCTCACCACTGCCATCAATGCAGCAGCCTCACCACTGCCATCAATGCAGCAGCCTCACCACTGCCATCATTGCAGCAGCCTCAACACTGCCATCAATGCAGTCTGATCGATGCCTATCTGCAGCCTAGAGGGGACACTGTATGTAATCTGACGGCGCTCGTCCCGCCCCCCTCCCTGTCCCCTCCGAGGCAGCTAAAATTGAAGTATTGGCGTATAACACGCACACGCTATTTGCACCCAATTTTCATGGTGAAAAAGTGAGTGTTATACGCCAATAAATACAGTATATAAATGTGAGGTGTGCAGATAGTCAGTATTCAGAGCAACCATTGACAATAAACTTCATTTGACTACCTTCAACAAAATAGTTTAGACTGTACAAGTATTCAGATCTTTCCTCTGACTTCTCTAGCTGCAGGCTTGTTTGTGATCAATGATTTAGTGAAGTATCATTGCCTAGAGACAGTGAGGACACTAGTATTTTTTAGAAGGTGGTGAGAATTGGCAGCCTACTTATTAAACCCTTTACCGGTCTTAATTTTGTTTGGTTATTGTAATTAACAGAACATCTCAAGATACTTGCCACCAGCCAGCCTGGTGGTATACTTGCCACCAGCCAGATACAGCCACCAGCCAGTATCAGAGAATAAATAATAAATTGGGCCCTGGGCGGGGGATATGGGCTTCTGCTCGAATCGTCATGACGGAAGTGGGAGCGGGTATCTGTAAAAACCTGTTAACTGGTCCCCCACCCCCCTCAAAAAAAATGCCAATTATTAAAGGGGGGGGGGGGCAGAATGAGCGCAAAACCCCCTTTTTGGTGAAGTTTCGCTTTAAGGAAAAATAGTTAGATTAGAGAACAAAAAGGATGAGCACAGAAAGACAACACAACAGGCTTGAAGAGAGAAGGAGCAGGGGAGAAAAAGAAAAAAAAAATTGCAGGCAAGGGCTGTGTTAACTAAAATGCTTATTTTTCTTCACTCTGGATTAAGCATTTAATCATTTATGTTACAGCACATTGACTTTAGAGTGGGGAAGGCAGCACACTATAGGACCTTATGATTTGAAGTTTGAGAGGACCAAGGCTGGATGTTAGTGGCTAGATCTCAATATCAGAATCATGATAAAAGATAGCAGGCAAACAAACTCCCCAGCATCCACCAAAATCCGAACTGTGACCAAAGGGTAGATTTTGCCTGGAGAAAACCCCCACTGACGGAGGTGATTGTTTTGCGAATATTGACAATAAAGTAGTCAGGATTTTTAAAATTAAAAATAGAAACCATTAGTTCAGCTTAATGGCTTGGAACACCCATGTTTTTCAATAACAAACCTAATAAGAGTCACATTACTAGCGTACAATGGCTTGCATGTGGTGTATTTCTTCATGAAAATGTAGATTTTTTTCCCCAGTCAGCCATAAAAATTATGCAGGCACTTTCTATACACAGGTTGATTATTTTAAGATCACATTTCACATTTGGTACAAGAGTAAATTTAATTCTGATTTTTTTTTGTTTTGTTTTTTGACAGCGGCAGGCAACACACCTGAGACTCCTAGAGCGAGGTCGCAGCGGAGTGTTCCGGCATCTTTCATCGCTGGCAATGCTCTCTGTGCAGAAATGTTTGGACAGAAAATGGAGTTCATCAGGCGTTGGTTGATACGGTAACTGGTGCAGCTTCTCCTGGGAGGAGCAGGATGACTGTGGAAACACAAGAAAGTATGGTCAATATATTTCACACATTTTTCCATTCTAAAGGAGTAACTTACATTGTCCTTAAGATGGTAATTGTCAGATTGGGGATGTCTTAAGTTTTAACTGCAGACAAGCTTTCCCACCAACAATTTTAGTTTGGACTCCATGTTCAAAGAGCACACACTTCTTATATTTCCATATATTTACTGCACTGGCACTACATAAGTTGTTCTTGTAGCATGGCATGCATGCACATATCTAACAGTTAGAAGCCCATTCTCATCTTCATGTTTTTTTTCTATTTCAATATGTTTATTGTAGTTTTCAGAGAAAACATAAGCTCTGCATTTGTCCACACAGGGCCTATATGAAAGTAGGCACATGTAAGCATTATAGATTGTCAAAACAACAGAATTCTAACCAAAACTAAGGAGAACCAGCAAGGAAATTAGAGCAAATATCCCCATCATAGCTAGGCTGTCCTCTAAGGGGCAACAGTCCCCAACAAAATAGGTCATTTAGGAAGAGAAAGGGAAAACTAGGAGTGGGAAAGGGAAATGAAGAGGGAAAAGAAAAGAGGGAGAGAAGGACCAAGGGGTAAAAAGGTACCACTGACTCTGGATCGGCACAGGCAACAATTCTAAACAACCATAGCAAGTCGGAGGCAGAGATGGGAAGGAATAGCTGCTCCAAGGTTCACAAACGTTAAGGAACTTGGAATGTGAGTCCTTCAGAATACTGGACATCTGCTCATTAACCATCATAGCAGTCATCCGGGTTTTCACTCCCTGGAAGGCAACAGATGCAGTCTTCCAGGCATGAGCAACGGTCCTCTTAGCAGACATAAAAAGGTATGTATCCAATTTCTGCTGAGGTGCAAAAAGGCCCGGTACAGGGCAATGTAGGAGAGCCAGCCTACATCTACAAGCCATAAACCCTTGACCAAAATCCTGACAGCCGCGGGCATGACCACTAGATGACCACAATTCCTGAAACATCTGTCGACTGTCATGTTTTTTCAAGCATGTTCAGATATATCTCATTAGTAACCCTTTATTATCTATGCTACCATGTCCAAGCAAAATGTGCAATGTTGAGGTTTGATGGCGTCCTGTAAGCGCACCTTTAACATCACAAAGCATGCACTGAGTGTCCAAAGGTTATCTCCAACCCTGTGTTTTTTTTTTCTGTAAGTTTGAATAGATCCTTACTGAAGTAATGGCTTAATGTTAAGTCATAACATTTTTATCAAGATAAAGAAAGTATGACCCATAAGGACCACAACAAGATGCACCACAATCTTCTCCTCGACTCTATCAGTGGAGACAATCTTGTCTTTTATCTACAGGCAAGAGTGGAAAAGGGGATTCTGAAGATTTTGCTGAAAGTCTAAATTTAAATAGCATGAATATGTTCAAAAATCAGAAGTATTCTTAAGGCAAGCAATTCTTGAATTTGGCATAATGCTGGCAAAATCTGTACTGGTATGGGAGCCTTTAGGTATCATTGTAGCATATAAATATGCAGTAGGATTGCTTTTTCTATCTATTTAACTCAGGTGATCTTGGAACTCTAAAATATAAAAGGGAAAGTTTCTAGCAGGCCTGGGGAAAAAATGCCATTCTTGCCTCTATATATAGAGGGCCCTACATGCAACAAGACAATGTGGACATTAATGTTCAGCCAATGTAAATAATATACTCCAGCAAAATAAGCAGGTTTGAAAAAATGATGTAATAAATGTTCTTCAGCTGTCATTGAAGACTACAAAAATTAGCACCAATCACCATCAAAGACAGTTTGTTGTTTATATGGCTGCATCTGTCTCCAGTGTAAGAGAATCATGTCTACAAAGCACAAATGTCTGTTTCAGATTGTAGAAATCTCTCTTAAATGTCAGGCCAGAAGGTTAGTTGAAGGAGAATATAAAATGGATGATATCAGCAATGTGGTTATTCTTTATTTTTTTGTTGACAGGCAAAATGAAATTGGACAATGACAAGTCATTACCGACTGGCTCTCTACAGAATACACAAATATCTCTTCTCACTGAAAAGAGTTTGTGATCCAACGTGAACTAAAAGGTCAAAAATAACTAGGAGCCCTCACATATGAAATGTTCTTATACCTTTGTGCATATTCACAGTTTTATATTTCTTTTCCAGCTATAAATACAGTACATTGTCCTGATTTACAGGCAGTTAGATGGGATAATTTAACTTGATAAATGATTGGGGGTTACCTACTCTCAGTGGACATCAAGCAAGGAAGGAATGTAAATTACTAGTCTTTATTTTATAAAACATAGCCAGAACTGAAAGGCTGACAGGACCTCATTCTGTGACATACATACTTAGTGACCATGCTGTGACAAAGCGCCACACCTTTGTAACTGTTGAGGTAATATCACCCACCCACATATATAATCATGTCGCAGAATAAACGGACATTTTCAGGGCTGTTACACAACTGCCCTGCAGGCGGATAAGAAAGTTGACCTGTATGACACATGGCTATCTCTTTATGAGCTCCTATGATCTCGACTAAACTAGAACAACATGCTACGTGTGTGACCTGACCATGTACTATGATGCTGCAAGACACGCTCTCAGGATAGAGGTGGCCAGCCTATTACTGCACACTCTTGCATTTCTCCAGGGTCAGCAACTACAGGTATTTTGTCTGCAACACCACTATCTGCATCTTTTAGATGCAATATAACTTTATGGCATCTTTCACATGGGCCTCCTGTATTTGTTTCATTTAAACACAGGAGAAATTGATCTGGGAAGTACAGTGGGTCTAGAAACGAATCACCCCACTTAAAAAAAAAAAAATATCACATTATGTTGCTTTGCAGACTGAAATGAAGACACACAGTTTTTGTTTTAGCCAGCTGTATTTACTAGTGCAACTTATAACATCCAAGTGAAAGATATAACACGAACATGTCAGTGTTTCATTGAACCACCTTTTGCTTTAATTACAGCCGTTAGTCTGTTGGGATATGTCTCTACTAACTTTGCGTATCTAGACTTTGCAATATTTGCCCACTCTTCCTTGCAGAACTGCTCAAGTTCAGTTAAATTTAATGGTGACCATTTGTGGACTGCAATCTTCAAGTAATTTCACAGATTTTCAATGGGGTTAAAGTCTGGGCTCTGACTAGGCCATGCAAGGACATTCACCTTTTTTTCCTTGAACTACTGTGTGATCATTTTTGCTGTGTGTCAGTGTCATGTCAACTCTCTGGCAGAGGGCAGCAGATTTTCCTCAAGAATTTGACGGTATTTGCCCCATCCATTTTTGCTTCTATCCTGACAAGTGATCCAGTTCCTGCTGCAGAGAAACACCCCCATACCAGGATATTACCACCTACATGCTTTACTTTAAGAATGGTGTTATTTGGATGGGGAGCTGTATTGGATGTCTACCAGGCATATCATTTGGTGTTGAGTCCAAATAATAACATTTTAGTCTCATCTGACCATAACACTGTTTTCCATGTTGCCTCAGAATCTTCAAGGTGCATTTTGGCAAAGCTCAGTCATGACTGCATATGGCCTCTCTTGAGGAGTGGCTTTTTTCTTGCAACCGTCCCATACAAGTGACATTTGTGGAGAATTTGTGATATTGTTGTCACATGCGCACACAATGGCCACTCTTTGTCCTGATCCAGGGAGGGTCTGTGTTGTCCCAAATACCTTTCACTTCTTAAGAATAGACTTCACAGTGTGTCTAGGCATTGATAAAGCCTTTAAAATGAAATTTTTTTTGATCCATCTCCTGACCACAACCTTGCCTGTCCACAACTTTATCCCAGAGTTATTTTGACAGTGCCTTGCTACCCATAGTTGATTGTTTGCTTCAGTTGCTCTAACAGAGACTGAAATGCTCCAGGAAAGCTCTGTTTATGCTGAGCTAACCAAAATGACCACAGCTGATCACAGTTGAAAGTTATATGGTCTTGTGTGCCATTGCTAAGGTGATAAGCTACACCTGATTGAGTCATTTTTAGGAGGGGGTGATCTTTTTTCCAACTCAGTGATTGTTCTTTTTTTTCTCACATGTTGGCGTTATATCTTTCACTTGGATGTTATAAGTTGCAATGAGTAAATACAGCTGGATAAAACAAAAGCTGTGTGTCTTCATTCCAGGCTGCAAAGCAACATGTGATTATTTTAACCACTTGCCAACCATATACTGTACATATACGCCAGCAAGGCAGCTCTCCTGAGCAGGATCATGTACCTAGTACGTGATCCTGCACTTCTGGATCTGGGGCCGGTACCCGCCAAACGTTAGGCAGAGATCCAGAAGGGCAAAAACAATAAAAAATACTGCGCTTCCCTACACCCCTAAGCTGCAGTTCTCATTCATAGGTAAGAAACAAATTAGTAAAGCAGTCAACAGAACCGCACTATAAAACTTATAGTGAATAAATACCCATCAACCTATTACCTTGATTATAGTGTTATAAACAAAACAAAACAAATATCAACACAATATGATCGTGATTAGTATTGTAAACATTAAATATTGTGACTATAGGTAAATAAGTTAGTGAAAAAACGGATGATAAAAAATGATGAGAAAAAAGGAAATAAGTCCGTGGCCAATAGTGACTTCAAATAAAGACAGTCCTTATTGCAAATAATTTCACCAATAGTGACTATGGGCTTGATGAACAAAAAACACCTCGTGGGAAGGATCCACCACCTATAAGGATGTATGCTTACCGAAGGCAAGCTTTCATAAGGCTTGTGTATGAAATCCACTCAGCGGGGACACCACCATCGATCACAGCATAGAGGGAGGATCGCCCGGAACTCTCCAACTTACAAGCCAAAAACTCAGCATGAGGAACCCAGGGGAATAAAAGACACATCCTCCCTAGTGTGAATCGGTATAGACAATTTAATGAGTAAAAAATGAAAGTAGCACACTCACATTAAAATCTCGAGTAACAGCATGTATTATAAATCAGCCGGCCGGCCTGCACACTAGGGTGGATGCTTCCCACGAGGTGTTTTTTGTTCATCAAGCCCATAGTCACTATTGGTGAAATTATTTGCAATAAGGACTGTCTTTATTTGAAGTCACTATTGGCCACGGACTTATTTCCTTTTTTCTCATCATTTTTTATCATCAGTTTTTTCACTAACTTATTTACCTATAGTCACAATATTTAATGTTTACAATACTAATCCAGAAGGGCAATCTGCCTATGTAAACAAAGCAGATTGTCGTTCTGTCCGTAGGTAAGGCTTTCATCCAAAGCAGGAACATGGATCTTTGCCTTCCTATAGTAAAAGCATCTCCAAAACACGTTAGGAACACATTTAACCCATCAATTGCTCCGGATGTTAACCCCTTCCCTGCCAGTGTCATTAGTATAGTGACAGTGCATATTTTTACACTGATCACTGTATTAATGTCAGTGTTCCCCAAAAAAGTGTCAAAAGTGTCAGGTGTCCGATTTGTCCGTCGCAATATCGCAGTCCCGCTAATAGTCGCTGATCTCCACCATTATTAGTAAAAAATAAAAAACCCCAAAAACTATCCCATAGTTTGTAGATACGATAACTTGAGTAAATCCATCAATATACGCTGTTTGCAAATTTTTTTTACCAAATATATATATATATATATATATAGAATACATATTGGCCTAAATTTATGAAGACATTTTTACATTTTTTATTGGATCTGTTTTATAGCAGAAAGTAAAAAATATTTTTTTTTTCCAAAATTGTCAGTCTTTTTTGTTTCTAGTGCAAAAAAAAAAAAACCACTTGGTACCACCAAAAGAAAGCTCTATTTGTGGGAAAAAAAGGACATCAATTTTATTTTGGTACAACGACTTCATAATTGTTAAAGTAACACTCTGCTGTATCGTAAAAAATGGCCTGGTCATAATGGGGTAAAATCTTACGGAAGTAAAGTGGTTAAAACGGGTTGATTCTTTTCTATACCCACTGTATAAATCAAACTTTATACTTCCCAGGTTAAGGTCAGGTTTTTCCTGTGTTTAACTGTATATGACCCCGGGTAGTGCATAGGTTTCTAAAACCTAGCCAAACTGAATGCAAGTAAATGCGCAATAAGAATTATGCCAATTAAAAATCATTACATGTATTTATTTACATTAAAAATGGCCAAAAAATGCGTATAAGCACATGCCATGTGAATGAGGCCTATAACTGCCCTTGTATCACAAAGTCAAACTTTAGCTTACCTTAAAGAGGAGGGCCAGTCAAAAAAAAAAAAAAATTAAAAGTCAGCAGCTACAAATACTGCAGCTGCTGACTTTTAATTGGGTACACTTACCTGTCCCAGGGTCCAGCGATGCTGGGGATTGAAGCCCCGCTCGTCTCCCCCTCCGTTCAGTGGCGCCGGCATTGCAACTGTGGGCGCCGGGCTGTGGCTTCGCAGCCTGGCACCCACTGCGCATGCGCGAGCGGCGCCGCGCGCCGTGATTGGCCGCTCAGTCACCTGGGACCTGTAATGGGTCCCAGATGATTGACAGGAGGGAGGGAGCAGAGCTGAGCCCTTCCTGTGCCGAGGGGGAAATGATGTCACCAGCCCAGGCACTGGAAGAGGCAGACTACGAGGGACCCCCTAGCAACAGGCATTTAGAGGTAAGTAAAAAAAAAAAAAAAATATCCAAATGTTTTTTTTTATTTTTTTTTTAGGCACAATCATGACTTTTCTTTTTTTAGGGTGGAACACCACTTTAAGTAGGAAGTATAAAAAGTGATCAGGTGTTACTGAGCACCCAATTCCAGACACATGGAAAAAGTCTTAGACATTGCTAGGGCAGGCTCCCTCTATCCTGCTTACCTTCTCACAGTCAATGCAAGACTAATTGTCCTACATTGTACATGATGATGTTGAAGGACTGCCCACAATCTGAAGCATCAGGCAGAAGAGGACAGCACCAAAGTTAGGAAAAGGTGTACCGTGCCTGACCTTCAGCGCTCGTACCGTAAAAGAGAGAATGCTTGGGAGTGAGGTCTTTGCAGCTCCAGCCCCTTATGTAGTCAGAGGTCCCGAACTCAGAAGCAAGACCGGGTGAAGATGGAAGCCCTGTCAGATGTGACAGCACACTGCTGGAGGACTTCATTTTAAGGCAAGTCTCGCATAATGTGCTAGTATGCATTTGTGCTAGTATGCAATGCAGAAATAAAAATCATTGGATTCCCCCATCAATGCAGTCAGCGTTTATGGGGGAATGCCTCCCGCAGAGCTATTGTGTGCAGCCAGCAGGAGGGCGCAGGGAGCCTTCCCAACTGGCAGAACAATGATTACTGCTAAAGGCTATAGCTGCTGCCATTAATTGCATGTAAAAAAGGCTGGTTGTACCCAAGTTGATCTATGGATACTTGGGTACAACTTGGGTACAATGAGCCTACCCATACATGGATTGAATCTCGAATTTCGATCCCTGTGTGGCAGGTTAAAATTACAGGGAATGATGTGAAAGTACAATAAATACTGTATGTAAAGCGCTGCATAAAATGACAGAGCTATATAAGTACCTGCAATAAATATGATATGTCATTTTTGATTTTGCCTTTAGTACCACTTTAGGAAATGGGCCATAATCTTTACTCGTACAAATACAATCTTTATCCAGACCTTCTATTCACAATCATGTTTGTCAGATTAAAAAAAAGATCTAGAGCGAAACTGACATAAATACAGTGAACATCTTCCCGAGTAAGTTACTTCCACAGCACTCTGACGTGTGTCCCCTGCATTTCTATGAATGCCGCTGTGGATTATTTTATATATTGGATAAGATGGGAGTCTCAGATACATAGATTTTACCCCACTTCATTATTTTGGAAGCTTGGTATACCGGTGATGGAACCAGATCACATTGTGTTTGGGTCATGTGTATTAGAAACCTTCCTCTGATCGGTGGCAGGGTTCATTGGAGGGGAGCAGGCTATCTCTGATTGCTTATATATTACCGGCAGACTCGTTGCCTCTACATCAAATATTTTATGACTATATAGGCAGCATGTGTTGACAGTTTCTGATTAGCTACACTATTTGATTGTCAGAAACAAATCTCCTTTGTACGTTATCAGGACATCTCAAGGATCTGATGTCCTTGGGATTGAAGAGGGCAGGAGAATGGTAAAAGATGAGGACAGACTGCAGAAGGCATCTTATGTAACCTTAGTATATAGGAAGTCAAACAAGATGAATAGAGGAATACAACAGTCAGCAACAAACTTGCATCCACAATTATTGGAATAGACCCTGATAACATGGAAGGGGCTTATAAAACCAGATGGCTGGAATGTGAATTTAGGTCTCGGGTACATACTAGCAATGCTTCGCTACTACAAGGGAGAGCATAACCGCTAAACCTGCAGAGATTTTGAGGCTTTCCAAAAAATCCTTCTAATTAAGACCCATAAAAAGAAGAGCAGACTTAAGTAAAGACTGTTTTCTTGTGGCAGTCCTGTAAGTGTATGCCTTAATTATTGGCTTTTAAAAGGTACACCCTCCGTCAAAACAAGGATATTTTGCATTTAAACTAGATGTGAACTCTAATGCCGCGTACACACGGTCGGACTTTTTGTCTACAAAAGTCTGACAGACGCCGACGGACAAAATACGGCTGACAATCCGATCGTGTGTGGGCTTCCCCGGACTTTCAGCGGACTTTACCAGCCGCAAATCTGACAGACTTTAGATTTGAAACATGCTTCAAATCTTTACGTTGTAACTACGCCGGACCCAGAAATCCGCTCGTCTGTATGCTAGTCCGATGGACAAAAACCCACGCTAGGGCAGCTATTGGCTACTGGCTATCAACTTCCTTATTTTAGTCCGGTGTACGTCATCACGTACGAATCCGTCGGACTTTTGTGTGATCGTATGTAGGCAAGTCCGGTCGTTAGAAAATCTGCCGCAAGTCCGTCAAAAGTCCGTCGAAAGTCTGTCGGACGGGCTGTCGGACTTTTGTAGCCGAAAAGTCCGACCGTGTGTACGCGGCATAAGAAATGTATTACTAAAGCACAGTGTATTCTAAAAAAGGCCATTTAAAAACAAAATATCACTGTTTTAACCTACCTATCCTACATTGCATATCAGTACTGCTGAACACCTGTAGCCTCTCCTTGCCTACATGCACGTGCTCCAGCAACTGCTGCACATCAAACATTCAGGGCAGGTTTCCTGATGGTGACTACAGTGAGCCAACCCTGTTCAATGTGCTTGCCACTAGTAGTCTCCAATGGAGAGCCTGTGACAGAGGGACAACACAAGAAAACAATCTGGAGACGGGAACAGAATACTGACTACCCTATAACAGGAAATGTCTGCACAATGACCTACATGTCAGAATCCCCAACTACTAGAATAATGATAGCCACAGATTTTAAAATATTGAAAATTACTTTTAAAATTTTATTAGCCGGTTACAATTTATGTGAGATTTTACTGATTAAGTATACACAGATACACCATAACATTATGCCCATCCACCTAATATTGAGAAGGTCATTGTTTTGCTACCAAAACAGCCCTGACCCAAACAGGCATGGATTCAAAGTATGATCCACATGAATGGCAGAACATTGCCCGAAACATTACACAGCCAGATCTTCTATTGGATCGACTACACAGGCCAACCTTCGTTGCTCGTGTGCATCAATAACCATTGACCACCCATGACCATGTTGTCGATTCACCAGTTTTCCTACCTTGGATCTCCCTTGGTGGGTCTCGAGTCCACTGCAGACTGGGACCATCCCACAGTTGCAGTTTGGGAGATTCTCTAATCCAGTCATCTAGCCATTACAATTTGGCCCTTGTCAAAGTAACTCAAATCTTTACACTTGCACATTTTGTCTGCTTTCAATACATGAACTTCAGGGACAACATGTTCACTTGGTGTTAATATATCCCATCCACTTCCAGGTGCTATTGTAATGAGATATTCAATGTTATTCCCTTTACCTGTCGGTGGTCATAATGTCATAACTGATCGATGTATATCTACTTTAAAATCAACTAAATAGACAAAGCTTGCATAGGTAATGTCCTACTAGTTATCTTTAACTTGGCTGCTGTGTTTGTGATATTATTATAGTTGCTGGTATTCTTGTCTTTTCTAAATGTACTCGTATATCTGAGCATGTGAAAATGCAGACCCCATGTGTTCTTTGGTTCAAGCACTGGTCGCTCTTTGACCATTGTAGCTTTGTCCATACACTGTAATATAATAGAGTGAGATTTGAAGCCCCTATGGGCAGGTTTCTAGCACTAATTGAATTTTTTTTTTTTTGTTGTTGTTTTTTTGGCATATGCCTTGCTATGCAACTTAATATACATATATAAATTATCATTTTATGTATCTGCATTACTTTATATAGTATCATGAAAGATGATTGTATTGTATATTAATGCTCTTCAATTGCCAGCATAGTAGAAGGCTCGGGCTAACAGTGCATGATTATGAGGAGATTACAGAGACATAAAAAAAAGTATTTTAAAAAGCAATTTAACCCAACATGTAAAAAATCAGTGCGCTCCTAAGTCAACTCAGATCACCTTTATAAGGTGAATTATATTGTATTCTCAGCACAGTCATATTTGTTATTATTGTATTATTTACATAACATTCAATTATTTTGGAGGTTTTGTGTTTTTTACATTCCACATTGTACGGGCATCTAGGGGGTAAGAGTATAACTGCAGTGAAATAAATTATATACATTGCACAGAGTGTTTAAAGCTCGCATTGGTCAGAGCCGGTTGGTAGACTTGCTTTCATTAGTCTTCTCACCCTGTGCAACGCTGAAGCCTGCGGCCCAAGAGTAAAAGGATAACCAAATGCTAGACATTAATTAGGCTTGGTTCACATGTGTCTTAGGATCCGACTTGGAGACCCAAAGTTGCAGGACATGTAAAATGCCATGCAGCTCTATGAGAGCCATTCAAATTGACACTACTGAATCGCTGCCACTTCAGAAAAGGTTCCTGCACTACTTTGATATGACTTTGACACATTTTCAATGCCAGAAAGTCTAAATGTCTTATCAAAGTCACTTCAGGCTCCATTCACGCTTGTGCAACTTGTCATGCAACTTTGGCCATCAAAGTTGCATGACAAGTCGTTCCCCATGTTTTCTAAATGATAACCATTCATATACAGTGGGGACAGAAAGTATTCAGACCCCCTTAAATTTTTCACTCTTTGTTATATTGCAGCCATTTGCTAAAATCAGTTCATTTTTTTCCTCAATGTACACAGCACCCCATATTGACAGAAAAACACAGAATTGTTGACATTTTTGCAGATTTATTAAAAAAGAAAAACTGAAATATTACATGGTCCTAAGTATTCAGACCCTTTGCTCAGTATTTAGTAGAAGCACCCTTTTGATCTAATACAGCCATGAGTCTTTTTGGGAAAGATGCAACAAGTTTTTCACACCTGGATTTGGGGATCCTCTGCCATTCCTCCTTGCAGATCCTCTCCAGTTCTGTCAGGTTGGATGGTAAACGTTAGGTCTCTCCAGAGATGCTCAATTGGGTTTAAGTCAGGGCTCTGGCTGGGCCATTCAAGAACAGTCACAGAGTTGTTGTGAAGCCACTCCTTCGTTATTTTAGCTGTGTGCTTAGGGTTATTGTCTTGTTGGAAGGTAAACCTGCAGCCCAGTCTGAGGTCCTGAGCACTCTGGAGAAGGTTTTCGTCCAGGATATCCCTGTACTTGGCCACATTCATCTTTCCCTTGATTGCAACCAGTTGTCCTGTCCCTGCAGCTGAAAAACACCCCCACAGCATGATGCTGCCACCACCATGCTTCACTGTTGGGACTGTATTGGACAGGTGATGAGCAGTGCCTGGTTTTCTCCACACATACCGCTTAGAATTGAGGCCAAAAAGTTCTATCTTGGTCACATCAGACCAGAGAATCTTTTTTCTCACTATCTTGGAGTCCTTCAGGTGTTTTATAGCAAACTCTATGCGGGCTTTCATGTGTCTTGCACTGAGGAGAGGCTTCCGTCGGGCCACTCTGCCATAAGGCCCCGACTGGTGGAGGGCTGCAGTGATGATTGACTATCTACAACTTTCTCCCATCTCCCGACTGCATCTCTGGAGCTCAGCCACAATGATCTGTGGGTTCTTCTTTACCTCTCTCACCAAGGCAGTTCTCCCCTGATAGCTCAGTTTGGCCGGACGGCCAGCTCTAGGAAGGGTTCTGGTCATGCCAAACGTCATGATTCTCATTTGCTCTGACATGCGCTGTAAGGTCTTATATAGACAGGTGTGTGGCTTTCCTAATCAAGTCCAATCAGTATAATAAAAACACAGTTGGACTCAAATGAAGGTGTAGAACCATCTCAAGGATGATCAGAAGAAATGGACAGCACCTGAGTTAAATATATGAGTGTCACAGCAAAGGGTCTGAATACTTAGGACCATGTGATATTTCAGGTTTTCTTTTTTAATAAATCTGCGAACATGTCAACAATTCTGTGTTTTTCTGTCAATATGGGGTGCTGTGTGTACATTAATGAGGAAAAAAAATGAACTTAAATGATTTTAGCAAATGACTGCAATATAACAGAGTGAAAAATTTAAGGGGGTCTGAATACTTTCCGTCCCCACTGTATGTGCAACTTAAAGTTGCAGTAACTTCAAAATAGTTCATGCACTACTTTGGTCTGACTTTCATTTTCGTTAATCCTCAAAAGTTGCATGAAAGACATACCTGAATGTTATACCATGCAACAGATGTCTATTATCACTGGTCAAAGCCGTATCCAAGTTGCACCCATCCAAAGTTGCATCAACGTTTCACTCCAAAGATGGCGCAACTTTGGAGGCGTACAAGTGTAAATGGAGCCTCAAAGTCAGGCTCCAAAGTTGCACGAAAAATGGAGTCAGCTAGTGTGAACCAAGCCTAAAGTGGACACAAGATCCACAAATCATATACACTTTACTCAGATATGTTTTTTTTATTGGCATATACCTTAATATTTTGTATATAAGGTGTCTAAGCCCCATATAAAATCACATAACCTGGTCGGAGCGGACAATAAGTAGACTACACAATGACAATTATCCACATGCCACTGTGGGTTATATGTGGAATTTAAAATTTAAGGTTGGAAAGTAGTAGTCTTAACAGCCTCATCTGTGAGGAAATGTTTCCCCTTTAAACAAGACAGCTATGGATTAGAGGAAGCCATGACTATGGAATAAATGGCACAATGCCAAACCAACATAATGCTGCAAGGAACTGAAACAACGAGATGATGTGATAATAGTGTACAAGAACTAGATAGGAGGATATGACATGTTCTGCTGTCACTGACTATTCATGGAATACTCTGTGTTATTCCTATAAACTGTAATGTAAAGCCGATGCTTGATGATTCTAGCCTTTCATATCCGCTAAAACTAGTGATGATTCATGCGAGATAAAATTATTAATATATTATTATACAGGATTTATATAGGGCCAACAGTTTGCACAGCGCTTTACAACATTAGGGCAGACAGTACACTTACAATACAAATTAATACAGGAGGGATCAGAGGGCCCTGCTCGTTAGAGCTTACATTCTAGAAGGGAGGGTCAAGTGGAAACAAAAAGATAATAACTGTGGGGGGTGAGCTTATGGAGAAAATGAAAATACAGTTGTTAGGTGTGGGTAGGAAAGGCTTCTCTGAAGAGAAGGGTTTTCAGGGATTGTCTAAAAGCTAATAGAGTATGAGATAAGCGGACAGATTGGGTTAAGGCATTCCATAGGATGGGGGAGGTGGGAAAAAAAATGCTAGGATGAGGATCATGCCCCCAAACTATTTAGAAACAGATGCAAGTCTGTCAAGCTGGACACTCTATGTGAATTTAGATATCAATGTCATATCGTAAGAAAGGATGTAAAAGGATCATTAAAACTGTTGCTACAGAAGTCAGCAACTCAGAACCGTAAAAATAATATGCCTGTTGATAATGTGCCTGATTATATCCAATCCGACACAGGCAATTAGACATTTGATGGTTGGCATCTATCAAACGTGGAATCTGATCAATCACAAGCATACATTCCAATACACAGTTCTAGTCATATTTGTTCCCTATCGTTTTGGTCAACCAGCATGTATGTACCACAGTTTTTTTTTTTTGGTGTGTGTCTTGAAGTAAACCTTTCCAGGTTGCCTAATTATTCAGCATAGAACAAACTCTCCAGCATCTCTAAGCCTAATTTGATTTGACTCTTGTAGGAAACCAAAATTGTGGACGGCAATATCACAGATTCTGAAGGTCTGCTGCACCATGGCCCATGCTAACATCTATAACTTTTCAGAAATAAAATAATAGTTGTACAAAAAGTAACAAATCAATAATTCATAAGAAAAGATCCTTATCTTGCTGACATCTTTATAGGAAAGGAGTATAGGATATTTTATGCTGCACAAAAAGCCGCTTGAGAGAAGCCAGAGAACCAGAAGCAGCATCGATAAACTATGACCTGTCTACACAGATATAGGTCAAACACACCAAAGAATAATTTAAGAGATGTATGTAGAGCAGGAAATGTAAAGTGGTATTCCCAGTGTGTGCAAAGGACCTGAGTAAAGGATGCAGACACTTTCAGTAAGATGATCAGGAGAGTCACAACAGTAACCAGCCTGCACAAGCAGAGAGAAAGCAGCCTGATTTCACAAGGACAAGCCATGCATCAACTTGATGAGACTCTCAATGGCCACGAGGGAAAGTACAGAAGTATGTAATTCTATCAGAACTCAAATTTTATTGTGCAGATAAAAAAAAATATTCATCTTCAGCAATTTAGAGGAGAACTGTGGCCAGGACTAAACAATAGTACCTGCCTATATAGTTGAGGGCAACTTAGTAGTTGCAAAATTACACAATAGGAATTAAATATTGTGCAACAGAAATCACACGAAAAAGAAAGCTTCATGTTGGTAGTTGGAAGCTGTCGCAATCATTTTCTAGCTGATACCAGTTCAAAAAAGTTTAAAAACCGCTCCAGCTAAAAGTTTGATCTGTTTTGGGTGGTTAGCCATATGGTGAAATCATTTGCCAACATCTTGTATATCTATACTGTTGATTCTGACACAATTTGATATCTGGGACCATGACAGATGCAGTATGTTTCCAGATATTGGGGCATATGAAGAGGGTTGAGAAAAATTGGTGATGGCTGGGTCACTGTCAGTAGGAAATCATTTGTGAAAGATTGAAGCTGTTATCAATTGCTGGTTTCATGCTCATTTATAGACAAAAAAAATAATTCTACCTTGCTCACCTGTTACATATGTAATCATAATAACAAATCTGCAGCAAAAACACAATATTACACAGACTGACAACAGACCCACCCAAACACCCCAAAATTGGGCCACTGGCAGATGCTATGTGGTGACCAAATCACTCTCAGGGCTATTCAATAAAGCAGTTGTGACACTTTTCTGGCGGTAAGGCCGGAGTACAAAGTCCTGCTCCAAACTCATGAAAACCTTGAGACAGTTTGGTTGCTGTTTTTGATGCGCGCAACAAATTTAGATAAGTGTAATACTTTTACATTGTGTTGCTTATGGTTGCCACAAATTCAAAAAGAAATTTCACCACAATGTTAATAAGGAAAGAGGTGCTAATTTATCAAAGACTTCTAACGGATTCTCTGGTCTGCGTGTAATTTATTGAAGTGTGCATCATCCTTGTTGGCTTATGCATCAATAACATGTCAATCTTAACAGTGATCTGCTCCATTCATTGTATATGTAGCGCTGGTAGATTTTTATCTACCGCTGATAGGTAAATTTAGTGGGTCGCTTATTATAGGAAGTTAGATTTGCCTCTGTTCCAGCTTGGCTGATGTTGCATGCAGTTCCGCATTGTGCCAGTGGGTGTCGTTGTCACCATTGGCAGGTGTTGGAAAAGCAACGTGTTGAAGCATATGAGTGCTCCTCTGTCCCAGAGATAACTCGGTGGAGGTGGTCCTCCGAGTTGCATTCTGGGAGAGGGTATTTATGGGACAGACGCCATGTTTTAGGGTTCGTTTTCAGACACCTGCTGGCCCTCCTGGCCGACAGGTATGCACTAGGAATACCACATCGCGGTCCTCCGTTCCGGAGGCCCACATCACTGCGGCGTATGGGTGGGCCCAGAAGCCTGTCTGGGGCCTACCACAGCAGCGGAGAAATGGTCCTGAGCTGTCTTTCCTGAGTAAAGAAGCTGGACAACCGAGAAGATCCCAGGGAAGGACTCCTCATGGAAGGATCATGCAGAGTGCTGGTCTGGAGAGGGGCCTGGTGACTCGGTTGGAGGACGCATTCCGAAGTAATCTTACAGTATAGTACTGCTGGGTTGGCTTAAAGGTTCAAGTACTGTATCTGACTTTCACCACAAACCAATACATCCTGTGGCAGAGGATCGTACGGGTTTTATTCCAGATAAGTCTGTGGCAGAGACTTTTGTTCGTGCTGCGTACTGGCTGCTAGGCAAGTGAGAGATGTCTATCCAGATGGGCAAAGATTGAATCCTAGAAAAAGGGGGGACCATTCGATTGCAAGTGTTCAATTGCAAAGAATATTGCTGAAGAAATACAACAGAAAGGTATTTGAGCTTCCCTGCAGCTTTCCTGCTACCTCTTTCCTGCTACTTCCCTGGTTTATTCTATTAAAGCATTGGAAAACCTACTCAAGTGTTTGGTGCTTATATCGTCCAGGGGTAAACTCAACGGAACCCTAGACCCGGTGCCGGTGAAACAGAGGTATCGAGAGTGAAATTAACAAGCCCGCTTAAACCAGCAGCTCCGCCGAGAGTTATTGCTACATATACAATAAGGATATCTTTTGTTTCTAACAAATATTTATGGAAGATTATTTTTCTTCCAAGCAGTTTACCCAAAAACAAAGACATGGATAAATGGCTTAATGCTTTTTTTATTGTTTTTGCGCTCCTTTAAAGGATACCTGTCCCCTACATAACCTGGATCTGCTGGCACTGGTTCCTGGCATAACCAGTTAGCAGCTGCAGGGTGGCACTCCCCTGCCAGAGTATTTCAACATTTCTCCCGTCATTTCAGAAGTATCCCTGTCCTGACAGATGATACACTTCTGACACGGCTGACCTTCGGATGAAATCTTCCGTTGCCTCTGGGTAAACACTTTCCACACCTGAATCAGCACGCCTTGCTAATACTCCGCAATCCATTAATAACTACAAGTTCTATTTGACACTAATGCTGGGTTTCTGTAAAAGTAAAAACAATTCCCAGAGGTTTACAGATTTAATAGATACAAACTGCCTTTTCCTGGTACACGTTGGGGCTAATTTACTAAAACTGGAGAGTGCAAAATCGGGTGCAACTGTGCGTGCATGATAGCCAACCAGCTTCAAACTTCAGCTTGTTCTATTAAGTTTTGACAAAAAAAAAAAAAATGATTGGCTTCTATGCACAGCTGCACCAGATTTTGCACATTCCAGTTTTAGAAAGTCAACCTAGTTGACTTTTTATGCGTAAAAGTTGCATCACGAATATGGAAATAACCAGACGCAGCTAAATATGCTAAATCCTTGCCTTCAGGAACAAAGTATGAATGTCTGGTCATAACCTACATTATAGGTGTATATTGTGAGTTCTCCAGGACTACAATACCTGTACTGTGTTGTGTTAGTCTTCTAGGGCAGTGTACAGTTTGTAGAAAACCCATGCCTTTCCTAACCCACTAATGTTTTTTCATTTAGCAACCAGTTATGAATAAGTCCAACTAAGGTAAAAATGCATCAGCTGATGCTCTGCGAGTACAGATGCTTTTCCAAGAAATGAATAATTGGAGATTTTGCTAAAGGGTCAGGAATCTTATGCATCTATATGATTTCAAGCCTTGGTAGAGGGATTGCTACCGCGCACCACATATATGATGGAAGGCATTAAGCAAGGATGAGTTGTGACTTTTCATTTATTTGCACTATGGGGTTAAGATTGGTACATACTTTGTGTAACTTATGGACAACAAAACATTCATATACAGGGCAAACACTTATGTTGACTGGATAACTTTGACTTAAAGAGTAACCAAAAAACAAAAAAAAGTAATATACTGCAGCTTGCCTGCAATTAAAGTGGAATTCCAGTCTCTTCTCAAGTTCTCTATAGCCTAAATCTACTCTCACCTTCTAAAAGTATCCTAAAAGAAAATATGTCTATACTTACCTATTCTGAAGCAACTCCAGTCTGGTCAAATTATCGGGTCCCCGTGCTGGCTTCAGTTTAGGGGAGGGACAGCCAATGGCTGTCCCATAAAAAGCCTATGGGTTATGTCATTGCTGCTGCCTCTCCTCTACACTGAAGCCAGTGCTAGGACCAGATCATGTGACGGCACTGAACTAGAAAGTATAGGTATGCTTTCTTTTACCGGGTACTTAGAATAGTCTTAGAAAAGGGGTAGGGTTAGATTTAGGCTTAGTCAGAATTTGACTCTAATGCCGCGTACACACGAGCGGATTTCTCGTCGGAAAAAGATATGACAGCTTTTCCGACGGGATTCCGCTCAAGTTTGCCTTGCATACACACGGTCACGCAAAAGTTCGCTAAACTTACGATCGTCAAGAAGGCGGTGACGTACAACACTATGACGAGCCGCGAAAATGAAGTTCAATGCTTCCGAGCATGCGTCGAATTGTTTCCGAGCATGCGTAGGAATTTTGCGCGTCGGAATTGCCACAGACGATCGCATTTTCGGATAGGAACTTTTTCCGACCGAAAAATTGAGAGCATGCTCTCAATCTTTTGCTGGCTGGAATTCAGCCAGCAAAAGTCAAATGGAGCATACACACGGTCGCATTTTCCGACTAAAAACTCTCATTGGTCTTTTGTGGGCCGAAATTCCGATCGTGTGTACGCGGCATAAGTGTGTTGGCTGCATTCATTGTCTTTTTTTTTCCAGGATCACGCCCTCATTTTCACCATTTAATCATGTGAATAAAAAAGACAATTTATACCCGGCATAATCAACAAGTAATTTCGGCTCTTGATGAAAATGTATTTAGTCTAAAAACCAATGCAGCCATCACATCTAAGGTCTGGTACGTTTCACTATATACAATGTTAGTTTTTAGGTTTAGTTATATTTTGATTATACAGTACACATGGCAAGACTGTTAAGCAAGCATTACAGACTAATTTGTAGAAACACCTGCATTATGTTCATTCCTAACTCAATTATACATCGAGTATGCAGGTATGGTCATAATCTGGCTGACCATTCTAGCATGAAAATTTCCCCTCCCTTCATGTCTGGTAACAGGAGGTCAGTGGGGGACGAAGTGGTGGGAAATCTCTCGGAGCCTCGACACGTGCGTTTTTTAAAGCTCCTAGAAGATATTATAAGACTTTTGTTTTCTGCTCCTATAGGCCAATAGTGTTATCCTATCTGTCCATGTACATTATTTTATCGTAGAAGCATTTTTTTAAGCTTCAGCGTTTAGGAGCAGAAAAAAAAATTGTTTTGTAGAGTTTTTGAGAGTGTTTTCCCGGCAGAAAAAACGCTAAACGCTTTTTTCAAGCATTTTTCTTTTCTTAATGTATTGTAAAACCACTAATCTAATGCTAACGGCTCCTAAAAGCTTCTAAAACGCTACTACAAGCCAGCACAAAAAGCGCTATTATCAGAGTTTTTTCTAGCGCTTTTTTGAGCTTAGAAAAAACGCTAGTGTTCATTGAACCCAATGGTTACACAGCGAGCAAGAACATTTTCTAGTACTGTAGAAAAAAGCTTGGCACTCCTGTGAGCTTTGTAATGCTCTTTATGCATTTTTGTCCCAGTAACCCTGGGTCTCTCCATTCTACTCTTATGCCCCGTACACACGGTCGGACTTTGTTCGGACATTCCGACAACAAAATCCTAGGATTTTTTCCGACGGATGTTGGCTCAAACTTGTCTTGCATACACACGGTCACACAAAGTTGTCGGAAAATCCGATCGTTCTGAACGCGGTGACGTAAAACACGTACGTCGGGACTATAATAGGGGCAGTAGCCAATAGCTTTCATCTCTTTATTTATTCTGAGCATGCGTGGCACTTTGTCCGTCGGATTTGTGTACACACGATCGGAATTTCCGAACGGATTTTGTTGTCAGAAAATTTTATATCCTGCTCTCAAACTTTGTGTGTCGGAAAATCCGATGGAAAATGTCCGATGGAGCCCACACACGGTCGGAATTTCCGACAACACGCTCCGATCGGAAATTTTCCATCGGAAAATCCGACCGTGTGTACGGGGCATTAGCGTCAAAGGAGTGTAATTGGAGTACAAGGTAAGTGTAAATCTCCCCGGTGGCATTACAAACACCAATAAACTGCCAGAAGATCTAACTCTGTTCTACCCTAGTCAAAAAGTTTTGGATGGAGGCGGGCTTTTAAGCTGGGTCCAACTTTTATAAGTATCCCCAGGGATTCCCCTACTGACCTGCCCCGTTTGTGTAAGTGGAGTTCCATATGTGTGCTCCTGGAGGAGGAGACTGTCCCAGAAATGTGTAGAGTTGGCTCCTGGAAATGTCATTGTGTGACCCAGCAGACACTTTTATGTAAATATGTATAGAGAAGGATCACATGGCAATATCATTCTATGGCTTTAAAGGAGAAGTATAGCCAAAGCTCGTTTGGCTGTACATCTCTCCTATGGATCACAGGAGTGCAATTCGTTTTGCACTCCTGTGACCCGTTTTCAGCAGAGTGCGGTCTAAAGACGTCACAGCAATCAATCCAGAAACCACGTCATCCCGACAATGTTCGATCGCTCGCTTCTCAGTGTAGAAGCGAGATGCTGCATCCGCCTAGGTAAGCATAAAAAGAAAATCCTTTACTTCTATTTTAAATAAAACTGTATAGATATATACCTCCAGAATCACACAGATGCGGCACCAGCATCCTCTGAATAACAAACAATCCACTACATACGGGACTTTAAAGGTGCCTATATTTACTGTATACACACCGTACATTTCTATTAAAATTCATAAATTTATTGCAAAACATTTTTTAAACATTAAAATTGCACATTCTAGCTGAGCATGGCGTATTCATAAATCCACAATATATTCAACAATAAAATACCGGTATACATTATTTCACAGTAAGTCAATTGCTTTCCCACTCTAATCTGGAACACTTATGTCTTTTATTGCATTCATGCTAGATTCAGTTTTGGATGGCAATCTTAGGGGTTTCTTATACAATACATTTCAATGATTCCAAATATCCCACTTTGTCAGGCTCTGTGAAACACTTTGAGGGATATTAAAGAGTATTCCCCCAACATAAAAAGTAATTTGGTCCTGTCTGATAACGCTTATATGTTAGTCCATGGCAGGTTGCGTGTAATCCCTGGAAGGGAAAAAGCTATGGAGCTGTATATAGCCACCTTTAATAACACAATGAATCATCCTATAGTACACAGTTATCTCCAGTTAAGGCAAAAAAAAGCAACTTAGACAGTCTAGGTGTCTACTTTTCTACACTACATTTTCAGAAAACACCCAGTATGCTCGGACTTCAAGGTACTGCTGCTATGGGTCTAGGGAATGTTATCCCCTACTATAGAGGGGTCACTGTACTACCCCTGCCTTCTAGCAGTAATATATTTATTGACTGTACCACCGTCTTACCATGGACAAATTATCACTGCCATCCTATAAGTTTCCTGCCACAATGCAATGCAGTTTTTTTAAGGGTGTGTTGGCCCTTAGAATCCATTATAACAATGTGTTTTTTATTATTATTGCATTGCATTTCTAGTGTAATTTGCACTTTTTTTTTCCGTATTCATTATACATGTTTCTACCAATGGATGTTTTCATAGCTTGATAACTTGTCATAATATTGTGTTAATTATAAGATTATAAGATGAAACAATCAGCGCCACAAGTAAGTAATATTGTGATGTTTAAATAAGATAACCTAATAATAAATGTGCACAGCTGCTAAACATTCCAAGTGGTACACCACACTAATTTCAAAATGGATAGTAAATAATAAATGTAGCACTATGTGTAAAATTATAAATATAAAGTGCAAATCTCTAAAATAAATAAAGCCTACATATAAATAGTCCATAAAATTAAAAAATGAAGAAATAAAACATGAAAAACTCTTCTTGTGATCAGTGTATCCACACAATTCCACCACAGTGATTGTTCGTCCTCAAAAGAAGTGCACACCACCACCAGTAAAAATGCGCGCTCACCTCCCAGATGAGTCAAAACTCATATGCGGATCTCCCCACGAGCTCTTTGCTCTCACTTCCTCTTCCCAATCAATGGTGGGCTCTTTTCTTAATGGTAACTCAGCTCATTAATATCCAAAGAAGCGGATCATCTCCCAGCTTGGCTCAAGATTCCATGAGTTCAGGACATGTAAATAATAAGTATAGAGACCATAGTGTTCTCCGTATACAAATGTATTCAAAGCCCCCAAATAGACAAGTTGCACTTACAAAATAAAAACTTTAAAATCACATAAAAACCTCCAGAGTAGCACCACCGTGTCCACATACACAGTGCTTGGCAGGACGTGACTATCAGCTCCTCCCTTCTAGACGCGTATCGGCCAATCACAGGCCTTCCTCAGTACATCCGCAGATCTGCTGAGTTACCATTAAGAAAAGAGCCATCTGGATTACCCACCATTGATTGGGAAGAGGAAGTGAGAGCAAAGAGCTCGTGGGGAGATCCGCATATGAGTTTTGACTCATCTGGGAGGTGAGCGCGCATTTTTATTGGTGGTGGTGTGCACTTCTTTTGAGGACGAACAATCACTGTGGTGGAATTGTGTGGATACACTGATCACAAGAAGAGTTTTTCATGTTTTATTTCTTCATTTTTTCATTTTATGGACTATTCATTTATATGTAGGATTTATTTATTTTAGAGATTTGCACTTTATATTTATAATTTTACACATAGCGCTACATTTATTATTTACTATACTATTGTGTTGTTGTGTACCTTGAAATAAAAAAAAATAAAAAAATGAAAATAAAACATTAAAAACCAGCGAGCCAGGAGGGACTTCTTTATATTGTAAGGACAGTAGCACTGTACATTGCTTTTAGGATTTTTTTTTTTTTTTGTATGAGGCTGTTTCTAGCACAAAATACAATCTGGGTTTTATTAAAAAAAATTATATACAGTAAGTAGATTAAAAGACCCTTAATTTTTTAGTTTCTCTATAAATAATTTAAGCGCCTTGGATAACGATAATTTCAGCATGTTGTATAGTGGTAAGGAACCTTTCAGAGATGCTTACTATAGTTTGTAGACATCTTTCTCAGCATGTTACAACTGTTGAAAGACCCTTTCTCTACATTATGCAGACTAGGGATGAGCTTCGTGTTCGAGTCGAACCCATGTTCGACTCGAACATCGGCTGTTCGACCGTCCGTCGAATTGCGAACGTTATGGGCCGTTCGCGCCAAATTCGTGTGGCGCGTCACGGCCCATAATTCACTGCGGCATCGCAGTGCATTGCTGGCTGATGATTGGCCAAGCATGCACTATGACCCGCATGCTTGGCCAATCACAGCGCCGTCAGTAGAGAGAGCTGTAATTGGCCAAAGCCAGGGTGGCTTTGGCCAATTATGGCTCAGGGGATTTAGTACACGCCCCACACTATATAAGGCCGCCTGCACGGCGGCCCTGTGTAGTGTGTTCCGGTGTGCTGATAGAGAGAGAGACAGACAGTGTCATTTGATTTGAGAGCTAGATTAGGCTAGATCTGTTCCTGCTCTTTACATTTAGTGCAGTGCGTCCTGCTCACAGTGTTCAGCTAGATCTGTTCCTGCTCTTTACATTTAGTGCAGTGCGTCCTGCTCACAGTGTTCAGCTAGATCCGTTCCTGCTCTTTACATTTAGTGCAGTGCGTCCTGCTCACAGTGTTCAGCTAGATCTGTTCCTGCTATTTACATTTAGTGCAGTCAGTGCGTCCTGCTCACAGTGTTCAGCTAGATCCGTTCCTATTTACATTTAGTGCAGTCAGTGCGTCCTGCTCACAGTGTTCAGCTAGATCCGTTCCTGCTATTTACATTTAGTGCAGTGCGTCCTGCTCACAGTGTTCAGCTAGATCCGTTCCTGCTATTTACATTTAGTGCAGTGCGTCCTGCTCACAGTGTTCAGCTAGATCCGTTCCTGCTATTTACATTTAGTGCAGTGCGTCCTGCTCACAGTGTTCAGCTAGATCTGTTCCTGCTATTTACATTTAGTGCAGTGCGTCCTGCTCACAGTGTTCAGCTAGATCCGTTCCTGCTATTTACATTTAGTGCAGTGCGTCCTGCTCACAGTGTTCAGCTAGATCCGTTCCTGCTATTTACATTTAGTGCAGTGCGTCCTGCTCACAGTGTTCAGCTAGATCCGTTCCTGCTATTTACATTTAGTGCAGTGCGTCCTGCTCACAGTGTTCAGCTAGATCCGTTCCTGCTATTTACATTTAGTGCAGTGCGTCCTGCTCACAGTGTTCAGCTAGATCCGTTCCTGCTATTTACATTTAGTGCAGTGCGTCCTGCTCACAGTGTTCAGCTAGATCCGTTCCTGCTATTTACATTTAGTGCAGTGCGTCCTGCTCACAGTGTTCAGCTAGATCCGTTCCTGCTATTTACATTTAGTGCAGTGCGTCCTGCTCACAGTGTTCAGCTAGATCCGTTCCTGCTATTTACATTTAGTGCAGTGCGTCCTGCTCACAGTGTTCAGCTAGATCCGTTCCTGCTATTTACATTTAGTGCAGTGCGTCCTGCTCACAGTGTTCAGCTAGATCCGTTCCTGCTATTTACATTTAGTGCAGTGCGTCCTGCTCACAGTGTTCAGCTAGATCCGTTCCTGCTATTTACATTTAGTGCAGTCAGTGCGTCCTGCTCACAGTGTTCAGCTAGATCCGTTCCTGCTATTTACATTTAGTGCAGTGCGTCCTGCTCACAGTGTTCAGCTAGATCCGTTCCTGCTATTTACATTTAGTGCAGTGCGTCCTGCTCACAGTGTTCAGCTAGATCCGTTCCTGCTATTTACATTTAGTGCAGTCAGTGCGTCCTGCTCACAGTGTTCAGCTAGATCCGTTCCTGCTATTTACATTTAGTGCAGTGCGTCCTGCTCACAGTGTTCAGCTAGATCCGTTCCTGCTATTTACATTTAGTGCAGTCAGTGCGTCCTGCTCACAGTGTTCAGCTAGATCCGTTCCTGCTATTTACATTTAGTGCAGTGCGTCCTGCTCACAGTGTTCAGCTAGATCCGTTCCTGCTATTTACATTTAGTGCAGTGCGTCCTGCTCACAGTGTTCAGCTAGATCCGTTCCTGCTATTTACATTTAGTGCAGTGCGTCCTGCTCACAGTGTTCAGCTAGATCCGTTCCTGCTATTTACATTTAGTGCAGTCAGTGCGTCCTGCTCACAGTGTTCAGCTAGATCCGTTCCTGCTATTTACATTTAGTGCAGTGCGTCCTGCTCACAGTGTTCAGCTAGATCTGTTCCTGCTATTTACATTTAGTGCAGTCAGTGCGTCCTGCTCACAGTGTTCAGCTAGATCCGTTCCTGCTATTTACATTTAGTGCAGTGCGTCCTGCTCACAGTGTTCAGCTAGATCCGTTCCTGCTATTTACATTTAGTGCAGTGCGTCCTGCTCACAGTGTTCAGCTAGATCCGTTCCTGCTATTTACATTTAGTGCAGTGCGTCCTGCTCACAGTGTTCAGCTAGATCCGTTCCTGCTATTTACATTTAGTGCAGTCAGTGCGTCCTGCTCACAGTGTTCAGCTAGATCCGTTCCTGCTATTTACATTTAGTGCAGTGCGTCCTGCTCACAGTGTTCAGCTAGATCTGTTCCTGCTATTTACATTTAGTGCAGTCAGTGCGTCCTGCTCACAGTGTTCAGCTAGATCCGTTCCTGCTATTTACATTTAGTGCAGTCAGTGCGTCCTGCTCACAGTGTTCAGCTAGATCCGTTCCTGCTATTTACATTTAGTGCAGTGCGTCCTGCTCACAGTGTTCAGCTAGATCCGTTCCTGTTATCTTCCTACTGACAGGCAGGCTTGTCTGGTTACAGTATATAAAGCTACCTGAAGAAAATTACAGGTGTTCTATCCCAGCTTAGTGCAGCTACAGGCCATTAGTATGTCTGGAAGGCCAAGAAGGAGAGGCAGACAGTCACAAGCCAATAAGAGAGGGCAAGCAGGCTCTGTGTCTAGTGCTGGTCGTGGAGACGGTGCATCCTCATCAGCACGTGGCCATGGGACACGCTTGGCCTTTTTTTCGGCAGCTGGCCGTGTTGAGCCGCAACATGCGGAAAACTTGGTCGAGTGGATGACCAAGCCGTCCTCATCCTCCTCATCCTCTCTCACCCATGCCCAGGGTGCTTTGTCTGGCAAAGCAGCGGCCTCTTCCCTCAGCTCAATGTCATCAGTGACTCCTTCCCTAGCTCCACCATGTCCTCCTGAGGATTCCCTCGAACTGTTTGACCACAGTGTTGGGTACATGCTCCAGGAGGATGCCCAGCGTTTGGAAGGCTCTGATGATGATACTGAGCTCGATGAAGGCAGTAACATGAGCACGGACAGAGGGGGTGCCCAAGAAGGACAGCAATCTGGCAGTCATGCTCCCCCTGCTGCAGCATACTGCCAGGTTTGCTCCAGTGATGAGGAGGGAGGGGATGATGAGGTCACTGACTCAACGTGGGTGCCTGATAGGAGAGAGGAGGAGGAGGAGGAGGAGGAGGCGGCACATCACCAACGAGGCAGGATGCCCTCCAGGGGCCAGCCTAAGGCCAGCACATTGACTGCATCACACCCCAAAGCTCCACATGTGCAGGGCGCTGCAGTCTCTGCGCGTTATTCAAAAAGTTCTTTGGTGTGGGCCTTTTTTGAGACGAGTGCATCAGATCGCACTGCTGCTATTTGCAACATATGTCTCAAGCGTATCTCGCGTGGCCAAAACATCTCCCGCTTGGGTACCACATGCTTGACCAGACATATGTTGACCTGCCATGCAGTTCGTTGGCAAGCATATCTAAAAGACCCACACCAAAGAACAAAGAGGATCTCTCCTTGCTCCTCATCAGCTGAGATTTCCAACCCCACTAGACCTTCAGTCCTCTCTGAGACCTGCAGTGAGAGGAATGAAGGTGTAGAATTAGGTGTGTCACAGCCAAGTACTTGTGGGCAATCTGCTTTTGGTACACCGACGCCAGATTGTACCAGGCAAATTTCCCTGCCCCAGCTGCTGCACCGCCGAAAGAAGTTTGCTCCCAGCCATCCACATGCCCAGCGGTTGAATGCTAGCTTGGCAAAATTGCTAGCACTTCAACTGCTGCCTTTTCAGTTGGTAGACTCTGCCCCCTTCCGTGAGTTTGTGGAATGTGCGGTTCCTCAGTGGCAGGTACCCAAACGCCACTTTTTCTCACGGAAGGCGATTCCAGCTCTCTACCGGCATGTGGAAGGCAATGTCCATGCCTCGCTGGACAGGGCGGTCAGCGGTAAGGTGCATATTACCGCTGACTCATGGTCCAGCAGGCATGGACAGGGACGTTACTTAAGTTTCACGGCGCATTGGGTGACTCTGCTGGCAGCTGGGAAGGATGCAGGACAAGGTGCAGTAGTGTTGGAGGTTGTTCCGCCACCACGCCTCCAAAATGCTGATTGTGACACACCTCTCTCCTCCACCCCCTCCTCTTCTTCTTCCTCCATGGCCTCTTCCTCGGAACCAGCGGTGCTCCGTAGGCGTTCAAGGGGCTACGCAAGTACGCAGGCCAAAAGATGCCATGCGGTGCTTGAGCTGGTGTGCTTGGGGGACAGGAGCCACACTGGGGCAGAGGTTCTGTCAGCTCTGCAGGGGCAGGTTCAGAGGTGGTTGACGCCACGCCAACTTAAGGCAGGAATGGTGGTTTGCGACAATGGCACCAACCTCCTCTCTGCCCTCCGACAGGGACAACTGACCCATGTGCCCTGTTTGGCTCACGTCCTTAACTTGGTGGTGCAGCGGTTCTTGGGCAGGTACCCGGGCTTACAGGATGTCCTGAGGCAGGCCAGGAAAGTCTGTGTGCATTTCCGCCGGTCATATAATGCCAGTGCTCGGCTGACGGACCTCCAAAAGGAGTTTAACCTGCCCAAGAACCGCCTAATCTGTGACATGCCCACCAGGTGGAACTCGACATTGGCCATGCTGCAGCGGCTGCACACGCAGCAGAGGGCCATCAATGAGTACCTGTGCGACTATGGCACCAGGACAGGGTCAGGGGACCTTGGTTTTTTTTCCCCACGCCAGTGGGCCATGATCAGGGATGCATGCACTGTCCTGTCACCATTCGAGGAGGCCACGAGGATGGTGAGCACTGACAGTGCATGCATCAGTGACACTGTCCCCCTTGTCCACCTGTTGGAGCACACGCTGCGTGGAATAATGGACAGGGCACTTGAGGCAGAACAGAGGCAGGAAGAGGAGGACTTCCTTAGCTCTCAAGGCCCCCTTTATCCAGACAGTGTTCCTGCGTGCCCGCCGATCACACAGGAAGAGGACGAGGAGGAGGAGGAGGAGGAGGAGGAAGATTGTGTCAGTATGGAGGTGGAGCCTGGCACTCAGCATCAGCAGTCTTTAAGGGATCAGTCCCAAGGAACACATGGACTTGTACGTGGCTGGGAGGAGGTGGCTGCGGACGTTGTTGTCCTTAGTGACCCAGAGGACTCCGGACCGAATGCCTCAGCAAACCTACGCTGCATGGCCTCCCTGATCCTGCAAAGCCTGCGTAAGGATCCTCGTATTCGTGGTATCAAGGAGAAGGACCAATACTGGCTGGCAACCCTCCTTGATCCACGTTACAAGGGTAAGGTTGCGGACCTTATCTTGCCATCGCAGAGGGAGCAGAGGATGAAACATCTTCGGGAGGCCTTGCAGAAAGGTCTGTGCAACGCGTTCCCAGAGACTGGGAGGTTACAAACTCCTGTTTCTGGACAACGTGTTGCTGAGGCTTCGGTCAGTCAAAGAAGGAGCGGTGGAGAAGGTGGCCGTCTGACCGATGCGTTCAGACAATTTTTTGGTCCGCAGCCCCAAGGTATGATCGGTTCCAGCAACCATCGCCAGCGTCTGTTTTACATGGTGCAGGAATACCTAGGGGCAAGATCAGACTTGGACACCTTTCCCACCGAAAATCCTCTGGGTTACTGGGTCTTGAGGATGGATCACTGGCCAGAGCTTGCACAGTATGCAATTGAGCTACTGGCCTGTCCTGCATCCAGCGTTCTTTCGGAACGCACATTCAGTGCTGCTGGAGGCGTGGTAACCGATCACAGGGTGCGTCTGTCCACTGACTCGGTCGATCGGCTGACCTTCATAAAAATGAATCAGTCTTGGATCACCACCAGCTACCAAGCACCTGATGCTGATGTAACTGAATAATTTTTTTCAGATCCCTTCAAAGACTGCCTATGCTGATGCTGAGTGACTATCCCTGAGTAATTATCCTCTTCCTCCTCAATCATCACGCTGATAGCTTGTAAGAACATTTTTGGTTCTGGGCGCCACCACCAGTGCCTAAGGCACAATTTTTCAGCCCCTGTATAACAGGGGCGTGTAATTACAATTTTTGATGTAATACTTTGCAGCACGGCTCGTTCCTGCATTCCAACTAGAGTGTCTGTGAGGGGTTGCAGTGTTGTGGCACCAGCACCAGTGCCTAAGGCCCAATTTTTCTGCCCCTGTCTAACAGGGGCGTGTAATTACAATTTTTGATGCAATACTTTGCAGCAGGGCTCGTTCCTGCGTTCCAACTAGAGTGTCTGTGAGGGGTTGCAGTGTTGTGGCACCAGCACCAGTGCCTAAGGCCCAATTTTTCTGCCCCTGTCTAACAGGGGCGTGTAATTACAATTTTTGATGCAATACTTTGCAGCAGGGCTCGTTCCTGCGTTCCAACTAGAGTGTCTGTGAGGGGTTGCAGTGTTGTGGCACCAGCACCAGTGCCTAAGGCCCAATTTTTCTGCCCCTGTCTAACAGGGGCGTGTAATTACAATTTTTGATGCAATACTTTGCAGCAGGGCTCGTTCCTGCGTTCCAACTAGAGTGTCTGTGAGGGGTTGCAGTGTTGTGGCACCAGCACCAGTGCCTAAGGCCTAATTTTTCAGCTCCTGTTCAACAGGGGCATGTAATTACAATTCTTGATCTAATATTTCACAGCAGGGCCCTGTGAGGGCTTACAGTGTTTTGGCCACAGCAACACCTAAGGCCCAAATTTCTGCTGAGTATATAGGGCAGGACCCTACTTTCAAACATCTAACTTACAAACGACTCCTACTTGCAAACGGAAGGAGACAACAGGAAGTGAGATGAAATCTACCCCTAGGAAGGGAAATTCTCTCATGTAAGAGTTAATATGGGAAAACAATTTCTCCTTTCCACTGATGCTTTCCAATCCTTGTTCCACAAAAAAACCCAAATTTTCAAAAAACATTTTTCATTGGGACAAAAAAGTGAGGTGAAATCTTCTGAAGAGGAGGAAAGACGCAAAACAAATGTCACAGGGGTGATAACCCTTCCCTATGTTTTCCAAAAAGCTTAGAAAAGATTTTTTGGCTGGAGCTAAACACGTTAAAAATGTTCAAAATTACAAACAGATTCTACTTAACAACAAACCTACAGTCCCTGTCTTGTTTGCACCGCCTGTATACTGCTGTTCAGAGTATATAGGGACCTTTCCTTATTTTAATTTGGGTGCGGGGTTCCCCTTAATATCCATACAAGACCCAAAGGGCCTGGTAATGGACTGGGGGGTACCCATGCCGTTTGTCTCACTGATTTTCATCCATATTGGCAGGACCCGACATTACATTAAACCCGCAAGCAGTTTTAAATGAGATTTTTTCCTTTAAAAATGACATTTGGTGCAGGGACTGTTCTAAACATGGGAAACACGCGTCACTTTACAGGCATACTATAGACACCCCCCAGGTACGATATTTAAAGGAATATTTCACTTTTTTTTTTTTACTTTAAGCATCATTAAAATCACTGCTCCCGAAAAAACGGCCGTTTTTAAAAGTTTTTTTTGCATTGATACATGTCCCCTGGGGTAGGACCCGGGTCCCCACACCCTTTTTAGGACAATACCATGCAAATTAGCCTTTAAAATGAGCACTTTTGATTTCGAACGTTCGAGTCCCATAGACGTCAATGGGGTTCTAACGTTCGTGCGAACTTGCGGTCCGTTCGCGGGTTCTGGTGCGAACCGAACCGGGGGGTGTTCGGCTCATCCCTAATGCAGACCAGTAAGTAGCCCATTTTGCTGTGAAAGCTTTTCACAAGCAATGAGAAGGGCATTGAGGGCCAGAATCCTCGAAGTGCCATCTAGTGCTGACAGAAAAAGCATAACCTAAAGAAAAAATGGCCCCGAATATGGGTTGTGACAGCATAATAACCTACATGAGCTGACAATTAATAATTAATGAATACATCTATACTTTAAATAGTGAAAATAATTTATGGGGCAGCGGTATCTAAAGAACAGGCTGATTTTCAAGGGGATTCATTTCTTTTGATAGCAGCATCTGCTCTAATTTTATTCCGTAAAAAGAGGCCTAAATATGACCATTGTTCTTAAGCGCAAAAGTAAAAAAAAAAAAAAAAAAGAAGGATGCAGGAGTTAAGGTTCTCCTTCTCAACCTCATACAATAATGATAAATGAAGAGACGAGACAAATGCGTGTCTGGAAAAGACAACAAAGTGCCAGCTTTTGTGCAAGGAACTTGGAGTCCCAAAGCAGAGCCTTTGTGGCACAGAGATGTACTTGTGAAAAGAAGTTGAAGTCAGTGTGTCCTGACAGAAGCAGCCTGTACATTCTCATTATGAGGTGTGGTGATTAAAATGCAGATCTTGTTGCTTTTCCTGTTCCCGAACAAGCTAGCACCCAGCCGGGCCCATCACTCATACTGCAGACAGGAAAGGAGTGGCTCACAGCAGCACTGTACAGGGAGAGATCCTTGAGAGAAATCAATGAACTTGCACTGGTGACAATGTCTATAGCTGCCATGACGTGGATGGATGATAAAAATGTACAGCTAATGCTTATTAAGTTTTAACTGTAAGGTTGGTATTGATTTAGCCAGCAAATAAACTCTGGAGACATTTTAGAACTTTGTACATGACCACTCATATCACATTAAAGAAGTTTTTTACTTTTAGGCTGGGTTCACACTGCAGATAGTGGTGGCTCACAACAGGGGTCCGGTGTGTCCCTGTTCTCTGTTTCAGGGACGAATCAGGTCCAAATTTGTGGCTGAATTCGCACCTGAAATGGAGTCAAAGACACAAAGGACTGTGCAATTCACTCCGCAGCCGCCCCGGAGATGTGCGAACCGACTCCATTGAGAGCCGGTCACAATCTCCTGTCATACGAATTGGATAAGGGGAAACCTCGTCCAATTCGCACTAGTGTAAACCCAGCCTAATACAAAAATTAGTCTTTACATCAACACTGGGCTGGTTACCACCACTTGTATCCGAATGCAAAGTCTATATTGATTGGCTGGACGGTTAGGAACCCTGTATTTTTGAAAGGAATTACTGGCAACTACCGCCTCCATATTTCTCAAAAATTTTCGTTCAACGTATTTAGCCTAATCTGTCCAGTCAATCTTAAAGTGATTGTAAGGGTTTTATTTATTTTTTTTAATAACAAACATATCATACTACCTCCACTGTGCAGCTCATTTTGCACAGAATGGCCCCAAACCTTGTCTTCTGGGGTCCCTCGGCGGCTCTCGCGGCTCCTCCCTACATGAGATAACCCCCTAGGAGAAGCATTCCCCCAGGCAGTTACCTTGCGGGCACGCTCCTGAGTCCAGCATTGGTGTCCATAGACACGAAAGCCAGACTCCCCCCCCCCCCCCCGGCGCTCACGTCATTGGATTTGATTGACAGCAGCGGGAGCCAATGGCTGTGCTGCTATCAATCTATCCAATTAAGAGCCGGGACCCCGTGGAGAGAGGGGGCCTTTGCGAAGTCACTTCTGAAGCCGAGGGATAACCATTATTCTACACTGGTTGGTCAACCGACAGCCAGTGCGTTTTCATCCAAAAGATATATTTATGCATGTATCTTTCATTCTTGAAAACCCTTTACTGGTATGTATGGTGGACACTGTGGGATGCTGGGTTGCTAAACCTCCTTTTGTTCATATTGTTACATTGTGCAAATTATTTTCATTTGTTATTTCAGAATGTATCTCCTACATATATGATTTTTCTCTCTGCAATACGCCTCTGAAGGGACACCGTCCTGAAACATGTCAGGCTTCTAGAGAAAATATCCTATTACAAATGGAAGCATACAAAAATTGTTATATGAAAGCAAATTCTATTGTATAAGTACTTTTGTTGAGACTCATGTCCAATGTATCTTGTTTTTATGCTTTTCCAAATAAATAAAATATTTTTTATCTAATTCAATCGTATGGTTCGCCTACAAAGTCCCATTATACTGGGGGGTATATAAGTTCCCTGACTCAAGGGTCTTATTTTTTATACCGTGGAGAGAGGGAGAGCGCATCTCCGCCGACAGAACTACGGGGCTCAGGTAAGTAAAGCGGAGGGGCCGGTCACTGCCAGGTGTTTTTTCACCTTAATGTTTAGGATGCATTAAGGTGAACAAAACACAAGGGTTTACAACCCCTTTAAGCCAACCACAGACGGTTCAAATCTTAGCCAGTTCAGCAGGGACCGTCCGAGATTCAAACCATGTATGGACAGGCTGATTGTACACAAGCTGATCAATTGATCTACTGGAAACAACCAGCACATCAGATTTTTCTATAAACAGTTACTGCCGTCGGCTATACAATAGCATAGCAGGAGGCATTCCCCCATCAACACGGACTGTGATGATAGGGGAATGGAGTGATTTGCCTTCCTGCCACCCACGGTGGCAGGAAAGAAAATCATATCATCTATGGCCAGCCTGATGGTTTACTGATGCACCATCACTCTACTACTCTATCTTAAAGTGGTTGTAAACCTAAGATATGAAATATGAACACAGCATATCCTTCTATAGTGTGTACTTTCTCAATTAAAGTGATTGTAAAGGCAGAAGTTTTTTTTTTTTAACTTAATGCCTTCTATACATTAAGATAAAAAACCTTCTGTGTGCAGGAGCCCCCTCAGCCCTCCTAATACTTACCTGAGCCCCATCTCTATCCAGCGATGTTGCAGGAGTGTCTCGGCTGCCCGGGGCTCACCTCATTGGCTGAGATAGCAGCGCAGCACCATTGGCTCCAGCTGCTGTCAATCAAATCAGTCAGCCAATAAGGAGAGAAATGGGCAGGGCCGGGCTGCAGCTTCATGTCTGAATGAACACAGGGAGCTGTTGCTCAGCTCGGGTGCCCCCATAGCAAGCTGCTTGCTGTAGGGGCACTCGGCAGGAGGGAGGGGCCAGGAGAACCGAAGAGGGAACTGATAAGAGTAGGATCTGGGCTGCTCGGTGCAAAACCACTGCACAGAACTGATAAGTATAACATGTTTGTTATTTTTTTTTTGCAGATAAACAGGGACAACTTATGCAGGAGGATATGTTTCATCTCTGTGTATCACCTGAGGCCAGTTATTTCACTGGGTATATGTAAGGGTTTAACCACTTTAACTGGACCAAAAAATAAAAAAATGACATGGATCAATAGTCAGGTGAGATGGCTGGAGTCAGATATGGAAAGCAGAAAATAAATGTGATGTTAAAATCCTAAAACTGGCTGGATAGAGTTACAAATCCTTTGGAACAATAGGATATTAGATCCTTTGAGAGGATTATGTGGCCCTCACACAAGACTATTGGCTGCTAAACAATGAGGGCCCATTCACACTAAAGCATTCCCTTCAGGTGTGTTAATGCCCATGCATTATGGCGTACGTTAAGATGCATTTTGTTAAACAGCACATTTACTAAAATGGGATGCTAATCCACAACATATAAAATGCGTGGCTTTTTTGTTTTTTTAAAAAAAACAATGCAGCATACCACAACATATGGTATGTGGGTCATGGCATGCTGCAGTGTGTCAGGCTATACTGTACAATGCATTAGGGTGTCACTCACAACGAACAGCACAACAAGCCACACACAGAGCAAGTACATTTTATTATATCTTTTCATGTGACAACACTGAAGAAATGACACTTTGCTACAATGTAAAGTAGTGAGTGTACAGCTTGTATAACAGTGTAAATTTGCTGTGCCCTCAAAATAACTCAACACAAAGCCATTAATGTCTAAACCGCTGGCAACAAAAGTGAGCACACCCCTAAGTGAAAATTTCCAAATTGGGCCTAAAGTGTCAATATGTTATGTGACCACCATTATTTTCCAGCACTGCCTTAACCCTTTTGGGCATGGAGTTCACCAGAGATTCACAGGTTGCCACTGGAGTCCTCTTCCACTCCTCCATGACGACATCACGGAGCTGGTAGATTTTAGAGACCTTGCGCTCCTCCACCTTCCATATGATTATGTCCCACAGATGCTCAATAGGGTTTAGGTCTGGAGACATGCTTGGCCAGTCCATCACCTTTACCCTCAGCTTCTTTAGCAAGGCAGTGTTTGTCTTGGAGGTGTGTTTGGGGTCATTATTTTTGGAATACTGCCCTGCGGCCCAGTTTCCGAAGGGAGGGGATCATGCTCTGCTTCAGTATGTCACAGTACATGTTGGCATTCATGGTTCCCTCAATGAACTGTAGCTTCCCAGTGCGAGCAGCACTCATGCAGCCCCAGACCATGACACTCCCACCACTATGCTTGACTGTAGGCAAGACACACTTGTCTTTGTTCTCCTCACCTGGTTGCCGCCACACATGCTTGACACCATCTGAACCAAATAAGTTTATCTTGCTCTCATCAGACCAAAGGACATGGTTCCAGTAATCCATGTCCTTAGTCTGCTTGTCTTCAGCAAACTGTTTGCAGGCTTTCTTGTGCATCATCTTTAGAAGAGGCTTCCTCCGGGACGACAGCCATGCAGACCAATTTGATGCAGTGTGCGGCATATGGTCTGAGCACTGACAGGCTGACCTCCCATCCCTTCAACCTCTGCAGCAATGCTGGCAGCACTCATACGTCTATTTCCCAAAGACAACCTGTGGATATGACGCTGAGCACATGCACTTAACGTCTTTGGTTGACCATGGTGAGGTCTGTTCTGAGTGGAACCTGTCCTGTTAAACCGCTGTATGGTCTTGGCCATTGTGCTGCAGCTCAGTTTTAGGGTCTTGGCAATCTTCTTATAGCCTAGGCCATCTTTATGTAGAGCAGATTGTCAGGGAGTTCTTGAGGTGACATGTTGAACTTCCAGTGACCAGTATGAGAGAGTGAGAGCAATAATACCGAATTTAACACACCTGCTCCCCATTCACACCTGAGACTTTGTAACTCTAACAAGTCTCATGGCACCGGGGAGGGAAAATGGCTAATTGGGCCCAATTTGGACATTTTCACCTAGGGGTGTACTCACTTTTGTTGCCAGCGGTTTAGACATTAATGGCTGTGTGTTGAGTTATTTTGAGGGGACAGCAAATTTACACTGTTATACAAGCTGTCCACCCACTACTTTACATTGTGTCATTTCTTCAGTGTTGTCACATGAAAAGATATAATAAAATATTTACAAAAATGTGAGGGGTGTACTCACTTTTGGGAGATACTGTATATAGCTTTAATTAATTTGCACAAGTTTCTGTACCACATTGCTGTTTTGGCTGTATTATCTCTTTGAAGAAGTGGATGACCTATAATTTATCATAATGACCATAACTACACTAAACAATATATGTGTAAACTAGCAGTCCAACACTTAATCCATCCAGCATATGAATTCCTTGCACTGGCTTATCACAGGGGAAAAGTAAAAAATAGACAGAAATTATCCATCGCAGCCAATTATAGACCCACCTAACACCCTCCAAAGCTGGCCACACACAATACAAGCTGATTGTACAATATTTATGATATTTCCTTTAGAGCTACCAAAACTATGTAGTAGAAACTCTCACTAGATAACCCATTCCCTTTGTATGTAATGTATTGCAAGTGTGAATTGCCAGCCAAAAACATGTAGCCCAAATTGGGACAGGTTGAGTGTATAATCGTGGGATATCTCTTGCCACCTTTGCTAAGAGAAGGTGGTGTCGGAAAAAATAATAGTAGCAGTACTTACAGACACGGTGGAGCTTGGTGTATTTGTGCCATAGCCGGATGAGGGCAGGGATGCCAAAGACCAGCGTCGTCCATCTGTCCTGTTCAGTAAAAAAAAATAAAAAATAAAACACGTGTTTTACATGAATATTTAATTGCTCATATTCAGTGGCAACTTTTTTTCTACCATAAATACATACTGCTATATGTCTGCATTGTTACGCTGTTAATCATTACCATACTGCTCTTTCAATGAGCTGTAACAGATTGAGTTACAGAGTAAATGTTGACATATGAGTCTCATAATACTAAACTAAATAGGGCAAAATAATCCTGAGAATGAAAAACTACCTGAGTTACATCTTGAACTGCAAAAAAGGAAATAGACTGCTGCCTATTGAAACCAATTGTTCAAGCCCAAGCTTAAAGGGGAAGTCAACCCTAGCAATAAAACCCCTACATCTACAGACATTCACGATCTAAGACTAACCTATCTAACCCTGTAAAGAAGAAACCAGTATACATACCTTTTCTGAAGAGAATTCAGTCCGGCCTCCAATGGCGGAAGCTTTGCAGAGGACACAGCCGGCAACTGCTGTGAAATGAATGGGAAGTGATGTCACCCATAGACTTACTATCCATTGTCGGATGTGTCCTCTCTGCAGCGAAGCCGCCGCTGACAGCTCGGTGTGGGACCGGATTGGAACGCCTTTAAAAAAGTATGTGTACTGATTTCTTCTAAGATAGGTTAGTCTTAGGATGTAGAGTTTTTAGCGTTAGGGTGGAATTATCCTTTAAAATGAGTAAAGACATTAGTATGTATAGTATGAGTAATGCATACCTTTCTTTTCTCTGCTTTTTTTTGGAAAAAGTGATAACCCAACAATCCACATTATGGTTTTACAGTCAAAATCCAAAACCAGTTATAAAGGGTAACAGAACAATTATTTTTCACAAAGATGCATAGTATAAGCTAGCACTTTCATCTTTGTCGAAGTTGTTTTGGCAAAGTTTAATCTTTCTAATTTTATAATGGGCTTTTCAAGTACTTGCTAAAGTAAATGACTTGGAGCATTAGGCTGATTTTTGTAAGCATTGCGCCCAATCTGTGCGTTATCTCCCAAGGAGTTAGCAATCAATCAATACTGAATGTACGCAGGAGATAAAAATGCTGGCTGCTGCATGCACAGCTTTTCAAACATGTAAAATCTCTGAACTGGTTTACAATGTTTTTCTTTTCTAAAAATGAATAATCCTTTTACTTAAGGCAATTAAAAAAAATATCCATCTTTCACATCCTGTTGAAATAGATGAGAGACTTAAGAGTAAATCTAGAATTTGTGGACACCTAACCATCACATTTTTTTTTCATCTCTCATTCAAAAGACCATAAACAAATAAAGAACATCTAATGCAGTAGTCTCCAAACTGGGGCCCCTGGGCCAGTTGCGGACCTTTGCTTGCCTTTATCCGGACCTTGGAGCACTATTCCTCCCATGGATATGAAAGTAGGGCACTATTCCTTCCACTTCACTGATGGGGCACGATGCCTTCCACTTCACCAGCAATGGGACGCCATAACTCCCACTAATACCAATGATGAGGCTCTATAGCTCCTCCTACTGACCACAGGCACTATGTAATTCTTTTTACTACCACTGACCACCAAGCCTAAGACATTGTCTACTCCTACTGATGCTGAGGCATTTTCTACCTCCAATGGGCAGAGACTGGCCCTCCTAAAGACTAAAGGAAAGTAAACTGGCCTTTTTTTTTTTTAGAAAGTTTGGAGACCCCTGATCTAAAACAAAAACTTTTTGTAGTAGTTTTTTTTTTTCTGCCATGTACAGTATTTCTCATTAGAAAGATTTCCCTTTACTTCTTGTCCTGTAGACTCAATAGAAAGTGAGAGGATCTCACTCTAATATTACAGCGGAGTTACACCCAAAAGTGGAACTTCTGCTGATTTGTCTTCTCCCTTCCTCCTACACTGACGGGTCCCCTTACCCGCAATGGAGGCGGCAGCACCCGACAGCTGATGGAAACATCAGCTGCGGTGCCAACATCGCTATACTTACTCCAGGACAGGCAAGTGTCCTTTTATTAAAAGCCAGCAGCTGCAGTATGTGTTATGAAACAGGGGTCCCCACTGGAAGATTTCCCTTCTATTCTTTTTCTGGTGGCAGTGCAAAATATTGGAATTACTCTCACCTCCTGACAACATTGGCAATCAGGACCTATAGAGAGGACACCTCAATAGACAGCAAAAAAAAAGTCTAATAGGGCGTACACACGGTCGGACTTTGTTCGGACATTCCGACAACAAAATCCTAGGATTTTTTCCGACAGATGTTGGCTCAAACTTGTCTTGCATACACACAGTCACACAAAGTTGTCGGAAAATCCGATTGTTCTGAACGCGGTGACGTACAACACGTACGTCGGGACTATAAACGGGGCAGTGGCCAATAGCTTTCATCTCTTTATTTATTCTGAGCATGCGTGGCACTTTATCCGTCGGATTTGAAGTACAAACGATCGGAATTTCCGACAACGGATTTTGTTGTCGGAAAATTTTATCTCCTGCTCTCCAACTTTGTGTGTCGGAAAATCCGATGGAAAATGTCCGATGGAGCCCACACACGGTCGGAATTTCCGACAACACGCTCCGATCGGACATTTTCCATCGGAAAATCCGACCGTGTGTACGGGGCATAATTGTGGTTCTTACTACCTACTACCCTATCAAAATCTTAAAAAAAAAATATGGACCTCCCACTACATCTTTGGCAGCTATACCAACCTCCATTCTTTTTTGGTAGATTTTCCACAAGATTTTGCCGCATGTCTGTGGGAAATTGTGGCCATTCACCAAAAAGAGCATTTCTGATGTCAGGTACTGATGTTAGAAGAAAAGACTTGGTTTTACAGTCAGCATTCAAATTCATCCCACGAGTATTGAATAGAGTTGTGGTCAGGGCTCTGAGCAGGCCACTTAGGTTCATCCACACCAAAGTGGTCAAACCATATCTTCATGGACCTGGCTTTGTACACAAAGGCACAGTCATGTAGAACAGAAAAGGACACAAGGTTGGAAGCACACAATTGTCCGAAATGTGTTTGTCTACTATAGCAATGCCAGAACCCTTTAGTAGAAACAACTAAACGCAATAATTTGGAAGGGGGGTCCACATACTTTTGAGCACAAAGACAGATGTATTGTTCAAGTGTCCATAAACTTTTGGCCATATAGTGTATGTCCTTTCCATTACAACATATTTTGACTCTCTCTATGTAGAGATGCAAAAGGTAGTAACAGCCTTCCAAACAGCCATATGAACACATGGGCCTGTCGGGATTTTGACATGATAGTAAATAAAAAACTGAATGACAGGGTGTTTATTTAAAAGCAACACCTACTGCGAGCATATGTACAATAAACTCTTCATGCAAATTAATAATCATGAATAATGCGTCCTTTCCTCACTACCTAAGTAATTAGACAAGATTAGGATGCTAATTAGGAGCTATGGAAAGAAAAATTGTGCCATGTATACTTGGGGACTGTTTTACTACCTTCGTGCAAATGAAAAATGAGCCGAGGCGCTGGGGGAGAAGTTCCTTGGGCTGTCTTGTGGGCTGTTCCCTATAGGGAGACAAGAAGAAAAATGAAGAAGTGTTAATACAAACAACTATATACTGTACATGCAAATATATACACACATCAATGGCAGTGTGAAAAAAAAGAATGTGCAAATTATGTGTAAATGGTGTTCTTTCTGAAGATACCAACATCAAGGTCAAAGTATTAACCTCTTAACCAGTGTGCTGCCTGTTTTCTTATATCTCCTATATTTAAAGTACAGTACAGTCCGAACAAACAGGCTATCATATCACTGTAATAACAAATGCAATTAAAAGTCACATCACTGATGAATAAAACCTGCTAAAAAATGTATTTTACCCTTAAGGCGGAACTACACTGCATCTGAGCACCACAAACCACAAAACCCTATTTCATTCATTTTGTTTCATTGTCAAAACAAACTCAACCATCCGTCCATGTCTCCTTGCTTTATTTTGCTAAGAAATCACCCCCTAGCATTTCTGGCCGTGGCCATCTTCAGTAAGGGTAGATGATACAAGTAACATTTACTTCCTGGAATCCATCTGCCCTTAGCTCTGGCATGCAGGCAGGAGGGTGTGATTAGCTGAGAAAACCCTTCCTCACCCCAGAGGACTCCTGAGATGTATGACATAATTTGCCTAAGCCTAGAAATTAGGAAGTAACTGAAAAAAAATGAAAAAAAGATTAAACCTTTCCTATCCATTTTGCTAATGCTAGCAGCATAAGAATTACAAAAGTCAATGCTGACAGAGAGTTCCACTTTATCTGCAATTACTCAGCTCAACGGTCTCTTAGAAGGGCAGGGGATATGGTCCTATGGATGGTAAAATCTGGCAGAATCACCCTGTATTTTATATATATATATATATATATATATATATATATATATATATATATATATATATATATATATATATATATATATATACACACACACACATACATACACACACACACAGAGTATCTATTGATTGTATAAAGGAGAATGCATTTGTTATTTTACTAAACATTCAGTGCAACAATACTGTTCTGCCACCACTGCCAACTACCATTTGCACTAGTTGCATTTTGATCAGCACCCATTCCTTACTTCATCGCACATTAATACATAGTTTAGTTAGTTTAAATTGCATGTCTATTTTTCTTTATAGAGTGGAGGTGAGCCAGCAATCCAGAGAAGCCATAAGCGGCCTTCTTCGTTAACAGATGACACAGCAAGGAAAATGTTAAAGTGTATCAGGCAAGTAAGCCATTAATCATACTGATTGCTGTGGTTAAGGCATTGCACACCTAATCTGTGTTCACATTTCCCTGCTATTTTATCTAATAGTTTACTTAAATAAGGCCTTTTATGGGCACTTATTTGGGAAAGCTTATTGGGAAAGCTGCCTCATGTATGACTGTTGAGAAAAGTATAGGCTATGGTGAATTTTGTTGCACAATTAACTCCAGTGATACTTTATTCAAATGTCAAAGATCAAAAAAGAATGTATACATTTAATTTAAAATTTAGTCTATAGGAAATGTAAAAAGGTCTAATCAGTCTTTGTTGAAAAATAATTTCCTTTACAAAATAATACTTAACAAAATAATTAAATAACCCTATTAAATATAAGGAGTATGAGAGAGACAATAACATTTTAAGAAACTGTTCCATAGTATTCTTTTAGATGCACATCATACTGAACTACACAACATTCTCTGCAAGCTGAACTATGCAACTCTTTGCTGGTCATTCAGGGGATCAAACCACTATTACCACCACCAAGTATACTACCTGAGGGGTGCAGTTGTGGATCATATTATGGCTGATTATTCATCTTGGGTATTGCTTGCATACTGAGAATAATCTTTTGGTAATTCCTCCTGTTATGATACATTATATTGACTTATAGTCATTGTGGTATCACTCGATGGTTCTTACTTGAAACCATAAGCGCACCTGTACCTAGAACATTAATCTAGTTGTGATCCGTGGATAGGGAGTTAGTGGTCCCCTTTCTCCCTTGATCTATGGGGATGGGGTCAAAGCACTAATCCAGTAGACCTTTGTTGACAGTAGCCTCCTGTACTTCAGCATGCTTACTAAACTTTCTCCTGAAGAAAGAGTTCTCATCTGGGTTTCTGAAGAAGAGGCACTTGATTCCAGGAAACATGTTGAGTCAGGGGCCAGTCCATCCCCAGTTGGATATGTCATGAATGCTACCATTTCTACATTAATTATTTCTACTGCTAAAATCTACTTCTTACGTTTGTATTGATTACATACACTGGGAGTGTGACATACCCATCGGGTGAGGTTAATCTATCTTTGAAAGTGAAATTGCTCTGGTTCTTGAATATTAATGTGCTATCATTTTTACACAGTATTTTTTTATATCACTGTGTGGGTGCCTTAAAAGTCAATTTGGATACTTTGCTTGTTTCTTTCAATTTTTCTCTACAACTAGTATATTTTATGCCAAAAGTCTTTATGTATTTTCTTGATATATTGAACTACAGAATTCTGCCTATCCCTATCCACTTCTGTCCCTCTCCACATGTATACATACATTTACTGTATTTTTAGCAAAATAATGGTGCTGCCCACAAACTGTGAAGAGAAGGAGCTCTTGGGAGATGTAGTTTTGGAAGTGTAGCTACATCAGTAGGAACCGACCACTTAGCAGTTGCCACTGCAAGACTGCAAAATGAAGAAGTCCTAAAAACAATCCTGTCCTAGGTTGACAACACTTCTCCACCATACACACAGTACAGTAAATGTGCACTGTAATCTTGTAAAAGGATGCAACTTACTGGCAGAATCACCAGATTAGAGTAAAGTAAAAAATCCAGAAAAAAAAACCTAGTACAGCTATTATATCCAAGAAGTGGTAATATATTTTGTTCTTTAAATACATTTTAAAACTTTTCAAATTCTTCTGTTACAAATGCAGCACAAAGCCCCTGTGAAAGTCATCAATGCCATTCTACGGCTATCATGTACCAAATCCCCGATGATTCCTTGGAGAAATACGATGATTATCAAGGGATTTTAACAAAAACATTCAGCGGTGGCATGTATGTGACATCATATGAAGTACACAGAGCCCTGTAAATTGAAGAATCATTCTGTAATCTGTTCAGCCTTCATATTACCACTGAAACCAGAACAAAGGACAAATCCTTACAAACCCAGATGATAGAATGCACTTTTCGGCTACAATTACATCGCTCCAACTACCACTCTTTTGAAGGGTGTCCCCTTCTTGGACATCCATTTCCTTATACAGGTGTGCTTTGGGCAGATTTCTTTGGATAAACTGATGCAGGAGCTTTAATATATTCCCGCTTTCCTTTGAATGAATGTACTGCAGTTAACAGCTTAATATAAAAGAGATTAGGTGTATATCCAGGCATGGTTATGAGAGATCCCTAAATACTGAGCTGTGCTTTGCTCAGGATAATTTCAAAATAGAAAGTTGATGCTGAACTCCAAACAGCTAAATACAGAATTGAAATACCTTCACAGGGACTGCTATACCTGCCTTTAATTCAGTGCAGACTCATGTGATACAGAGTCCTAAATGTTCAACTGCAGAGCCATGCCTGGACTTCTCTGCTGACTATATTTTGTATCATTTAGGAAAACATTTTTGAAGATTAAAAAGATTAGGGAGATTTTTTTATTATTTATTAAGTATGCTTAATAAAGTGTTAACATAACACTGGTGACATATATTTCTCTCCCTTTTGCCCAATGTCTGCATAGAATCTGCATAAATGTGACATATCTATGACATACACCGATCAGACACAACTTTATGACCACTGACAGGCTAAGTGAATAATATTATTGGCATCTGAAAGTCGGTGGGCTATAGTAGACAGCAAGTAAACATGTAGTTCATGAAGTTGATGTGTTGAAAGCAGAGAAAATGGGCATAGCAGTTTGTTGTGTATGGGGCTGCATAGTCACAGACCGGTCAGGGTGCCCATATGCTGACCCTTGTCCAAAGTCAAAAGTGCCTACAATGGGCATGTCCGCATCGGAAATGGACCACAGAGCAATAGAAGAAGGTGGCCTGGTCTGATGAATCACAATTTATTTTACATCATGTGGGTGTCTGGGTGCGTGTGTGTCACTTACCTGGGGAAGGGATGGCACCAGGATGCAGTATGGAATGAAGGCAAGCCGGCGGAGGCAGCGCGATGCTTTGGGCAATGTTTTGCTGGGAAACCCTGGGTCTTGCCATTAATGTGGATGTTACTTGACACACCTACCTAAACAAGTACACCGTTTCATTGAAATGGTATTCCCTGATGGCAGTGGCCTCTTTCAGCAAGGTAATGTGCCCTGCCACACTGAAAAAATGGTTCAAGAATGGTTTGAGGAACACAACAACAAGTTTGATGTGTTGACTTGGTCTCCAACTTCTCCAGATCTTAATTTAATCAGGCATCTGTGGGATGTCCTGGAAAAGCAAGTCAAATCCATGGAGACCCCACCTTGCAAAAAAGGTAACACAGAATACCCTTAGAGGTCTAGTGGAGTCTACGTTTCAACAGGTCAGGGCTATTTTGGCGGCAAAAGGGAGAACTACTCAATATTAGGCGAGTTGTCATAAAGATATGACTTATAGATGTGTATACATACACTATATATATATATATATATATATATATATATATATATATATATATATATATATATATATACACACACACACACACACGCACACACACACACAAACGGTATAAATGAAGCAGGCAGTGAGCGCACTCAATGGGACTTACAACGGGAATCATTTTCCAACATGGTTTAATCACTTTCAATGTTTCAAATTGTCTTGAGAAAGGTAGGCTGTGCCCTGCCAAAACTTTGACACTGCTTAAACTACATTGGAAAGTTCCTCCTGTTGTAAGTCCCATTAGTTGAACCTACTACAGTGTACATGTACATGACAACCCCATCAGACTGTAATTATACTTTTTGGTAATTACTTCCTTAGTTTACAATAATTTCAATAAAAATTCTATTATTCTAGTTAAAGTGGTAGAAAACCGCAGGTGGTTAAAAACAAAAAATCCCTTCAAGACAATGGCATAATGGTTTACATGTAGGTACAAGTGGTATAACAGAGTTTACTACCACTTTAACTTATTGTGTGCCTGTTTATCTTTATTTACACATTGCACTTTTCCATACAGCCAATTTAGGGGGATATGCCAGTCTACTGTTGCCTTCAATCAGTATAACTACATCTATGCATATTTATATAAAGGGACAGATGATAGAAGAAAAAGGAGGAATACAGTTGATTGTGTGGTATCTCAAAACCACTTCCCCTACATTCCTTTTTGGGAAAAAAAAAAATCCTAAAAATGTTTCTACTTTTTCCCTTTAAAATCATCTATCATATGCATACTGCATATAGAGGAATATATACAACTTTCATTTTTATTGGGCTATTTGTTTTTTTGTTTACATCTCCTTCACCAACATCATAGACTCCATGTTCGCCCAATATTGTATGTATTTACATGTCCTGTATACTTTTGCCACAAGTGTCAAAAACATATTTGCAGAATTTACAAGATATGACCCATTGGATTAACTTTCCCATAGATACTAAAAAACTATACGTTAACAAAACAACGCGTTATACAAAGGACAAAGCTCGAATAGCGTTTTAACATGATCATAATGGCAAATTGTCTAAATTAAATTTAGATGAAGTCACCATTTAGTCTTTCTTTCATAAACAGCTAAACCAAACAGATCAAAGAATTCAATACAGTAATATTGTTATTTCCTAGCTAACAGCTAAATCCTATTCAAATCTAATACTATTTCATAATATTACAACCATTTATCTGCAGAGCATTAAAACACATTAGAGTTTATTATGTGTTGAGTAAGAAGAATGAATGCCTTTGATATGAAGAACTAGATGATAAAACACTTCCAGCATAATGTCTCTAGTATATGCATACTACAAATATATAAATGGACTCTGCCAAAAGACCTTCACATCACATTCATTGCATGTCAATCAGTCTGGCCACCTTTGTATGTGACCACATGGTCAAAAATTACTATTAGAATATGTCTTATTATTTTTCCTTTTTTGTTGCAAAGAAAATGTATAAAAGGGATGAAAAAAAGTTCTATCACTTTGTGTTGATAAAGTGGAAATATAGATGAAATACTGTATGGTGTCAATTAGTTTATAAAAAGACCGGACAGTGTCTCTTAAAGAGTAGTGCTGTTCCAGTTCTCCTACACGGAGGCCACACTGCTCCAACTGTGGGTTCCAATCCCTCTCTGGGCCTTGTCTTCACCCACAGACACAAACAAGCAAACTAATGAGGCCACACTACAAACATCAGCTTTATTAGAACAAGCAGAGATTATATTCTGCTTGCAACTTTCCTCTGATGCTTTCCCTCCTTGGTGGGAAGACCATTACTTAGCTCAGGCCCGGATTGGCCATAGGGCAAACCGGGCAAATGCCCGGTGGGCCGGGGCCGCCGGGCTGCATGTTCTTGCTTTCAGGGACAAGGCAGGCTGCTCTTTAAGCCCGCGCCAGTCCCCCGGCCTTTCCGCGGCCGCCCGGCTGCCAATTCAGCTCAGGCTCAGCCATCGGCAACAGGGGGACGGAAACATGAAGGGGGAGGAGCTAGAGGAGACACCTCTCCACGGCCGCCAGTATAGTTCAGCCATTGGTGCCGGGGGCGTGACCACAAAGGGGAGAGGAGTCTGCTGCAGCCGGATCAAAGAGAACGAAGGTAAGTGTGGCGCCCTGTCCTGAATAGGAGGAGCGGTGGGGGCGGCTGCATATAGAAGAATTATTCTCTCCATCTTCCTCCCGCAGTCTCTGAATGCCTGCCTCTGCTCCTCTCCCTCTCGCAGGCTGTCAGGTACTGCGGGAGGAAGATGGAGAGAATAATTCTTCTATATGCAGCCACCCCCCACCGCTCCTCCTGTCCTGCTTATCTCTGCTGCCCCCACAGTGTTCTCTACCCCCCCACAGTGCTCTCCACCTCCCCCATGCTCTCTGCTGCGACTCTGTGCCCTCTGCTTCTCTCCATGTGCTCTCCACCTCCCCCATGCTCTCTGCTGCCACTCTGTGCCCTCTGCTTCTCTCCATGTGCTCTCCACCTCCCACCCTGTGATATCTACCTCCCCCATGCTCTCCGCTGCCCCCTGTGCCCTCCACTTCTCCCCCAGTGCTATCCAGCCCCCCCCTGTGCTCTCCACCTCCCCCCATGCTCTACGCTTCCCCCCTGTGCCCTCCGCCTCTCCCCCTGTGCTCTTCACCTCCCCCAATGCTCTCCTTTCCCCCCAGTGCTCTCCACCTCCCTTCTGTGCTCTCCACCTCCCCCCATGCTCTATGCTGCCCCCCTGTGCCCTCTGTCTCTCCCCCTGTGCTCTCCACTACCCCTCTGTGCCCTCCGTCTCTCCCCCTGTGCTCTCCACTGCCCCCTGTGATATCCACCTCCCCCATGCTCTCCACTGCCCCCCTGTGCCCTCCACTTCTCCCCCAGTGCTCTCCAGCCCCCCCTGTGCTCTCCACCTCCACCCAGTGCTCTCTAGCCCCCCGTGCTATCCAGCCCCCGTGCTCTCCTCCTCCCTTCTTTGCTCTTAACATCCCCCATGCCCTATGCTGCCCCTCTGTTCCCTCCGCCTCTCCCCCTGTGCTTTTCACCTCCCCCCATGCTCCACGCTGCCCCCTGTGCCCTCTGCCTCTCCCCCTGTGCTCTCCACCTCCCCCTGGGCTCTTCACCTCCCCCCAATGCTCTCCAGCCCCCCCAGTGCTCTATAGCACCCCACCAGTGCTCTCCAGCCCCCCTGTTCTCTCCACCTCCCTCCTGTGCTCTCCACCTCCCCCATGCTCTCCGATGCCCCCCTGTGCCCTCCACTTCTCCCCCAGTGCTCTCCAGCCCACCCAGTGCCCTCTAGCTCCCCTCCGTGGTATCTAGCCCCCCTGTCTCTCCTCCTCCCTTCTGTGCTCTCCACATCCCCCATGCTCTATGCTGCCCCCCTGTGTCCTCCGCCTCTCCCCCTGTGCTTTTTCACCTCCTCCCATGCTCTACGCTGCCCCCCTGTGCCCTCTGTCTCTCCCCCTGTGCTCCCCACCTCCCCTATGCTCTATGCTGCCCCCTGTGCCCTCTGCCTCTCCCCCAGTGCTCTTTAGCCCTCCCAGTGCTCTCCAGCCCCCCCTGTGATCTCCACCTCCCCCATGCTCTATGCTGCCCCCCTGTGCCCTACGCCTCTCCCCCAGTGCTCTCCAGCCCCCCCATTGATCTCCGCCTACCCCCTGTGCTCTCCACCTCCTCCCATGCTCTCTGCTGCCCCCCTGTGCCCTCCGCCTCCCCCCAGTGCTCTACAGCCCCCCCAGTGATCTCCACCTCCCCCTGTGCTCTCCGTCTCCCCCCTGTGCTCTCCGCCCCATGCTCTCCTGCCCTCCCTGTGCTTTACGCCCCACCCTGTGTTTTTGCTTCCCCCTGTGCTCTCCAACCCCCCACCCCCTGTGCTCTCCAGCCCCCCATGCTCTCCGGCCCCCTTGTGCTATCCTCTTCCTCCCTGTGTTCTCTGCCTCTCCCCTGTGCTCTCTACCCCCCCATGCTCTCCACCTCCCCCCACAGTGCTCTCCAGCCCCCCTGTGGTCTCGCCCCACCCCACCCCATGTTCTCAAAGTTCTTCCCTGTGCTCTCTGCCCCACCTGCTTTCCCTGTCCCCCTCGCCCCCCGCACCTTTGCCGGGTTTCCCCCACCCCTCTCCCGGGGGATCCGTCAGGATGGAGAGTGGGGAAGGGGCCGGTTAAGATGTCATGGGCTGCTCATTCCAAAATGCCCGGGCCTATTTTTTGTCCCAGTCCGGGCCTGACTTAGCTTATTTGGACAGTGTCTACCTCCATTAGTCTATGACTGACGCACAGCTCATGCAAATTCAGAGCAAAGAAAATCTTCATAGGACCATGAGAACTGAAATTCAATTCCTAATTCAGGCCTATTAAGCAATAACATATAGAGCAATGTCCACAAATATGGGTGATGCTCACAAACTGAAATAAAAACTAAACAAAAGCACAGAGGCAACAGTAACTGTAACAGTATTAGTCTCCATGCACACTAGCTTTTTAAGCTCCTAACAGCTACTTTGAGTGGGTTTTTTTCTGCCCCTATATATGAATAGTTTTATCCTATGTAGCCATGCACATTATTATAGGCTAGAAGTGTTTTTCAAGCTCCAGCTTCTAGCAGAAAAAAAAAAAAAAACGAACTTTTTTTTGCGTTTTAAGGAGCGATTTGCCGCTGACAAAAAGCTCACAGCTCCTAAAAACTGTTTAAGCACGGGTTTCCAGCGTTTTTTTTTTTTTTTAGCCAGCGGCCCACCGGCATCTTTAACAACCAGTGTATACCTGGTTGTTAAGGAGCAGACCAGCAAGCCGGTCGCTGAGTACTCAACACATGACTACTCAGCTGTCAGATGGGTTTCCTGCTGACAGCTGAATGTAAACAAAACAGTTGCCAGCAATAAAAATTTAGGAAAAAACAGGGTGTGGGTCCACCCCCCCCTTTTCGGGTCCGGCACGGATTTTAAGGGAAACCCCACACTAAAAAAGAACAAAAATGGCGTGGTGTTGCCAGCTGTTTGTATTCAGCTGTCAGTGGGGAATACCATTGAAAGCAAACGAGTCATCTGTCGTTAAGGATGTGGTGGCCGGCTTTTCAGTGATTGTTAAGGATGCCGGTGGTAACCCGCTCCTTAACAAAAATGCTATATCGCTCCTAAATACTTTTGAAAACACTTCTAAACACTGCAAAAACACTGGTAAAAAATGCTAAATGTAATGCCGCGTACACACGAGCGGACTTTACGGCAGACTTTGCCCGGCGGACTGGATTTGGTCGGACAATTCGATCGTGTGTGGGCTCCAGCGGACTTTGTTTTCTCAAAAGTTGGACGGACTTAGATTTGAAACATGTTTTAAATTAATCCGTTGAAATCGAGTCCGGTCGAAAAGTCCGCCGTCTGTATGCTAGTTCGACGGACAAAAAGCCACGCTAGGGCAGCTATTGGCTACTGGCTATGAACTTCTTTGTTTTAGTCCGGTCGTACGTCATCACGTATGAATTCGACGGACTTTGGTGGATTGTGTGTAGGCAAGTCCGTTCATTCAGAAAGTCCGTCGTAAAGTCTGTCGAAAAGTCCGCCGAGCAAAGTCTGCCGTAAAGTCCGCTCGTGTGTACGCGGCATTAGTGTTTTTTTAGCGGTTTTTGCACATCTAGTGTGCATGGAACCTAACCTTTTTTTTCATGGATAAGGGGTTTTACTTTTAAGGAAAAAGTTATGCGATGTGGCCAGTTCAGGTGAGTATGTTGTAGAGCAGTGGTCATCAACCCTGTCCTCAGGGCCCACTAACAGGCCAGGTTTTATGTATTACCTTGGGGAGATGCAGACTAGAATACTGTAATCACTGAGGAGCAAATGATATCACCTGTGATGTATTTCAGTTATTTTGCAAACCTGGCCCGTTAGTGGGCCCTGAGGACAGGGTTGATGACCACTGTTATAGAGTACATGCTAACACGCACACACCACTTTGGATATCGCTGAAATTCCCTTTTTTTTTTTTTTCTATTTATCTAGCATTACTATGGTAAAACTAGTAATAAATAATTACCAAAAGTCTGTTTATAAAAACACATTAGAAATGAGCCTGACATTTAAAAAAAAAAAAAAAAATCAAAGTCCGATACATGACCTTCATCTGCCACCGTACTCCTGTCTGCATTCATCCACCCATCTGTAAGTGAATTCCTGGGTGACTGTGAAATGAAAAGTGATGCCAGTGAATTCCCTGCCCATATGTGCAGCGCTCACTTATTACTTAAATCCTGCTGTTTCCAGGGAGTTCTTGGCCGCTGTATGTTGCACGATAATGTCGATATACTGCAGAGATTATAGCTGGTACTTCTGCCCTGCTAAAGGAATACTAAGTAGCGGGCAGGCAGCAGATAGGTAATTAACTCATCTTTCCTGGGGGAAAAGATGCAAAATGGATAGGTAATCAGCATACGAAACTGGCTCTTCCTCCAACCGCCTCACACAGGGTGCCTCATTTGGGAAGTTGTTATTGGTAAGAAATGTATATCCTGATTAATTAAATGCTTGCATTGTTTAGTAATTAGCCGTGTGAAGTAGTATGTCTTCGCTTTAGAGGGGAAAGGAATGCAAATCTTTCAGAGAAGACATATGTTGAACTCACTCTTTAAATTATTAATGCACTTTTAATAGCTGTCTACACTAAAAAACAGGAACGCGTGATGAGCCGAATGGATATTAGCACCAAGGGATTACAAGGATTAATTATAATTGATATTGGGAACTGCTGACAGAGAGGAAGGTGGTAATTCAAAATAATCAGAAATGGCCAATCATGACTCAAATGTTGCGCTGATCAGACACACAAATGCATCACATAGCGGGACACTACTTTATTTGATTATAATGTACTCTTTCTCTATAGATGGGACAAAAATATGAACTGGCAACATCTTCAACTACTGATGAGTTAAACCTCAATCCTAGATTGAATTTCCCATAAACATTGATAATTTAAAGCAAACCTGTGCTTTACTCATAGGGGAGCATGTGGCTCCCTCCCATGTGACACTATAACTGCCTGGGGATTGGCCACTCAAGCACACAGTGCTGTCAAATGAGGGCAAAAGAGTCTCCTCAGCCCTATTCAAGCCCCAAAATGGGACTAGGAGCTCACACAAGGCTTCCTTTCCTAATTCACAGCAACTAAACTGAGCAACAGGTGAGCAAATGCAAGATGGGACTGGCATTAAAGTTGACCTGCTGTGGCCTGCAAAAAAGCAAGAGAAAATATAATCTACCTCAAGTTGTTTGTCTCTGGCTTCAATGCTTCAAGTCACTGACCCAGAAAAAGCATGCAGCCAGTAAAGCTGAACTGAACATCAGTGATTCAAAGCTGAACTCTGGGGAGATTTCAAAGTTACCCTTGCAGGGTGCCCAACAACTGCATTGCAAGGATAAATGTTCATTTTATCGTTTTTATTTAGCTTATTCATTGTTTTCCTGGCAGCCAGCAAGCTTGTCTCCGATGCTCCAGGTTGTGTGCAGAACTTTGATGTACCCATGTAAGGTCCTCATAGATGGCCTGAATTTCGGTCCATTCAACAGAACCACCCAGTTGACAAAAGTCGATTTAAGAAATCAGGGGCTAAGCAGAAGGCAAACAGTGACTATTGTTTTCAGGCAGACATGAGTGCTGCATTTGCTTGATTACAGTAGCCAGCAGTGGAGATTCCTTGGTGCACACTATTCGCATGCATGGGGGAATCGACTTATTTTTTTTTTCTCATTTAGCCTGTGGGCTAAACAAGAGAAAATTGAGCCATGTATACTGGCCTTTATAATGCATGACTGTTGGCTCTGCATTGTATGTGTTGACATGAGAATGTGTGTGAGTAACAAAGTGGTGAAGGAAGATGCTTCATGAAACTGTTCCCACATAGAGGAGGAAACACTGCAGAACCAAGGGTAAGGTAGGTAAAACTTTTTTTTTTTTTTTTTTTTTTTTTCGCCCCAAACAAAACTACTCACTGACTTATTTGAATTAAAAGAGGGAGCGCATTGTTTTTAATGAGTCAAATAACAGACTTGGAGTAAAGCTCCACCTTTGTGTAGCACTGCAATGAAAAGAAGCGGAGCCTGCATATTCAATGAGAAATATGGCTACCAACTTATGCAATAAAATTAAAAGTTATATGTAGAAACAGGACCAATACTCATAAGATTTATTTAACACACAATAATAAAGGTTTTTGAGTATACTCCCACTGAAACCTGAGGAGGAGGAGGAAAAAACACAAATAGCCTCCATTTTTTTCCTAATCATCTGCAGGCTGCAAATTGCCCATCAAAGGTGCCCTGAAAGCTTGCTAGAATTTCCACTACAGTTAGACATCCATGGTAGTATTCTAATGCCGCGTACACACGGTCGTACTTTTCGTCTACAAAAGTCGGACAGCCTGTCGGACAGACTTCCGGCAGACTTTCGGTGGACTTGCCGCGGACTTGCGGCCTACTTTCTAACGACCGGACTTGCCTACACACGACCACACAAAAGTCGGTCGGATTCGTACGTGATGACGTACACCGGACTAAAATAAGGAAGTTCATAGCCAGTAGCCAATAGGTGCCCTAGCGTGGCTTTTTGTCCGTCGGACTAGCACACAGACGAGCGGATTTCGGGGTCCGTCGTAGGTACGAAGTAAAAGTTTTGAAGCATGTTTCAAATCTAAAGTACGTCGTATTTGAGGCTAAAAAAGTCAGTTGAAAGTCCGGAGAAGCCCACACACGATCGGATTACCAGCCAGCTTTAGTCCATCAGCGTCTGTTGGACTTTTGTAGACGAAAAGTAGGACCGTGTGTACGCGGCATTAGTGATGAGTAAGGATATTCTAGAATGATCTTTGCAGCATTACCTTGCTTACCTTAATTCTGTCATAGGGTCATCTATTTGGGTATAAAGCACCCATTTTAGATGAATGCCTGAGACTTAACTGATATATCTAAGAAGAAACATTGTTTTGTCATCTTATGATTTACATGATATCAATGGGAATTTTCAGAAGCACCAGGAAGGTGCCAGCTTTATCTTGTGAAACGTATAGTAGACATGATGGGCATGTACGATTATGTAATCAAGTGATTATTATTTGATAATTGGTTGACTATGATTACATAATAAATCATCTGTAATGGCCAATGATGTCTGGCTTGTTGATTATCTTAACTGCAGAGTACACAAAAACTATGGGGTCAATTTACTAAGAGTTAAATAATGCTAAAAAAAAATGTTTTTCATTGCTAAAGCAGTACCTCCCTCCCAAATTGATTTGCAAACAAATGGTAAAGCTTTTAAACCAAGGTCAAGCCTGTAAAGTTTATGAATTTTGATATTTCTCAACAATCGCAACAATAAAGAAATAATCACACTGCAGTTTTATTTTGAGTATTTGTCTATGCAATTTGTTTGCCAATATTGGCAAATAAGAATGACATTTCATCTAGATATATAGAACAATTTTAACACAAATTACTTTTGTAATACTAGTTGTCAGAAACGGGAGTCTGTTTTTGTCTGCAGTGTAGATTACTGCCATGGAACCCCTGCTGCACAGACTATAAAAACACATTTATCACTTGTCACTACTAATAATAAGTTATGTTAAAGGTTTACAGGTCAAATGTCTTGTGTAATTAAAAATGTTATTTGATATAAAAGAAAAAAGTAATAGCTACTGGCTGGCATGAAAACTGGTAAAGTTAAATAAATGGAGTTGCAACAAAACATACAAAGGAAAGAACCTACTTCCATACCATCCAATACATCCACTATGAAACTCATTGTCTGACACCATCTAGTGCTTAATTTCCCCCATTCCAGGGTAGGGGGAGACACTCACTTCACCATCTCAGTGATTTAGTTTAGCTTTCCTGTTGGGTGCAGGGTGACTGCTTATGCAAATGGAAAAAATTAAATTTGCATAGAAACTCTGGGGGGTCTGTGGGGTAGATGGGGCCTAAAATGTAGTACATAAAGGTTGTGATATATTGCAGTGTCTGATAACCAGTTTTAGGTTATGATAACGGAGAGTTTCTAACTAATAAGAATAAAATGCACTGAAGCTTATCAGTCATCAGATGTGATGGTTGCATTTGTTTTTTTCTGGCCTTTTCCCTTTACTTTTACTTTCACAAGGTGATCCTGCCTGTAACCGTGCCTGTAACCGAGGAGAATAATTATCAACCCAAGAAAGGAAACGTGTTAGGACTATAGTAAACTACCCCTTTACTCATCTCCACAACATAGGGGCATGCTCTGTAATAACATTTCAATGAAGCATTGTCAGTTCAATACATGAAAATAGGCGCTCAAGTGATTTCTGACAGCAAAAACATCATCATCTTTGTATTGTGTAGATCTAACAAATACTTTCATTAAACTGGTCACAGATGGCTCGAAATTCGGCCGGCTCAGCAGGGATGCAAACATTTTGATCAACCTCTTTCTTTTTCCAATGGGATTGTTGGAAAACGTTTCTTGATCAGCCAGTTCCTTCCATTTGACTGCGCTGCCGATCAGTGTATTCTGACAGCGGGGAGGATTCCTTCATCCACCTCACTTGTGTGGATGGGGGAATATCTTACTTTTTTTTTATAAGCCTACTGGCTGATTAAAAAGACGATCTAGCACAGTGACTGGTTAGCACTTCTGGCTAGCAGCACTAGGGTTGTTGGTTCGAATCCCAACCATGGTGCTACCTGAACAGAGTTTGCATGCTCTCCCCGTGTCTGCATGTGTTTCTTCCAGGTACTCCCACACTCCAAAGACATGCTGGTAGGTTAATTGCCTCCTGTCAAATTGGCTAGAATATATGTATGTATGAATGTGAGTTAGGGACCTTAGATTGTAAGCTCCTAGAGGGAAAGGACTGATGTAAAATGTATATGTGTAAAGCTCTGCGTAAATTGATGGCATTTTAAAAGTACTTATAATACATAAATAAAATAAACCCATGGCAGGCTTTAGTGTGTTTAAGGCCTCATGCACACTGAATGTTTTTGGACATTTTTACAGCTGCTGTTTTTTGGCTTCAGATGTTTTTTTCTACAGTCAATAACCTCTGCAGCATGTTCTCTTATGTATCCATGCACACATATGCAGTTATCAACTGTTTTTGGCTGGGGTGTTTTTTGGCTGTAAAAAAAACCCAAAACTAGTGGGTTCTGAGAGGAGTTTTTAAGCTGTAAAAACGCTCTAACGTCAAAAAATGTCAATGCACGCACAAAAATGTGGCTCACCATCATTTAACGCTTTTGATCCATTGGAACAAAAAAAATACAAAAAAAAAACGTAAACGTTGAAAAACTCACTGCAAAGCTACTGGCGTTTTTTTAACGTTATTATAACGTCTAGTGTGCATGGGGCCTTACAGACTAATAGAGAACAAATAAGTTTATGGTTAGGATTTACATACACATGAGGGTTTATTTAGATATCTTACTGTTATGGAATGGCCTTAAACAGATTGTTTGTTACATACTGCAGATACACATATAATATGTATTCCATATTCATAATAAAATAAGCACTCTTGCATTCTATGTCTTCAGTTGACCGATTCGTGTATATAGAGGAGCTGTACACCTAGGAAATTACATGCAGGTCATGATCATTTGGAAATTAGAATCTGCTTTTAAATTGAATCAGCAAATTCTAACTCTGGTTTTACTCAATTCTAAGAAGAATATCCTCCATACTATGACAAAGTGATCTACATGCTAACTCAGAATTAGCAGTTCTCCAAGATGAGAACTCATAAAAGCATTATTAGAAATTCAGATAAATTCCAAGACTGTACTGCTGATCACAGTGTATAGCTTAAAGCAAGATACAAATAATTATCAGTCTGATTCAATATAAGCTGCCTTATTATATTCACTTCATGACACTTTCTAACAGTATGCATAAATGATTGAAATAATTCCACAGAGCATAACCTGGTTTATGTCATAATGGTGAAGCCCCCGGGGGATTGATTTTGGTAATAAATCGAGAGATATCTGGGGGCAGAGGAAATAGGATAGGTCATATTCTGATCTTAATGCTAGAAAGTTACAACATTAACTTGGTTGGTAAGTTAATAACCTAACCCCACCTCTCTACTTAATGAGATTTGCAAAGATAAACTGTATGACTTATCAAAGGATATATTTCCATTATGCGTCCACTAGATCACACTAATGAGGACCATAAACTTGGGCAATATTCTAGAAATATCAACTATTCTCAACCTGCTTTATTTAATGAAACGATCAAATGGATCAAAAACAACCTCACAATACAATTTCAATCAAGACTGTGAAATTATCACAACAGGTGTCTGATATTGTCTTAATTGCAGGACACAGTGGGATTGTGGGCAGCGTGTATGTCACTTAGGTTTCTCGCATACATATGGTGAGGGGCTCCAGGGTTTATGGTTAAACTGGAGAGAAACCTTATTGTTTTTCCTCTCTCCCCCATTATACATGTGCATTCGCTGGTGATTAGGGCTCTCACACACTCTCTCTCTGCTGTGTGAAAAGGCTGAGTGCTGACAAAACACTGAAAATGGTTTATGAGCTGCATTTAGTTTATTTGTACTCTGCTACAGGCTATAGGTTTCTCCCCTCTCTCCCGGATACAGGAGCAGGCTCTTTGCAGTTGTGGGCCATTGAACATCCAACAATGATCCTCCACAAAAAGGGAAGAGAACCACTCACCATAAAAGCCAATGAGTTTATTGGAACAAAAAGTCACACCTGGTACAAAAGCCATCTAACAAATTTCACTCCACCAAAAGGCTTAATCATAAATACTAAGCTAATCGTAGATAAGCTCCTCTGGAGGAGTGACTGGCATCAGAGTGGTTATTGCAACAGGTGGACTTGGACTTTGTGAGTGCATCCTCTTTGTTCAAATAAATTCACATTGGCCTTTAGGCCCCTTTCACACCAATGGACTGACAGTTCCACCTTTCAGTTTTTTTAGGCGGACCCAATCGGACCATCCATAGCTCTCTATAGAGCGTTGGCTCCACTGACACCCGCCGACATTGGATCTGGTCCACTAAAAACAGACAAATGGGTATCTGTTCCCCATCTGTCCGGCGGATCGGATGATAACCAGATGGAAACGAACAAGCAGCCCGTTTCCATTTGCCCGGCCCATAGAGAAGAGTAGGCTGTGTCCGTTCTGCATAGCGGACACAGGCCTGTCATCTGCCTGCTCAGCGGACAGATTCCTCGCTGAGCAGGCAGATCTGCTTGACGGAATCCGCCCCGTCTGCAAGGGACCTTATGGTGAGCTGCTCTCTTCCCCTTTTGTGGAGGATCAAAATGTCAGATATAAGGGCTACCTGTTTCCTTAGGGAAAAAAAAATGTGTGTGTGTGTGTATATATATATATATATATATACATACATACACACATACACACTGTATGTTAGACTACTAGAGTGTTTTACCAACAGTGATCCAGGTATAACTCGCAGTGCCATTTAGCTCCCCGCCGGTTGCAATGAAGGGAGCAGGCGCCTATGCACCATTCAGGGGTGTAGAAGTAACATCAAAGAAAGGAAGGAACACTGAAGCAACATCGGAGAAAGGAATGAAAGTGAAACAAATGGGTAATAAAAATAATGTGAACAGGAAAAAATGTGATGTGAAAAAAAAATTATGAAAATATATGTAAAAAAAAAATATTTAAAAAATGAAAATATTAAATAATAATAAATATGTTCTATAGAAACAACAACCCTGTTTTTTCCCTATCTGCTGTCCTACATGATGTTTTTATACAACATATACTTATTATTATTACTATGTTTTTTACATTAAATTTTCATAAATAAAAAAACTTTTTTCACATCACTTTTTCCCTTTTCACATTTATTTTTCTTACCCATTTTATTCACTTCCTTCACTTAATTCTTCTTATGTTCACTTTTTCATCACATGAACTTTTTTGGCAATCCGTTTATTTGCTTCCGTTTTTTTTCCACTTCCGCATCAATATGCATCACACGCACACCTCCACTGATGCTAGTATAAAGCTATGCTTGGCTCTGTGTTCCCCAACCTCTGTGACCAAGACCTGGTACGGGGCGAAACATGTCAGACATGTTTTGCCCCGCATACAGAGTCTTGGTCACAGAGGTTGAGGAAAACAGAGCCAAGCATAGCTTTATACTAGCATCAGTGGAGGTGTGCGTGTGATGCATATTGATGTGGACTATAAAATGGGGATGTGGAAGCGGCACTGGCTGAGGCCACACTCACTCACATATTCATGCACTGGTTTGGTGAGCAGTGTTCCTTCCGTTCTCTGATGAGAGTGTTGTACCAAGTTAGTCATTATTCAAAACAGAATTTGGAGTGATACTCCAACAGGTGTTATGATCCGTGACATATTTTGGCTAGGAAATGCCTTACAAATGCAGTACCCTGTACAGGAAGAGTATGACCAACATCCTTAAAGAGTAACGCCACTTTTTTTGAGAAATAAACACCCTCCCCCCGGGTGATCTACGTACATTGCAAGGATTTTAACAAACTTTGTGGCAGATTCCTACTTTTTGTTATTCTGAAGAAATCCCTGTTTGTTCTTCTGTGCCTCTGGGCTGATTGATAATTATGAAACCTCTCCCATTAGACTCAGGCTGTGCACCTGCAGGTCTCTGATGAGGAAAGTTGCAGGGCTTGTATCCCTTTAAACGTGTTACTATTGGAAGTATCTCACCAAAAATGACATTTTTGCTGCAGGGGATGTCTGAAATCTGACTTGTATCTTAGTGCAGAGTTCTGCGAAAATCGGCGAGCCAATCACACAAGCAGAAAATGATGTTTCTGGGGCGTTCTGTACAAATTCTGTATACAAAACACCTCCAGGTAGCCATATTGCAATGCATTTTCAGAAAATTACAGCAGCTGCAGATTGAAATGGAAAGGTAATTTTTATTGACATTCAATTAGAATATGACTCATGTCGCAATTGTATACTCTACATCAGCCCTTAAATTTTCCACTTGCCCACTCACATTTTGCGATCGCTGGCGAATGTGGGGCTGCCTCGGATTGGGGGGGTCAGCATCGCTGGCAGGCGCGGTTGATTGGGAGCTGTTCTCTCTGCGATCGCCAAGAGGAAGAGAGGGGTGGGGGGAGGCCGAATCATCAGAGAGCAAGGATTTTCCGCTGTAATAGCTTTTATTTGAATTGTCGGAGGTTCCCGGAGCTCACCATCACATAGTCCCGCCTCCTCGCCAGGCGTCTTTGATGGACAGCACACCGGTCCAATGCGGGCCATGTGACGTCATCAAAAGCACCTGGCCAGGAGGAGGGACTATGCGACAGTCAGCTCTGAGAACACAGGACAATTCAAATGAAAGCTATAACAGCGGGAAATCCCTGCTCTCTGATGATCCGGCCGCCTCACCTCTTCCTCTGCACAGGTGAGGCTGTATTGATGGGCACTGGTTATGCTTCATTGATGGGCACTGGTTATGCTGCATTGATGGGCACTGGTTATGCTGCATTGATGGGCACTGGTTATGCTGCATTGATGGGCACTGGTTATGCTGCATTGATGGGCACTGGTTATGCTGCATTGATGGGCACAGGTCCCCCTGCATTGATGGGCACAGGTCCCCCTGCATTCATGGGCACAGGTCCCCCTGCATTCATGGGCACAGGTCCCCCTGCATTCATCGGCACACGTCCCCCTGCATTCATCGGCACACGTCCCCCTGCATTCATCGGCACAGGTCCCCCTGCATTCATCGGCACAGGTCCCCCTGCATTCATCGGCACAGGTCCCCCTGCATTCATCGGCACAGGTCCCCCTGCATTCATCGGCACAGGTCCCCCTGCATTCATCGGCACAGGTCCCCCTGCATTCATCGGCACAGGTCCTCCTGCATTCATCGGCACAGGTCCCCCTGCATTCATCGGCACAAGAACCGCTGCATTGATGGGCACAGGTCCGGCTGCATTGATGGGCACAGGTCCGGCTGCATTGATGGGCACAGGTCAGGCTGCACTGATGGGCACAGGTCAGGCTTCACTGATGGGCACAGGTCAGGCTGCACTGATGGGCACAGGTCAGGCTTCACTGATGGGCACAGGTCAGGCTGCACTGATGGGCACAGGTCAGGCTGCACTGATGGGCACAGGTCAGGCTGCACTGATGGGCACAGGTCAGGCTGCACTGATGGGCACAGGTCAGGCTGCACTGATGGGCACAGGTCAGGCTGCACTGATGGGCACAGGTCAGGCTGCACTGATGGGCACAGGTCAGGCTGCACTGATGGGCACAGGTCAGGCTGCATTGATGGGCACAGGTCAGGCTGCATTGATAGGCACAGGAAAAAGTAATTTTTACTGTGCTATCCCAATGAATTACGTATAATGGAATAAACCATATAAAAAGTGGAAAAAAAATAAAAAGGTGAAAAAAAAGCCGCAACTATAATGTGAGACACACACACTACATATAACATAAGAAAAAAGAAGCTGCGCTGTGTAATTTTAGTGAGCAGAAAATGAAATGACTTAAAAGAAAAAATGATGCTTCATCTAAATGAATGGAGATATGAGAACTCCATACAACACATTAGAACATAAATATTTAAATGCGATCACCAGTTAAATGAGCAAAAAATGATAAAAAACTAAATAAAATTTTTAACAAGGTCAAGGTTAGGCGGCACAGTGGTGTAGTGGGTAGCACTCTCGCCTAGCAGTAAGAAGGGTCGCTGGTTCGAATCCCAACCACGACACTACCTGCCTGGAGTTTGCATGTTCTCCCTGTGCCTGCGTGGGCACAGGTCAGGCTGCATTGGTGGGCACAGGTCAGGCTGCATTGGTGGGCACAGGTCAGGCTGCATTGGTGGGCACAGGTCAGGCTGCATTGGTGGGCACAGGTCAGGCTGCATTGGTGGGCACAGGTCAGGCTGCATTGGTGGGCACAGGTCAGGCTACATTGGTGGGCACAGGTCAGGCTGCATTGGTGGGCACAGGTCAGGCTGCATTGGTGGGCACAGGTCAGGCTGCATTGATGGGCACAGGTCAGGCTGCATTGATGGGCACAGGTCAGGCTGCATTGATAGGCACAGGTCAGGCTGCATTGATAGGCACAGGTCAGGCTGCATTGATAGGCACAAGTCAGGCTGCATTTGTGGACACAGGTCAGGCTGCATTTGTGGACACAGGTCAGGCTGCATTGATAGGCACAGGTCAGGCTGCATTGATGGGCACTGGTTACGCTGCTTTGATGGGCACAAGTCATGCTGCATTGATAGGCACAGGTCATGCTGCATTTTTTTTTTTTTTAAAGATAAATGCTTTGGAAACATATACGGTTCCTTCACCAGACATTTTACAATACTGGATCTGAAAAGGATATACAGTATTTATACAAAGAATACCTACGAGATTTAATGAAATACAATCGTTTTCTCCCTGGCACTCAAGTGTGATAATCATTTCTGTATAATATTAGGGGTATACAGTTAATGATCAGGGATTTAGAGAAGTAAAATAAAAAAACATGGATTGCCCAGGTACACAATGCCTTTGCATGTGCTCCATGCAGACATTTTGGTTTCTCATCAAGTCGATCACTGACTCTGTCCATTCGAAAAAGGAAGGAGCCATTAAATTACATATATACCTGATCCTTCCTCTGCTCTCCATCCTGGCAGATCTGGGACAGGGGAGGGCGGAGGAGCACAGAGGAGGACCAGAGGAGCAAAGGGACGAGCGCATGGAGGAGAAGACGGGGGCACCGGAGGAGCAAAGGGAAGAGCGCACAGAGGACATGGGCGGGGCACTGGAGGAGGACACAGAGGAGGACACGGAGGAGGACATGGGGGGAACCAGAGGAGCACAGGTTGGAAAATACTGGGGGGGAGGGGGAATCGGAGAACATGGAGGGGGACTGGACTGAAGCACATGGAGAACACAGAGGAGGACATGGAGGGGAACCAGAGGAGCACAGGTCGGAGGATACGGGGGGGGGAGGGGAACCGGAGGACATGGAGGGGGACTAGACTGAAGCACACGGAGAACACAGAGGAGCACATGGAGGTGGACCGTCAGTCAGGGATGATCGGTGCGTCAGTGGAGAGGGTTACAATCACCAATCTCCCTGTGTAGCTTTCAATAAAGCAGCTGAAAGCCGGGGGGGGGGGAGAAGCGGCTGTCAGATGCTTTATTGAAAGCTACACAGGGAGATTGGTGATTGTAACCCCCCTCCCCCGATCATCCCCTGACTGCCCAGGTATCGGGTCAAGAATCGGAGCATTTGCATGAGTACAAGTATTCGTGCAAATGCTCGGTACCGATAACCCTAGTTACAGGGATGTGACAAACCATTTAACACTGATAGGTGTTCTTACAATGATCAGCTTTTATTTATTAACCTTTATCTCAAAAAGAAAAAAAAAACGGTTTGCTATAACTGCTTATAAAGTGTTAGCTGGAGTTTGGCTTCAACTTGTTATTTAAATTTGCTAGTACATATAACACTACTCTTCCCACCAGGATAAAAGTGTTGCTGTCCAAATGTGCCCCCTGTGTACCTTCATCCAGAGTGGGGGTACTCAAATACAGGAAGTGCATTACTGGCAAGATCATCAGAGGGGAGAAAGCATAAAAAAGAAACTGAATGCAGCCACCACATCTAAATGATTGGTAACCTGCAATATATTACATTTTTTGTTTTGGGTTTAATACCACTTTAAAGAGAAATCTGGGTCCGGGCAGTTTCTACCAAAATTCTACCAAAATTTTCTCCATCAGAAGAGTTACACGTCCAAAGTTTTAGTCTAATTCAGCATTTGCCACAAAACTGTAAGACGTTTGTTTACCATCAAATTGATTCTAGCCATTGATAAGACAAGTGGTGCTGTTATGGTTCATAAACTCCGAATTGCAAAGCTGTTTTATCGTATTTGCTTTCCAAACGTAAAAGTTTGCCAGAAACTCCAGCCGCAATAAACATAATTAACATGATAAAGTGAGATCTAGAGCACAGTCATGTATAACAAGAGCATATGTGATGTGAAATTTAAAACAGGGTGACGGAGAGTGCTACATACCAGTGTGAGAAGAAAGAGGCGAGTGGGGTCGAGGAAGGGCTGGAGACTGACTGTTCCCAATTAAACTCTTCCTATTGCTGGTCCTACAACTGAAAAGCAGAAACGCGTGTTACAATAGATTTGATTTTAAACACTAAATCACATATAATTTCAGGTTAAAAAAAAAAAAAAAAGGATAATATTTGACCAGGGTTTTTTATTTGCTTCACAAATTTCACAATCCACAAAGTACCCAAATTATCTATTACATTTAAACTCCAAAGACAGCCAACAATAGAATGAAAAACAATAGAAATAAAAACTATTTATAATACTAGAGATGCACCAAAATTTCGGCATCCGAAAAGGTGCAGAAAATGGCGCCAAAATGGAGATTTTGCCGTGATTTTTACCACAATTTTACTATGCATATGGTACGTTTTTTATAGGTCATGTGACTCAAAAACCGCATCAAAAATGTAACACGGGTGCTTTACTGATGCATTTTTGCTGCGTTTTCAATGGGGAGGTGCGTTTTTGATGCGGTTTTACCTGGGCAAAAATGCAGCAAGCAAGACTTTTAACACAACGGAAGCGCAACATGTCAGTCTGAAGACATACATAGAATTTAAAGGGATACATTTTTCTTGAGTTTTTCTTGCACTAAAGGTGCCGATAATGGCCGACAATAAATTAATATTCATTTAAATTCATGATATAAATTAAAAAAGTCGAATACAATTAAATATAAAAATATATACACATATTTTTTTTTAAAACTTTCGGTTTCGGCCAAGTGCATCCGGAATTTTTGGTTTCACCACCAAAATATTAATTCGGGGCACCTCTATATAATATTAAAACAATGTTTTCTTTTGCAGAAGTATATCTAATTCAGATCACATAAGCAGATGAATCTGCATAAAGATCAGCTATAACAATGAAAGCACAATTACCGGTAATTTCTTAGTAAATAAATGCTGTGAGTTACTGAAGCAGTGCTTACCCAAAAGTAGATTTTGATATTACTTTCCGTTTTTAAAATGGCTGCTCTTCCATATTTTTGTTACTTCATGAGATTTAGGGCTGAGAGAGATTTAGGGCTGGTACGAACTTGGATCGCATAGGAAAACGTGCCACAATCTCTGCTAGGAATGCAGAAAAATGAGTGCATGCATTACTTTTTAAAAACACGCCGCACCAAATCACATGGTACCGCGGTACCAAGCAATTTGGAGCCAGCAAATGCACTGCGCTTGTGATCTGTATTTGGGATGACGTTAAAGAGGAGTTCCGCCCCCACCAAAAAAATAAATAAAAGTCAGCAGCTGCAAATATTATAGGTACTGACTTTTACTATTAGGGTACTTGCCTGTCCAGGCATCCAGCGGGGTACTCAGCCGAGCCAACTCTTGAATCAGCTCTTGGATGCTGCCGCCGCCATCTTGGCTGAGGGAAACCAGCAGTGAAGCCTTGGTTTCCTGCTGTGCATGCGCAAATCGGGCTGCGCTTTCTCAATGGGACAGCTGTGGGGGGAGGGGCCAAAGTTCCGGCTTACTTCACCATGGCGAACTGAGCCGGAAGTGGGAGAGAATACCTGTCAAAGCCAGGTACCTGCCCCCCCCCCCCCCCCAAAAAAAAGGTGCCAAATGTGGCAACAGAGGTGGGGGAGGAGGCAGATAAGCAGAGCTTTCCTTTTTAGGGTGGAGCTCCGCTTTAACATTATATTGGCACCCAAAGCAGATTGCAAGTTCCATGTGTGTTCCCCGCATCACGTTCTGGTGTGACCCTTAAAGTGTTACTAAACCTAAAACAGTTTACCTTAATGGATTGTTTGCATCAAGGTAAAAAACATTCAGTGTCCCTGTGCCATCCTTCCCCTGTGTGAAGGGGAGAAGAAGGTAGAAGAGATCAGCGCTGTGCAGCCAGCGGCTGGCTATGGTAGTCCCTCAAAAGAAGGAGGAGCCAAGATCGCCGCTGGGGACCCCAGAAGAGGAGGATTGGGGCCACTCTGTGCAATAACACTGCACAGTGCAGGCACGTATAACATGTTATTTTAATTAAAAAAAAATTGACTTTAATAACACTTTGATGATTAGCCACCAGGAGGATGCTTATTTTTGACACAGCCTCATTCAGTCCCTTTCTGCTTGAGATATGTGCCAGAGAGCAAGTGCATTGTTTTGGCCAACTTAGTGACTTGCATTTTGAAAAGGAACCGTAAGGCCAGCCGTAGACGGAGCAGTTTTCTTTCCTACAACTACGGGTTGCAGGAAACAAAATCACTTGTTTCCCCCATTAACATAATCGCTCCCGCGGAGAAGCCATTATGTTCTCCCAGTGGCAGAACACAGTGACAGCCGCTAGCAATAATCACATGTAAAATCTGACAGGCTGGTTGTATCCAAGTTGACAATCGATCAACTTAGGTACATTCAGCCTGCCCATACATGGTTTGAATCTCGGACGGTTCCTGCTAAACCAGCTAAAATTAGAACCATCTATGGCCCGCTTAAGGCACAACCACCATGTAGCATTAAAAGCAGAAAACTAAACCTGCTATGTAATGAGCAAATGTACACAGAAATAATGTTTTAATATAAAAAAAATAAAAAAATAAAAAAATATAACACATTGATAACAATGTTATATCAAGCTGATCTATTTAAACTGTTTAAAATTTTTGAAAACACTATATATTACCTTTAAAATATGTAAGTTACAAAGCTGTTGCTCTCACACCTCTGTTCTGAACTAAAGTTCATTGTATCAGCTGGAATTCTCCTATCCCGCAGCTGTTGGCTTCTAGACTGGACTGAACGGCTCCTGATTTTCACATGAATTTTCCACCTCTGCATGATTTGAATATGAAGATGCAGTTCACTGGTTTATAAAATAATTTGGGCTTGAAAATAGCCGACCTTCAGCTAAGACCGCAGAAACAACTGCTGCTATAGTCAACTAGCCTAGTAATTAGGTTGGCTTCATGCTATGGAAGAGAAGCAAATGCTTCAGATCAGCCTCGTCCTGCCAGCTCTACCCGCCCAGGACACATGCTATGTATACTTGCATGTTTAAACAGCGGAACCTTCTTCCACATTAGTGTCAAACCGGCAATATCTAACCAGCATTACAGGGCCATGTAAATTTCCATAGGCCGCATTATAACTTGAATTTTTCACGGTATGAATATTTCATGGGCTAAGCAAATTCCCTTGTATTTATCCACTTATACCGCCGAGAAGATGTGATGATACAATAATTATAGATTTCATTGTCACGTCTGTGTATAAATGGCACAGACAATTTATACCAAACATATCACATTAATAAAGATAATTATCAGTTCTTGTGCACTGCAGTATCCAGATGTGGGTAGAATCAGATGACACAACAAACCGCAAAGACAAAACAAAAATAATATCCAATTGTAGCAACGAAAGAAAAGATTCATTCTTGAAAATATACATTCAGCACAGGCAGTGTTGAATATTGCATAAAAAAAACTCCAAACAAAAACACAAAATTCAGTAATAAATGTGTAGACTGTACGGATTTATAAAAAAAATCCTTTATTTATTGCTATATGAATGGTTGTTTACTATTTCTCAGGGTATTTATAGCTCCTTACTGCCTTTATTTTTTTCCTAGCTGGAAATGGTACAACATAAAAAAAAAAAAAATCAAATAGTTAACACTGAACTTTAGATAAACCGCTAAATAAACAGTTTAAACCTCAGGAGCCAGCCCGTTACGATCAGCGTGGTACCCCATGATTCCTGTCATGTGTCATGTAACAAATAACCAAATGTCATGCTTCCTGTAAGAACTATAGTTGATACCCATCATAACAAATGTATGTTGTTTTCTGTTTAATGTTTTAAATTCAATAAACAGATTTTTCAAAAATAAACAGTTTAACGAAAAATGTGAGTTTTTATTAATACAAGAAAGATTTGTAATTTAATCCATTTTTTTTTAGGCATTCCTGGATACATTATTTATACTCTATTATACGTAATTTTTTTATTTTTATTCTATCTAATTAACATATAACTCACACATCACTTCCAGCATTTTATTATTTTTCCAGACATCCCTCCTCTTTTTTCTGACTAGTCATGCTACATTGTTGCCCTTACAAATACTTCTTTATTCAGACTTTTTCCATTATAAATTCCATTATACTAGCTACCAGCACTCTCCATTTACAAGTATCTCTGGGTATAATAGTTACACATTACTCTACGTAATCTAATTTTTTTATTTCTATAATATATACTGATATACTATCTTCTAATATTCATTCCCAGATTTTTCCTCTCTTGGTGACAATTTACGTTCCATCAATGGAGATCATCTCACTACTCATATAGTGTCACTTCACTACCTGATGCCATCTAGACACCACATGCTGCCTCAGCTCCCACCGCGAGGCCTGCTGCCCCCGGCCCACTCCGTGCCATCCGCCATGCGCTGCGCCCTATGTCAGGGTTGGTAAGTGTAATTTTGGGCCAAACTTTTCCAACATTCTTTCAATTCCTCCCCTACGGATTGAGGTTGATTACATGTACATATCTTACAGGATTATTATGCATCAGCTCCTGATGAGTGGAAAAGATCACCCACGAAACGCGTTGAGCTATACTTGATGCCTACTCTATCCATTGTACCTTGATGCCATCTCTGTTCAATATTATGATTACATTATTCCTGTGTGCAACATTGTCAGTTGCCGGGCATGCCACCATTGGCACCTACAGGCTATATGCTTTGCTCTACCAATACCATTTTGATTACCATTTACTTTGTGGAATTATGTATTCGACTGTGTGTACCTGCCCATCAATTATGTTTCCATTTTTTATGCCAATTATATTGTATATATGTATATATATGAAATTCCTTTACTATATCTACTATGATCAATAAATGTACTATTTTAACCCTCCGCATTTCAACTGCTTCATCTTAAAGTCCCAATCCCTTCCTCATACGCCTGTCGGCAATACCGGGATGGAGGCGACTAGTGCGCCTCATTTAAAGTCCCAACCCCCCCTCCATTGTACAATTTACTATTTCTCAGGGTATTTATAGCTCCTTACTGCCTTTATTTTTTTCCTAGCTGGAAATGGTACAACATAAAAAAAAAAAAAATCAAATAGTTAACACTGAACTTTAGATAAACCGCTAAATAAACAGTTTAAACCTCAGGAGCCAGCCCGTTACGATCAGCGTGGTACCCCATGATTCCTGTCATGTGTCATGTAACAAATAACCAAATGTCATGCTTCCTGTAAGAACTATAGTTGATACCCATCATAACAAATGTATGTTGTTTTCTGTTTAATGTTTTAAATTCAATAAACAGATTTTTCAAAAATAAACAGTTTAACGAAAAATGTGAGTTTTTATTAATACAAGAAAGATTTGTAATTTAATCCATTTTTGTGACTCGTACACCTCTGCCAGACAGCATAGCTAGGAAGGTGGCACGACTTCCTCAGTTTAAAGCGACACTGTTGTCAAAACAACAGTGTCCATAAATGATATAAGAGTGAAAAACAGAGTAAATAATTAACTCTCCCATAAAGAGACATTCATGGCTGAATATAGTAGAAAACACCTGTAGTAATTCCCTGAGGTGGTGAGCGGTCGGTGCACTGGCTTGTAGTGTCCTCCTAGCACTCAAGCACACATGTAGATAAAGGAAAGCCGGCAGCTTAATCTTCTGCAATAAATAAATTAAAGTGTGGTTCAAAATACTACAGGGCTTACGCGTTTCGGCATGTAGCCTTAGTCATAGCCATCGTGACTAATGCCGCATACACGCGAGCGGACTTTCCGGTGGACTAGGTCCGACGGTCTTTATGACTAGGTCTGATGGTCTTTCCGAACCAACGGACTTGGCCACACACGATAGGACTAAGTCCGTTCATAAGTCCGTTTGGTTTGAACGTGATGACATAAACGGGACTAAAAAAGGAAGTTCAATAGCCAGTAGCTTCCCTTGCGTCGTATTTGGTCCGTCGGACCAGCACACAAAGAGTTTTCCCAATTTTAGGCCGTCGGGCTTTGAGTCCGTCGGACAGATTTGAAACATGTTCTATTTCTAGGTCCGTCGGATTTTTATCCCGAAAAGCTATCGGACTAGCCCACACACTATCGGATTGTCCGCCGGACTAATCCCATCGGACCTAGTCCGCCGGAAAGTCCGCTCGTGTGTGCGTGGCATAAGGCTACACGCCAAAACGCATAAACCCTGTATTTTGTACCACATCAGGAATAATAAATGTATTAATTGCAGAAGATCGAGCTGCCGGCTTTCCTTTATCTACATTCATGGCTGAATTCCCTGCAAGACTGACACTTCAGGAAGTGTCGATCTCTTGGTCACCCCACTGGACTCACTGGCTCCTTCCAACAGCAACCACATCACTACTATGTCCAGCAATGACAGAGGTAAGTGGAAGGAACCACTCGGTGCTATAGGGAACTAAGAGAATGAAACTCTTGAACCTGACAATTTGTGAAGAAGAAATCACTTGTCAGTTTCATTGGATCAGGGCCTGTTTACACCTGCGGTCCATGTCCCTGTGCGACACAGTGCAATTTTCAGCCCATTCATTTGAACAGGCTGAAATTGCACTGGATTGCACTAAAAGCATGCTCTTCTTTTCAAAAATGCACTGCACCAATTCGCATAGTACTTTGGTACCATGGAATGTCGGGTTTGGGATGTCGTTAGGATATTGACACCTGCAGCAGATCACACACCCAGTGCATTTTCAGACGGTGCAGAAAACGCACACAGATCATAGGTTTCCCGCACTGCTTTCTGGCGCAAACAAACCCTCAGGGCAGCACAGCTATTCACATTCTTCTTAGCAAGACAGACTTTGTGCACCGTACGCCAACAGAGGGAATTAAGGAAAACAGTGAAGTCACCTCCCCACCCCCGGCCTGCTAATATGGCAATAAAGGGGTAACAAAACAATGATAGTCCATCAACACTGCTCTCCTGTTCACCCTCTTGCATGCTGGAAAAGCTGATTGATTCCTACTGATGCCTCTCCATCTCTAAATGAGTGCTGCTGTACAAGGGATGACAGCGATGGAGACACATTCAGGTACCTACTCAAGTTATGTGTAAAAATATATTGTTTTTAAAGGAATACACTAGGGATGAGCTTCGAGTTCGAGTCGAACTCATGTTCTACTCGAACATTGGCTGTTCGCAAGTTCGCCGAACAGCGAACAATTTGGGGTGTTCGCAGCAAATTCGAATGCCGCGGAACACCCTTTAAAAGTCTATGGGAGAAATCAAAAGTGCTAATTTTAAAGGCTTATATGCAAGTTATTGTCATAAAAAGTGTTTGGGGACCCGGGTCCTGCCCCAGGGGACATGGATCAATGCAAAAAAAAGTTTTAAAAACGGACGTTTTTTCAGGAGCAGTGATTTTATTAATGCTTAAAGTCAAACAATAAAAGTGTAATATCCCTTTAAATTTCGTACCTGGGGGGTGTCTATAGTATGCCTGTAAAGGGGCGCATGTTTCCTGTGTTTAGAACAGTCTGACAGCAAAATGACATTTGGAAGGAAAAAACTCATTTAAAACTACCCGCGGCTATTGCATTGCCGACAATACACATAGAAGTTCATTGATAAAAACGGCATGGGAATTCCCCACAGGGCAACCCCGAACCAAAATAATAAAAAAAAAATGATGTGGGGGTCCCCCTAAATTCCATACAAGGCCCTTCAGGTCTGGTATGGATATTAAGGGGAACCCCAGCCAAAATTTAAAAAAAAAATTGACGTGGGGTTCCCCCTAAATTCCATACCAGACCCTTCAGGTCTGGTATGGATTTTAAGGGGAACCCCGCGCCAAAAAAAAAAAAAAAAAACGGCGTGGGGTCCCCCTAAAAATCCATACCAGACCCTTATCCGAGCACGCAACCTGGCAGGCCGCAGGAAAAGAGGGGGGGACGAGAGTGCGGCCCCCCCCCTCCTGAACCGTACCAGGCCACATGCCCTCAACATTGGGAGGGTGCTTTGGGGTAGCCCCCCAAAACACCTTGTCCCCATGTTGATGAAGACAAGGGCCTCATCCCCACAACCGTGGCCGGTGGTTGTGGGGGTCTGCGGGCGGGGGGCTTATCGGAATCTGGAAGCCCCCTTTAACAAGGGGACCCCCAGATCCCGGCCCCCCCCCCCCTGTGTGAAATGGTAAGGGGGTACTTACCCCTACCATTTCACTAAAAAACTGTCAAAAATGTTAAAAATGACAAGAGACAGTTTTTGACAATTCCTTTATTTAAATGCTTCTTCTTTCTTCCTTCATCTTCTTCTTCTTCTGGTTCTTCTGGCTCTTCTGGTTCTTCCTCCGGCGTTCTCGTCCAGCATCTCCTCCGCGGCGTCTTCTATCTTCTTCTCCTCGGGCCGCTCCGCACCCATGGCATGAGGGGGGAGGCTCCCGCTCTTCTCTTCATCTTCTTCTTCATCTTCTTCTTCTTCTTCTTCTTCTTCTCTTCTTCATCTCTTCTTCATCTCTTCTTCCTTCTTCATTTCTTCTGCGGGCCGCTCCGCATCCATGCATGCATGGAGGGAGGCTCCCGCTGTGTGACGGCGTCTCTTCGTCTGACGGTTCTTAAATAACGGGGGGCGGGGCCATCCGGTGACCCCGCCCCCCTCTGACGCACGGTGAATTGACGGGACTTCCCTGTGACGTCACGGGGAATGCCACAGGGAAGTCCCGTCATGTCCCGTGCGTCAGAGGGGGGCGGGGTCACCGGGTTGCCCCGCCCCCCGTTATTTAAGAACCGTCAGACGAAGAGACGCCGTCACACAGCGGGAGCCTCCCTCCATGCATGGATGCGGAGCGGCCCGCAGAAGAAATGAAGAAGGAAGAAGAGATGAAGAAGAGAAGAAGAAGAAGAAGAAGAAGAAGATGAAGAAGAAGATGAAGATGAAGAAGAAGATGAAGAGAAAAGCGGGAGCCTCCCCCCTCATGCCATGGGTGCGGAGCGGCCCGAGGAGAAGAAGATAGAAGACGCCGCGGAGGAGATGCTGGACGAGAACGCCGGAGGAAGAACCAGAAGAGCCAGAAGAACCAGAAGAAGAAGAAGATGAAGGAAGAAAGAAGAAGCATTTAAATAAAGGAATTGTCAAAAACTGTCTCTTGTCATTTTTAACATTTTTGACAGTTTTTTAGTAAAATGGTAGGGGTAAGTACCCCCTTACCATTTCACACAGGGGGGGGGCCGGGATCTGGGGGTCCCCTTGTTAAAGGGGGCTTCCAGATTCCGATAAGCCCCCCGCCCGCAGACCCCCACAACCACCGGCCACGGTTGTGGGGATGAGGCCCTTGTCTTCATCAACATGGGGACAAGGTGCTTTGGGGGGCTACCCCAAAGCACCCTCCCAATGTTGAGGGCATGTGGCCTGGTATGGTTCAGGAGGGGGGGGGGGCCGCACTCTCGTCCCCCCCTCTTTTCCTGCGGCCTGCCAGGTTGCGTGCTCGGATAAGGGTCTGGTATGGATTTTTAGGGGGACCCCACGCCGTTTTTTTTTTTTTTTTGGGCGCGGGGTTCCCCTTAAAATCCATACCAGACCTGAAGGGTCTGGTATGGAATTTAGGGGGAACCCCACGTCAATTTTTTTTTTAAATTTTGGCTGGGGTTCCCCTTAATATCCATACCAGACCTGAAGGGCCTTGTATGGAATTTAGGGGGACTCCCACATCATTTTTTTTTTTTAATTTTGGTTCGGGGTTGCCCTGTGGGGAATTCCCATGCCGTTTTTATCAATGAACTTCTATGTGTATTGTCGGCAATGCAATAGCCGCGGTAGTTTTAAATGAGTTTTTTCCTTCAAAATGTCATTTTGCTGTCAGACTGTTCTAAACACGGGAAACATGCGCCCCTTTACAGGCATACTATAGACACCCCCCAGCTACGAAATTTAAAGGGATATTACACTTTTATTGTTTGACTTTAAGCATTATTAAAATCACTGCTCCTGAAAAAACGGCCGTTTTTAAAACTTTTTTTTGCATTGATCCATGTCCCCTGGGGCAGGACCCAGGTCCCCAAACACTTTTATTGACAATAACTTGCATATTAGCCTTTAAAATTAGCACTTTTGATTATTCATGTTCGTGTCCCATAGACTTTAACGGTGTTCGCGTGTTCGAACGAATTTTTTTCCTGTTCGCATGTTCTGGTGCGAACCGAACAGGGGGGTGTTCGGCTCATCCCTAGAATACACAACCGCATTAAATTGTGTTTCCTACATCTGCCTGAAGTTCGGCTTTAAAATGTATTTTGCAGCCACATTGGGATTGCACCTACTTTATATTTGTTACATGTTCTCATTCACAAAGCATAATATAAATTATATAAATTATAAAACATGTAAAAAAAAAAAAAATGCTGGTTACCTTTTTAAGTGCTTTTTACCTGCTTAAAAATCCTTACATGCGCTGCCTGCTTTGTAATGTTTAGTAAATATGTAACTATGTCTGCACTGTGCTCACAGTTCTTCATTATCAGCCATAAACTAGAATTGAACACTGTCCCTCCTAACAAAGGGTTAAAGATTTAGAAACTGCCCATTATATGGTAACGAAGGATAGCGTGGGGACAAAGTTATTTGTGGCTGTCTAGAAACGATTAGAATCAGACACCTTCTTCTTAGGGCCCTTTCACACGGGCAGACTTCGGCAGCAGATCCGCCTGCTCAGCAGGGAATTTGTCCGCTGATGCCTGCTGAGCAGGTGGACATGACATAGCCCGCTTTTCTCTATGGCCGGCTGGTTGCGCATGCACCGCCTGTCCATTTACATCCAACTGTCATCCGAATCGCCAAACGAATGGGGAACGGATCCCCCATCCGTCTGCTTTTAGCGGATCGGATGTCGGTGGGTGTCAACGGACACATGTCCGTTGACACCTGCCGCTCCATAGGGGGTAATGGGTGGTCTGATCGGGCCCACCTGCTAATTATTGTTAATATACAGCGCTGTCACCTTATATGCAAAATTTCCAACAAACAATTCAAACCCTTAAGAAATTATGCATACATCATATTATGTCCAAACAAAGTGCTCAAAATTCTATAATACAGTGCTCTTGTGAAAAACCAATCCACACAACCAATGCACAGTGCTCTTGCCAAAATAGTTAATAAGTGCTGTGTGAAATTACATGTTATCTTCTCTGTGCTCCATGATCATGATCTTACCACTTGGGCTGGGGGAGGTGTGTAGCGGCCGGGCTATCTCTAGATGTTTATGTGCGTTATAACATGCTGGTAGCAAGTCTGCTTGTACAACAGGGGAGGATGCCCAAAGATCACCACTGCTGCCCAGGTGGTCCATGGTGTCCAAGCAACCAAAAGTAGGAAGCCAGAGTTCCACTGAATGGGGGCATGGCAACGCGTTTCAAGGCCTGTACCTGTTCCTGAAGGCATTTTTGATGAACAGACAATTTTTAGTGGCTATATGGGAGTTGCCAACTTACTGTTTTTATAATAAATATACTATACTTACTACACTCAGAGCACGCCCTCTTATTATTTTCATTTGTACTCCTAGGGATTCTTCAGTCTCCTAGAGGTGCTGCTGCACAGTGTTTGGAGATCAACACCCTACAGTTCCCCTTTAGGCTCTGTTCACATCTAGCTGCTGCCATTTTACAGGCATATTTTGTGCATTTTTTTCCGGTGTTTTTTCAGGCCTTTTTGTACAGGTGTTTTAAAGTTCAAAAGGTCACCAATGTAAAAAAATGAAAACGCCTGTAATCTGTCAAAAAAGAAGCTCATGTACTTTGAGCGACGGGCATTTTGCTTTAGGCGACAGAATGCTCAGATGTGAACAGGAGCCATTGAAATGAATGGGATTTGTCTTGTTGGGCGTCCAAAAAAACGACCAAAAATGCCTAGATGTGAACAAAGCCTTAGGATTTAACATTTTTCATGATGAACTCTATACACAGAAGCTATATATGGACAGTGGCTCATTGTATACTTGTGCGCCATAACTGCTACCTAGTACTTTTTTCAGCACACAACACAGTGGTGTCAACTGACACCATAAGGAACATGGCTTTTAGCCTTTTCTTGACCTGGGCAATGCTGGCGCACTTTGTGTATTCAAGCTCATTGTGATGACAAACTTTAAAAAACACTTTCTAAAACACAAAGACATGCTGTGGTACTTCCTTTTCTTACTACAAGACTGACACAGCCCAGGTCCTGATAAGGAGGGCAGACATACACCTACTGGACACTTTATTAGGTACACTTTGCTAGTACTTTGAACCCCCTTTTGCCTTCAGAATTGCCTTAAATTCTTCATGGCATAGATTCAACAAGGTGTTGGAAACATTCCTTGGAGATTTTGGTCCATATTGACATGATAGCGTCACACAGTTGCTGCAGATTTGTCGGTTGCACATCCATGATGTGAATCTCCAGTTTTACCACTTCCCAAAGGTGCTTTTAAGGCAATGAGTATATTTGCGTTGAATTATCCGACCCCCGTGACTCACTGGCTGGGCACTGGTCTCCACACTCCATGTCATGTTGAGAGAACAATAAGAGAGAGAACAAGATTTTTTTTTTAACTATTATCCTTCCAAGGTGTACTCATTGCCTTAAAAGGTATTGATTTGCATGACAGCAAAACCTTTTTGTATAAAATGAACATAGTATTATGTTATATACACTATATACTGTATATTTTTCTAATGCAATTTTTCTATTATAGAAGGTACATTTTTTGAATGGCTATGCACCCCTATAGAAAAGCAATTTTGAAACGCGTTGGGTGTTGATCATCACTTTCAGTTTTGGTGATCCCAATTTGAGTACATTGCATGTGTAAACTTTATTGAATTAATTTTAAATTGTATTATAATCATTTTTTATACGGTGTATTGAAGACTTTGTAAACTTTTTATTCTGTAGAAATGATTCAGTGCTGTTAAAGTCCCATTATGAGGGTTTTCTCTTCCATACAATATCCTTGCAATGTATAAAGTTTACTGATAACAAAACAAAAGAACAGAAGGTTTACCAACTCAAACTGTCCACACATACCTCGACTGCCATACCAACGGAGAGATAGGGAAGCATGGAAAATATAAGGTAAAGAACATAAAGTGCAGCAAACCTGTGCACTTTGCTCTCTGAAGTTTTATAAATAGGCCCCATATTGCTGAATATCCCCTTTAAACACTGTTTATGTAAGACATTAGTGTGTATTTATGTACAGATATTTCAGAAAAGCTGGAGTTATTTGTTTATCCTGCATGCCGTAGACAACATAATCGCTGGTGCCACTTGCAAGACTGATGATGCCTGTAAATCTCACATGAAGCCCAGAGCAGCTTGCTGACATTAGTTATACCCAGCAGAATTGGTCATGAAATGACTGTCTGCAAACCATATGGGCTCATATTCAAGAAAAGATTAAAAGCTATTGAAATTTATTTTTATAGTTTGACTACAAAGCTTCTTAAATGCATCCATTATCAAAAATGTATGACTGAGAAAAATGAGCCTGCTTAACTGAGGGTGGCTTTTAACTACAAACATGTTTTTACTTTATAACACGATATTTAGAGAGGGAGCTTTGCTGTGTATTAGCACATGCGAGGTAAAGTGTTGCATAAGGGCAGCCCATTCATTTGAGGAAAAAAAAAATGCGGAGCACCACAATGCACAGTAGTGCATTACTGTGTGTTGTGGTGTGTTGCAACCTATGGGCATTGGGAAAGGTGCCTTGGCAATGCAGCGCACCAACAAGCACAATGGCTTTTTGGGAAAACACACACATTAATGCAACACAACAGACCCTGAAAGACTACGTATAACCAAAATGCTTTTTTGTTTAGTTTTGGATAGTGTAATTAATGATTAAAACTTCCACTAATTTATTTTTTGCTGTCGGTGTCCTGCTGGGGAGATTTTTCTTTTTTCCTGCCCAGGAGATTCATCAGAAAGTGATAGGAAATCTTTACAAAATAAAAGGAAATTTCTCGCTTAGTTGTCACCAGAACGCGTTATAAAATTTAAATTCATCTTCTGTTCTGGGGACAACTTGAAAATTTTGAATTTCCCATTACTCTCATTCTCAGTGACAATGGACACCAGGAAAAATAGAAACTCCTGCCAGGGTTGCTAGTCCTTTCCTACTCTATTCAAAAATGAAAAGTTTTGGCTGAACATACACTTTGCAGTTGGTTATTCACATTTTACAATTCTAAATTTGGGAGTTTCCTTCACTTTCAGTCCTGGTGACCGAGACAAAAATAATAACTCTCTCTAAAGCTGGCGAAAGACTCAGACAAACCAATTCCTCTATCCGGACAAATGAGGTGGATGGAGAATTCCCCCCTTGTCGGGACATGGCATTCTGACAGCTGGACCCACTGGTTGCAGCTGCTGATTGATTCAAATTTTATAACATGTCCCTTCGAAGAAGTCAATCAATTGACTTCCATCGAGGGGGCACAGGCACACACAAATCCAGATGGTCCCTGTTGAACTGGACATATTTTGATCAGTGTATGGCCAACTTAACAGGGACATAGACCTCAATGCAAATCTGAAAAGGGGTTCCGATCCTTGACTGCTCTACTGAAAACTTAAAAAAAAAATGTGGCTGACATTTTGGCCTTAGACATAAACAATGCTATCAATGTCTTTTAACATTTTATTAAAATAATATTTATGCCCCAACTATTTTTTTTTTTAATGGTTATAACCCGAAAGATTTTCCATATTGTCAATTCCATTTTTGGAACTCTGCTGTGGAGAGATCGGTCACCGAGGATCAAGCTGGACAAATTGCAACGCCCCAAAATATAGGAGAGGAGTTGAATATCCTAGCCCATGGTTATACTACTTGACAGCTCAGGTGCAACATATGATTAGTAGTATGCATAGCTCCCCAGTCGCGCCTCACTCCCATAAGGATTCCACATTATCCATGGTCCTGCATTTGACAGAATGCTAAGACTTCCTTGGGAGTTTGAAATCCTTCCACTTCTGTAATTCTAACTAATTTTACTTAACCTATACCTTAATGCATAAAATTTGGACCAAGGCCAAACAATTGCAGCAGGTGAAGATTTTCACTAGTTACAGCACCATATAGCGTAATGTTGTTTACCCAGAATTAACTAAAATTCAGTATGCTTCAAAATGGCAGATATGTAGAATTACTCACCTGGCCCCATATTTTTAAGGACATCAATTTGGTCTCATTCTTTGAACTAAATTCCAAATATAACCTTCCCACCTATATATCTATTTTATTATTTGCAACTTAAACATGCAGTGAACGCAGAGGGACCCTCTTGGGACTTGCATCTATCTCTGACCCCCATCTACAACTTTATGCAAAATACCCCAACTAACAATTTTATCTCCCACTGCTTAGCTCCTCTTATCCTATCTGGAGGATTACCCGTGCAAAGCAATGGTGAGTCAAGAGGGTGATGTAGGTCAAATAAAAAAGGACCAAGGGAAAAGCCTCTTAAAATCTATTCAATTGAGTTCCATAAATGACAAAAACTTTCCTAACTCTATATGGTTGTCTGTGCTCACTATACTCCCCTTAAAGTGGAAGTAAACCCCCCTATCATTTTCAGCCAAGGAAGCTGCCATCTTGGCTTTTGTTTGATCTTCAACTGCCATGATGCTGCACATGTGATCAGTTATGACATCAGCCATTGGATGGTTTGACAGTGTGTTTGAGAGCACAACCAACGTGACAGTTACATTCCTGGCATGCCGGGAATGTAACGGTTATATGAAACTGTTAAATTGATGGGTTTACTTCCACTTTAAATTACATAAAATAGGCCTTTTGGAGATGCTTCTATGTAGTAAGTGTCGCAGAGATCATGGTGACCTTATTTACATGCTGCGCTAAGCTTTAGAGATACTGGACCAGGGTAACAAACAAATATAGTTTTCCAAACTAAAGTTAAACTGATTCCCAAACAATGTCTAGTGGGACTCTTACAGTAGACGAAAGCGCGCTAATATACTAATGCTGCTATTTCTAGAACCCTGTTCCACATCAGGAAGCTTATACTGTAATATTGGAAGTCTGAGCAACCACCAACCCATCAGGAATAGATTCACTACATGGGAAACACTCTGTCTTGAGCGTACTATTTTCCAGCATAGAGGATGCCCAGCTAAATTTTAAAAATTATGGGAGAACTGGTTGGCCACACTGGTCTGTCACCTATTAGTCTTGTATTAAGCAGAATTCTGTGATACACCTAGGATCTACTGTGCTATGCAACTGCAGTCAATGCTCATTTGTATTGGATATATGGGTTGGTATTGTGATGCTTTGTACCCTGTAATGTGTCTATTCTGCATGTTAAGATATAGCTATTCTGGGCGTTTCTTGTTCAGTGTGATGACTATCATTTTACCAAAGGTGTACACTTGCTCTGGAAACCTTTAATAATCTTTACCTGATTAAAAAAAAAAATACGTATGTCATTACGAAAAACCTTGGTTGTACGCATGCAACAACTGGGAAATCAGAACCTTTGTTTTTGCTTTATTGCTCGCATGAATAAGATCCTTCTTAACACAAAATAATATTGTGATATGGTAATGCTTACGCATTAATTTTAATTCATTTTTATTTCTCCCATGTGTTCATCAATAATTGGAGACATGAGGACCCCATATATAGTGTTTTATCCTCTCAGAAATGACTATTGTTTTCCAGCAATGACAAAGAAAGGCAAACTGTCAGTGACTAGCAGATTTCCTATTATAAATACTAGCTGTTACAGAAAAACTACAACTATTTATTTCACCATCTCTCTCACACTTTCATATCAAATCATTGAGCAGGTTTCACTATAATGCCCCGTACACACGGTCGGATTTTCCGATGGAAAATGTCCGATCGGAGCGTGTTGTCGGAAATTCCGACCGTGTGTGGACTCCATCGGACATTTCCCATCGGATTTTCCGACACACAAAGTTTGAGAGCAGGATATAAAATTTTCCGACAACAAAATCCGTTGTCGGAAATTCCGATCGTGTGTACACAAATCCGATGGACAAAGTGCTACGCATGCTCAGAATAAATAAAGAGATGAAAGCTATTGGCCACTGCCCCGTTTATAGTCCCGACGTACGTGTTTTACGTCACCGCGTTTAGAACGATCGGATTTTCCGATAACTTTGTGTGACCGTGTGTATGCAAGACAAGTTTGAGCCAACATCCGTCTGAAAAAATCCTAGGATTTTGTTGTCGGAATGTCCGAACAAAGTCCGACCGTGTGTACGGGGCATAACAGAGAAAAGGCACAGATCTTGGTGCTCAGATTGTCTCAACAGAGATTTACCCACAGGTTACAAGGTCTCCTCAATATTAATTTATAGCAGTCTCTCCATACAGCCTCAAAGCTATGAATGACATATTAAAAACAAAAACAACAAAGCTGCCAGCTATAAAAAGGCGAGAAAATATTGCGCTAATTACTGCTGGGGCACTAAATGAATCTAATTTTTCCATGCTCAGACAAAAACGCTCACCACCTGAAGACATTTGTCACTGCTGTTTGTTTCCAAACATCACATTTCCCCAAAAGCAGCAGTCAATAAAAACGTGAATAATTACTGTCTGCAAGTCAATCGGTAGCAAACAAGTCTGCTCCTAGATATGGCTGGGTCAGACAAAGCCAATAATGACTTTAAATTAAATAGGCAGAAAATCAGTGAGTAAAGTATCAGATCATTACGTAAATCCCAGGCAAGGAATTAGCACCAGTGACATCATCTATGATCTCAGATGGGTCATCTTACCAGTGTTCTGAAAATGTCTTGCAGCTTCTTAAAGAGGAACAGAAGAGAAGATTGACTTTCCTATACGGAACATCTAGAAATGTCAATTATGCCTAAACTGTACCTTTTGTTTCAAATTCCTCCCAAATAGCTGAATATCTGCACAGTGAGATCATCTAAAGCACTAATCTCACCAGATTAGGAGTAAGATTTGGTGAGGTCACTACTGTCCTGTTAACTGTTCTCCTTACTGGAGAGAAAGCTGTACTTTGAGGGCCTGCAGTGCAATCCTCTCCCTGCTTCTGAGCCATTCATTCTGCGGATATGAGCTTTCTTCTGCTGGTTCTTGAGCAGACCTTCTGCTAATTTATCAAACCACCAGTCATCGGGGGGGGGGGGGGGGGGGGGGGCGGGGTGTCAGCTCTAAAATGAAAAAGCAATGCCCCGCTTCTCTACCCAAATGGCCACCACCACACAGAGACACAATATACACATGGCATGGCTAGCCAGTTATGGGGAAAAGATCAGCTGCAGGGAGTATACGGGCAATACTGGTGACCAGTCCTTTGCCCTCTGTTTGCCTTTTTTGGGGCAAACCTTCAATAATACAGACACTCTTTAAGAACAGTGTAATGTTTTCATGTTGCAATGCCAAATGCACATCTTATATTAATATGCAGAATATCATTTCTAAATCATTATTACTAATTAGTGTTACTAAACCTAGGACCATGCATTCACTATATTTGGTCTTCCACAGAACATGGAAATGCAATTATTTTAGTAAATATAAACTGCTAAATAACTTTTTTTATCAGCAGTATATAGCAGTCTTGCGACTTCTATCAGTTTCTGGCCAAACACTGGTTAAAGTGGATGTAAACCCTCTCCTATACCCAGTGAAGTGAATAGCCTTAGATGATACACAGAGATTAAACAAATCTCCCTACATAAGTTTTACTGGTATATCCGCTGTCTTCAACTTGCTATATTCTTTAGAAAGTGCACATTGTGTTAGAGATTTTCTCTTCCTGTTCAGCACTGGGAGTGGATTCTTGGCATACACCCAAGACAGCTGATTGGAGGGAAGGCACCCCCCCCCCCCCCCCACATAGGCAAAGGAAGGAAAGAAGGAATGTGCAGAGCTGTGCTGTGACAAGACAAGCTCTCTGCTAATTTATAGCAACCTCCCACAACACACAATTAAGGCTGGTTTTATCTCGGTTGTCGAAGATCTTGTCAGAAGTTATCATGCTGATAACAGAAGAACGGAGCAGCAGAAACACACTGGAATTAGTGCTTTGGAGAGAGTTAAGAAAATACCAGAGATAGATGTGCCTAGGTCAATTTCATGAATCAGGTTTACATCCACTTTAAAGCTTGTAGGAGAAGTTTTAATTTTCCTCTGACTGTCCTATGAAGCTGCATGACTCCTGACCCTCTGTCTGGACAGTGCTGATTGGCCCTGTGTTGATCACATGCACCCTCCCGAAAAGAAAAAAAAAAACTGAGCATGTGCAGAGTGCCCCCAAGGCTCTTTACTATCAGACAAAGGATCAAACAGCCTTTTTACACAATGGACAGGATTAACCCCTTAGGTTCCATAGTGAGTATAACAAGCATGCCTTACTGCATATACAGGCTGATTTTACTGCTGTGGGTTTAGAAACACTTAAGCAATTATGTAAAAAAAAACACTAACAATCTTAAAATTGAGAATGTGTACAAAGCAAACACTTTGGCTGGCACGCATTTCGCTTCGAGTCTTGGAGCTTAATCGTGGGGAACATGATTCCCCATGAATAAGCTCCAAGGGGTGGAGCAAAATGCTGTGGGGGCATGGCCTGGCTAGAGTCCGGGCTGAGGCTGCCATTCATCTCACTTCATGGCACAGATAACAGCGATGATATTTGTTGTGTTTTCTAATTGTTGGCTTAATGTACAGTACGTTCTAAATAGACATTGTACCATTGTAAGATCAAGTTTACTGCTCAAAATAAAGTTTACCTCTATTGTCCATGAACTTCCAAACAAATAATTTGAAAAAAAAAAAAAAAGTAAAGTAAAAAAAGACTATACAGCCCTGTTAAGAAATGCCAAAATATTGGTACAGTGAAAAATATGCATTTTTTTCACTATAAGTTTTCTAATGTGTGTCACTTATTATTATTGGTACTAAACTATTATTTAGCGCTGACAATTTTACATAGAGCTTTTCTTCTATCTATTGTACATTCACATCCCTGCCCTCAAAGACCTTACAATCTAAGGTCCCTAACTCACGTTCATACATACACATACTAGGGCCAATTTAGACAAGAGAAAATAAACCTTTCAGCTTGTTTTTGGTGTGTGGGAAAAAAACGGAGTACCCGGAGGAAACCCACACAGGCACAAGGAGAACATGGCTTATGAGTAAGCACTTGTCATAAGTGTGAAATGCGTCAGATGATCTCTGTACGCTCCTGCTGTAGTGTCTTGTGCATTCCATGTTCCAGTTTTTATCAATAAAGGCACTTGTATCTTGTCTGGTGTGCAGCCATCCAGATTACTTTGTTTACTTTTGCCTGTGCAGGGCTTTGATGTCAGTGGACCTCAGACAGCCAGACTGCAGGGGAGAAGAGGCTGCAGGGACCCATCTAGCAGCACAGAGGATCAGGTAAGTAAACTGTTTTTATGACCCCACTAGGCATAAACAAGCAGTTAACCGTTACAGCGCAGGTGCAGTCCTACTGCAAGTGAGGACTTTTTAGTTTTCCTGGAGTTTACATTTGACAAAGATGCTTCACCTTGTATCGGGCAGATCCGGTTTTCATTTTTACAATCTTTCCAGAGCCTGGACCGGCTCTGCGACATCAGCTGACAGCGGGCTTCAGCCTGTCCGCGGTTCTTTAACCATGTGATCGGCTGTGTCCAATCACAGCCGGTCACATGTAAACACGGAGATGCCAGTAATCAGCTCTCCTCGCCTCACACTGACAGAGTGTGAGGAGAGGAGAGCCGATCAGCGGTATCTCCTCACAGGGGGACATCTAGGGATGTAATCAGGGCACTGATCATCAGTGCCCCAATACAATAAAGAAATAAAGTGTAACAATACAGTGTCCACCAGTGGCAGCAATCAGTGCCCACCACTGCCCACAAGTGCCACAAATCAGTGCCCATTAGCCATGCCAGTCAGTGCTGGCAATCAGTGCTGCCCACAAATGCCCATCACTATCGCCCATCAGTGCCACCCATCAATGCCCATCAGTGCCCATCTGTACCGCCTATCCATGCCGCCTATCCATGCCCACCAGTGCCGCTTATCAGTGCCACTGAACAGTGCCCATCAGTGCCACCTAACAGTGCCCATCAGTGCCACCTAACAGTGCCCATCAGTGCCACCTAACAGTGCCCATCAGTGCCACCTAACAGTGCCCATCAGTGCCACCTAACAGTGCCCATCAGTGCCACCTAACAGTGCTCATCAGTGCCACATATCAGTGCCACCTATCAGTGCGGCATATTAGTGCCTACTCATCAGTGCCACCTCATCAGTGCCCATAAGTGCCACCTCATCAATGCCCACCAGTTCAGCCTATCAGTGCCCATCGGTGCCGCCTCATCAGCGCACATAAGTGAAGGCGAAAAATGACTTAGTTACAAAATTTACTGACAGAATAAAAAATAAAAGAAAACTTTTTTTCTACAAAATTTTAGTTTTTCTCTGTAAAAAATAAAAAACCCAGCAGTGATTAAATACTACCAAAAGAAAGCTCTATTTGTGTGAAGAAAATGATAAAAAATGTGTTTGGGTACAGTGTGGCATGACCGCACAATTGTCATTTAAAGTGTGACAGTGCTGAAAGCTGAAAAATGGCCTGGGCAGGAAGGGGGTGTTAGTGCCTGGTAGGCAAATGGTTAAGCTGGCAATACACTAGTAGATCTTTGTATGAACATTCAAAACTTCAAAATGTCTTTTTCTTCTAACTTTCCAGTTTGGAATAAATGGAATTTCCCAATTGGAAACCACAGATACTGTAAGAAATTGGTTAAAAAAAAAATTCTTCATCCTCCTTCAAAATGTTCTTTTCATTAGAAAATGAACGTCAATTTGACCCCACTAATAATTAAAAGATTGAAGGAACATTCCTAAAACTAAAAATTTCAACTGGAATTTTACGACTGTATGGGCAGATTTAGTCTAAAATCACATTGGATTATCAGAGTGACTACAGCACAGAAAAATACTTCACATCAAATCAGTGAACAAGGTAAGATTGTCATCTGCAAATATTTTTAACATTTTCAACACTTCAAATAGCTAAAGAGGCATGTCTGAGAGCAGTGCAAACAGGAACATTCCTTGCATGCAGGTCAGGCTACATTCTGAGACTTATCTGATGACTTTCACAAACCACAAGTGCCCAAAGATACAGGTGTCCAGCTGTTCATTCTGATGGTGGGATCACCACCCACACAATAGTGGACCCAGACAGTGTTGCCAATCATCAAGAAATCTGCCAGTCCATAAAAAATATGTGTTTAGATTATGTTATCTGTGAAATTTGCAGAGATGAACAAATTCTTATATTTCATCATACAGTTCTTTGCAGCATGATACCAATCAGCTCTGCATGGTCACATTGCACATTAAAGCGGTAGTAAAGTCTGTTTTGTGATTTTTACTATAATAAAACTTACCTTTAGGTAAAATGAATATCTCCTAAACATGCACCCAGTGACATCACCAGCGCATGCGCTCTGAAGGTCCGGCATAGCGTGACCGTGTAACCGAGGGCTCGGGAGTGACGTAATTGTGGCTCCGTCCACTCGCACAGCCGGAGTCCGCAAACTCATAAGAAAGACCGGGTGAGGATAAAAGCCCTCAGCGGTGACAGCGTGCCACAGGAGGGCTTCATTTTAAGGTAAGTATTTTATAATGTGCTAGTATGCGATGCACAAAAAGTATTTTTTAATGTGCTAGTATGCGATCTCCTGTGTATGGCGATGCATACTAGCACATTATGCTATTATTTTGCGGGGAATTTTTTTTTTTATTGCAGCGCTTTACTGCCACTTTAAAATAAGAACAACAGGTGGGGAGATATCTGCCTGTCCTCACATGAGACACTTATCCTACACGGACTACAGTGGTCCACCCCGATTCATCACTTTTTCACAAGGAGCATCTTGGTAAAATTCCCAGTGATATAATGAGATCTGTTTTATCCTTTTCTACTGTACTAAGACAGATTGCCCCTAATAATACTCGAGATCTGGCACATCAATTGTCTTCCTTAGGTTGTTTATGGCTCTCTCAGTAACACAGCACAAGGCTGTACCACTCCTTTTGTATACCTAGTGTCCTGCTTGGATAGAATTAACATAATCTATGATTTAGGGTGCTTAACGAGACTTTCATGGGAAAAGAAAACACTGTGGAAGGTAAAAAGAGTGGGAAGCTAAAGGCGGCCATAGATGATGTGATTTAAATAAAATTGCTCAATTTCCCCATCAGCACAGTCAGTGTTGATGGGGGAATCCCTCCCATTGAGCTATTGTGTTCTCCCGGCAGGAGGGCATGGGGAGCTGTCCCAGCTGGGAGAACACCCGAGATTACTGCTAGCAACTACAGCCACTGGCAATAATCGCATGCAAAAAATCCTACATGTTTGTTGTATCCAAGCCGGTCAATGGATCAACTTGGGTACAATCAGCCTGCCCACAGATGAATCGAATCTCGGCTGGTTCAGCAGGGACTGGCTGAGATTCAATCCATCTACGGCCGGCTTAGAGGCCCACACAGCTTCCAAAACCCTTAACACCAGGAGGTTCTAACTGGCAAAACTATAATACAACCCCCCAACATGATGGGCTGTCTTCCTTTCCTCCCATCATAAAATGAACGCTCCGTAGGACACTGCAGGCTCCACGCCACAAACTACATTTTATGAATGACTTATAAAATATAGCACAGTGTAGAGTAAACACTGTGGTGACCAATGGAGAGGGTACAATGGTATCCACTCTGCTTTAAATAGGACCCTAAGTGTCTGACTCTTTAAAGAGTAACTCCACTTTTATGAGGGAAAAATACATAAATAAATAAAACATTCCCCACTGGGTGATCTATGTACATTGCAAGTTTTTTTTACCAAACTTTGTTGCAGATTCCTACCTGTTTCTGCTTTGAAAAAAAAAAAAGCTATTTGTTGGGTTAGACCCCTTTCACACTGAGGTGCTTTACATGCGCTACAGCGCTAAACATAGCGCCTGTAAAGAGCCTCTCCTGTCTCTCAAGTGTGAAAGCCCGAGGGTGCGCTGTCAGGACGGTAAAAAAAGTCCTGCAAGCAGCATCTTTGGAGCGGTGTATACACTGCTCCTGCCCATGAATGGGCACCGCTGTCAAACCGCCGGCAAAGCGCCGCTGCGGCGGCGGTTTGAGGGTCGTTTTAACCCTGTTTCGGCGGCTAGCAGGGGTGAAAACTCCCGCAAAAATGACAGTAAAGCGCCGCTAAAAATCGCAGCGTTTTATCGCTGACGCCCCATTGTGAAAGGGGCCTTATGTCAATGTGCAAAGTGAATATAAATGTGTGAGAATTATTAGAAAAGTGGTATTAACCGCTTGCCGACCAGCCGCCGCAGTTTTACTGCGGCAGAACAGCACAGCTGGGCGGAACAACGTTACCTTAAGTTGCTTCGCCTTGTGGCCACTAGGGGCCCGCCCACAGCTTGTGCCCGGAGCCGATGCGAGTGCCTGGCAGGCGAGATGACTGCCAGGCTCCCGTAATCGCTTGTGACACAGCGAGTAAACACACAGATCCCGGTTCTTTCAGGGGAGTAGTGACAGATCGTGTGTTCATATTATGTATGAATACCGATCTCTCTCTCTCCTTCTGTCCTAGACAGTCCCCCCCCCCCCCCACAGTTAGAACACACCTAAGGAACACAGTTAACCCCTTGATCACCCCCTAGTGTTAACCCCTTCCCTGCCAGTGACATTTCTCCAGTAATCAGTGCATTTTTATAGCACTGATCGCTGTATAATTTTCAATAGTCCCAAAAATGTGTCAAAAGTGTCCAATTTGTCCGCTGCAATATCGCAGTACCAATACAAAATTGCAGATTACCGCCATTACTAGTAAAAAAATAAATAAATAAATAAAAATGCCATAAATCTATCCCCTATTTTGTAGACGCTATAACTTTTGTGCAAACCAATCAATATACGCTTATTGCGATTTTTTTTATGTCATACTTTCCTGCTCTGTGCAGTGGTTGCTGCTCTGTCGAGTCCTAAACCTCCTTCTCTCGGGGCCCCACGTGGGTGCTCCTGGGCCCCTCCCTTCTGCCGAGTGCCCCCAGAGCAAACAGCCTTGCAATGGGGGCACCCAAGCATTGCTACTGAGCCGCTGCATGTCCATTCACACACAGAGCCACGGCTCGACCCCACCCCCTCTCTCCTCACTGGCTGTCATTGCCAGCAGTGACAGCCAATGGCTTCTGCTGCTGTCACAGCCAATGAGGAGGGAGAGTCCCCGGACAGCCGAGGCTCTCGTGCACATCAATGGATCGGGATGGGGGTCAGGTAAGTATTAGGTAGGGCTGAGAGACTGCTGCACAGAGAAGGTTTTTTTACCCAAATGTTGAGCCTTTACAACTACTTTATTCTGCTGATATAATTGCAGTGTTCTAATAAGGAAAGTTGCAGTGTCTGCATCCCTTAGGGAGTATCTCACCAAAAATTGAATTTTTGTAGCAGAGGATGCCTAAAATCTGACTTGTATCTTAGTGCAGACTTCTAGGAAAATCAGTGAGCTAATGACAAATTACATTTCTGGGAAAATTCCGTACACCAACTGTAGAGAATGCCTCAGGTTGCCATACTGCTTTGAATTTTACAGAAAACCAGAGCGTTACAGATTGAAAAGGAAAGGTAATTTTTAATAACAGTCAATTACAATTTGGCATGCGTAGCAAGCGTATATGCAAAATATATTTTTTTTTATTTGCTATTTTTTCCCCACAAAAGTGGAGTTAACCTATAAGTATACCAGAATAAACATTGTTTTGCAAGGTAAAAAACCAGAAATATGTAGTAAAGCAAGGGCATTTCCAGTTTTTAGTCTTGCTGCCAACAGAAATTATTACAGATACAATTTTTACTACTAGTAAACAACCTAATAAAGGGTGATGGGGATCCATCCATAAAACTACAGACTGTGTTCCATGCAGCTACTTTCCTGGCCAGAGGCAGAGGAGTGGAGAACTCAGGTGAACTATCTGGGGGGTTCAAATGAGTTTACTTCAGGAGAAAAGAATAAAAACAGCTTTAAAAACATAATAAATGTATCAACCCATTTAGAAATTAGGGCGTTATCATGAAAATCTAGACACTAATTTCCCACTAAAAGTAGCTAAAGATGGACTTGTATGATGTCCAAATAATTTTATTGCATTTTTTAAGAAAAGCATAAAAGCTGTAATTACCCTAAAAAGATGTACTTTTACACATTTTCTTCATATACTGTAAGTTTCATAAACTGAAGTTTTCAATGGGCAGAGAAATGAGAAACCTTATGCATCGAAAATCTATTAAATGTAATTTCAAGCTGCTTGGTTCAACACTGGGAATCGCACAAGAATGTGTTGTGCGTTTTTGTGAGATTACATGCAGTTCTGTATGGTGCGATTTCAGCCCATTTACTGTGCTTGCCACCTGCATTTAGGGGACCATCAATTTAATATTAACACCTGGTACAGGCTGCAACTGCACTGTGTTTTAAATGTGGTGCGAGAAACGCGAACAGAATGTGGGCCTTCCTTATCGTATCCTGGTGTGAATGCATAGCTCCCAACTGTCCCTGATTCCGAGGGACTGTCCCTGATTTGGAGCAATGTCCCTCTGTCCCTCTTTCCCCCTCATTTGTCCCTCATTTTGGTCTGATCCATATAGCTGTATATAAAATGCACTTATCTTTCAAAAAGTGTTTCCCAGTGCTAAACCTTTTTTCCAAATTCTAAATTGCTGCATTTGTACATTTTAAAAGCCAATATAAAGGAATAGTAGTGGAAAAAAAAAAGCCCTGGTGAATTTAATTAACCTTTTTTTAAAATGAATTCTCCTTTAAGGGGGTGTGGCAGGAGGCGTGTCCCATGCCTACATACGTTTGCTGGTAGGTGTCCCTCATTCCCATCTTAAAATGTTGGGAGGTATGTGAATGGGCCCTGAGAGTTATTTCAAGATTCAGTTTAATGATTTTTAAATATTTTAAAGAAAGGCTGGAAAATTGGTTCCGTGGTGAGTTCATTTTGCTTGCAGAATATCAGTCACCAATTCTAATAACTCTTCACATTCCTTCATAGTTCTGATGCTAACCAAAAGCTTCAGAGGCTTCAAATACAGCCATTTCTTCAGGTCCCTGGAAAGGGCATTGAATAATTACACATCCAATCAAAAGGTCTAAGTGGCGTGCTGAAGGGGCTGGAGAGTATTTTAGTAGAATTCAGCAGGCACATCCTTATTGGAACGATCTGAAATACTTTGACATTTATATCTGACAAGTTTCCACAATCTAAGTAACATTTTATTACACAAAATGAAATTATGATTTGTGGGACGCCAAATATGATATGGATCTAATGAATGTGACCCATCCGCCTTCTGAACCTTTTATTATAGGCAGGTGTCTAATTGAGACAACGACCCCATCGTGATAAAAATACCATTAGGCTCTGGTAGTTATCAAAAAAAAAATTGAATGTGCATTTGCTCAAATGATTCTGCAAACTGTTGTATGACCTAAAACATACATAAAAGCAGCACTAAAAAACACACAATACAGTTCTTTCAAGTGTGCAGTGATAAAAGTAGTGCAAATTAACATAAAAGTCCAAATAAGCTGCAATCATGTGCTGTATACCAGCACCGTAGTGAATATGGAAAGTCCAAACTGTGTTTAATTTCCGCACTGGGATGGAAAGCCGTCACCAACACCTGTTGTATGACCTGTCTATTTATGAAAGGACTGCGTTGGGAACTGTCTACTTAAAGCGGAGGTCCGCCCACCTCTGCAAAAATTCAAAACCAGCAGCTGCACATACTGCAGCTGCTGACTTTTAATAACTGGACACTTACCTGTCCTGGAGTCCAGCGATGTCGGCACCGCAGCTGATGTTTCCATCAGCTGTCAGGTGCATGCCGCCTCCCGCAAGTAAGGGAACCCGGCAGTGTAGCCTTCATGCTGGGAACCCTACTGCACATACGCGGGGCTCCTCTCCTCTATCCTGCTGGCCCGGGAAGGAGGAGGGAGCCCCAGCGATGACGCAAATACCCACGGCTGAAGCTCCCAGAAGTGAGGACAGGTATCCTGTCCCCCCTCCCCCCCAAAAGGTACCAAATGTGACAACGGAGGGGGGGGAAGGAGTACAACGAGCAGAAGTTCCACTTTTGGGTGGAACTCCGCTTTAAAACAGTGCTGTATTCCTTCTTAACCACTTGCCGCACACATGTATGTCACGGTATTCAAGCAGTTACACCACGGCCTTGGCTGCAGCTGTCAACAGAATCCCCGACATCCATCTTTTCAGCCAGCAATACAATGTAAAAGCAATCCTAGCAGCCAATTAGCCACTGGATTACTTTTACAAGCGGCGGGAGGGTTCATCATTTTGTTGCTTTCCGGTCTCTTCTGTCCCACCAGAGAGCCCAGGATCTGATCTGGTGGTTCCTACTGGTAACAATAGAGGTGATTGGGGACCAGAAGGCCACCCGGTTATCTCTATGATCTAGGAGACCGAAAGCTACAAGCTACATCACTTACATCACTTATAGTTAAGGAAAATGTAAACAGAGCCATTTTTTTCTGGAAAGCATGAAATCAGTGTTATTTTTTTTTCATCTCATGCTTTCAAGGGTAGAGGAGAGATCTGGGTTCTTCTAGAGCCCAGATGTCCATAAAGAGGACCTGTCATGCTTTATTGCCATCACAAGGGGTGTTTACATTTCTTGTGATCGCAATAAAAGTGATCAAAATAAAATAAAAATAAAAAGGGACAGTGTAAAAATAAACTTGTAAGAAAATAAATGAAAAAAATGTAAAGCTCCCCTCATGCTCACACAGAGAAGCAAACGTAAATGTAAGTCATGCACGCGTATGTAAATGGTATTTGCACCACACATACAAGTTATCCAGAGACCCCGCCCCTTGCAACGCCACCGCTGGAGCTCGCACAACTGCGGGAGCTAGCATCAGAAGCAGATTAGAGGAAAAACTGGCAGAGGAAGAAGACAGCAGAGAGAAGAACCGGAGGTACAAAGGAAGAACCAGCAGAGGAAGAAGACATCAGCGCAACGTGAAGAACCGGAGGATGAAGACATTACTGGAGGGAGAAGAAATCGGAGGCAGAAGAGACACTTGAGCTGCTTTAATAAAGGACTTTGTCAAAAACCTGAGTGCTGGTTTTATTTCTTGGACACTTTTTTGGGTGAATGGTTAGGGGTACAATGTACCCCATACTCATTCACATAGAATGGGGGCCAGGATCTGGGGGGACCCCTTTGTTAAAGGGGGCCTCCATATTCCGATAAGCCCCCCCACCCGCAGACCCCGACAACCACTGCCCAGTGTTGTCAGGAAGAGGCCATTGTCCCCATCAGCATAGGGACAAGGTGCTTTGGGGTGGGGGGGCAGGGCCCCCCGCCCCAAAGCACCCACCTGCCATGTTGAGGGCATGTGGCCTGGTATGGGCCAGGAGGGGGGGCTCGCTCATCCTCCCCCCTTTTTTAACCTGCCAGGCTGGGTGCTCAAATAAGGGTCTGGTATGGATTTTGAGGCGTGGGGGTTCTCTTTAAAATCCATACCAGACAGAAGGGCCTGGCATTGTCGGGATTAAAGTCAGATCCCGTTAATTGAAGTCGGATGGAAGTCGCAGGGCAAAGTCGGATCCACAGTCGTACGACTGTCGTGTCGTACCAGTATGAACCCGCCTTAGACGTGATTTCCTATTAAAAGCATCTCACCAAAAATGACATTTTTGTTGCAGGGGATGCCGGAATTCTGACTTGTATCTTAGTGCAGACTTCTGGCAAAATTGGTGAGCCAATCACACAAGCAGAAAATTATGTTTCTGAGGGGTGTTCTGTACAGAACACCTCCAGATAGCCATATTGCATTGTAAGAAAATTACAGAGCTGTAGATTGAAAAGGAAAGGAAATTTTTAATAACATTCAATTACAATAGGACTTGTGTCACAGTTGTATGTTATATTGATTTTTCTTAATTTGCTATTTTATTTTTAAATGTGTTTTTGGCAATAAAAGTCATTTTCTAGCAATTTTCTGATTTTTACATGTACAAGTGTCAGAATAGGCCTGGTCTTCAAGTGGATAAATGGTCTGTGGTCTATCAAATGTGCTTTAAGCTGGTCTGTGGCTTATCAAAGTGTGTCACTTTTTTCTGGCTACCAACCACAGACGCGAAATTTAAATCTGACCTACCCCATTACTGTCTTGTGAGTTTTGGAAAAATGAGTGCGGCAGTCTTAAATTTGCTCCATATAGTTTGGGGGTTTGCAAGACCTCATTATTGTCACTCTGTGTCCCTATAAATATGACGGCTGTATCTGTACCTATAGACATCTGGGAAGCAGACTTATGATCCGTTTCCCCAGAAACCACAGGAGCAGGCAGAAAGCAAGTGAAATTTGGTCTTGAAAAAGAGCATTACCTTCTTTTATATTTCTACAACTTTATTTTTTTTGTTTCTTCACTGTAAAAAATACATTTTTTTCTAGATATATATTCTGTCAAAGTATTGTCAGCTAGGTCCTGTGGTCAAAAAGCAGCCTGAATATGGAAGAAAAAAAAAAAAGACATTTTCTGTAGCATATTATAAGATGTGGAGTATAGTTTAGCTGAGAACACAATAAAGCGTCAGTTAGGCAAGATAAATTCTGCCTGATAGACATCAGATGTGAAGTCTGACAAAAGATCCATTCGGGAGATCTGCTGTCTTTTACTTGTCCAAACACAGCTCAGAGGACCCTTCATAGAGAAATAAAACGGATTCCCACATCAGCCAATGTTCCTGAACATCTGTGCACTCCTTTCCAAAACATCGCTTCAACTGTTTCAAATAATGTAATATTAATGGGACTCGAGGGGAACACACAAAACAAGTTGTAGCCCAGCGATAAATCCAGTAATTGGTAATTATTTAGTGCAACAACAAATTATTATTAGATGCAGATGGCCACCAACTTAGGAAAAGTTTACATTCTGTAACCCTTAATATACAGTATGATCGGCAAAAATTGAAGCTGTCGGAGTAATATGTGCCATCTGCTGGCCTGTAGAAGCTGATCTGAAAGCAGATTTCTGGTTGTATCAATGTGTGCTCTACCACAAAACCAGAAGTACCAGCCTGGCTCTAGCTGCGCATGCACAAAAGAAGTCAATGGCATCAGTGAGAACAGTGTAAAGCAACACTTTAGTAAAAATAATATTTAAAAATAAAACATGTAAGAAGTTTATTTTTAAGGTGTATAATATATATAAATGTGGTAGCCATATTTCAAATGTAACTCCTCCTTAGTAGTGCTACAGAATGGTTGTACTGCTCCAAGCGGCATCACGTATAGGTGTCCGTTTATGAAGCAGTGAAATCTATTCACTGCTTCGTTCTCCGGCATTCACAGTGAAGATTTTTCTCCTCTGTGTGCCTGTTTATGAAGCTTTGTAGATCGCTTCACCTTTGGAGGAGTGAAGCGATCTACAAATGCTTCAAACAGTGGAGAACGGCCCCTGATACTGGAATCTCGTGAGACTTTACGAGATTACAGCACCAGATGTCAGTTTATTAAGCAGTGATAAATTATCACCGCTCAACGGCGTGGATTAATGTTAGTAAAATAAAGAGTCCCCCTACATTATACACATATGTATACACACACACACATTATATATACATGTATATACACACACATGATATATATATACATATACACATTATATGTATATATGTATATATATGTATACACATAAATATGACAGGGGGACATGCTTACAGTGTTGGGGGGTCTGAACGAGGCATAAGGAAGTTAAAAAACTTCCTCCTTCCCCCTCAGATCCCCCGGGATTTCCTCTTCACTCCCCGATTCACCACCTCTGAGCTGGTGAACCTGGGAGTGTGAATTCTGACTCAGATCGCCAGTGAAGCGGTGAGATCACCGCTTCATAAACTGGCCGTTACTGTGTCATCTATGAGGATTCTCCGTGTGTAGAGATAATCGGCGGGAGAACAAGTTCAAACATGTTCTCCCCCGATTATCACTGCTTCATAAACTGTTTATGGACTGTGATCAGCGGCGATCCTCGGGATCACCGCTGATCACTGCTTCATAAACGGACACCATAGTAAGTGGGTAGTCAGTGGTGGTAAAAATGCAGATCAACTGCCTGTGTGAAAGGAGCCTTCCTCTCTCTGAATGCAACTTCCAAGAGTCAGTAGAAACAATGCACTCTTTCTGTGGCCAAGATTTTTATCCAAACATGAAAGTGTATCTAACCCAGCCTTTTTCAACCAGGGTGCCTTCAGGAGTGCCTTGGCAAAATGCCTAAAATTGCTTTTAAATTGTATACGAGCCAGTGTGTGGATCAAGTCTGCTTTTAGTTATAGTTTTAGCCACCAGTGTCCTAACAATCAATGACATCATAAGTTGATAAGGAGGGTGTTGGGTGCAGTATCCTTGTTTGCTCCACCCCTGCCCCTCTCCATTAGCATTGGGGTCACATTAGCTTAGACTTAGGGAGAGAAACTGAGGGAGAAGAGAAACATATAGAAGAATATATATCATCCTCCTCTAAAATTGGTGTTAGCAAGGTCCTCTATGCATATTCTTCTACATGTTTCACTGCATGGCTTCTCCGGGAAGTATGTATATAGGATAGTGACAAAATATAAATATATACTGGTAAGATGCAAAATGTTATTGTTTAAAAGTCGATACATCATATGGGGAGACCTACCCACACATCGACCAGCCACCTTAATGCCAGTCACACCAGAGGAGCGCCGCTAGGATGGACAGTCTTCACCATGAGCCAAAAGGAAGTGTAGGATAGCCTATGGAATAGGCAAGCCATGACCATGTAATATTCATCAGGAGACAGCTGGCCTCGTGATGACATCAGAAGACAACAATGATGTCACAGAATGCTTGATTCACTGGGCAGGTCACTGTATATTGAGGATAACCAAGCTGTCAAGGTATGAGGAAAAAAAATAAGGGGGGGGGGGGGGGCAGAGTGAAATTCCTCTTTAAGCAGTTAAACTAACATGACAGCCAGGCGACAAGCATTTATTAGTAATAGCAGCCTGCATGTTTCTGTTGTGATTGGGTAAATCCATATATTTGCCAGTATCCTCATTTTCCAAATGACCTTAAGTCCCTCAGGGTGTTCACTGATCCATCCATAATCACGTCTGAGCTCACCGCAGCTACTGCACGAGACGGAGGTTACATAGCAGAGGGAGACGACAACTGAAGTCTCACCAGCGGTAGGTTGAGTAACCTTATGAATGTGGCTGCAAGTGATTGTATAAAAAGCAGAATTAAATTAAGGTGAGTTGACCTTTCTCATGTTTGCAATGTGTCCTGCATAGTATCAGCGCTTGGCCTGGAGCTGCTCCTTAAGCAGAATACTTTTTCAGTTGGACACTCTAAATGACCTAACAGAAAAATAGTTTAGAACAGCTGACAACCGACTCATTAAGCAGCAACTTTCAACTGACAAACGTGTCAAGACAATGTGATGGTATCAAGCGACTGGGGATTGGGTGGGATGGGGAAACTATGAGGCTTTATTTTCTAAACACACAAGAAACCATGTAATTAACAAATGGGAACAATGAGCCATGGGATCAAAAGAACGGCACGATGGCTACGAGTTTTCAGAATTAACAACAGGCAGTGACGGCTTTCCTGGAGAATGAAACAATTACAGAGCAGCCACTTTCTCAGACTGGTTGAGTGAGAAAAGCAGCAGACATTTACAGTGGAAACCAGCCAGCATTTCATCATTAAACTGACAGTGACAGCGTGGCCCCTGCTGCTACAAACTGGGGTACATTTAATTCAATGTATGTGTTTCTGGATTCCCTATTTTTTATCAAAAGATACACACATGGATATATATATATATATATATATATATATATATATATAGAGCGTGCAAGAGCGAGCGAGCGAGAAAGAAAGAAAGAAAGAAAGAAAGAAAGAAAGAAAGAAAGAAAGAAAGAAAGAAAGAAAGAAAGAAAGAAAGAAAGAAAGAAAGAAAGAAAAAGAGAAAGAAAGTGAGAAAAAGAAAGAAAGAGTGAGTGAGAAAGAAATAAACAGATTTTTAACATATAATAGACAGATAGATAACTCGGCCACTATATCTAGATAGTGAGTGCAGACTATAAGGTTCTTTTTTTTCACAAGTTTGCAACTTCCACTATTGCACTTTAAATGGCTGAAGTGCCACTTAAAACAGTATTGGGTTAACTATACATGGCATTTGCAACAGATTCATCCAATCAGAGCATTGCTGATAATGATCATGCCTTGTAATGGTTAAAGTGGAACTCCAGGAAAAAACAAAAAACTCAATCCTTACGCTGGGTGCCCTCCTGCACTGCAAGCATTTAATGCCTGTTTTATATAGGAGTAGGGAAAAGTAGAAACACTTTGTTCATCCCCAAGCAGCCAGCACTTTTCCTAATCTCTGACACCCCTGGATGTGGGAGGGGCTCTCTTTCTTATGTACAGTGTGGTACCACAGGTAGGGTTGCCACCTGTCTGGGATTTACCTGGACAGTCCGGGTTTTAAATCATGTGTCCAGGTTTCAGTCCACCTGAAACCCGGACACAATATTCAGACAGGAATGTGGCTTGGAACAGGGCCTGACAGGAAGGTAAGTGGGCACAATGCACATCACATTGCTATTCTCTTTGGGGCGTCCTAATGTGTTGAAGTTCTGATACAATCCTATAGTGTATGCTAAAAAAAAAAAATGCTGTGCACCGCTAAAGTGTTCGGGTTTGACTTGAAGAAAAAGTGGCAACCCTAACCACAGGCCTGAAGAGTGGCGTGGCAATGGGAAGTGCCTTTAATAATTATTTCTGCTTATTTCTCTGAATCTAGAGGAGACAAGTATTTAACTGTTGCAGTGTGGAGGGGGACCCACAGTAAGGGGTGACTTGTTGGTCCTGGTGTGTCTAACCAATGCCCCTTATAATGTACACATTTCTGTACAGTCTGTAAATTTTAACATTGGCAGATGAGTCCATGGCTGTCGTATAGAGAGGCCCAGACAACTAAGTCAAGTTGTAGTTGTCCTGCATGCTGGAAAAAGGTGAAAGGCCTACCCACAGAATGCTTAACAAATCCAATCCAAGTTTTTTCCATGACACCTCCAGTGTATAGATGTGATACACAAATAAAACGTTTAAAAAGAGATCAGCAAAACGTTTTATGGAGTAGCACAACAGAAGTAACAATACAGAGATCATGTGGTTTTCCAGTCCTCACTGTTCATATAAAGATTAGGAGTGGCATCATAAATTTAACTCAGGGGTCTACATTCACATTCCCATATCTTGGAGCCCCCAGGTTGAGGTAGAGCATTAAGCAAAGCCCAACTTTTGTCACCTCTGCCCGCCAAAACCACTAGTCCAGTCCATTACTTGAGACATGATCCAACAAAAAGAGCTAATCCTTCATAGCAGAAACTGCTTGAACACGTCTGAAGAGCATCCTGTTCAGAAAGCCTGTTTATAAAGCATTTTGGAAAACTATTAGGTTTCTAGAGCCCCCACAGCAGCCAAGAACTCCAGTCTGAAAATGACTTTGTGGGACGTTGGTGGCCAATTATCTTAGCTACCTATGGAGAAATTACTTTGAGGGAGTCCTCCAGGACTGAAGGTTCTATCAAATGGCAGCTGGCCTTTACACAAGCGCACCTGACTCTTTATTGTATAAGAGTACACATTTCTGGTAAGTGCATTCTGTTTAAAGGAGCTGGCGAAACACTGAGTGAAATCACTATTTACGTATTATTTTCCGCTCAACAGACATTTTTTTGGGTCTCCGGATAGAAATTTGGGACTTGCTTACTCAATTGTTTTTTTTTTTAACCTTGGACTGCATTTCACTTCACCTTTATCATCTTTATTACATTTCACCATTATTTATATTATATTGCATATGGTTTCATTATTGTTGTATCACTTCAGTCCTGTTTGCTAATATTATATAGTGCTGCACTATTTTATTATGGTTCTTTAACGACTTTTGTCAGTTGGTGTGTCAGCAACTACACTTGCCCTCCAATCGCAATTCGTTTTTGTATGAAACAAAATGTTCAGAAAGAGATCAGGAATACGTTTTATGGAGTAGCGCTACGGAAGTAACAATACAGACATCATGTGTTTTTTTTAGTCCTTAAATGTTCATAAAAAGATTCAGAGTGGCATCATAAATTAAACTCAGAGGTCTGCAGTCACATTCCCATAGCTTTTAGGCATCTTAAGAGCCCCCAGGTTGGGGTATAGCATTAAGCAAAGCCCAACTTTTGTCACTTCTGCCCGCCAAGTCCACAAAAGTCCTAACTTATTGACAGCCTCAGTGACCAATAGGGAGCTGAGCTGTGCTGGACAACTTTCTCAGTTAATTTCATCTTAGAAAACCAGTCGTATCGGAGCCCCAGAGACCTAAGAAGATCAAATGTATGATGCCGACCTCTGAGACAATCTTTATTGTCTGTATTATGATGGGATGTTTATCTAATTTTGTGTAGTGGCAGGTTTTCTTTTCATGAACCCAAAAATAATGGCATGGCGAAATATATTCCCCAAATGTATACAAACATAAATGTGGAATGAAGTGACCTTTTCCTGTGTCTGAATATACAAGCAGAGCACAGACCTGGTTATGTCGTGCTCGAGCCTGTAACTCATAAATTGTGCCTGACTCATGGGGATCAACGCAGCGGTTTCAGCCTCAGCATTGACTGGGTTACTATGGCCGGTAATTGCACTATTTTAGCATAGGCTGTTTAGCTTCTGTGTCTCTCTCCTTGGAAACTACTGATCACCCAGCGTCACAAGAGTCACCAACACACTTCTACTTCCAAGTAAACACTATCAGAATATGAAGTGCTTGTCTGAAATACGGATTCTGCCCTGAGGCCGTTCCAGAAAAGCTGCATTAAATAAAAATAAAGCACTCAATCTGTACAATGGCTGTGGTCTACCAGCCATGACTTTTCTGTGCAGCCCAAGCGTCTGTTCTGTCCTCTACAATATACAGCTCTGCTGCAAAAAGGTTAAGGCACATCAGGTAACAACAGGATTCATCAGACGAAATATGAAGTGTATTATAAATGCCACACTTCTCTTCTACATCTGCTAACTGAATTATTAAAGTGCATGTCCAGCCAAGACTATTTTTCGTTTTTGAAAAGAGTGGGGAAGGAGAAGAACCCCCGGCAGGTTTTTACTGCTGTCTAGGTCTCCATTAGTGAAATTGTCCAGCACTTACTGTGAATGTGACAACTATATTACCAAACAGGAAGTGAGGGAAAATCTGGAACAGGAACACAGGCAGCAATAAAAAGACAGGGGTTTTAGCCACCCCCTGCTCTATGATTAAAAACATAAAACAATAATACTTTAATCATAGGCAAAAGATCAACAAAAATGTGTACCCTTTCATTAAGGGTTTGATTTACTAAAGGCTAATAGACTGTGCACTTGTAAAGTGTAGTTGCTTTGCTTTTGTTTAGTAAGTGAGCAGAAGCTCTGCTGACTTCCATCATCCAATCATGTCCAAGCAAAAAGTGCTGTTCCCCCCCCCCCCTCCTTTTGCACGTGATTGGGTATTCTTTGCAAAGTGAAGCTTTACCCCATTTAATAAGCTCTGGAGCAACTGTACTTACACAGTGCAACTTTCCAAAGTGCACAGTCTATTTGCCTTTAGTAAATCAACCCCTAAGTTTGTGATGTTTTAGGCCGGGCATACACAGAGCAAATTTCTTTCCTGCAATCACGGGTTGCAGAAAGGAAATCCACTTGATTCCCTCCCCATCAACACAGACTGTGATGATGTGGGAATCCCTCCTGCCGGGCTATTGTCTTCTCCCGGTGGGAGAGGCGGTGGATCCCATCCCCGCCAGGAGAAGACAGTGATTATTGCTAGCGGCTATAGCAGCCGCTAGTGATAATCGCAGGTAAAACCCGTAATGATGGTTGTGCTGAGGTTGATTGATCAACTTGGTACATTCAGCCTTCCCATACACAGTTCAAACTCGGCCAGTTCCTGCTGAACCCACGAGATTCGAATTGTGTATGGGCTGCCTTAGGCTTTGTTCACACTAGTGTGATTTCAGATGCGAAATAATCGCATGACAATGGAAATCTCATAGCTTTCAATGGTGTCTGTTCACATCAGCGCGACTCAGCAGAGAGCGATTTTGGAAAAGGTTCATGTTCTACGAAGGATTCCAGAACAGTTTTGGCTCCATAGAATATGCAAACCATATCCAGGTAGCATAAAAGTAGCATCTAAGTTGCACTACATAATTGCACTGAAAGTTGGATTAAAATCAGATCACAGCAGTGTGAACCTAGCCTTATACAACTTTTAAATTGTCACTCCATAGCTAGTAAAGACCTTAGAGGTCCAGAGCATGTCCATTGCTACATTTTAACACTACAACAAAAAAATAGATCTTATCCTGGAAGATGAATGAAGCAATGGAGACCTTGTCACCAACTTAAAGTGTCAGAAACCCTAATTATAATTTCCTATTTCCAATCCACTCTGGTCCGGTCTGAATTCCGGGAGCTGTTCACTGGCACAGAGGAGTTGGAGCTACGGGATCACATAACTGGACAGATGAATCTCATCTGTTCCTCCCCCTACATAACCTTTAGCTGCCAGGGGGAAAAAAAAGGAACTACTATAGAGTGTTTGATGACAGTTCCAAGTCTGCTGAGACTGCTGGCATCACACCTAAATGGGCGAGGTTGTCACTCTAGGACAGGAAATGTGTTACAGGCAGGATCACCAGGGCCAAAAACGGAATGCAGCCACCATATCATAGGACTGGTAAGCTGCAATGTGCACTTTAAAAGAGAAGACAGCAGGTACCATATTACCATTGTTCTTTGGACTGCTTCATTCAGTAAACCGGTATATTTTTTGCAATACTAGTCTCCTACAGAGTTATGGAAGCCATTACGATGAACCAATCTCCAGATTATTAGAACAACCAAACACATTTAAGAACCAAATGTTCAATACAAATATTAGCCTGGAGAAAAAAAATGGCCAAAGATGACATGTCCACTTATAAACAAAAAACAAAAATTGTGGTTTCAAGCACAGTCGCTGGTCCCGAGATTTACCTGACATTTATTATATTTCTGTGCTTTCTGCTCGTCTTCTTTTGCTCTGCCTGGACGTTACTTTGGGAGGAAATTAAATCGCTAATTGAACAGATAAGCAAACAGAAAACCTGTCTCTGGAGTTGTTATCAGAGAGTGTCTGAGGAACTGAAGAGACAAGCAAAGACAAGCATGAAGCAAACGTACTGGTGTACAATGAAGTAAGGCCAACACCTCAAGCAGAGAGATGAAAGGCACTGGGGTACCGATATGCCCTTCATCCTTCCAGCACACGGCACCTGGCAACTTCCTTTCTATATTAGGTGTTCATCTCCAGCAAACATAAACATGTCTTGCTGCAAAATATTTAATATGATAGCTATAATTGCCATAATTATTATTTTATTTTAATGTTTGTTACGACACAAGGTAAATGTAAAATCTAATCAGAACGAAAATCAGGCTATATAATACATACTGAAAGCAAAACCTAGCTGCCCACGGACTCTGGCTTTCACGCTATTATTTTGGTACTTGACATTGGGTTTGATGACATCATACTTATGCCTGTTATACTGTTGTGGGGTTGGAGGAGGCAGAGCAGAACTTCTCCTTTTGGGTGAAGTTCCGCTATAAATTGAAGTTTGAGCCTTGCACTCACATGTAAGTTGAAGCTGAAATCACATCAATTATGTCATTATAAAGAGTCAGGCAGCTACTTTAATCTGTTAACTGAATAAATGGCTGCAGAGATTAAGGCAATTAACCTAAATCTTCAAATGACAGTCGCATAAACATATATTCCAAAAATAAAATAAAAGGGCACCAAAGCAAAACGGCCTTTGTGTGAGTATTAAAGGATAAAAATGTTCTAACCTTTTATTCTGATGAACTGCGCCAGCAGCTCCACACAAGGTTAAAAATTCCCAGTAGATGAGCGCAATATGCTAATGAATACATTTTGTGGAGGGGTCAGACTGCATTATATGTATCTAGTGTAACTATACATCACTTGTCTGTTTTCAACATGCAGAGAAGATTCAATCACTATTTCTCTACCTTTTTTTCCTTACAAATGGTGCACCCATAAAAAGCACTTTATCGTTGAATTTTTCATGGACTTTGCCTTTAAAACAACTACAATGTGGCAGCTCCACATGGCGTCCCCTTCCCTTCACCTGGAGTCATTGCTTATCTCATGACATAGCCAGGGAAAAAAAGCAGTGTAATTGGTGATGGAAAGATGTGATTGGTACGTGAGATTTCTCTTCCGTCAGTTGCCGGTCGGCTGAAAGGCAGCCATAAGTGACCCAGAAGCTGTAGGATAAACAAGATTGAAAAGATTGAGTTTTAATTAAAAGATTAGATGTGTTCCCCACAGCTATAAATGGTATCTGTGATTAATCCAATTACCTAAAACAAAACAATTCACTGGACCGGCGGATGGTGCTTTCTACCCTTCACTTAGCTTTGTTTTTTTTTTAATGCTGAAAAGCAGAACCAAGGGTGAGGAAAGCAGGAGGGTATCATGCTGGAGAGTGTTCAACAGGAGGTTCTCTGTATTTAAAACTCTGTTCTCTGTATTTTATTTATAAGAGCCCTTTCACACTGAGCCGCCCCGGGCATGGGCGGTAAAACACCGCTATTTTTAGCGGCGCTTTACTGTCGTTTTTGCTGCGCTATTCAGCCACTAGCAGGACGCTTTTAACCCTGCTAGCAGCCGAAAAAGGTTTAAAACCACCCGCAAAGCGCGGCTACAGCCGGTGCTGCCCATTGATTTCAATGGGCAGGGGCGCTTTGGGAGCGGTGAGTTCACCGCTCCTAATGCGCTCCAAAGAAGCTGCTGGCAGGACTTTTTCTGACGCCCTGCCAGCGCACCGCTTCAGTGTGAAAGCCCTCGGGCTTTCACACTGGAATGAATAGAGCCACTGTTTCAGGGCGCTTTGCAGGCGCTATTTTTACCGCTAGCGCCTCTGTGTGAAAGGGGTCTAAGGGTTCCTTCTGTCTGCCATTTCCTATGAAGTACGCCAAAGACGGTGTATCACATGCACTGGTGTGTGCAGTCTATTGCATTAGGGTGTGCACCCCAGAGCACAAACACGTGTCATCAGCAGAGCAGTGGACGGTGTCGGTAGTGCAGTGGACGGTGTCGGTAGGGCAGTGGACGGTGTCGGTAGGGCAGTGGACGGTGTGAGTAGGGCAGTGGACGGTGTCGGTAGGGCAGTGGACGGTGTCGGTAGGGCAGTGGACGGTGTCGGTAGGGCAGTGGACGGTGTCGGTAGAGCAGTGGACGGTGTCGGTAGAGCAGTGGACGGTGTCGGTAGGGCAGTGGACGGTGTCGGTAGAGCAGTGGACGGTGTCGTCAGAGCAGTGGACGGTGTCGTCAGAGCAGTGGACGGTGTCGTTAGAGCAGTGGACGGTGTCGTTAGGGCAGTGGACGGTGTCGGAAGGGCAGTGGACGGTGTCGGAAGGGCAGTGGACGGTGTCGGAAGGGCAGTGGACGGTGTCGGAAGGGCAGTGTACAGCGTCAGAAGGGCAGTGTACAGTGTCGGAAGAGCAGTGGACGGTGTCGGTAGGACAGTGGACGTTGTCGTTAGGACAGTGGACGGTGTCGGTGGAACAGTGGACGGTGTCGGTAGAACAGTGGACGGTGTCGTAGGGCAGTGGACGGTGTCGGTAGGGCAGTGGACGGTGTCGGTAGGGCAGTGGACGGTGTCGGAAGGGCAGTGGACGGTGTCGGAAGGGCAGTGGACGGTGTCGGAAGGGCAGTGGACGGTGTCGGAAGGGCAGTGGACGGTGTCGGAAGGGCAGTGGATTAGGGTGTGCACCCCAGAGCACAAACACGTGTCATCAGCAGAGCAGTGGACGGTGTCAGTAGGGCAGAGGACGGTGTCAGTAGGGCAGAGGACGGTGTCGGTAGGGCAGTGGACAGTGTCGGTAGGGCAGTGGACAGTGTCGGTAGGGCAGTGGACGGTGTCAGTGGTTTTGATTTCTTACAATTTTATTTATTTTATTGGTTTTTTTTACAATATTCTTTATTATTATTTTTTTTTTCAATTTTTTTTTTTAGGAGCCCTGTTGGGGGCTTTGTGAAATATCAAGGGTCTAAACAGAGAGAAAGGAACTGAGGAAAATGTCTCCCCAGTCCTTTTCTATGCAGCCTCAGCTGCACTTGGCAGTGAACGAAAGGGAAGTGCTCTATGCTTCAGTTAAGAATGAACACAGGAGCTATTGGTACAGATCACTTACTGTGTTCATTTATTCACCCATCCTGAAACATCCCCCCCAACAGGAGAGGAGAGGAGAGAAGCTGGCAGCACTGCAGGGGAGAGACAAGGGAAGGCCAGGAAGCAGGGGGAAGCGGCACCGCACAGGGTGATTAGGGTGTGCTTAGGGTGTGCCTAGGCACACCCAGTGTACACGCCTATGATCACATGCTTTGACAGTCCATTCATATGGTGGTGAACTCCACTTTCATTTAAAAAATAATATAGTGTGTAAAGTTGCTACACAATGTAAATGAATGTTGTTTTACAATTAAATTTTAATTTCAGCCACTTTCATTTTTTAAAATGCTTAAAAAAAATATAATGCAACCCGGAGAGGTTTTGTGCATACTTGGTGTACAGAACACTCCCAAAATTGTAATTTCCTACCTGTGCGAACAGCTCACTGAGCTTAGATGTTTGCACTACAATACAAGTAACATATTAGGCATTCTCTGCAACAGGAATTTCATTTTTTGAAAGACAAAAATATTTATAAAGGTTTGCAGACACTGTAACTTTCCCTGGTAGAACACAAACAAATGCACCAGGTGGTTATAATGAACCATTCCTTCCCTTTAAGGAATAGCCTGGATAGGACATAGTGGAACAAACTAACTTCTTCAAAGCAGAATAAGGTATGAATCCACTACGTTTGTTAAAATCTTTGCAATATACGTACTGTATATCACACATAGGATATTTCTTTCTTTCATGAAAATTGGAATTAAAATTTATGGCAGGAATTTGCAATTAGCAGACCTCCAGCTGTTGCAAAACTACAAGTCCCATCATGCCTCTGCCTCTGGGTGTCATGCTTGTGGCTGTCAGAGTCTTGCAATGCCTCATGGGACTTGTAGTTCTGCAATAGCTGCAGGTCCGCTAATTGCATATCCCTGCTTTATGGAAACACACTTTACTGTGTGTGCAGGAAACTAACGGAATAACCAGATGTGAAGGGGACTTGAATGTTTACTTGTTTAGTCACACGGAGGCAAGCTATAGCCTGGAGGACTGCTCCAGGCTGCCGCTAGCATATTTAATGGTTATGTGAACAATAAGGTCAGATGGGGAGGGAAGAACATGAATTATATGGGGAGTAAAAAAAGGAAAGATCCTATTATGGTTAAAGCAAAGGAAAGACTAATGAGAATATACAGGGATCAGTATAGCCAATCCAAAATATACATGTTTAGGGGTAACTTTCCAAAAAAGTCACATTATATGTGAAGTTTAGTTTTACGTTTAGTTACATTGGTCCAGCTTGAGATGACCTCCATAAGGGATACAGACTTTCAATATTTGGAGAAAGAGGGGCAAGTCCTTGTGCCTATCCAGATACTCCTGAGGCTGTGTGGAATGCGCTGGTGGCCTATATTAGCATAGTTGATAGTCTCCCTATATTCAGAGTACAATAGCTTGTGCAAAGTGAGTGGGTGAATTGCGTCAGTCTTTTTCATTCAGCCCTCTGGTTGAACAAATAAAAAATTTGATCCATCTATAGGCTGCTTTACTTAGATGTATCCTTCCAAATAAATCAGTATTTGCACCTGAATCTGTTGCGATATCGCCCTTGCCTAATTCTCTGCACATCAGCTCATAAATTAAAGGGGGGGGGGGGGCACACTATTAGCCAATCAGGGCTATATTGCTTGCAGTGTGTTTAGGCTTAAAGGAGGGTGAGCCCAGGGACAACCTTATTAGTAAGCTGCTGTCCTTCACTGTCCAATAACAGGCTGGGAGAGGAGAGATGAAAAGGATGTACCGTAATCAGGGGCGTTGCTAGATCTGCAAAAGATCTGGGGCTAGAGCCCATAGCAGCGGTCACCAAGCTTTTTGCATGGCCGTGGGGGGGGGGGGGGGGGGGGGGGTGTTTGGGAGACCTAAGCAATTTTTCACGGGTGATGGCTGCTGTTGGCGCTTCGATCATCATGGCACCATGGTTAATATGAATGAATGGCAGTAGTTCCGAGCTTAGGAGGAAGAGACGGAAAGGACTGCAGCCCCCCTAGAACTGAATATCACCTAGGTGAAATTCAAATTAACCGAGTACTCTAAAAAGGGAAATTGGCGCTGTCCGGCTATATGTGCATTAATTGTAGTTCATATATAAATGCTCGTAAAAGTATATATACAAAGAACATATATATAAAAAATAAAAATGAAATTATTTTTGCGTGCAACCAATGTGTTGAGGGGGCTGAAAAATAAAGGTGCATAAGCCCCACCCACCAATGTTATGTAATAAAGTGCAACGTGTTCCAATAAATATATATGTATACGTGTACCAGAATCTCAATGCATTCCAAATAATCCTAATACATAAATATATAAATAAATAATATAAATGTGCCCAAAAAATATCTATAAACAGCAAAAAATTCCAAAATCCTAGGTGAAAACTATTTTAACAATAAAACCTATCAAATAAAAATCCCCAACGTGAGTATGTGAAAAGTCCAATTCATAACACAGTTGTGAATAAATTGTATAAAAAATTTAAAAATTATTATATGGAAACAGTGCTGAAGAAATCCCAAATCTGTAAAAAGCAGCAAATGTCCAGAATGAAATTCCTTAAATGTGTCCTTCTGGTGAAAAAAGTAGTCTCAGTGTAACTGATGTTCCCCGTCCTTCACTGCACCCCCACTCGTGCTTTCACTCACGGGACTGCCCAACCCCTGCAGGGGTGAAAGGCATGTAGAGAAAATCCTGCAATGATGAACCCGGGAAGCGATCCTCCGTCCGAAGATGTTTTATCCTTCTCAGGCCTCCCTCAGCCAGGGCTCCTCATGTTGTCACCATGAGGACAACATAAGGAGAACTTGGCTGAGGGAGGCCATAGAAGGATAAAACATCTTCGGACGGAGGATCGCTTCCCGGGTTCATCATTGCAGGATTTTCTCTACATGCCTTTCACCCCTGCAGGGGTTGGGCAGTCCCGTGAGTGAAAGCACGAGTGGGGGTGCAGTGAAGGACGGGGAACATCAGTTACACTGAGACTACTTTTTTCACCAGAGGGACACATTTAAGGAATTTCATTCTGGACATTTGCTGCTTTTTACAGATTTGGGATTTCTTCAGCACGGTTTCCATATAATAATGTTTACATTTTTTTATACAATTTATTCACAACTGTGTTATGAATTGGACTTTTCACATACTCACGTTGGGGATTTTTATTTGATAGGTTTTATTGTTAAAATAGTTTTCACCTAGGATTTTGGAATTTTTTGGAATTTTTTGCTGTTTATAGATATTTTTTGGGCACATTTATATTATTTATTTATATATTTATGTATTAGGATTATTTGGAATGCATTGAGATTCTGGTACACGTATACATATATATTTATTGGAACACGCACTTTATTACATAACATTGGTGGGTGGGGCTTATACACCTTTATTTTTCAGCCCCCTCAACACATTGGTTGCACGCAAAAATAATTTAATTTTTATGTTTTATATATATGTTCTTTGTATATATACTTTTACGAGCATTTATATATGAACTACAATTAATGCACATATAGCCGGACAGCGCCAATTTCCCTTTTTAGAGTACCATGGTTGATATGGTGTCAGGGTGATTAAAGTGCATTATTTCTATTGTTACATTCTAATATATAATGAAGTGGTTCAACTCACCATACTGCAGAATCAGTGGGAGCCCTGGGCGTGTCACTTAGCACATCTCCTACCGTCATTTGCAGATTGCCACATCTCCTGCCACCATTTGCAGATTATCACTTGCCACGTCTCCTGCCACCATTTGCAGATTATCACTTGCCACATCTCCTGCCACCATTTGCGGACTGTCACTTGCCACATCTCTTGCCACCATTTGCAGATTGTCACTTGCCACGTCACCTGCCACCATTAGCAGATTGTCACTTGCCACGTCTCCTGCCACCATTTGCAGATTGTCACTTGCCACGTCACCGGCCACCATTTGCAGATTGTCACTTGCCATGTCTCCTGGCTCAATTTGCAGATTGCCACATCTCCTGCCACCATTTGCAGTAGTCACTTGCCACCTGATGTGGATTGTAACTTGCCATGCCAGCCAGTGCTACCAAATGTGCATTGACGCTGCATTGGTGGCAGGCTGACAGCACTGGTCCATTTAGTGAGAGCAGGAGAGCGGTGATGCAGGGCGGGCAGTGAGAGATGATGTAATCTCGCTGCTCCCCGCTGCACCTCCGACATTGAAGCAAGGGGGTCTGGCTGCAAAGTGGAGCTCCACGATGACAGGAAGCATGTGACCTCCACTCCACCGTGCTGTGAGGGTGGAAGAGCGCTGATGTGTGACGGGCAGTGAGAGATGTCATCTCTCTGCTGCTCGCCGCACCTCACTCCCAAATTGAAGAGGCCCGGCTGTGAAGAGCGCTGATGGGGAGCAGGCAGAGAGAGATGTCATCTCTGCTCGTTCGCCCGCTCGCTTCTCTCTTCTTCTCCAGCCTCTCTCATGCAGCCAGCCTGCAACCCGCTGGTTAGGCAGGGACCCTGCAGCAAGAGACTCGGGGCTATGGACCCCAGATCCGGGGCTGTAGCCCCAATAGCCACCCCCTAGCAACGCCCCTGACCGTAATCATCAGGAGACATGTTTTCTATAGTAGCAAGAAATGTGTTCATAAGAGTGATGTAGAACATATACATAGGCCACATAACTGGAATTCTGAGATAATGTTTGTTGCCTGGAGTTCTACCATAGCTTTCTTGTAGATTAAAAGCAAAAGACAATAAAAATTTAAGAATCAAAATGCAACATTAAAAAATTGAAGTGTAACAAAACCATCCAACGTAAAGGAAGACTCACTGGAAACCAACATTTAGTCACAAACAAGCTTGTTGTTGTTGTTCAGTCATTTAGTCGTGCCTGACTCTTCGTGACCTCATGGACCATAAGCGCGCCAGGCTTTTCTGTCCTCCACTGCCTCCTGGAGCTTGCTTAACTTCATGTTCATTGTTTCGATGATACTACCTATCTATCTTGTTTTCTGTCGTCCTCTTCTCCTTTTTCCTTCCAAGTTCCTCAGCATCAGGGTCTTTTCCAATGAGTCCTCTCTTCGTATTAGGTGGCCAAAGTATTTGAGTTTCTGCTTCAGGATCTGTCCTTCCAGTGAATATTCAGGGTTGATTTTCCTTCAAGATTGACTGGTTTGATCTTCTTGCTGTCCAAGGGACTTTAAAGAGTCTTCTCCAACATCATAGTTCAAAAGCCTTACTTATGGTCCAGCTTTCACAGCCACTGGGACTACCATAGCTTTGACTATCTGGCACTTTGTCAGTAGGGTGATGTCTCTGCTTTTTATATGTTGTTCAGGAACAGCGATCTCTCTCCTCCTCCAGTTACTACACTCCCCCCCAGTTAGAAACACCTCCCTAGGGAACACTTAACCCCTTGATCGCCCCCTAGTATTAACCCCTTCCCTGCCTGTGACATTTATACAGTAATCAGTGGTTATTTTTTGCTCTGATCGCTGTATAAATGTCAATGGTCCCAAAAAAAGTGTCAAAAGTGTCTGATCTGTCCGCAAGGTCGAAGTCCCACTAAAAATCGCTGATCACCACCATTACTAGTAAAAAAAAAAAAAATAATAATATGCCATAAATCTATCCCCTATTGTATAGATGCTATAACTTTTACGCAAACCAATCAATATACGCTCATTGTGATTTTTTTTTTTTTACAAAAAAATTGTAGAAGAATACATATTGGCCTAAACGGATGAGGAAATTGTATATTTTTTTTGGATATTATAGCAAAAAGTAAAAAAATATTGTTTTTTTCAAAATTGACGCTTTTTTTTGTTTATAGCGCAAAAAATAAAAAACGCAGAAGTGGTCAAATACCACCAAAAGAAAGCTCTATTTGTGGGGAAAAAAAGGACATACATTTTGTTTGTGTACAACGTCGCATGACTGCGCAATTGTCAGTTAAAGTGATGCAGTGCCGTATCGCAAAAAATGGCCTCGCCATTAAGGGGGCAAATCCTTCCGGTCCTTAAGTGGTTATTAAAAAAAATAAAAATTAATTTCCCACATTTCAGGAAATTAAGGTCATCTCAGCCTTCTTATCGAAAATTAGCATCTTACCCACAGCTACAAGGATTTTTCTGTCATTTAACTTTTACTGTGAAGGTGTACTTTGGTTTATTTTGACCAGAGCTCTCCTTTAAGAACAGTGTGAGACAGAAGCCTGAGAAAGGTATGATCATTATGTTATTGACATACGGTCAGGGGGGGAAGGTTGGGGGAATGTAGGGGGGCTGGCCCTGGTTACCATCTTATAAACTCTCTTGATAAATGTCAAGTGAAGCCTACAGCATACAAGCATATACAAAATTGCAATTTATGATGAATTTTCTTCCAGGAAGCAGAGACGTATTCCGTAATAATTTCATTATCAACTGGATTGTTAGAAAAATATTGGGTGTAAGGTTCAGTCTGTACCTGTGAATATGACAAATTCTTGTGGATTCCTACACTGAATATTAACACATAAAATGCCTCTTGGTGGACATCAGTATTTTTAACAGGAATAGCAATCCTATGGGATATAAAAAAAGCAACAGATAACTTGGAGATCGGTAATAAGGCAGAGGAAGAAATTTCCAGCAGAGGCCACACTGGTCGATGTATCTTTATATTTTAAATTTGTATGAAATGGGAGTGTCAAATGATAAAGAGAGTAATTTGACATTCTAATGAAAATACACTCCCAACAACAGACTTCATATAGGCCTCATGCACACTGGGCATTTAGCCCTAATGCAAGTAGTCTGACATTTCGTGCATTCATTCCTGGGCACATATGGCTCTGAATGTTTGCTCCGAGCCCCATGCATGCCCAACAACTGCCAGCCTTTCCCTGCACCTAAAATCCATAGTCTCATACACCTAGCCAAACACCCAGTGGTGTGGCCTTAGGCCTCATGCACACTGGACGTTTTTACAGCTGCTGTTTTTGGCTTCAGATGTTTTTTTCTACAGCCAATAAACTCCCCAGCATGTTATCCTATGTGTCCATGCACACAAAAGGCTGTTATGAGCAGTTTTTGGCTGGGGTGTTTTCTGGCTGGAAAAAAATTCTCTAACTCTAAAAAAAAGCTGAAAACAGCTTAAAAATGGCCAAAAATGCTGAAAAACATGGCTATTCAGCATTCATCAGCGTTTTTGAGTCACAAGCTTTTATGGGAGTATAGTTTTGCTATAAAAAAAAAAAAAAGCTAAAATGCTACAGGTAAAAAAACACACTGACAAACGCTAGTTCAAAAACGCTGAAAAACTCCCTCTACAGTTACAGCTTTCCACAGTTAACGTTGCTGGCTTTTTTAGACAGTCCAGTGTGCATGAGGCCTAAAAGATGGTTGCACTCTTCCCATCTGATGTTTAATTTCCCTACAGACAGTTCATTAATTGAGGCTTCCCTTATGTCACAGGGAGAGGTAAGATTCCATTGTAAAGGGTTGCAGTGGTGAAAATTTACAACTAGATATTAAAAAAAAAACCCCACTGGCATCTATTCAAAATAAACTTTGCATGGAATGACCTCTTGCTGATATATATGATGGCATAAGAACACCTTGGCTCTTGCCGATATACATGATGGCATAAGAACACCTTGGCTCTTGCCGATATTCATGACGGTATAAGAACACCTTGGCTCTTGCCGATATACATGATGGCATAAGAACAACTTGGCTCTTGCTGGCAATTCAGAAACTCAAAGTACAGAAGAAAACATTTTTTTTTACTAACTGCCATATTCCATTCAAATAATGTCTGTGGCACTATGGTTATCGTTGGTGAACACTTGCTTGTCCTCAGAGTAGTCTTATGTATAACAGTAAACACCACTGCAATCAATGTCTTGTATGTAGTAAAAATGTTAACACCGTTGGAGCAATATTTCATAGTCTACACAGACAATCCTTAGTAAAAGCAATACTAACAGAATGGTAACAAAAATAAATCGGAGACCTTCCAACTATATCAGAAACACTATAATCATGTGGAAAGCAGAGTTTCCAAGCAGACACACATATATCCGGGGTGTGCCTCTCTTCTCGTAGCTGGCACTTAAAGTCCTCAGCAAATTGTCAGGAAAGCACCAGGAAACTTCAGTTCCTTTCCCCGTCTATCACATAAAACTTGTTCAAGAAATGCTATGTTAAACAGACCATTCTAATTACGTTCTGAAAAAAAAAGGGGGAGAGGGAAGGTACTTATTGGAATCTGGAAGCCCTGTTTAGAATAAGGAGGCCCCCAGATATCTGCCCCCCCCCCCCCAGGTAATTTAGTATAAGCTATATAGAAACCCTTGTAACTCATTCACAAAAAAATGGTAAGTAGTAAATAAAACATTCACACCATCAAAAATGTCCTTTATTAGGAAAAATAAAAAGAACATCTGATGTAAGTCAAAGATCAATCATGTTGTCCAACAATGTAGATCATTGTCAATCATGATGGCCTGCTGTCATGACAAGCCACTGTGTCCAACATTATTCACCCATCTCTACTCCTCTCACAAATGACAGATCCCTAGCCAGCTTCTGTATGTAAACTAAAGGGCCTGGGTGTCGGGTGATGCCATTGATCAAAAATTGTCATGAGCGCATGTGATCAATGAAGTCACCCAGGATCCCTGGCCCATTTGTTAACATACAGAAGCCGGCATGGATCTGCTATTTCGTGTTGGTAATGCTACAGTACCATGACATACATGGTACTGCTCTGCAAAATCACGTGCAACTTTAGGGCATTATAAAAGAATGTTCTTTATGTATTTGTACATTTGCCTTTAAGCTGCATTAAAAAAAAGTCTCTCCCTGATGATAGATATATATATATATATCTATCATCAGGGAGAGACTTTTATCTATATATATCTATCATATATATATATATATATATATATATATATATATATATATATATATATATATATATATATATATATATATATATATATAGATATATATATATATATATTTTTTTTTGCATTTGTTTATGTCCCATGTACCAGTGCCCGGCTTGCAAATTGACCTTGAAAAATGTTTGCTCCCATAGACTTCAGTGGGGTTAGGCCAAACTCCTGCAAACCAAACTTAGTCTGGTTGGTTCATCCCCATCAATCACCAGTGGCGGCGCGTAATGCAGGGCGATGGGGCGCCGCCCCCCCTATCCATGCACCCGGCCCCTAATCTACATGCGGGGTGCTGGACGCATGGATTCCAATGGGTTTTTTTTTCTTTTTTGAAGCACGTGATTAGAGCCAGAGGCTTTAATAGGCTTCAAAAAAGGGTGGGCTTGGGGCGCAGTTGTGTGACAATAGCGAATGAATATTCGCTATTGTCTTCCTGATTCACCTCCCAGCCAATCAGGAAGCAGGTCCTGAGACCCTATCACCCAATTGGCTGAACAGAGAGGAGATCTGACTGGCTGCCTAGGAGGAGGTGGAGGGGGAGATGCACGGAGAAGAGGAGGGAGGAGATGCAAGGTGTGATGCAAGGGAGGAGGAGACGCAGGGGAGGTTGCCGCCTGGAGGATTGCTGCCCGCGACCTAGATGGGGTAAGTGCGGGGCCGAACCACCAGGGGGGAGGGCTTAAGGGGCAAGTGACCCGACTGACGCCTCCCCAAAAAAATATACCAGCCGCCACTGTCAATTACTATCGTTTATTACTATGACAGATTGGTGCTTACACTTCTTTTTCTATATTACAAAACCTACAAGTTAACCTGATCTTAAAATGGAAATTTGTATTAGACTTCAGCAGCCATGTGGGTTAACGCATGTAATAGTAAACTTTAAGCAGGATGAAATTTTACATTTTAGCGTTATGAGAGTCAGTTGTGAGTAGAAAACTTTCAATGGGGACAAATGTTCTGGTGTCAACTAAGATGGGAATTCTCCTCAAATTTGGTAAAAGTATCACGACTTGTTGCTTCTCCAAGACCGGAAGTTAAAAAAAAAAAATAATAATAATAATAACAATATCTTCCAAGCAGGACACCACAGCAAAAAAAAAAAATGTCCCTACTCTACCCAGTACTAGAATAAAATAGTTTTGGTTACACCAATAGATTTAAGAACTAATAGGTTCTTATAAAAAATAACACAGGGAAATGAGCTATCTTTATACATGGGATGTGCATTGCCCAATACAGCTAGCGAGAGGCAGACCATAAAATGATAAGTCATAGGACAGAGTGCCACCTCTGTACATGCTCTCCAGGTTGGTGATTCACTAGGCAGTGAAGCAAAGATCAGGATGACAACTCTACAATCTGCACAGTAAAAGTAAACTTGCCATGGATTTAAAAAAGAAGCATGGAAAAAACAAAACAAAAAAAACATTCATACTCGCATAGATGCAGCATTAATCGAATGAGCTGTCAGTGGCATGATGAGAGGCTGAGCCAGCTGCTGGTCAGGCATCTGGGCAGATCCCAGCATTATTGTCAGGATTCCTGCAAAGCCTTGACTAGCTCTGTGATGTCAGTCGACAGTGGGTTTAACCTGGTGTCAGCTGAATATGGGTCAGAGGAGTGCAGAACTAAATCCACTCCTGTGATCTATAGGAGAAGCAGGGCCAAAAGATCTTTGGCTATTCTTCTACTTTAAACTGTAATCAGATCATAGGTATACAAAAAACAGAAGGAGGAAATTGAGTGCTTCTAATCTATCTCTGAAAATTTTATGGAGTAATCCATGTATCATTTATCAATATACATATAAAGTATCTACCTTCTTTTTGCTGCTACTTAAAGCTTCTCTTTTCTGCTGCTGACATTTTATATGTACTCCCCAATAACCACTTTCTGATGCTGATATTAAGCAATGCTTTATTTACTGTACAGGAAAAGGAAAGTAGCCTGACTGAACAACATTGCCTTTAAAGGTTTGGTTCCTATGCATTCAGTCATGGTTCCTATTCTTGGTTCCAATGCATATGGCTGCAGGAATCACAGTGATTTGCGCGCCCGAAACCACCCACAGTAAATACGCGCTTCTCTGTGAAAACGTGCAGGTTGCCATTCATTCTGAATGTCACACATGTAAAATCGCAGTGCGTGTGTAGGAACCACAGGGAAATGGCATGGTCAAATAGGCCATGCCATTCCCCTACGGACCGTGTTTTGAAAAAGGTAAATGCACCTTTTTCTGTGGGAAATGCAGGCACAGCAGCCTATTGAAATGAATGGGCTGCCGTGCCCATTCAGGGGAGGCCTGCAGAAACGCACAGATGTGAACCTAGGATAAGTGCACAGAAGCTACCAGCAGGCTGAGGACAATGCATGGAAAAATCAAGTAAAATCTCATTTGATACAGGACATGAATAGGAGCCTAAGCCACCCCACAGACCATGACAACAAACAAGACGGCCAATGCCATCACGGTAGCGTTCATGCATGCCTTTAAAATTACGCTGGTAGATATATGGGAAAGTCTAAAAGTTTACTGTAAAATGTTTGCTGTTGGAATACAATGTTCATTTGTATTTTGTGTAAAAACTACATCAGCCAGTAGATGGCAGTGTTTATAAGTTTGTAGCTGCTCTATGGTAAACTCTATGCCTTTTCTCTGTATAATAAAAAGTTTCCTGTTCCTGCCTGCAGTTAAGCAGCAAAGCCCATGTGAACTGTGCATGGTCTGTCTGTTCTGTAGAGCTATATACAGAATTTCTAACATTTGCAAATGGCAGCCCCCATACTTTATCCTCCAACGTTCCCTTTAATCATCTTCTAAACATTTGTTGACCAAGTCTGTGCCTGTAGGATGGGACAATTCAGCATTTTGCTGGTTTTCCGGACAGACTTCAGATCTGAGCTACATTTTACTTGTAAATTCCTGAGCAGAGAAAGGTACATAGCTGAAAAATTTCAGTGGTTTAGATTGACAATCAAACTATTCAACAGAATAGATTTTCCTTACCGTTAAAGGCATGTTTGTACTTACTCATTACAAGACACTCAAATATTGAGATTTACAAATTTCTGTTGCATCATCATTAAAAAAATAAATGTAAACAACCTATGTAAACACCAACGCTGAACAATATATATGCATAATTTTAAAGAAAAAGTCTACAGCTGGTTGCTACCATGAACTTGCTGAGACTTGAGAAGTCCATAGACCAGGAGTACAGCTCACGCTAACAGAGGATCTGATTCTCGAAAAATATTTTGTCTCCCAACATACTGGTCAATGTTTGCAGTAGAAAATATCCAAAGAATATGGAATATCCACTTTCTTTGCTTATTTCTAGATAATCAGAATATAACTAAGAAATCATCTAGCAATTTTACAACACATTCAATCAAAATTCTGGTGTATGTTCAAGTCATATAGCAATTTGAGACCAAACAGGAATGCTCTTCGGTACGCTTAAAGAAAACTTGTCACTAGCATGGATTTACTAAAAATAACAGTATAAAGCCAGTCACAAACAAATATTGGTGGTTACCCCCAGCTTCTCAAAATGCGGACCCATGTCTGGCTACCCGCAAACCCTCACTTGAGTGTGGAAACAACCTTTTCTTAATATTGGTGAAGTAAAACAGACTCAAAGGCCCTATGGTGCACAAGAAGCTACCTTCTATTCTGGAGGACACGCACACTCCTTACTTTAAAGTCTGGGGATCTTGGATTGATTACAACGTCCAGGTGGGTATACAGTGGATTGAACCTTGCTATCTCTGTGAATATCTTAGCTATGGTCACTGTGGCTCACGGATTGGACCTCTCGGGTGCCCTACTTTCCCTTCCTCCCCTTCCCTCTTTTTCCAGGTAATTTTTTTTCTATTCATAGCCCTCCACGCGGAAATGGGCCATTCCTATATCTTTCCTTACCTTTATCCACCTCTCATGCCACAGCACTCGGCAGGAGTTGGTGCACCTTCTCCCCTTTTGTTCCCTATTCCCATTCAGCGAGGCGCTCCATATCACCAGTCAAGAGCAATCTCCCTTTTGGAGAGAATACTATCTTAGATTTTTACATGATCTCCATACCAGCTACTTTGCTGACTTATGCCCCCAATTTAGTTGGAGACTTTGGTTATCATACTGTGATTTACCTTTTGCAAGCCTCACTTTGATCTTCAATCTGTACTACCTTGTTGTATTACTCTTCTTGTTCGCAGTATCTTGTACTTTCATGAAAATTTCAATACATTTTTTGTGAAAGAAAATGTGCACCCAAAGCACCCATGAAGCCTCATTGGAATGCAGGTGAAATATTCCAAGTTTGTGAACATTGAAGCAGAGGTATGGCTGACCCACTGCAACGGGGCTTGTGTGACCCATCCAGAGGTCTGAGCATTGCCACGTGAGATGAGGATGTGGTGGGAGGGGTTTGTCTACAATGATCTTTCACTGATACCTTCACTGATCAACATTCATACTCTGACTTTCACAGTCTTGGTACTTCCCACTTGAGCAATAAGAATGTGAAACAAAGTGATCATTTTTACTAGCAATTCTAACTAGTTAGAAAACAGCAATCTCCATAATTACCGTCAAATGTCTTCTGAGTTTGGGAGAAACTTGTGTGGGGGGGGGGTGGGGGTGCAGTCCTTACAGCCAGTCAGGGACATGTCTGTCTGCTTGTGGCCACCCTCAATTTAGTTAAGCTAAAATTCAAAAAAAAAAAAAAAAAAAAAAAAGAGAGTTGAAAGCCCTGCACCTCGTCTGTCAAGACCTGTAATACAGCACACATTCTTCTCCAGGGCGCTATTTCTAAAAACCTTCTCATTTAGTATCATCTTTAAACAGTTTTGTTTATAGTGATAAAATCAGATCTTTAATTAGTTGGGCCCACAGATTATAACCTAATTGTAATGTACAACCTCCTTTGGATTTACCAGGAACTATACAAAGTGAGGGCTTTCTAAACAATACCATTTACACCCAATTGAGTGGGCATTTGCACGTTAGTAAATCTAAAGGAGATCGGCACGCAGATTGTAATGTGCGTTGCTAACTTTGCTAACTGCCCTGATTGGCCGGGAGGAGAAGCTGGAAACCAATAGCGAATATTGATTCGCTAGTGTCACAAGTAGGTGGGTTCGGGGGCGCAGAGCCCAACCTTTTTCAAGCTAATTAGAGCCTCGGGCTCTAATAGTGTGTTTGAAAAAAAAAAGTCTGGTGCCCCACATGTAAATTAGGGGCGGCGCGCAAACTAGGGGGGTGGCGCCCCTTATGGACCGGCTGCTAACAAAGCATCGACTGCAGACCAAAGCTTCTGAATGGAGTCTTAGTATAGACCACAAATGAGGACACTTTCTCCTGCATACTGGAAAATGTTACCACTCACCATCAATGATTCCTTGAGCAGTACATGACTCCACTGTCACATTTCATCAGATCGGAAACAGTTCACTGCATTAGTAGCAGAAAAACTTAAGGCCCCTTTTACACTAAACAGTTTTTCTTTCGCTTTTGCTTCACCAAAAGCAGAAGAAAAATGCATAACCATTAAATCCTATGGAGCTCTTCACACTGGTTGGTTTTAAAAGTCCTGCAAGCAGCATTTTTGATGCATGTTCGGTGCTGCAAAAAAAAAAAAAAAAACACCAAAAGTGCACCTTCCCTGAAATGCATGGAAAACACATCAAAAATATGACATCGCATACCCATGATTAGGTTTTTGGAGTCACATGTTCTTTTTTTTCCACAGGTGTAAAACACAACGGAAACGTGTAAAAAAACACAGCAAAAATCCACATGCATTTTTACCGAGTTTTTGCAACGCAGCAGTGTGAAAACAGACTTAAGCATATCTAAACACCAAAACAACAATGTATTACATTGCAGCGCACCAATTCTTATGCCGCGTACACACGATCGGACTTCTCGTCGGAAAAAGATATGAAGGCTTTTCCGACAGGATTCCGCTCCAGTTTGCCTTGTATACACACGGTCACGCAAAAGTTCGCTGAACTTACGACCGTTAAGAACGCGGTGACGTACAACACTACGACAAGCCGAGAAAATGAAGTTCAATGCTTCCGAGCATGCGTAGGAATTTTGCACGTCGGAATTGCCACAGACGATCGCATTTTCGGACAGGAACTTTTCCCGACCGAAAAATTGAGAGCATGCTCTCAATCTTTTGCTGGCTGGAATTCTGCCAGCAAAAGACCGATGGAGCATACACACGGTCACATTTTCAGATGAAAAACTCTCATCAGTCTATTGCGGGACGAAATTCCGATCGTGTGTACGTGGCATTAGATGTGGTGGCTGCATTAGTTTTCTCTTTTGAGCCTTATTTTCACCTGGTGATCCTGCCAGTCTTTTTTCAATTTCCTTTAACAGACCAAACTGTCCAGGAAAATTGGCAGTTAGTGTTGAGATAAACCATTTAACTCTGACAGGGGTGGTCACAATGATCAGCTTTTATTCATTTATGTAAAACCTTTATCCCAAAAGGAGAAAAAAAACGGCTGTAAATGATTATAAAGTATTAGCTAGTTTGGTTTTAATTTGTTAGTCAAGTCCATCGAAAATCTGCTAATACATCCATTGATGGTTGTACACTAGTAGAATTTTGTTTGAAAATTTTCCTTTTAAGAAACTTTTTTAATCGTTGGTGGGTTCAAATTGATGTTTTGACGGTGAGAAAATTTAAAAAGGCAGCACTGAAAATCTTTATTGAACAAACAAATTTCTAACTGAAAGTACCGGTAGTTATTCAGGAAAATCCATTTCCTTCATAATAGCATGTTAACCCCTTCCTGCCGACAGTACGCATATATGAGGCCTCGCTGGACTGGGCTTTATTCTGTGGGGACGAATATATGTCTATCTGTCTTTGTGCTGGGTTGCGCTGCACACAGCGTGATCTCAGCACGGGTCCCATACTAACGACTGGGACTCGGAACTCCCGCTTCTGGGTCTCCAGATCGCTGCGTTAGCCTCTGTGGTCACTGTGAAGCCCGCCCCTGGGTTTTCTCTCTCTCTCTGAATGGATGGGAGAGATACATTGCAGATACAGTGCATCTTTCTATCCTTGCAGGGAGAAAGAAATAAAAAAACATATAAAATCTAAAAGAAAAAAAGAAAAGAAAAAAATAGGTCAAGGTTTGATCTAGGTCAGTGCCAGGGTTAGTGTTGGGGTCAATTAAGGGTCAAAGGTCAATGTCAGAATATTTTGGGCAGGATTTTTTCTTTATTTTAAAGCATTTTTTAAATTGGTGTGTTTTAGGTAGGATAAAAAAAAAAAAGAAAGAAAAAAAAAAAAAAAGAAAGAATAAGCAAAATGCGTACTATTGTTTCTGGGCTGTACTACAGGTACAAACAACCAATAACATACATATGTGGTATCGCTGCAATCGTGGGGAGCAGGAGGATTTATTTTGGGTTGTTCTTTGGTGGCAGGTTATGGTAGCAGCAAGAAATATACAGATAAATAAAAAAAAACAAAAACAAAAAACAAAACAGGAGATATTTTATTACCATTTACCACCAAATGAAAGCCAAATATGTCCTGGGAAAAAAAAAGTTTTCTATAATATTATATATTCCACCCGGATGTATAAAATTGTTGTAATATTTATTACTATTTACCACTAAATGAAAGCCCAATTTGTCCTAAAAAAAACAAAACAAGGTATAATCCACCTGGATGCACAAAGTAGTTGTGATGATATGTACAGTTTTACGAACACATGTCAAAGTTGCAAAATTGTGCTTAGGTGTTAACATTTGTTTTACCCTTAGACGCAAAGGGGTTAATTGAATGACATCCATCCCGCCAATGAGAATTTCTGTACAAAACGTTTGTTTGAAAATCTATTAGTGTATGGCCAGCTTAACACTACTGTTTCTCAGACTGACAGTGCTGGTTTTTAAACGTTGCTCCATTGCGCCTCCATCCAAAGTGGAGAGAACAGGAAGTGCGTTACTGACCAGGTGTCCGGTTGAAAAAAAAAAAAAAAAGGAAAAACAAAAACATAGGAAAGATCATTAATGCAGCCACCACATCTGTAAACTGCAATAGAATAAATGTTTGGTTTTGCGTAAGGTTTTATGAGTGAGCAACTTCAGCACAGCTCTATAAAACACCCAAGCCCAGGCAAACACATCATGCTAAATGACTACCTGTGAAAATTGAAATATAAATAAAATTACAAATCAGAAAACAGTATACTTTTATCACAAAAGATTTGTTTTATTCATCAAGTTTCTAAAAGATAAATGCTTGGACTTTCTAACAGCAACCAAAGCAGATTCAAACTTAGTCCCACAAGTGTCTTTTTTCCAGCAAATAATAAATCCCACAAGATACAAAATATACAAACCATTCTTTTCTCAGGCACTTTTCTAAAGACAATTTTTTTTTTTCAATCGCTTGGATTGACATTGGATTCTGACAAGCAGCTACATGTTAATGGACTATAATAAAATCCAGGACTTTTTACCTCTGAGTGCGGCGGAGCTGGTTCCTGTTTCTTATATGGGGCAGAGTAAAATTTGAGATGACGGTCCAGAAATTGGAATCAGACATGTTGAAAAGTGACAGGGAGTCGATGTGAGCTCAGGCAATACTCCGCTCCATGATCCAGGATAACAAGGATACTCGGGCAAGCCAGAATATATTAAAGAGCTGGGAAGGCAGGCTGAAGAGAAGTCCTCACCAAGTCAGGAGCAGCGCACAGCTCTCCGCACAGACCAATACTCGCACTCATAATTCCACTATGACCTTTGGTTATAAGGCGTATCCAGACTCCAAACAATTAGAGGAACGGGACTTGGAGCTCAGCTGAAAGCCAGCTCTCTCTGTATGCGACTCAGACTAAGGTACCTTGTCATATGTTTTGGCACATACCATTCACACACTCCCACGGGGGGGAGATGCGTGTTCCTGTAATCCATCCACGCAGGAAGAGATCACTTTCAGCACAGCTCTGACCTGATTTTCACATTAAATTTCTCCAGTGAAAAATAATCCTCCTGCAGAAGAGCGAGGGCAGAACAACAGCACTAATCATTTAACCCATCTAAATATGAAAACACCAAACGCTCCCCCTGCAACGGGCAGTCAGCTGCTCCGTGAGACTTTCACAAGACTTAAACCTGTCACCTTTGATCTTCTCTATCTGTTAGAAGGAAAATTAAGAAGTCAGATGAAGCAGGAGGAGAGAGAAAAAAATGGAAATGAGTATTAAAAACCCATTTCATGCATGCTGCCAAGCAAGCATTTGTAGTCAAGGATCCTGAATAGAAATAAAACAAATGTTTAAATAGAACAGCCTTGTGGGAAATCTGGCACAGTCGGCTAGCTTGTTACAGATACCAACCTGTAAACACAACTCAGTTTGATTCCATTGTTTGCATTCATGTGTGCTTTCTGCAACTGTTTGGTAAATTACATAAACAAATAATTGTAAACCCCAGTGACTGCTCCAGGAGAAAACAAAAAGACCTCTAGATTGCACAGTTCATCGCTGCTTGCTTCTTACCCTGAAGAGCTCTTTGAATTTAAAAGGCTGCTAAACAAAAGTACACAATATCCCCTAATGGCAACCATTTACTATTCGAGACTCTCACGAGACGTTGACGCAGAGTTTTAGTAACCTGCAGAAAAGGAATGTCCCTTTAACTGAGCAAATATGCCTAGCGCGTCAGGAGACGTTGACGCAGAGTTTTATATTCTACAGAAAAAGGAATGTCCCTTTAACTGCGCACATTTTCTTAGCGCATCACTAGAAGTTGGCGCAGAGTTTTATACTCTGCAGAAAAAGGAATGTCCCTTTAACTGAGCAAATATGCCTAGCGCGTCAGGGGACGTTGACGCAGAGTTTTATATTCTACAGAAAAAGGAATGTCACTTTAACTGCGCACATATGCATAGCACGTCAGGAGACGTTGACGTAGAGTTTTATACTCTGCAGAAAAAGGAATGTCCCTTTAACTGCGCACATTTGCTTAGCGCATCACTAGATGTTGGCGCAGAGTTTTATACTCTGCAAAAAAAGGAATGGCCCTTTAACTGCGCACATATGCTTAGCGCGTCGCAAGATGTTGAAGCAGTTTTATACTCTGCAGAAAAAGGAATGTCCCTTTAACTTATATCATGTGAAACATTGCATGGTACACATCTACCACCAGACTCTCCGATTAGCTAAAAGGAGGACACATCCTAGGAAAAGGACAAGCTCCATGCCATGGCTCCAGTTACATGAACCAAGTAGAGAAAAAGGACTGGTTAAACTCAAATGCCCCGTACACACGGTCGGACATTGATCGGACATTCCGACAACAAAATCCATGGATTTTTTCCGACGGATGTTGGTTCAAACTTGTCTTGCATACACACGGTCACACAAAGTTGTCGGAAAATCCGATCGTTCTGAACGTGGTGACGTAAAACACGTACGTCGGGACTATAAACGGGGCAGTAGCCAATAGCTTTCATCTCTTAATTTATTCTGAGCATGGGTGGCACTTTGTCCGTCGGATTTGTGTACACACGATCGGAATTTCCAACGAATTTTGTTGTTGGAAAATTTTATAGCCTGCTCTCAAACTTTGTGTGTCAGAAATTCTGATGGAAAATGTGTGATGGAGCCTACACACGGTCGGAATTTCCGACAACAAGGTCCTATCACACATTTTCCGTCGGAAAATCCGACCGTGTGTACGGGGCAATAGAATTATTTTTTTCATCGCTACTTTCTTTTCTTTAGGACTTGCTTTTTGGCAAATTGCAGGCATATTTGCACACCCAGGATACACAGCTGTCACACAGACCGTGGTAATAAATGGCTGTACATGGCGGTTTTCAGTGTAATATTGGGGAGCCTGGAGTCATCGGCCAGGAACGTTGGTAAAAGCAAAGCAGTCTCATTACTCAAAAGGAAAACAAAACAGCTTGTTAGTAGCACAAAACAGTCCACACGCCAAGTAAAAAAAAAAATCAAACTTTTGGCTCACCTCCTGCAAAGCATGTCCCCTTAACAGGGTTATGTCCCCGCCAGCCTCAGGGGTTCAAAGGAAAGGTCACCAGCCACTTAGTGTCTCAATCACAAGTAGTCCACAACTTTGTCTCCTAAAGAAGCCCATAGATGACTCTATTTTGTTTCCATCCACCATAAGTGGAAGGAAAGAAAATTGCAACATTCCCCCATCAACAGTGAGAGTCGGTTCACACTGAGGCAGCACGACTTGCAGCGCGACTGCCTCAGACGACTTAAACACGACTGCAGCAGCGACTTGCAAAACGACTTCTATATAGAAGTCAATGCAAGTCGCCTCAAGTCGCCCCCAAAGTAGTACAGGAACCTTTTTCTAAGTCGGAGCGACTTGCGTCGCTCTGATTAGAACGGTTCCATTGTACAGTACAGGACGCTACTTGTCAGGCGGCTAAGTCGCCTGACAAGTCGTCCTAGTGTGAACCGGCTCTTAGTGTTGATGGGGGAATGCCTCCCACAGCTCTGTTGTGCTCTGCCGGCAAGAAGGGGAGGTGAGCAAGTGGAGCCTTTCTGGCCAGCAGAACACAATAATTACTGATTAGAAGTTATAGCCACTGGCAGTTTTTCAAATGTAAAATATCCGACAGGCTGGTTGTACCAAAGTCAATGGATGGATCGGCTTGGTTACAATGAGCCTGTCCATGCATGGATCGAATCTTGGCTGGTCCCTGCTGAACCGGACAGATTTTGATCCATGTATGGCAGGCTTAAGCGTGCCCTGCTTCACACTCCACAGCAGAAACACCCGCTGACCATTTCCTGTTCTTTCACTGGCCTCTCCTGCAAGCAGGTAAAACCTTCAGCACCAAAGTTCTGGTAATTAGGGTTAGAGGCTCTTTCCAACCCTGTTTCTCCGAGCTTCTGAATTCCGGACCCCAAGGACTTAATCTTGGACAACTGTAGATCAGTTTTCCCTTTCTGACTGGAATCCCTCATCCTGTATGGGTGAAAATCCCCACGTACTTCAAACTGTACTCAAATTGTCCCCTTAAAGAGAACACAACCCAAAAAATGGGAAAACATACCTGCCCTCCAGAAACCATCCATGGCATTCTGTACAGCGGGTTTCCACAGGTAGTTGCAATAACCTGTGTACATGTAAAGCGCAGACTATCTGCATCATGGGCTGTACGCCTGTACACAGGCGTGGGTTTATGCAGGTAGTGGTGTAAACCTACATCCAGCTGCATGCAGACACTCATTATTACAATTGGCTGTATGTGGCAGTAGTGTATTATACAAAAATTTTAGAACAAATAATGCAATAATTTAGAATTTAGAGCCCGGAGGAAATGCTTAGTGCCGTGTAACACTTTAGACTTTTTTTTTTTTCAGGGAATGCACAAATGTACTCCCCAACTTATACAATAAAGTTTCCTGCATTTGGGAAAATCACAGGGATCAACACTGCCAAATTGCAATGGTCTCACTCTTGAAGAACCACCTTCATGAAAATGGGGGTCTCCCCACTAGGTATGCATCTTTTGTTTTGTTTATTTTTATAAAGGAGTATACATTCTGCCAAAAAAGGTGGACAACCACGGAAAAAAGAGGGATACAGGGATTTGGCCCAAAAGAGGGACTGTGCCTCCAAATGATGGACAATTGAGTGTTATGCAATACAGCTGGTCATTGGCAGCTCTTGACAAGCCATACATTACTTGACTTAGTAAATGGTCATTTACACTTTTGTGGATTAATGAGGTGCATTTAAAGTAGAACTAAAGACAAAGCTTTTACATTTTGGATAAAGAAAGGGAGGGTTATAACCCCTTTCAATGTGTATTTTGACCAACTATGGCCAATTGGGAAGATTTACCTTCACTTCCTGTCCCATAGCCAAAACAGGAAGCGAGATGAAATCCCTGAAAAATCAGGGAATCTCCTGGGGCCACCAGAAAGTGTCACCATTGGAAGATTTCCCCTCTATTACTTTTCTGGGGACAATCTAAAATGGGATTTTTTTTTTTTTTACTTTCACTTTCAATGATAGGGGTAAACAGTACAAATAGAGAGGGTGAATTTCCCTAACGGGGACACAGATAGCAATAAAAACTGACAGGTGTTTTAATCCCGCTCTACTCTCCTGCTGGCTCCATGCTTAGTGCCTTATCTAATAAAATGGGAGTAAACTCCCATCTCTAACTTTTATCCTATAGGTAAACCTATAGTAAGGTACAGTAGTACCTTGGATTAGGAGCATAATCCATTCCAGAAGCATGCTTGTAATCCAAAGCATGTATATCAAAGCGAGTTTCCCCATAGGAATCAATAAAAACTCAGATAATTGGTTCCAGTGTCACTGCTGGTGTATGCAGTACCGCATTTGGCCAGAGGTGCGGGAGCGCTCGGAGAAACTCAGGAATGGAGTGTTTCCGAGCGTCTCAGAGTGTCACCAGCGCCCCCACACCTCTGGCTAAATGTGGTACTGCACACCCCAGTGGCTTGAATCCTGCTCGTCTTGCGAGATAACGCTCGCAAACAGAGTCAGGATTAAAAAAAAAAAATAGCTTGTATTGCGAAACACTCGTATACCGTGTTACTCGAAATCTGAGATTTCACTGTATAATATTACCTATAGGTACTGTAAATATCTTCTAAATGTGCACTGTTTAGGAGATCTTTACTGTATACACAGTCATCGGTGCCACCCGGGACGTTCCTTCAGGGTACTAGGCCATAAATGGTGGCTACCCTGCACATGCGCGGGAGTGACGTTATTGCGGCTTCTGGCCAGTCACAAAGCCGGAGTCCGCAGACCCTGAAGGAAGATGGTGAAGATGGAAGCAGCCTTCAGCAGAGACAGCGCATCGCTGGAAGGCTTTGTTTTCAGGTACGTTTCACATAATATGCTAGTATGCGATGCATAGCACATTATGGCTCTACCTTGCAGGCCACAAAACAAAAAACACCCAGCGGTTTACTACCACTTTCAGCGTCTTCTTCCATAGGGATCAATGTTAAACATCATGAAAAATCAAACATTTACTGCAATTTACCTGTAGTAAATAAAAAATGCAGGGGTGCCATTATGTTCTAATAGAACAACTTATTTGACCATGGCTAGAAAGATATGTGGAGTATAGCATGTGGAGCAACAATCCTCCAGCATGCTGAAAATCTAAAGGGACAGACTTTTTTTTATCCTCTTCCTGTATATATATATTTTTCAGTTTTATGTAAGCGTCAATGGTGTCCATCATTACCAGTGTATTCTACATTATGAATAACTTTTCAGGAAGGCAGGACACCATGATTTGATGGTCATGCTAGTGAAATGGGAGTTCTGATGGTAGGAGCCCCTGGAGAAAAAAGAAGCCAGTATTTGATGAATCTAGGCAGAAACCATGCAAAATTTTATTATTTGTCTGTGATGGTGTTGGCCTTTAATTCTGCTTGCACAACAACCATGTTGAGAGCTAAATTCCCAGAATCGCCTTATATATTAATCTTCTTCAACTATATGGTCAAATATGCAATTTCTGCAAGCAGTTTATCAGATATCAGCTCTCCTGGGATAACAGAGTAGAATACAAGTTCTGAAAATATGTAAGCAGTAAAAATTGTCCAACATGCTGATAAAATGTGTATACAATAACACATAAAACAGTAAATTTATCATGAACGACTGCTAGAGAGCGCTGCCAATAATTACCAAAATTGTTGGGGAAAGGGTTGTAAATAAATGTATAAAAAAAAAAAAAAAGTGCGTCCACCTCCGTCAGGCTTTGATACTTTCCAAGTCACTGATCAGAAACAACTATTCATAGCAGGAAAGCCAGGGGATATTCAGAAGTTCTTATCTACAAATTTCTTCTAAGTCAGTGGCTCAAAATACTGCAGTATGTGAGTCGTCGTACCAGGCAAAAAGCTAGCATTTTCTTTTCTAAGGAGAAAAACAAATGTTTCTCTAATGATATATTACCTTTTATGAGACTGCTAACAGCTACCTGTGTAAAGCTAGCCATACATGCCAAAATCAGCACATCATCAATGCTAGTTATGACCATTGTATTCAGATAGCCAGCACCCACAACTGCCTAAAGTGGGACTATAGGCAAAACATTTTTTTTCATTTTGGATAGACCAAGAGAAGGTTATAACTCATCAGATGTTTTATTTTTTTGATCATCTACAGTGGGGCAAAGTATTTAGTCAGCCACCAATTGTGCAAGTTCTCCCACTTAAAAAGATAAAAGAGGCCTGTAATTGTCATGATAGGTATACCTCAACTATGAGAGACAAAATGTGAAAAACAAATCCAGACAATCACATTGTCTGATTTTTGAAATAATTTATTTGCAAATTATGGTGGAAAATAAGTATTTGGTCAATATCGAAAGTTCATCTCAATACTTTGTTATATATCCTTTGTTGGCAATGACAGAGGTCAAACGTTTTCTGTAAGTCTTCACAAGGTTGTCACACACGGTTGCTGGTATGTTGGCCCATTCCTCCATGCAGATCTCCTCTAGAGCAGTGATGTTTTGGGGCTGTCGCTGGGCAACACGGACTTTCAACTCCCTCCAAAGGTTTTCTATGAGGTTTAGATCTGGAGACTGGCTAGGCCACTCCAGGACCTTGAAATGCTTCTTACGAAGCCACTCCTTTGTTGCCCAGGGAGTGTGTTTGGGATCATTGTCATGCTGAAAGACCCAGCCACGTTTCATCTTCGATGCCCTTGCTGATGGGAGGAGGTTTGCACTCAAAATCTCACGATATATGGCCCCATTCATTCTTTCATGTACATGGATCAGTCGTCCTGTTCCCTTTGCAGAGAAACAGCCCCAAAGCATGATGTTGCCACCCCCATGCTTCACAGTAGGTATGGTGTTCTTTGGTTGCAACTCAGCATTCTCTCTCCTCCAAACATGACGAGTTGTGTTTCTACCAAACAGTTCTACTTTGGTTTCATCTGACCATATGACATTCTCCCAATCCACTTCTGGATCATCCAAATGCTCTCTAGCAAACCTCAGATGGGCCCTGACATGTACTGGCTTAAGCAGGGGGACACGTCTGGCATTGCAGGATCTGAGTCCCTGGCGGCGTAGTGTGTTACTGATGGTAGCCTTTGTTACGTTGGTCCCAGCTCTCTGCAGGCCATTCACTAGGTCCCCCCGTGTGGTTCTGGGATTTTTGCTCACCGTTCTTGTGATCCTTTTGACCCCACGGGGTGAGACCTTGCGTGGAGCCCCAGATCGAGGGAGATTATCAGTGGTCTTGTATGTCTTCCATTTTCTAATTATTGCTCCCACAGTTGATTTCTTCACACCAAGCTGCTTGCCTATTGCAGATTCAGTCTTCCCAGCCTGGTGCAGGTCTACAATTTTGTTTCTGGTGTCCTTCGACAGCTCTTTGGTCTTCACCATAGTGGAGGTAGAGTGTGACTGTTTGAGGTTGTGGACAGGTGTCTTTTATACTGATAACAAGTTCAAACAAGTGACATTAATACAGGTAATGAGTGGAGGACAGTGGAGCCTCTTAAAGAAGAAGATACAGGTCTGTGAGAGCCAGAAATCTTGCTTGTTTGTAGGTGACCAAATACCGTATATACTCGAGTATAAGTCGTTCCGAGTATAAGTCGAGGCCCTAATTTACCACAAAAAAATGGGAAAAACGTATTGACCCGAGTATAAGACGAGGGTGAGAAATGCACAGCTACTGTAAGTGGAAAAGAGGGTCAACAATGCCCATTTGCAGCATCACTGTGCCCATTTGCATGCCTCACTGTGCCCATTTGCAGCCATAGGTCCCCTGAACTTCAAACTCGGTAGTTAAGTGTTCCTAGATGCCCCCTAGCTCCAGCCAAAATTTGGGGTCTCTGAACCCAAAGGGTCCCGAAATGACATTGCTGCTGATGGACACAGTTGACCGAATTTGGGGCCCTGTATCTCAGGGCCACTTAGTGCTAAGAACCCAAAATTTGGTGTGCAAACCCAGTGGAACTAGCACCATAAAATTTCCAAAGCTGGGGTTTCCAGCACCAAGTGGCCCCGAGATACAGGGCCCCAAAAATCAGTTCACTTGGTGCTAGGAACCCCAGCACCATGTTATGGTACTAGTTCCACTGGGTTTGCACACCAAATTTGGGGTTCCTAGCACCAAGTGGCCCTGAGATATGGGGCCCCAAAGTCGGTTCAGAAAATGTCAAGCACTTTTCTGCAGCAGAGAATGACATTTTCCGAACCGAATTTGGGGCCCTGTATCTCGGGGCCACTTAGTGTTAGGAACTTCAGCTTTGGATATGTTATGGTACCATTTACACTGGGTTTGCACACCAAATTTGGGGTTCCTAGCACCAAGTGGCCCTGAGATACAGGGCCCCAAAGTCGGTTCGGAAAATGAATTTTTTTGCTGCAGAAAAGTGCTTGACTCAAGTATAAGTCGAGGGGGGCACTTTCAGCACAAAAAAATGTGCTGAAAACTCGACTTATACTCGAGTATATACGGTACTTATTTTCCACCATAATTTGCAAATAAATTCTTTCAAAAATCAGACAATGTGATTGCCTGGATTTGTTTCCACATTTTGTCTCTCATAGTTGAGGTATACCTATGATGACAATTACAGGCCTCTCTCACCTTTTTAAGTGGGAGAACTTGCACAATTGGTGGCTGACTAAATACTTTTTTGTCCCACTGTATGTCTCATGTGAAGAGATTTTCCTTCACTTCCTATCCCACAGCCAAACAGGAAGTGAGAGGAAATCCCTGCAGATTAAGGGAATTCCTTGGGGACCTCCAGGTCAACAGAAGTAGTGTCCCTATTGGAAGATTTCCCCTTTTACGGGGACAACCCAAAAATTTGGATTTTTGTTTACTTCACTTTCAATGATAACGTTAAACAGCACAAATAGCGAGGTTGAAACTCCTTAACGGGGGCACAGATAGCAATAAAAACTGACAAGTGATCTAATCCCTCGCCAGTCTAATCAAAACTAAAAAAAAAAAATAATAAAATCTTGCTTTTAGTTATACTTTAAATACACAACCTGAGATTGCTTCTAATCAGCTTCCATATTTTCATCTGGTTCCTCTGATTCTTCAGTTGAGTATTTTTGAGCTGAGTGGTGCATCCAAGGCCACCCCACAACTCCAATTTTAAACGATTGAGCAGGAATCAATAAAACGTCAAGTTGTTTGTGGGCAGCATAAAGCCAGCTTAAATTCAATAGCCAGAAATACATTGTAGCTCTGCTTTAAAACCTCAATAAGGAGGTGACCTGTTATTCCTGCTGCTCAGTGGCAAGTAGGTCTTCAAGAAAAATGGTCGTGCCTACACAATATCCATTACACACATCAATGCCAATAGAAGGCATCCAATTCAATATCCAGTATCATGCAACAAAAACATTTTCATTGCTTGAAAACTGGAGCGGCTGGCCACAACAGTTAAGGTTCATCTTTCCAAGACTGGCGTCTATGGCAGCTGCTTTTGGTAGATCAGCCCCAATGTATGCAGACAGGACAGTCCACCCTTCAAACAACTTTTGTCAGTTTTATCTCTTACAAGAGATGGGAATAACTTGGCTGTTAAAACAGAATGGCCCTCCCTAGACTCATCATCTACAGTAAACGTTATGCATTCATAAAATTTGTCCCCGTCACCACACACAATATCACCCCCTATAGCAATGCAGTGTACCTCTGAAGGTTCACAACACACTTCCTCAAAGCCCTGTAAATGTAAAAAGATTACATATTTAGATCAACCATATACAGTGCCTTGAAAAAGTGTTCATACTCCTTGAAATTTTCCACATTTTGTCATGTTATAACCTAAAACGTAAATGTATTGTATTGGGATTTAATGTGATAGACCAATACAAACTGGCACATAATTGTGAAGTGGAAGGAAAATGATAAATTGTTTTCAAATTTTTTTACAAATACATATCTGAAAAGTGTTGCGTGCATTTGTATTCTGTCCCCTTTACTCTGATACCCCCAACTAAAATTTAATGGAACCAATTGCCTTCAGAAGTCACCTAATTAGTAAATAGCGTCCACCTGTGTGTAATTTAATTTCAGTATAAATACAGCTGTTCTGTGAAGCCCTCAGAGGTTTCTTAGAGAACTTTAGTGAACAAAACAGCATCATAAAAGGCCAAGGAACACACCAGACAGGTCAGGGATAAAGTTGGGGAGAAGTTTAAAGCAGGGTTAGGTTATAAAAAAAATCCCAAGCTTTAAACGTCCCATGGAGCACTGTTCAATCCATCATCCGAAAATGGAAAGCGTATGGCACAACTGCAAACCTACCAAGACATGGCCGTCCACCTAAACTGACAGGCCGGGCAAGGAGAGCATTAATCAGAGAAGCAGCCAAGAGGCCCATGATAACCTGGAGGAGCTACAGAGATCCACAGCTCAGGTGGGAGAATATGTCCACAGGACAACTATTAGTCTTGCACTGCACAAATCTGGCCTTTAGGGTTTACATAATTGTAATTTGGATGCGGGTTCCCCACAAGGAGGGAGAATGGCTAATTGGGCCCAATTTGGATATTTTCACTTAGGGGTGTACTCACTTTTGCTGCCAGCGGTTTAGACATTAATGGCTGTTGAGTTATTTTGAGGGGACAGCAAATTTACATTGTTATACAAGCTGTACACTTACTACTTTACATTGTAGCAAAGTGTCATTTCTTCAGTGTTGTCACATGAAAACATATAATAAAATATATTTACAAAAATGTGAGGGGTGTACTCACTTTTGTGCGATATTGTATGTACTATTGGGGTTATTGCCAAGCCAGAGGAATTTTTTGTACTCTACCAACCCAGTCCATTGAGGTTCAAACCGAATCCTGGACTGTGTATGGCTGGTCACTGAGACATATCTTAAATCACAGTCACTTATGTAAATGTTATTTTATCTTCGTCCTAGTCTTTTTTCATCAATGGTTTGTAAACAAATAAATAACAAGTCTAACATGCCTCAAAAGTCCATTCTTTCCAACCCTTGTATCTATATGACAATTTAGGATGTGGCATACTGTAGTGTATCATTGGTTGTGCTGTCCACAGTGCCACCCTGTGGTGACAGCATCAATTTATTGAATCCTTCATATGACTTATACTACATCTGAGCAATACAAAAACCCTATTCAATTCATTTTTGATATTCAAAGCAAATGCCCCCATCCATCCATGTCTCCATGTTTTAATTTGCAGACAAATCAGTTTAAAAAAACAACAGTCTAGCATTTCTGTCCATGGCCATCTTGAGTAAGGGCAGATGATTAATGTTATATGCATGCAGGAGGGTGTGCTTAGCTGAGAAAACCCCTCCTCCCCTCCTGAAGACTCCTGGGATGTATGACATCATTTGCCTAGGCGTGGAAACCAGGAGGTAAATGTAGAAATGTAGAAACAAAAAAAGTTTAAAACAAGTAAATATGATATCTATTTAGTAACATAAGGATTAAAAATAGTCTATGTTGATTGAGAGTCCAGTTCCATTTTAAATTCGAAATTTCATGATATTGAAAAGAAAATCTGAAGCTTCTTTCAAATTGGCCATAGTGGTGGTGCATCCAGATCTATACTTCTCATGGACCTGGATGCGACGCAACTCTGGGCTATGACACACACATTGGATCCTTAGACCCCTTTCACACTGGGGCGCTTTGCAGGCGCTACAGCACTAAAAATAGCATCTGCAAAGCGCCCTGAAAGAGCCGCTGCTGTGTCTCCAGTGTGAAAGCCCGAGGGCTCTCACACTGGAGTGGTGCGCTGGCAGGATGGTAAAAAAAAGTCCTGCTAGCAGCATCTTTGAAGCCATGAAGGAGCGGTGTATACACTGCTCCTGCCAATTGAAATCAATGGGGCAGCGCGGCTATACCGCTGGCAAAGCACTGCTGTAGCAGCGCTTTTCAGTGGTTTTAACACTTTCTTGGCCGCTAGCAGGGGTTAAAACCGGCGCGCTAGCGGCCGAATACCGACGCTAAACCGACGGTTAAAGTGCCGCTGCCGCCCCAGTGTGAAAGGGGCCTTATTGTCCAGCGTGTATGCACCTGGATTCTGTTGCCCCGGGCTCTAAAGTATTTGTGTCCAGGTTATGACCACAGGCGCTAATCAGGTGTAACCCTTCATTTCGATATGTACATCAGTGCCTGCCCAGCCAACTGCTGTTCATATTTTTGTACCCATCCAGACAGTGGAGGGCGGATGCATTGCCAGCATACATGGATCTCCTTGGAGATGCAGCCACTCATGACTTATGTAGCTGCAGCTCAGAGGATGGTGATCCTCTGCATCCAGAAGCATCAAATCCCCAATATAAGCCATGAGTGCAAAATGGGCCTGCTCCCCCCCCTGGGGCCCCTGTGCACTGCATAAATTGGGGACACACCAGTGTGACACTGTACTTTGTCAACCTCTAATGTCAGTAAAAGAATCATGTTTCTAACCTTTATCTAGGTGCCAGAAAGTGTACAATATCGGTCTGCAAACTTAGGAAAGAATCAGAGGAAAGCAGCAGCAGGAAGGAGTCTATAACAGGGCTTTGTGGATTTGCAGCCTAAGGAGACTGCCTCGGTTTTGTAACAATGATAAAAGGAAATTCAAGCTATTGCCGACTATAGACAAGCAGTCTGTAAGGAGTATACAGTAACTGTCTCTTTTCTAAACAATCCTTAGACACAAATAGCTTGTCATTATAATTCAAGGATTTTTTTTTTGGATACAAGACATTAAATGTCAAAAAAAAAAAAATGTTCCCTGTTTTGCACAAGCCGTTGCTCCAGTGATTTTACACCATGGTGTCAGAAATGTCTTCTGGAGATTGCCTGAAATTAATGCTTGCTTTGGTAAAACTAATTGCTGTCAAGGCCCATGGATGACTCCCGTGCCTCCCGTGATTCTGTGTCACTGATTTATCTCTGCCTCTTTATTGCCTGATATACTTCTACCACTGGCTCTGCCATTTATGTCGTCATTAAAGATTTTCTTGTTTGGGTGCAGTTGTGTTGATTAGTATGTTAATAAGTATTGGCTTTAGACCAGATTATTAAAGTCTTTGAAGTCAAACAGGGATATCTAAGAAACCGCCTTCAGCATCTGAAGACTAAACTACCTCTACCGGTCCCCGAGAAATGTGTAGAAACGTATAAGCATATATACTTGTAATACTGATGGCTCACTCATTCTGAGCCCAGCCAGTAATCTTTCTGTATTTTGAATAATACAAAATATTAGGCCGAAGAATAGATAACTATAACTTTCAAGACAACTGTGATAAAAATAAAAAACAAAATGTACCAGCACTTGCAGACAAAAACATGTTTGTGTCCTTACAGGCCTATCTTAAAAAGAGAGTCCAACTAAAGCGGATGTTTCAGTTTTCAGCAGATGTTAGAGGTCCGTCACCTTAAAATGTCTTATATTTTATGTACAGTACATTGGGAACACTATTGTTGAGATGTACTTGAGTTCCTGGGTCTGCATATTTTCTATAGCTTTTTATGAGACATTCCACTCTCCATATTACATTTTTTTGGTGAATCTTATTTTATTCCTTTTAATAAATAAGAAACAATACAGAGAAAAGTTATCACGAAACTTAATATATACTGGATAACATGGTAAGACAAGTAATGAATGAATGCAGAGGTAGAGTGTTATTCAAACAGATCGTGAAAGAGTAGGCCGAGACATATCAAGCCTACTCAACAACCTTACAACAGGTACACCACACTAGGGCCCTCAATTCCTGTAATGGGTAAGTGTGGGTTGTCAACTGGCCCCCTCCAGATGAATGTCTGGTGTTATCCAAAAAACACATTAGAGAGGGAACTAAAGATAATTAAGAAGTGAAGCAAAGGGAATAAGGCACAAAAGAAAATAATCATCATCGTCATCAAGTGACCAAGGAGTAGTGGGGAGAGGGGGATAGAATTCCACAACATCCCCGAAAAAGGAAGAAGTTCTGCCACCCAAGTAAACAAAAAATTGCTCCATTCTGCCATCTGCTGCTAGAAGGCATTCTAAGGTCATGCGTCTAAAACCCATTCCACCAGTGCGTTACATTTGGAAGGAGCACGGATTTTGAAGAATAACTGCTCTGGCGGTTGTTTGAAAGTGTCGTAGAATGTCTCTTTTGGTATATTTATTGGAATCTGGTATGAGAGTAGGTTGATTTTATTTTTAGAACCGTTGTCCAGGTCACTCTATAATATATACAGTATATTCCCTATATCCCCCAACCACGTATGGGGGGGCATTCCTGCACATACAAGTCATGGTAAAGTTAGCGCCATGACATCAACAAATATTTGACAAAGACTGATAAAAACTTTGGCGAACGCCCGGCAATGAATGCCATTGAGTGAGGATTTTGACGTTTTTCTCTTGGGCCTTTCTGGCTATAATTAGCCTATGGGAAAAAGTAAAGGTTTTCTTCCATTCCTTAGTGCCAATTGTAGTAAGCAGTTCCTTCTCACAAGCGTCTGTATAGTTAAAAATTGAATAAAGGTAAAACAATTATTTTAGTTTTAGAGTGGAGAGGGAGCTAAACCCCTGTCTGATTTTTATTGCTGTCCCTGTTGAGGAGATTCACCCTCTCCATTTGTCCTGTTTACCAATTTCACTGAAAGAAAAAGAAAATCCCAAATTGTGGGTTGTTTCCATTACAGTAATTGAGGGCAAATCTTCAATGGGGAAACTAGTTCTGATGACAACCAGGGATTCCCTAACTTTGGAAGGATTTACTCTCACTTCTTGTTTTGACTATGGGACAGAAAGCGAAAGGAAATCCTCCCAATGGGACACAGAGGGCAAAAAAATAAAATTGACAGGGGTTACTATATTTGAAATGATTTTGTCTTTAGTTCTACTTTAAAGGCAGAGCTTCACCCAAAAGGGGAAGTTCAGCTTTAAGACCTCCTCCCCCCTCCTCTTTACGAAATGGCACTTTTTTGGGGGGAGGGGGGAGCAGATACTTGGCTTTAGACAGGTACCCACTCCCACTTCAGCTTGGATTGCCTAGGCAATCCGAGAGGAAGTTCTCCCTGCAGTTTTCTGGGGCGCACCACAGGTCCCAGAAGACTGTGGGACTATTTGCAAGCGCGAGCGTTGCAAATGGTCCCACTGCAAATTTCAGTTCTTTCAATCATGGAGGCCCAGCATTACGTGTGGGTGTTACCTAACCTAGGACAGTCTGCAAACAAAGACAGCCTGCCTGGGAACGACCCATCAAGGCATTTTGATATTTGCATAATTCCTACCAAGAGCTAGCTGAGGGCAGAGGGCCCATGAGAGTACTAAGACAGGGTACTGTGACATTTAAAGGAAGCAATGATTCCATAATATGGCAGCCCCTCCCACCAGCCATAATCTGCCTGCGTTTCATAGAAAAACACAGAATCTCAGTGATGACATCTAAAATAAAGTATGCAATTAAAATGGATAGGTTATATTTTCAAAGCTCATTAGCCTGTTGAAGGAGAGGAGGGGGGTAGATGCGCAAAATACAAGCAGATTCAGCTTAAAGCATGATTCAAACAGACATATTGACTTTGGCCTAATTCAATATGACTGCTGCCATATTTAATGGTACAGTATATTGTTTTATGCAGGAAAATATTCAGCTTTCACAATGAAAGATAAAGGGTAGACATAATCTAATTGTATTTCAGTTTAATAATAGCAGTATGGTACTGCATAGTAATAAATATGTTAAACACAGTCTAATTACACATATCACCATGGCACTTTCCTAAAAAAAAAAAATGTACTTCCTTCCACTATAATAATTACTGTTAAACACACAAAGGGCAACATTCATAAAGTGGGTGTTTATCTATTTTTAGCTTTAAAATGTATGAAAAGAAAAAACTATGATCTAAAATTAAATGCACCACCTCCACACTAATTTTCACAAAGTTCTGATTATTTGTAGTACAATTTCTTCTTCCAGCTCATACCCGTGGTGTGGTGATGTGGCAGCCAAACACGGAAATCATATTTTTGGCTATTTTTCAGATTAAAAATGGAACCTGTTGTCACAAACATGTGCATTCCAAATAAAATATACAGGAGGCAAAACAAAAATTACATAAACCGGGATAGCTGTGAACTAGTCAGGACTCATATAGGAATTGTAATAGTCAAACTAAAGCTGGCCATACATGGCTTGAAATGTGGATGCTTAAGCAGGGACATGGATGCATTTTGATTCATGTATGGCCACTGTGGTTTATCAATAGTCGGTCTACTGACTGACTTCTGCTCAACCGTCCTTTTGGATTTTAGCCGCTCAATCAGTGCTGTAGGCTATAGACTGATCAGTTAATTCTGATGATAGGGAAGTCTCCCCACTATCGGAATACAATGACTCATCGGGAGGATTCCTCCATCTACTGGGAACTGGATCAGTTTTTTGTTTAACCCGCTAGTTAAAAAAAACTAAAAAAAAAAAAAAAAAACTGACTCATCTATGGACTGCTTAACTGTAGTCTCAGCAACCCCCATACCCCTTTTTTCTTACTTAGGTCCATCATTTGCAGGTTCCTCTTGCTCTTGGGATCTTCTCTAGGACCTGAAGTTCCTTAATGATCCAGAGAGCAGCACTGGTGATATCCCCTCAGGGGAGGGTTTGTGATGCCCTGCACTCAAAGTACACTACGTTGTCAAAAGTATTGGGATACCTGCCTTTACACGCACATGAACTTTAATGGCATCCCAGTCTTAGTCCGTAGGGTTCAATATTGAGTTGGCCCACCCTTTGCAGTTACAATAGCTTCAACTCTTCTGGGAAAGCTGTCCACAAGGTTTAGGAGGGTCTATATGGGAATTTTTCACCATTCTTCCAGAAGCGCATTTGTAAAGGCCAGGCACTGATGTTGGACAAGAAGGCCTGGCTGGCAGTCTCTGCTCTAATTCATCCCAAGGGTGCTCTATTGGGTTGAGGTGCATGACCTCAACCCTACAGAACACCTTTGGGATAAATTAGAGTGGAGACTGTGAGGCAGGCCTTCTGGGAAGGCTGTACACTCCTAAACCTTGTAGGCAGCCTTCCCAGAAGAGTTGAACCTATTATAGCTCCAAAGGATGGGCCAACTCAATACTGAACCCTACAGACTAAGACAGGGATGCCATTAAAGTTCATGTGCGTGTAAAGGCAGGTGTCCCAATACTTTTAGTTATATAGTGTATGTCCTCAGTCTTCTGTGTTGTGTCAGAGAAAAATTGTTGAGGACAATGCTGGAGAGGAGTAGAGTATTGAGCCAGTGTTTTTTAATACTGGCTCAGAATCCTTTTTTAGGTCCTTGCACATAGTACTGATGCATAAACACAGCATCTTCCTAGCAGAAACTTCCTCTGTAAAAAAACATGAACATGGTCTGCATAGTGCATGCGTACACATGCATAAAAATTCTTCTAGCTATAATGTAATCCACTATTCAGGGGTAACTGTAATTTACACACGTACCTGGGAATATTTGCACATATGCACATAAAATACTGACCAAACAAGGAGCTAGTTTACTCACATTTATGTGCCTGTGTAACCAACTATTGAAAACAATGGGCTGCATTCATATCAGTGTAGGAGAAAAAAAAGCTTGAACACCTAAAAACAACATTTTTGGTACCTGTGTGCAAGGGCCTTTAAAACACAAAACGAAAAGTAAAAAAAATTTGTCTGGAGTTGGGCTTTGCACTATTCTAAATATTCAAGTTGATTTATAGAAGATTTATATATTCTTCCTATTGTTAGCACAACTCACTTGTCCGGGGAGGACTCTAGACCCTGAGAGTTAGCAGTCAGAGGTCAAGAACTGTCCTTGAGTGTGAATAAAAAAACTATAATATAAACCAATTCTATTATTCAGTGGAGGAGTGTAAAGGATAACAAGGCTCTGTGGTGAGCAACATACAGGTTCATTTTATGCTAATGTATTTTGTAGGTCATGGTAAAGTTTTTTTTTTTTTTTCTGTAAATCTATTACTACCAATTATTTTAGTGATTGCGTAAATGTGTAACAAACAAAAAACAACTCAATAATTGAAATTGAGTATTCCCCCCATACATTAATTCTGCGGATTTTGCAGTGTGAATATATAAAAGTAAGGGTCATGATAAGGTCCTAATCACTGTGCTATGAGCTGATCCTGGCTCTCTGGCGCTCCCTGCTGTTTCCTTTAATTATCTAACCTTCACGCAGTTCTTTTCAGCTGTCTAATACCGAGGGGAGCAGATACTGTAACTTGACGCTTTCATCTTATTAAAGATCTCATCTGTTTTTTAATGCCTGCGACCTCTGGAGAGCTGGGTTCTTGCTGCAATCACACGATGACCTGTTAATATTTAAAAATATATCAGCTTTTGTAACATGATAATGGTCTCCTCGTCCACCTCAGCCATGGCTTATGTAGCTATTAAATCTAGAGTGGCGCTCTATGGAGTGCCTGACACAGTGTTTGTGCCTCTGGGTCTTCTTTTGGTAATTGAGCGTTGTAATTAAATATCAGTGTTCCCCTGCTTTACTTATAAATCAGCTCTATGACCTCACGTATTTCAGCGCTCAGCGCCATTCTCTCTGTCCCCGCTGCTGCATTATTATTCTGCCTGCTACAATAAATACACAGGCACCACAATCAGAACGAATCCTCACAGCTCACTTTCACTCATTTATAGAAAACTCAAACAGCAACATTCATTCTCAGACACACAAAGAGCACCATTCATCTCGCGTTTACAGCCACTTCTGCAATTCTGCAAGTCTCTTGATTATAAACTTGATCCTGCCTTAAAGTTTTTTTTTTTTTTTACTTTTCATTGAGTTTTATCCAGTTCTCCTGGAGAATTTTGTTAGTTAAAAAAGCATTCACAGTTGACATTTGTTTTCACATCTCCTGCATGTTGTAGAGGCAATGTAGACAAAAACTCACCCAAGCTCTACCGCATGATTGTAGAATGATAAGCTGAATTACGGTGCTCAGGCTTGTTGTGTCCCATAAACCTCAAAATAGCAAGAAATGCCGGCAACTCGATTGCTTGTTCTTAAATCTTTATTGAGCATGAACAGCAGTGTGACTCTTAAAGTGCTAACATGTTTCGTCCGGAGCCTTCCTCATAACATAGATGCTATGAGGAAGGCTCCGGCCGAAACATGTTAGCACTTTAGATGTCACATTGCTGTTAGTGCTCAATAAAGATTTAAGAAGAAGCAATCGAGTTACCGTCATTATTTGCTATTTTGATGTTGTAGAGGCAGGTAGTCAAAGGGCGGCTATAGACCGATAGATAACACCCTTCAAGAAAAACAGGAGATGTGTTCCTATTAAATACAAAAAGAGCAGCGCTGTGATAAAAAAGTTATATATGATATAACCAAAAGAATGTGAAATATTAAACCCAAATTTTGGGATAGGCTCCAAGTTCATAAAGGTGCATAAACAAGGTGAACCGTCCTATCCAAAATCAATCATAGATGGTGGATAAAAGGAAACGTAGATAGGTGGAAATCAATAAGTCCTTCACCGCACCACTGTGATGTTGTTAAAATGCGCGCTTACCAAACGGCAAGCTTGGAAGAGCTTGCGACCTTAACCCGGTCGGGGCCTTTCAGGGTGGAACCATCAAGGAGAAACACGCCACCTTAGCTTGGATTAAGCCCGCTGTTCTTCCAATTATCACTCTATGTGGAGATGTGACCCCTGGCTAGGGATAAACCTCAAGAGAGGTATACCAAAGGAAGAAGGAAAGCAACATAGCGTAATCCCACTTTCACTTTTTATTAAAAACAAAAGAATTGCACTTACATTCGGAAGGGTAAACAACAAACATATGAGCCGGCCGGCTAGAAAGCGAACGCCCGTCCTGTAGACTGTAGACGGTAGATGCAGCACGTCAGCACGCCCGACGTACGTTTCGTCACACTCTGACGTCGTCTGGGGCACGGGCGACGCACTGACGTGTCGCATTAATATAGTAAAACACCATAACCAGACCTCGTACTGAGGCGGGACCAGAAATCACCTTGCGTTCCACCAATTAGGGGCGGATGGCACAAAAACGCCATCTTGGATGTGGGAATGTACATAACATCCTATGCCCGTTTCCGATATAAACAGAGGCGGACCAACTTTTATTCCTAGGTGTAAATTAACATCACATAGGTTGATCCCTAACTGACGGGAAAAGCAGAATTAAAATGGATTTAGTAAAATTAAAAATTTACACACAAGGACCCAAAGTGACCCAAGTCTAATAGCAGTTCATGTTCAGTAATTTGGATCCTTCACTCTTCTCCACAACTGTGGCACATCAGGACTACTAGCAGGAAAATGTTCCAACCAACTGGAAAATTTCTCCATGGGTTTACACTCTTTGTTGGGTTTAAGTGAAATTTAAAATCAAAAAAGTCTTGACACCATAGCTCCCAACTGTCCCATAGCTCCAACTGTCCCCAGTTTGGAGGGACTGACCCTCTTTTGGAACAACATCCCTCTCTCCCTCATTATGGTCTGCACTATATGCATATAAAAAAAAATGCACCATTTACCGCCCAAGAGTGTTTTAGTGTTAAACATTTCATCCAATTTCTAAGTTGCTTTTGTAAATTTCAATAAAGTAAAGTGAATTTTAAAGGATTAGTAATGGGGGGGAACAAAAAAGTACTTATGGGTTTAACCAATTAATTTTTTTTGCATTCATTCTCCATGTAATGGGGTGTAGCAGGGGTTTGCCATAGACAGCATAATAATATATTATTATTAAAAAAAATTAACCCCCCACCCCAATTCCAAGTGTCACACATTTTCTTCTCCAAAAGGGGTACAGTATGTCCTAACATTTGGAGGCACCCCCTTTTTTTTTTCCTTTTACAGTTTCTATAATTCTGGTATTCTTCTCTGGGTATTCTGTCAGTTGTCCCCCTTCATATTCTCAGATCTTCCATTTATCTCCAGAGACACAACTGTGTACTGCATTTGCCTGGCTCTAGATGGGCTTTTGCAGGAACCGGCCGAGATTCGAACAATGTATGGGCAGGCTGAATCGATCGATCAACTTGGGTACAACCGGCCTGCCAGATGTTACATGCAACTATCACTAGTGGCTGTTATAGCTGAAAATAATCACGATCTTCTCCTGGGAAAATACAATGACTTAGCGGGAGGGATTCCCCCATCAACACTGACCCATGGTTGCAGAAAAGATATTCAGTCCATGTATGACCGTCTGCCCAGTGCAGTAGAGACAGTGGAGAACGGGTCTGCTCTGCATCTGTGGCCCAGATGTTCAAAGTATGTTTAAATGACAAAATGGGAAATTTTATTTTATTTTTTTTTTAAACTTAAAGTGGAGTTCCACCCACTTTTACAACTCTTCAGCATCCCTCACTAAACTGTGCACTGTAAACAAATTGGATATTTTTTTATTTTTTCTCTCAGCACCTACTGTATATCTGCTGTATTCATTTTTCACTTCCTCCTCCCTGGCCGCGGCCCATCGCATCATTTCCTGTTTGCAATGCCTTCTGGGAAGGGGCGCAACTTCCTCCGACACTGCCGTTGCTGTGGAAACCTGACCTGAAACCTATTACACTGCTTGTGCTGCACTGAGCATGTGCGAGATCTGCAAGGATGAGATCCTGGAAGAAATACAGTCTGGCTTCAGATGCCCAGACTTAAGATGGCCACGGCCTGCTGTAAGTTTGTAAAATAACAAACTACTGCTATAAACTAACAAAACAGACCTTAGTTTACAGACTAACTTTACTAGAATACATTAAGCTTGTGTAATATAGGGGTATTTTTATTTAAAAAGTATAATTTCGGCCGGAACACCACTTTAAAGGGATTCTAAAGGCATATGCATTAAGATAAAAAATCTTCTGTGTGCAGAAGCCCCCCTAATACTTACCTGAGCCTCATATCGATCCAGCAATGCTGCACGAGAGCCTCGGCTGTCCGGGGACTCTCCCTCTTTGGCTGAGACAGCAGTGGGCGGCATTGGCTCCTGCTGCTATCAAAGTCAGTGAGCCAATGAGGAGAGAGATGGGGCGGGGCCGAGCAAGGGCTCAATGTCTGAATAGACACACAGAGCAGTGGCTTGGCTCAGCTCGGGTGCTCCCATAGCAAGCTGCTTGCTATGAGGGCACTCGGCAGGAGGAAGGGGCCAGGAGTGCCAGCGAGGGACCCAAGAAGAGGCGGAGTGGGGCTGCTCTGTGCAAAACCACTGCACAGTGCAGGCAAGTATAACATGTTTGTTATTTTTAAGCAAAAATAAACCCATGACTTTAATGTCACTTTAAAAAACAAAACATGCTATACTTTATGGTATATCTAAAAATGTTATTATTGCCCAAGTAGCACCCTAAAAAATGGTCCTTTTGACTGAAAAAGAGCATTGCACTTCAAGTCACGTGATGGTTCCTAGGCACTCCTTTGGCTATAGCCTCACAGCTGTCTCTAAATGCTGGTCTTATAAGATTTGCATGATAGAAGATTTGGGTGACAGACACAATGCTCCTCATTGTCCCCCTTGCTGGAGAGAAAACCACAGTACAAAGATCTTTCTGCTTTAGCGTGGATTTACACATAAGTGTGAGCGATTTTATAAGTGATTTGGACAATTTTTTTTGCACGTTTTGTTGTGTGTTTTTCAGGTATTTTCAGCCCTGGTTGATTTTGTTTTAGCCAATGGAAAAGTTTACTAGGGGGATAAGAATACAGTTGTTAGGCGCACAATTGTGCAAAAAACATGCATTAGTCCACTCTAAGTTACTAGGGCCGAATACGTGTGATTATTCCCTAAGGGGGGTCCGGTACAATAGAGTAAAATGGAATCCTGGCGTTGAGTGCATAAGCACTTCTAGAAACTTGGTTCAAATCGTTTAGGTTTAAATGGGAGTTTATAACCAGTCATCGGGGGGCAATCTGTGATATGAGGAAGCTGGTCCCACTACCAACATGGCTGCCTCCACACAGACAATATATAAAACAAGGCATTAGTAAAGCCCCATACACACGGGCCGAATATTGGCCAAAATCGACCAGTACAGTAGATACCAGCTGACATTTGGCCCGTGTGTACAGATCCTTGTTTGACAAAAGCCGATCTCACAACCTGCTTCTGTCGAACGAGCATGATAAAAAACCAGCAGTCTCGGACCTTCGAGTCCAGTTATTGATTTTGTCACGATCAGGCATTTAGACCAGTTGCTATAGCAGTCAACATCCTTGATAATGCATCGACCTTACCATTCCTTGACCCAGGTCGATACGAGATAATAAAATTAAACCTGGAAAGAACAGTGTCCAACATGCTTGTCTAGAAGGCATCCTCTTGGCAGAACAAATTAATTCTAGAATTTTATGATCAGTGAGAACAGTTACTGGATGCTTAGCCCCCTTCCAGCAGAAGCCTCCATTCAGAAAAGGCTTCCTTAATTGCCAGTAACTCCTTATTCCCAATGTCACAATTAATTTTGGCTGATAACATTAAGCAAGAGAAATACGCACATGGATGAAGCTGCATCTTTTTTCCTTTTCTTTGAGAAAGGATAGCTGAAACAGCAATCTGAGGCATCCACTACCACTATAAAAGGAACTTCAGGATCGGGATGTACCAATAACATTTCTCCAACTCAATATAAAGTTGGTTCTTCCTTAGCCTTTCAAAGACAGTGCAAACAGGTTTGCGATGTTCCTCCAGGTTATTAGAAAAGATGAGAATATCATCCAGATAAGCAATCACAAACTGGTCCAATAGGTCTCGAAAAGCATCATTGATGAAATGTTGGAGAGTGGCAGGAGCGTTGCAGAGGCCAAAAGGCATAGCCAGGGACTCAAAATGGCCATATCTGGTTCTAAAGGCGGTTTTCTATTCATCTCCTTGACGCATGCAGATGAGGTTATATGCCCCCCATAAGTCTAGTTTTGTGAAGACTTTGGCAGAGTGGAGTCTTTCCAACATTTCAGAGATTAAAGGAAGTGGATAGTGGTTTTTAATAGTGATTTTATTCAAGTCCCTGTAGTCAATGCATGGACGCAAGGTGGAATCTTTCTTTGCAACAAACAGGGCTTCCCCTGCAGGAGACGTTGAGGGTCTAATGAAGCCCTTCTCTAAATTCTGTCAATCCATTCCCTGAGAACCTTTAATTCAGGTTCTGAAAGATTGAAAAGGCGACCAAAAGCTATTTCAGCCCCTGGGAGCAGTTCAATGGGACAATCATATGGGCGATGAGGAGGTAACTGATCGGCATTCTTCTTATCATATAGGCGCCTCAGATGACGTCTTGATGACGAAACGCGTAAGGCATGGCCACTTGGTACGCATACGTCCTTTCACCTCTGTCTTTGTTATTGACTTCCGGTTTCTGTAGACGGCCGTGGAACGCACGCCGCTACCACTGCACTGTCTGCGGCTTCTGGCGTGGAGCCAGCCGGCGGAGAGCAGTCAGATTTTAGTTTTTCTTCCTTTTATTTCCAGTTTTAATGTAAACCTAAACTCAATAAAGTTTTATTTGGATTTACATGATGAGGCTCTTCTCTTCTCCCTGTATATGGTACTCTGTCCTGACGGATGCCATTTGAGAGCACTCTGGTGACACAAGTGTAAAGAAGGTGCTGAAGGGGACACCGACCGCTTGGATCATCGGACCTAAGTCTACATGCCCATTACCCCTGCAGGGTTGGACACTAGAGGGGGCTCCACACAGGACGGCATATATATTGTTTCTGAACGGACATACCAGGAACCAATTGAAGATACACCAGATTTGTGCACTAAGAACTTTTTTATACACACTGGACATTTTTTTAATATATTTAGCATTTCTTGGTATTTTTGATATATGCACGGACATTTTTTGGAATTATAGACTATTGTGTTAGTATTTAAGAGAATATATTTTTAAGGAATATATATTTTTCTTAAAGGGATTTTTTTCCAAAAAATTTTTTTTTTTTTCTCATCTAATATTTTTATCCACCAATTTTTTGATCACCATATTTTTAATGCCCACTTAATGTATATGTTTTTTAGCCTGTTTTCATTTCCATGTTGATCACTATCCAGCTTCACATTATTGGTAGCTCATCACTTTTGTGTGGTAATATTGTGTCTTTTTCAGGGCACTATTCACTCATTCGTATAATTATTGCCTTCTCGGATTTTGTGTTATTCCTGCACACCTGATTGATCACCCACTCTATTTATTGTTTGGAGGCATTTTCTATTTTTATTATCTTTTATTACTTTTTTTATTTTTCACATGTTTTACTTTGAGGGGTCTGCACACGTATTGATTTTTTTGGTGTGGATATTTATCCATACACACTGAAGTATATTTTGTTTCACTGCCTTTGATTCATTCACTTAGACTTGCAGTGCATCTTTCCCCTGTGGTGAGAGTTTGTTTACTTAATATTTTACTAGTGAACAGCGCCAATCCCCATTTTTCTCAGAGATTACAGCATTTGGATTGCACCTCGGTGCTTTTCCTTTTTTGGGGGGCTGCAGTTCGGTTTAGCGCCCGTCCTGAGCGCGGAATACTAATACATATATTCTTCTTATCATAGACATCCCGGAACTTATGATATTATGGAGGCAGGTTGTCATATGACTGCATAGTAACCACATCCACCTGTGATTCCTTGACCGGCAAAGAACTTGTTCAACAAGGTTCTCTACAGAATTCCTCGCAATGGGGGCACAAAGTTTATAATCCGTGCTTCCCAGTTGATGGAGGGATTATGGGTGGAAAACCAAGGAATGCCCAGGATGACATGAAATTTGGGTGCTGTAATCAGCTGAAAACTGATGGTCTCATGATGGTTAGCCTCAAATTGCAGTACCAAAGGGACTGTTTCATGGGTAACAGGTTGAAGTACCGTATATACTCGAGTATAAGTCGAATTTTTCAGCACATTTTTTCGTGCTGAAAGTGCCCCCCTCGACTTATACTTGAGTCAAGCACTTTTCTCCGGCAAAGAATTTCATTTTCCGAACCGACTTTGGGGCCCCGTATCTCAGGGCCACCTAGGGCTAGGAACTCCAAATTTGGTATGCAAACCCAGTGGAACAGGTACCAACACATATCCAAAGCTGAAGTTCCTAGCTCTAAGTGGCCCCGAGATACAGGGCCCCAAAATCGGTTCGGAAAATGTCATTCTCTGTTGCAGAAAAGTGCTTGACATTTTCTGAACCGATTTTGGGGCCCCATATCTCAGGGCCACTTGGTGCTAGGAACCCCAAATTTGGTGTGCAAACCCAGTGGAACTGGTACCATAACATATTACAAAGCTGGAGTTCCCAGCACCAAGTGGCCCTGAGATACGGGGCCCCAAAACCGGTTCGGAAAATGTCATTCTCTGCTACAAAAAAAGTGCTTGACATTTTCTGAACTGATTTTAGGGGCCCTGTATCTCGGGGCCACTTGGTGCTAGAAACCCCAGCTTTGGCAATTGTATGGTGCTAGTTCCACTGGGTTTGCACACCAAATTTGGGGTTCTTAGCACTAAGTGGCCCGGAGATAATTCGGTCAACTGTGTCCCTCTGCAGCAATGTCATTTCGGGACCCTTTGGGTTCAGAGACCCCAAATTTTGGCTGCAGCTAGGGGGCATCTAGGAACCCTTAACTACCGAGCTTTAAGTTCAGGGGACCTATGGCTGCAAATGGGCACAGTGAGGCATGCAAATGGGAACAGTGATGCTGCAAATGGGCATTGTTGACCCTCTTTTCCACTTACAGTAGCTGTGCATTTCTCACCCTCGTCTTATACTCGGGTCAATACGTTTTTCCCATTTTTTTGTGGTAAATTAGGGCCTCGACTTATACTCGGAACGACTTATACTCGAGTATATACGATAATTGGTGCAATATTATACAATCTGATATATTTTATATATATATATATATATATATATATATATATATATATATATATATATATATATATATATATATATATATATATATATATTTTAAAAACGGTCAGTCATTTTCGGTTTCACCCAAGAGCATTCTGAATTTTCAGTTTTGGCACCAAAATTTCCATTCGGTGCACCTCAACTTTTAAAGAAAGGTTAGGGTAAGCACGCACATTGCATTGTTGTTGGTAAATTTTGCTGAAGTGACAGATCAAACCTAAAAAAATTGACAACGCATGACAGATTTACACCCCCATGCTACCAAAGACAGCGCATCCTGTATGTGCTTCATGAGGAAGTAGCCATAAAAACTCAGTCAAGTTTTATTGTAAGGTAAGATTTACGAAGGTATCTATGCCATAGACTATTCAAATTTGATGCGGACAAATACATTTTACATCAAACAGTTACCAGTCATGGAGAGATGATTACAACACACAAATCATGCCTGAACTTACAGATCCCAGGAAAAAAAAACATAATAGGGATAATTGTTTCCACAAATGCATTCTTAAATATCTTTCAAGTACACCCAGTGCGTTCTGTAGATTAATAGGACATTGTGCTAATTTCTGCAATTACACCGACGCAGCCTTGTACAGACCATCCCCAAAACATTGTGCTGGGAAAACTCCATTCATCTCAGCCATCAACATTTATTTCAGAAGGTTAGTCACTGATGAGGCCTGCCACCTACACAAAACAAAACTACACATCCTATTTATGTCTGGATATAAACATCATATATTTTATATATATATATATATATATATATATATGTTAGAATGACTAAGCTACATCCATCAAGTTTACTTTAAGAAGTGCTCACAAAGCTATTATCTACTGTATGTATAATGCCGCGTACACACGAGCGGACTTTTCGACTGGACTGGTCCAACGGACTTTCCGAATGAACGGACTTGCCTACACACAATCACACCAAAGTCCGACGGATTCGTACGTGATGATGTACGACCGGACTAAAATAAGGAAGTTGATAGCCAGTAGCCAATAACTGCCCTAGCGTCTGTTTTTGTCCATCGGACTAGCATACAGACGAGCGGACTTTTCGATAGGAACTGGGTGCGGCGGAGTTCCGACGTGAAGATTTGAAACATGTTCCAAATCTAAAGTCCATCAGATTTTCAACCGAAAAAGTCCGCTGCGGGTCCGATGAAGCCCACACACGGTCGAATTGTCAGTCCATCGGACCAGTCCGGTCGAAAAGTCCGCTCGTGTGTACGCGGCATTAGTGTTCTCCAGCATCTTCTTTTGACGTTCCCAGCATGGACCACATACTAATGTGACATACAGTAGGTACACAGTACGTACCAGTGAACACAAGCCCGAATTATCTTAAGAAGCTCAGTGGTCGGTCATCCTCCATATGCATATACACTATCTTATCAAAAGTATTGGGACACCTGCCTTTACACGCACATGTACTTTAATGGCGTCTTAGTCTGTAGGGTTCAATATTGAGTTGGCCCACCCTTTGCAGCTAATAACAGCTTCAACTCTTCTGGGAAGGCTGTCCACAAGATTGGGAGTGTGTCTATGGGAATGTTTGACCATTCTTCCAGAAGCTAATTTGTGAGGACAGGCTAACTAATGTTGGACGAGAAGGCCTGGCTCGCAGTCTCTGCTCTAATTCATCCCAAAGGTGTTCTATCAGGTTGAGTTCAGAACTCTGCAGGCCAGTCAAGTTCCTCCACCCCAAACTCACTCATCCATGTCTATGGCTTTTTTGTTTTGTGCACTGGTCCAAATCATTTGGTGGAGGGGGGATTATGGTGTGGGGTTGTTTTTCAGGGCTTGGGCTTGGCCCCTTAGTTCCAGTGAAGGGAACTCAAAGCGTCAGCATACCAAGATATTTTGGACAAATTGTGCAAATCAATAGTCCCGAAATCAACATGTGTAAACTCCGGTCATCTTCATTATATAAGGCATGCGAAATTTCCAAAGTGTAAAGGTACGTCACTCTGACACCAGCAGTGTACAAAACCTCCACTTCCTATATGCACTGCAATAGAGAACAACCGCTGTGTAGCACTGCAAAGCAAGTAGCAAAGAATGTGTATGCAAAGGTGGATGTACAAATATATTTGCAAACTACATGCAAAAAAAGGTCTTTAAAACATTAGCACGTACTGATAAGATCATTTAAATGTAGCTGATCATGTTTACCCTATAAGTACTGATAAGAACATGCATACCTCTTAAGACAATGCCAAACATCAATATTTGTCTGTGCAAGCAGCATGCCTGCAACTCTTTGATTATTATTTTTATTATTATTTGCACTACAGAGTCAGTGAATATTGGTTTTATTTAACAACCTATTGGTTCAAAGGGAAGCAGTAAACATGTATACATTCACGCTGAACTGACCATCTGACACATCTGAACACTGACAGCTTTACTACAAACACAGGCCAATGTCAGTATGGCATTCAGAAATACATGAAAGTGTATATGTCTGGGTCCCTGAACAAAAAAAAAAAAAAAAGTATCCATATTAAAAAATAAAAAGTTTATATATTGCAGCTTACCAGTCCTTAAATGTGATGGCTGCATTAGCCGTATTTTTCATAGGCCCTTTTATCCTTGTTTTTACTTGGTGATTCTACCAATGTCACCCAATATTTACTCACTGCACTTTATCTATGGAGGTGTTGTCACCTTGGGCTTCCCTGCTGATTTGGATTAAAAATGCCTCCCCTCAAACCACCTCAACTACATAGGAGGAAGGTGTTCTGTAAATCACAGAAGACAGCTGACAAGATTCTTTGCAATATAACTCTGGCGGGACCGACAGGTACTTTCTGTACTTGGAGAAAATATCCTTGACCTGAAAAATTAAAACTAACGTGGCATCTACCTGGTAATCTACAATACATTTACATTTTTGTTCTGGAGTTTAGATACCCTTTGATTTGCATATAGGTGTGGAAAGATTGATACCATAACAAATAACCTAGAATAGATATACATTTAGCACATGTAAATACAATTTAGTAAAAAGTAAAAACTATTTTTATTGATACAAAAAACGAACTAAAATGTAAAGAAGAGTACAGCATACGATAGCATTTATAAAAAGGCCATCCTAAAAAATACAGTTAATGTAGTGTGTCTTCTGTCACCCTTTTTATGAATTATATTGTATGCTGTACTCTTCTATGCATTTTTAATTCATATGTTGTATCAATAAAAATAGCTAACTTTTTACTAAATTGTAACTGCGTGTGCTACTTCATAAGTGCCGTTTAAATTCCCATTTTGGGGAAACCAATTTGCTTTTTCAATTATTGAGTAGGGATGTGGTACTTGCCAGAGTACAGCCATCACGTAGAAAAAAAAAAAAAAATATATATATATCTATCTATATATAGATATCTATATCTATATATAGATATATATATATATATATCTATATCGATATAGATATAGATATTTATACATATCTATATATATATCTATATATAGATATATATATATAAATATATCTATCTATATATATATATATATATATATATATATATATATATATATATATATATATAGATATATATAGATATATATAGATATAGATATATCTATCTATATATCTATCTATATAGATATATTTATATATATATATATATATCTATATAGATATATTACACTTTTCTTATCCCAGAGAACACATAAAGCTTTTATCTTAGCTCTAGTACCTTTTCTCAACCTCACCTTCAATAAGATGTATAAACAATTTAGTCAAATACACCTAAACATCATGATAGACCACATATAGTGAGCAAAATAAGTGCGTACATAAATCAAAAGGAACATTTCTGCTTGTTAGCAAACACATGTCATCTCACTTAGAGTGACAAATTAAGAAAAGCTTTACTTCTTATTCCCTCTAGTGGCCGAAGTCCGTATAATCACCTTCATCCAGGTACAAAGCATTTCCCATAATAAGCTATGTATATTATTATTATTATAATACAGGAGTTATATAGAGCCAACAGTTTGTGCAGTGCTTTACAACATGAGGGCAGACAGTACAGTTACACTACAATTCAATACAGGAGGAATCAGAGGGCCCTGCTCGATAGAGCTTACAATCTAAAATATATACACTTGTAAAAAAAAATTACCAGTACACAGCAGCACTCTGTTTATACATGTCTGTAATAAGAACTGTCTGTAATACAGCAAAGTATGGATAGATTGATGAGACATACACACAAAATATTAAAACGCTCATTATGCAAATTAACACAATCATTAAAATTTAAGCACGCTCTAAGACCACTTTATTAATTATAGCCACTTAAAAAACAAACTAACAGTAAGTCACGTGGCTGCAATTTAAAACATAAACAAACTTAAGAATTGGTAAGAGGTATGATCTAACAGAATTTAGTCTGAATTTTTTAAAGGTTAGTAACGCCACTTTCGTGGGGAAAAAAAAATAGCAAATAAAGAAAAATGAATATAGCGTGTGCAATTGCGATACAAGTCATATTTTAATTGAAGGTTATTAAAAATGACCTTTCCTTTTCAATCTGCAGCTGCTGTAACTTTCTGTAAATGCAATGCAATATGGCTACCTGGAGTTGTTCTGTACACAGAATGTGTACTGACTACTCCCCAGAAACATTTCCTGCTTGTGTGATTGGCTCACCAATTTACCTAGAAGTCTGCCTAAGGGACAAGTCAGATTTCAGGCATCCCCTGCAACAAAAACGTAATTTCCATAGGAAATCACATCTAAAGTGATGCAGGCCCAGCAGCTTTCCTCATTAGTGCCCTGCAGCTGCCACAGCTGACTGATAATTATGAAACCACTCCCATTAGATCCACTCTACACAGAAGCACAGACTAACACACATGTATATATTCAGAGTAACAAAAGGTAGGAATCTGCAACAAAGGTGGTTATAATCCTTGCAATGTACAGAGATCACCCAGACAGGAATGTTTTTTTTCCTCAACAAAAGTGCAGTTACGCTTTAAAGTGTATGTTCACCTTTGTGGTCATATTTGAGATACCACTACTTTATGTTGGGTATGTGTTCCCATTCACACAGCATACATAAAAATATATAAAAAATGAAACGCGCCTTACTTTTTTAGTTGTCTGTGAAGGTTCTCATTTATCTCATCATTTATCCTGGTCATGATATAGCTAATAGTAGTTAATCACTTTCAACTGGACTTGTTTTTTTTAATGTTGAAGACATTTCGTAACCTAGCCAAGCCACTTCATTAGTTCTACTGAATGCCAGAAAATACCCCTGTGTGCATATAAATGCTGGGGTATTTTTCCAGAACTCATTAAACCTGAAGAAGTAGCTCGGTCAAGCTACGAAAGGTCTTCAACATTACAGAACAAGTCCAGTTGAATGTTACCAACTACTACTAGCAATACCTTTCTAGCGGTTTCTTTGAAGCAGATCTATACATAGGACTTTATAGACACCTTCTAGAATAGATGGCAATGTGAACCTAAGGGACAAAGTGAAGGCTAGGATTGAATTTTGTTTTATCTATTTTATGTTTATCCCTTAGTTAAGATCACAGAGCTCTTGTCAATCACTGCTGTGGAGGAGAGGATGTAAATTTTGCCCTGTGTGTGCGGCGCTCCAAACAGCTGCATGCACAGTTCTAGCTCAAAGCAGGAGTGCACACAGAGGAGGCTCCTGTGGGATTCTACAGGTCTAGGGGGCACAAATAGAACGGGAGTGTGTTTTTGTAGCCTGGGGAAAGTTTAAAAAGTAAGTTTAGTAGAGGAAATTTATAGAAAAAAAGCTAATGTACAGTAAGTTATATTAGACAAAAAAATTTTTTTTTTCACTTAGGTTAAACAGTATTTCAGAGCCCCCTCCTAAAAATTTCAAATCAGGGCAAAGAACATAAAAAGCCATGTTATTGGTTCGAGAGTAGCTGTTATCCCAGTTCTGCTGAAAATATGGAAATAAACTTTAAAGCTGAACTCCGGGCAATTTTTTTTTTTCATGCAATGGGGCTGTGCCTGCACTGCATGGGTTACCTGCTTGTTTATGTATGGGGTAGAGGAGAGCGGAGATATACTTACCCAATCCTCTGATCCTCCCAGCACAAGACCGGTGCCTGCCCCACCCTACATCGCCCCCCCAACCCCCCCCCCCCCATATAGCGGTCTTGGGCAGTGGAATGTTTCTGACGTCATCACACCCATAGACTGGCTCTGGACTTGAAGACTTCAAGAACAGTCTATCACTGGACATGGGGGAGCACAGTTTTCCAGAGGATCGAAGGGATCAGGTGAGTTTAGGCTCTGTGTTCACCCCTAGACAATTGAGCAGATAACCCACGCAGTGTGGGCACAGCTCCACTGCGTGGGTAAAAAAAAAAAAAAAAATGACCAGAGTTGAACTTTAATGCATGTTTCATTTGCTATAGATTTTAATCAAGTTTTGCAAATAACATAGCAGAAGGGAGATGTACAGCCAAAGAAACAAAACACAGATACTCTAGCGTAAAGTCCATCGTTTAGAAGATACATAATAGAACAAAGATCAAGGATCATAGCGTTATGGATAAATTACCATGAGTAGTTGCTGTAAAAGTTCAATAACAACATAATTTGGAACAAGTGAAAAGGCTAACTTATCTAGAGAAAAATATGAAGTATATAAACAAACAAGTAGTTAGACCAGTTGTGTACGGTGCTCTCTGGTTTAAATGGTCATCATCATCAAAGTTCTGTTCCTTTTCTTTATAATACAAGGTTTAGAAAGAAGTACAATAAACATGACAATTGCTAGCTATCACAAAACACTGCCACAATTCACTCAGTAAGGTTGCACATTTGTCTTGTGACCTTTTGAATGTTGCTTTTACATCTGTATATCAAACATCTTTTTTCAGATAAAAAAATAAGGCAGAAACGCATAGTAGGTGATGTGTCCTTTTTGGGGCACTTAAGCAACATGTACAGAAAGGTTAAAGCACTTTCCCCACAGATATCCACAGATCTGTAATTATCAGCAATATTGGATATTGATAAAGGGTAAAAAGAAAGAGGAAAGATAAAGAGGAACCACAGTCGACTGTAATGACCTGGGCCACCGTAAAGATCACAGTAACTGCTCCTAGAAATATAGGTATTTGTTAAAAAGGCAGATTATTATTATTTGTGGGTCAGTATACAATATGTCTAACAATGCTAAATGTATTCCTTAAAGCCGAGTTCCACCCAAAAGTGGAACTTCCCGCTCATTTGTTTCCTCTCCCCCTCCGGCTACAATGCCGGGTTCCCTTAACCGCAATGGCGGCGGCTGCACCCGACAGCTGATGGGAACATCAGCTGCGGTGCCGACATCGCTGGACTCCAGGACAGGTAAATGTCCTATTATTAAAAGCCAGCAGCTGCTGGCTTTTTAAGTGTTCTCTTAATATAGAGAACACTTACCTGTCCAGGGTTCTTGCGATGTCAGCCCCCCTAGCCGACTCGTCAATTGGCTTCGGGCGCAGGCACCAGCATCTGTAATAAGGAAAAGAGTAAGGGAAGCCTTACGGCTTCACAGCCTGTTTCCTACTGCGCATGGGTGAGTCCCATTGCACTCTCTGAATGGTCCCGCCATCTTCTGGGGCCTGTGTGTCCCAGTTTACAGTAGTGAACTTCCAAGCACTGCATGAGATAACCCATGTGGCACCAGAAGTTCATTGTTGTGAAGAGGACTGGCATTATTTCTACAGCAACCATCAGCCTGCAGGACAATGGATAAAGTTCAGCTTTAATGTTGGTAAGCTTAGGACATCTCTCCCACTGTGTTCTCCTGGTGTTCTCCAGTGATTATTGCTAGTGGCTTTAACAGCTGCTGGCAATAATGGCATGTAAAATCCAGCAGGCTGGTTGTACACAAGCAGTCAGGGAATTCCGTCTCACAGAGGGTGTGTACCCAGCTGATTAGTATAGTCCCAGGGCAGTTCTAAAAATTATATATGGGGCAAAAAGCCCAGTCCATAAATCCCTAAAAGTCCATAGGGTGAATACAATTCCGTATGGATTATTAGACATGGATTGCAGCAGCCATCCTGAGAGTGTGACCAGCTCTGTGGGGATGAGAATAAAGGAAGGGGAGGGGGGAGGCACCACCTAAGTGCAGTATTAGGGTAAAACTTTTATTAACAATAGTTTAAAAAAGACTCACAAGATGTCAGATGTCGCTCATCACATGAATAGACTCTGCGTCTCGCTTCCATTCTGCAGGCTTTACATAGTGGTCTGGACACCTAGGAGATGGTGGAGATGGGCATGGACGCCCTGCAGATTGGGGGAGTCCACGCTAATCAGCGTGGAATGCACCAGCAGAAGTAACGTCACCTGGGCTGGTCCAGACCACTATGCAAAGCCTGTAGGACGGAAGCGAGCCGCTGATTCTAATCATGTGATGAGCGATCTTTTCAACTGACATCTGGTGAGTCTTTTTAATCTATTGTTAAGAAAAGTTGTACTCTTAATACTGCACTTAGGTGGCACCTCCCCCATTTCCTTTATTCTGGTTGTACCCAAGTTGATCGATCAATTTGGTACCTTCAGCCTGCCCATACATGGTTCGAGTCTCATCCAGTTCCTGCTGAACGGGCCGGGATTCTAACAGTCTATGGCCGGCTTAAGTATTACGAAAGAGCAAACCTTCTGGTATGAAACAAAGCTAATTTCAGAACCTGTGACTTATTATGTTTTGTCTAGAGTTCTCAAAAAGCACTATACAGTGTCAAGTAACTGTGGTGACCATATGACTTCAGAGTAGTCCTCAAAGAACCTTGCATTACCTTAATCCTCCTTTTTCTGCCTCTCCAATGTATCTAATACATTACATTTCAATTAAAATGAAATATGGTTCTTTGAGTCCTGGACTTTCAATGAACTAAAGTATCATTAATCCAACATTTCCCCTTAGGCATTACAACACTCATGTGCATTTAGTTGTGCTTTTAGATATCCAAAGATTGCTATTTTTATCCATGAAAATAGTGAGAGCTCTGTGCAACAAATATAAGTGCAGGTTCCTTTTCAGCTAATGAATATAACTGAAGGTTATACCTTTAGAGTAAAATATTAAAAATAACTAATAAACATTTTGTTTTTGCGAACAGGATGGTGTGAGTATGTCACGTACCTGATGGCGAGCCTGACGTGTAGAGGAAGGCCTCCCGTACAACCCCGGCTCAAGGGCCGCTGATAGTGGAACAGCTGGCGCTGGAGCACGGTGAGGTAAGAGTGCCTATGGAAGTCCCGAAGTCTGAGCAGGAAGTTGCCGGAACACACAGGTGGACGCTGGACTTGACTGAAAGCAGACAGGAGAGTCGCTGGATCACTGGCAGGTCTCGGCAGCAGAGAGACGGATCAGATGACTTGGCTGGCAGGAACGTGGTCAGGTCACAGGCAGATTCGGCAACAGGTAGGCAGATCAGGTACAAACAGCAGGCAGGAGAGAGGTCAGGTCACAGGCAGGTTCGGCAGCAGGTAGGCAGATCAGGTACAAACAGCAGGCAGGAGAGAGGTCAGGTCACAGGCAGGTTCGGCAGCAGGTAGGCAGATCAGGTACAAACAGCAGGCAGGAGAGAGGTCAGGTCACAGGCAGGTTCGATAATCGGAAGTCAACACAGGTAGCAAGAGTTCAGGTACACGCTGTAGACCAAGCAGCAACCAGCCAGTACTAAGTCCGTGTTTAAATAGGCCGTCTGGCGCCAGTTCTGATGACAGGCGTGCGCGGACGCGCGCACGCGCGGACGCGCGATCGCGAACGCGCGCACTCGCGAACGCGCGATCGCGCATGCGCGATCGCGTATTCGCCGATGCGCCCGTAGTTGTTCTGAGAATCCCTTGCTGGCGCCTGCGCACAGGCGTATGCTTGCAAGCATTAGCTGTATTCTGCGGATGACTTCCCTGACATTGCCCCCCCCTTACGGGCAGCCTCCGGATGCCCAGTTGGTTCCTCTTCAGGGGATGACTGCGGAAGAAGGCACGTATTAAGTCCATAGCATGTACATTCCGCTCTGGTTCCCAGGAGTTCTCCTCCGGTCCATAACCTCTCCACTTGATCAGATATTGTAATTGACCCCTTCTCCTTCTACAGTCCATAATCGCTTCCACCTCGAACTCCTCATCTCCACTGACCATCACCGGTTCGGGTGGTCTAGACTCTCGATTAGGAAAGGGGTCAGGCAATGCGGGTTTTAACAAAGATACATGAAATACCGGATGTATGCTGAAGGATTCTGGTAGGGATAGCTCGTAAGAAACATCATTAATCCTTCTCCTCACAGGAAATGGCCCAAGGAATTTAGGGGCCAACTTCTTTGACGGGCAGGCCAGTCTCAGATTTATTGTTGCCAACCAAACCCGATCTCCTGGTTGCAGAATGAGTTCCCCTCTCCTCTTCCTATCGAAAGCTCTTTTATTATCCTGTTGAGCCTTGGTTACGGTTTCCTTCAACAGCTTGTTATTGCGATTGAAGAAGTCTACAGTGCTTTGGACAGCCGGTACTGAAGATTCAGGGACAAGGTCAGGCAAAAAGGTGGGATGGAAGCCATAATTAGAGAAGAATGGGGATTGCTTGGTGGCTGCATGACAGGAGTTGTTATATGCAAACTCGGCCAAGGGTAAGAGAGACACCCAATCATCCTGCACAAACGAAGTGAAACAGCGGATGTACTGTTCCAGCGTCTGATTGGTCCGTTCAGTCTGACCGTTAGACTGCGGATGATATGCGGATGACATGGAAAGTTTAATTCTTAAAGCTTCACACAGTGCCCTCCAAAACCTTGAAGTAAATTGGGTTCCGCGGTCAGAGACAATGTCGATGGGTACCCCATGGAGTCTAACGATTTCCTTAATAAATACTCGAGCAGTCTCAGCAGCAGAGGGTGTACCCTTCAAGGGTAGGAAATGAGCCATCTTAGTTAGCCGGTCTACTATGACGAAAATGGCTGTACAGTCTTCAGAGGGAGGTAGCTCAACTATAAAATCCATGGAGATCATGGTCCACGGCCTGTCAGGCACGGGTAAAGGTCTGAGCAAACCCCACGCCTTATTTCGGATGTTCTTACTCCGGATGCAAGTAATGCAGGTGTCTATATATTCTTTGCAGTCCTTCTCCAAATTAGGCCACCAAAATGTGCGTTGCATTAAGTTTATTGTTTTGCGAATGCCAAAGTGACCTGCTAGAGGGTGATCATGGCAGAGTCCTAGAACTGATAAACGGACTGCTTCTGGGACGAAGACCTTGTTCCCTTTCCAAAGAAGTCCATCTCTTGCCTGTAGCGTCTCCCCGACAGGATCAGGGGAGACTGCGGACGCCTGCTTCAACTGGGACATGAGATCGGACTGTAGTAACAGAAAATTTCCTGCTGGTAGGATGGTGTCAGGTACTGGTAAGACCTTTGGATCCTCGAACATACGTGACAGCGCATCAGGCTTGACGTTCTTTGATCCGGGTCTATAGGTGATGTGGAACAAGAACCTTGAAAAAAAAAGTGCCCATCGGGCCTGTCGAGGTCTTAGTCTTTTGGCAGTCCTTAAATATTCAAGGTTCTTGTGGTCTGTATAAATCAAAATTGGATGAGCGGCTCCTTCTAACAAATACCTCCACTCTTCCAGGGCGGCCTTTATGGCAAGAAGCTCCCGGTCTCCCACGTCGTAGTTTCTTTCTGCTGGGGCAAGTTTTCTGGAAAAGAAAGCTACAGGGTGGACTAGATCCTTGGGACCTTGGCGCTGAGACAGAACTCCCCCGACTGCATTTTCGGAAGCATCTACCTCCAGAATGTAAGGTAGTGCCGGATCTGGGTGGCTTAGTACAGGGGCAGTTGTAAACAGTCCTTTAAGAGTTTCAAAGGCAGCCTGGGCCTCGGGAGACCAGCGGAAACGAGCACCCTGTTTGGTAAGTTGGGTAATTGGTGAGATGATAGCTGAAAAGTTCTTGATAAATCTGCGGTAAAAGTTAGCAAACCCAATGAACCGCTGGATCCCCTTCTTATCAGTGGGCGCAGGCCAGGTCAGGATTGCAGACACTTTTTGAGGGTCCATTTCAATTCCTCCGGTAGAAATGATCAAGCCCAAGAACTGGATACTCTGCCGCTCGAACTCACATTTCTCGGGTTTGGCATAGAGTCCATGTAAGCGGAGACGGCAGAGAACATTCTTGACATGCTCCCGATGGTCAGCAAGGGAGGTAGAGAACACCAGGATATCATCTAAATAAACAATAACGAAAATGTCCAGGTAGTCTTTGAAGACGTCATTGATGAAGTGTTGGAAGGTGGCCGGGGCGTTACACAAGCCGAAGGGCATGACGAGATACTCGTAGTGGCCAAAACGAGTACGGAAGGCGGTTTTCCACTCATCCCCCTGGCGTATGCGGATGAGGTTGTAGGCTCCCCTCAGATCAAGTTTAGTAAAAATAGTAGCAGAACGAAGTCTTTGGAAAAGCTCAGGAACCAAGGGAAGAGGATAACGGTTTTTCACCGTAATCTTGTTCAGGTCCCGGTAATCTACACATGGCCGTAGTGAATGGTCCTTCTTCTCCACAAAGAATATTCCCGCCCCGGCAGGTGAGGTAGAAGGGCGAATGAAGCCTTTCTGGAGGCTCTCATCAATATATTCCTTTAGAGCTGCTAATTCTTTCTCAGACAGTGGGAAAATCCGACCAAATGGAATAGCAGCCCCAGAAAGGAGCTCAATGGGGCAGTCGTACGCCCTGTGTGGAGGTAATGTGTCTGCTCCCCGCTTGCTGAAGACATCAAGGAACTCGTGATAGGCCTCAGGCACCTTTTGGCAGAGCTCAGCATCAACGTCCATACACAACAGGGTGGTGGGTGCAGCAGTGGGATTGGACAGGCAGTGCTTCTGGCAGTAAGATGATTGATACTTGATACTGCCTGATTTCCAGTCCACCGCCGGATTATGGGCCTGTAGCCATGGTAGACCAAGAATGACGGGGTACAGAGGTGACGAAATGGCATCTAGCCGCAAAAGTTCCTTATGACCAGTAGAGGTCGTAGTTAACAGTGGGGGAGTCTCCTGGTTCACCAATCCGGACTTTATACGGGAGCCGTCAGCCAGAAATACGGTAAGTCCCTGCTCTTTGGATTGAAGAGGAATACCTTGTTTGACAGCAAATGCCAGATCAATAAAGCAACTGCACGCCCCCGAGTCCACAATTGCAGTAGCTGACACACTTCTCCCTGGGAGCTGAAAGGTAACAGGAAGTGCCAATTGAGCAGAAGTTGCTGGAGGAACCGCCTGACTTGCTGGAGAAGCCGGGAAAGATCCGCGTCCCTTAGCAGGACAAGTCCGTACATAGTGACCCGCTCTGCCGCAGTAGAGGCAGAAGTTACCTTGAAGACGTCGTGTCCGTTCCTCAGGGGACAGCGACGGGCGAATCAAGCCTAGCCGTGTGGGTGTTACGGTTCCTAATGCGGGAGAGGCCGGCCTGACAGATGTTGGCCGAACAGGAACTGCTGACTTCTCCCGTCTGCGCTCTCGCAGACGACGGTCGATCTGGATAGATAATGTGATTAAGTCCTCCAGGGTACTTGGAGCACCCACACGAGCTAACTCGTCTTTTAAGTCCTCCGATAACCCCAGGCGAAACTGATGTCGCAGAGCAGCGTTATTCCAGTGGGTATCTGCACTCCAGCACCTGAAGTCTCTTATATAGTCCTCGACCGCTCTGCGGCCTTGTCGGAGTGCATGGAGAGAGGACTCGGCAGTAGTGGTTAGTAGAGGGTCCTCGTATATCTTGGACATTGCTTGGAAGAAAGAGGGCATAGTATTTAGTTGGGAGTCCTTCTTTTCCAACAGACGATGAGCCCAGGCTTGGGGTTCACCTTGAAGTAGGGATATGATGAACCCCACCTTTGTAGTCTCTGCAGAAAAAGTCCGTGGCTGAAGTGAAAAGTAAAGCTGACAGGCATTGCGGAATGCTCTGAACTGGGTCCGATCTCCAGAAAATCTGTCAGGATTAGGTACTCGTGGTTCTGGGGATGTCATCATTGCAGCGGGAATGGCTGAAGAGAGCTGGACTTGCACGTGCTCCACCAGACGCACATATTTCTCCTGCAGGGACTTGACCGCTTGAGTAAGGCCTGTGAGGCATTGGCAGACTTCATGTAGGGGAGAGATTCCTCCTGCAGGCTCAGTCATGGCTGCTTGGTACTGTCACGTACCTGATGGCGAGCCTGACGTGTAGAGGAAGGCCTCCCGTACAACCCCGGCTCAAGGGCCGCTGATAGTGGAACAGCTGGCGCTGGAGCACGGTGAGGTAAGAGTGCCTATGGAAGTCCCGAAGTCTGAGCAGGAAGTTGCCGGAACACACAGGTGGACGCTGGACTTGACTGAAAGCAGACAGGAGAGTCGCTGGATCACTGGCAGGTCTCGGCAGCAGAGAGACGGATCAGATGACTTGGCTGGCAGGAACGTGGTCAGGTCACAGGCAGATTCGGCAACAGGTAGGCAGATCAGGTACAAACAGCAGGCAGGAGAGAGGTCAGGTCACAGGCAGGTTCGGCAGCAGGTAGGCAGATCAGGTACAAACAGCAGGCAGGAGAGAGGTCAGGTCACAGGCAGGTTCGGCAGCAGGTAGGCAGATCAGGTACAAACAGCAGGCAGGAGAGAGGTCAGGTCACAGGCAGGTTCGATAATCGGAAGTCAACACAGGTAGCAAGAGTTCAGGTACACGCTGTAGACCAAGCAGCAACCAGCCAGTACTAAGTCCGTGTTTAAATAGGCCGTCTGGCGCCAGTTCTGATGACAGGCGTGCGCGGACGCGCGCGGACGCGCGATCGCGAACGCGCGCACTCGCGAACGCGCGATCGCGCATGCGCGATCGCGTATTCGCCGATGCGCCCGTAGTTGTTCTGAGAATCCCTTGCTGGCGCCTGCGCACAGGCGTATGCTTGCAAGCATTAGCTGTATTCTGCGGATGACTTCCCTGACAGAGTAGTAGGTAGATAATATAACATGTACACATTCTCACTTACTAAGAATTTTTTATAGTTTTTGAAAAGTACACATACCTATCACTTTACATTTAAAATCAATGTGATCTCTTTTCAGAAAAAATGAAAAAAGTGAGCCAACACTGTACACCCTCCCCACCTCCTCTGTACTTATCTCCATGGGTGATGAGCTGTCAGTGCCTGCGCAGCTGGTGTAGTGGTCCAGGGATTTGAAATCTATGCTATTCTTCCCATTATTTCTGTAAGGCTTCCGGGATGGATCAGAGCAATTCTGATTGGTCAGTGCTGGCATGTGACTGCTTCGACCTATCGTAATCTCTTTAATCTGTTTCAGAAGCCCTACAGAAAGAAGGGGAAAAAGAGCGTGGATTTTAAATTCCTGGACCACTACACTGGTTCGCTTGGGCACTGACAGCTCATCTCACCCATGGAGGAAAGTTCAGCAAGAACCAGAGGTAGGGAGGATGTAAGGTATTAATTTAGATCACCTTTTAATTTTTTTTCGAAAAAGGCGAAAAACTTTAAATATACAAGATAAGACCCCTTTCACACCGAGACGTTTTGCAGGCGCTTTTGGGCTAAAAATAACGCCTGTAAAGCGCCTGAAAAACAGCTCCCCTGCAGTCTCAGTGTGAAAGCCGATGCGCTGGCAAGACATTAAAAAAACTCCTGCAAGCAGCATCTTTGGAGCGGTGAAGGAGTGGTGTTGCTGCAGTGGTGCTTTGTGGGTCATTTAATCCTTTTTCAGCTGCTAGCAGGGGTTAAAAGTGCCCCGCTAGCAGCCGAAAACCACGGTAAATCGCCGCTAAAAAAAGCGGCGCTTTACCACGGACAGCGCCAATGCCCCAGTGTGAAAGGGGCCTAATAGATAAAAATATCTTATAATACCATTATTGGGAGCGTATTATTTTTTTTTAATGGTCTTGGGATGTAAAGCTGAACTTCTGACATAAAAGTTGTATATATTCATTAATACATTATATTTTTCAAAAGCAACTACCATAATCTGGTACGAGCCTCCAGCAATACCCTGTACAGCAGCAATCAGACGAATACCTCAGTCTTTCACTGTCCAATTATCAGGCTGGTGATGGAGAGATGACACAACTATATGCCCTCTACAGCCTATACTGTAACAGAGAAAGCAAAACCATCCACCTGGCTGGGCTGTGCAGTAGGGTTGTGCAAATCTCTGGACTGGATGGACAGAAATGCAGATATTCTGGCAGGTAAAATAGCTGCCAAATATCTATTTTAACTATTAAGTAGTTTGCTTGAGGTTTAAAGTGTCACCATATAAAATTAACTTTAGCAGTTTCTTGCTCACTAACGCGACAGCAACTGTTTGAGTTCCATGTTGAACCAAGACAAGGATACATCTATCTAGAATTGTCTATTTTAAATTTCTCCAATTGTACTCACACACATTTAAACTAATTGAACTGAATATTCGTTTTCTCACAAAGCTTTTAGCTACCTCATACATAACAGCAGGTAATGATCTGCAATAACATTTGCTAGAACCTTGTAACTGATGAAGTTTCCTTGGAAATGGATATATTTATTCAAAACTGAAACTGCTCTTTAAGGTTTTAGTGGGTTGAATTGTCCATTAGCTTCTTATGCCTCTTACAAGCTCCACTAGCATGGTCTCTCTATCCAAATTACCAATTCCACCCACTTTCAGATGCTTTTTACAAAACCTACTGGATGTTTGTGTTCTGTAGAATGCAACAGGAATGCCCTGTACACACGGTCAGACATTGATCGGACATTCCGACAACAAAATCCATGGATTTTTTCCGACTGATGTTGGCTTAAACTTGTCTTGCATACACACGGTCACACAAAGTTGTCGGAAAATCCGATCGTTCTGAACGCGGTGACGTAAAACACGTATGTTGGGACTAAAAACAGGGCAGTAGCCAATAGCTTTCGTTTCTTAATTTATTCTGAGCATGCGTGGCACTTTGTGCGTCAGATTTGTGTACACACGATCGGAATTTCCGACAACGGATTTTGTTGTCAGAAAATTTTATAGCCTGCTCTCAAACTTTGTGTGTCGGAAATTCCTATGGAAAATGTGTGATGGAGCCTACACACGGTCGGAATTTCCGACAACAAGGTCCTATCACACATTTTCCATCCGAAAATCCGACCGTGTGTACAGGGAAGAAGAGTAATTCTACGTTTTGGGGAAAAGAGCAAGGAGTTGTGCTGGGTAGATACGTCAGTTGGCGATCCTTAGGGTCATAAGGAGCCAGAGTGCTTTTCATCCCTCAGCATCCGTACACAGAAGTTTTAAGTAAACTGGTCCATTAAACAATAAACACCTTTTACTTTGGCATTCTTAGAAAAATGGTCTGCTTCATAAATACATTCACTGAAAGCTGAAAAAAAGCAAAAAAGCATCAAACTCTTATAGATTCATTTCCAGGTCTCTGCTCCCTGTCAGATATTAGTTTAGGGCTTCCTGGGGAAAATAATTCAATTAAATTGGACACTGTTGTCAAACAAGGCAAGGCACTATGGACTACTGTATATAAATGTACTGCACTCATTTTGACTCAACCCACTGCCAGTGAGTGCTTAGAAGGCACAATAGTCAGGTGCTGAGTGCTCCATTTTGCCACGGTGTTTATAGGGCTAGAAGTGAACTTGACCTGGCCTAAAACACTTAGGTTACAAGAGTACTTAAGTGTAGGTACTGCTTGGTCTTTGTGTTAGTCTTCAGATCAATGCTCTTTGTCCCCGCATATGCATTGGATAGGCCCAGACTCTATATGGGGCTACAATTTTTGTCCATGTTGAGGTCCTCCCCTTCTGGTACTAAGCCCCATCACCTGACATTTAACTATTAATGCCAGAGTCCCCACTACTCATTGAAGTTCTTGCATTTGACAGTTGAACTACACAGATGGAGCATAGTGTTAAGAGGGTGTGGGGCCTAATGAGACGAGACAAGTACCTGTAGACTAGCAAAGTACCTGCATTTCACCACTGCGGTTATCTTACAAATGTTTTACGCCAGGTCAGGCTCACTTTAAAGTGTTAGTTCACCTTTTTAAAAAAAAAATGAAAAGCTGAACTAATGCCCTCCCCACTTCCCTTCTATGGGTGATGCGCTGTCACAGTGCCCACTAAGTCGGTGCATCAGTCTGGACATTTAATGTCCCCACGTTACTCCCTCTTCAATTTTCTAGGGCTTCTGTGACAGCTCAGAGTGCTTCCGATTGGTCAGCACACGGTGGTGCTGACCAATCAGAAGCACTCTGAGTGGTCACAGAAGACCTGCAGAAAGAAGAGGGGAAAAGTGGGGATTTTAAATCTCCAGACCACTACAACATCTGCGTGGGCACTGACAGGGCATCACCCACAGAAGATAAGTACAGCAGGGACCAGGGGAGTGGGGAGGGTGTTAGTTCACTTTTTCAGAAGAAAAGAAAAAGTTGAACACTTTAAAGAAGACAGGTTGTTCTTCATATTACCCACCTACAACATGATGTTCTTCAATGTCGCTCACATTGTAAAAAAGTTGGGACTGATAATTAACCTAAGAGCTACCTGACAATGGAGGAAACTCTTGTGATAAGCCTGCACACCATCTGACTTTATTAGCAATCCACGTGTAGCATCCATCATCAGCTTTAACACTGTAGGTAACATTTGAATTTGAAACAAACAGAGCATGATGTGATGACCTACTAGACAAGGCCAAGAAAAAAAACGTTCATCTATAGCAGGGTTTATTAACCTGAGGAATGTCACATTTTCTCTTAGGAAGTACATGGACAGGTCTGACAGATAATTAAGCACATAAAATTAAAGGTACAGTATACGGATCAGGTCTTGCACAGTTAAAGCAACTGAGTAGGAAATCTCTCTGGGAAAAAAAGACTTAAAGGAAGACTTGAGTTAAAGTAAAATTTTATGTAGCTTGGACAGTATTTTGCTGGGCAATTTTCTTGTTTATGTTTTTTTGTAAAAGTGTTACTAAACCCAGGACCCTGCATTCACTATATCTGGTCTCCCACAGTACACAGAACAAGGAAATGCAATTATTTAAGTAAATATAAACAGCTAAATACCTTTTCTCATCAGCAGTATACAGCAGTCTTGTGACTTCTATCAGTGTCCAGCTGAGCACTGGTTAAAGCTTGTAGGAGGAGTTTTAATTCTCCTCTGACTGTCCTATGAGGCAGCAGGACCCCTGACCCTCTGTCTGGACAGTTTGCTGTTGTGGGTATAGTAACACTTTAAAATTGAATGAACAACATAGACAATAAAAAGGACAGGAAAATTGCATGGGTTTTTACAGGAACTGAAACAAGGTGGGTTATTATATACATAATTGGTCATGAATGACAAAGTCCATCTCTTTATTATGTGACATACTGTTCTACCATGAACAGGTGGTAGGAAGTTATTTTCTGTGACATATAATGTGATATGTGTTATAATAAGCATTCAATTATAAAAATGCATTATTCTAATTGCCAGTTTATAAATAAATATTAAACAAAATCACACCAACATTCTCTACCCGCCGCTCATATAAGCCTGAAAAGGGCTAAAGCACAAACCACAAGCAAAACTGCATCTCCAGCAAAGTTTTTAAGTTCACTGCACTGGAAGTTTTTCTCTATAAAAGGGTTTGATCATATGATTATGGCAGATCTTCACAACTTTTTAAAAGACATGAGTGCACTGGCATGGTCTGGCTGTAACACTACAAATCCTAGTGAAATCCTTCTAAGGTATAAAATTGACCTGGAGGGGACTTTTTCCCAACAAAACTGGAGTTTCAGTTTAAATTGCCAATGTACTAGAGTTTACTTTCACTGTTATTTTTTTATGTACTGAAGGTCCTTTATAAATAAAAATACTACTCTATTACAGCTTGGTCTACTTTCTATTGTCTCATAAACAGGACCAATATGTTTTGCTAAAGTCCTGTCTAAAGGGCAATTTCTATGAGCATAGAAGGACTAACAATTCCGATTTGTATAAGCTTTTACATTAAATTGTAACTCCACTTTTGTTGAGAAAAAAACATTCCCTTCTGGGTGATCTATGTACATTGCAAGGATTATAACAATCTTTGATGCAGATTCCTACCTTTTGTTATTCTGAAGAAATCCCTGTGTGTTTGTCTGTGCCTCTGTACTAAGTGGGTCTAATGGGAGTGGCTTCACAATTAACTGTCAGGTGTGCAGCTGCAGGGCACTAGTGAGGAAATCTACTGGCCATGCATCCCTTTAGACGTGCTCCTATTGAAAGTATCTCTCCAAAAATTACATTTTTGTTGCAGGGGATTCCTGAAATCTGACTTGTATCTTAGGCAGACTTTTGGGAAAAATTTGTGAGCCAATCACACAAGCAGGAAATTATGTTTGGGGAGTGGTAAGTACACACACTGTGTACAGAACAACTCCAGGTAGCCATATTGCAATGCATTCTCAGAAAATTACAGTGGCTGCAGATTGAAAAGGAAATGCGATTTTTAATCGCATTCAATTACAATATGATTAGTGTCGCAATTAGATGTGCTATATTATTTTTTCATTTGCTATTTTTTTTCCCATACGAAAGTGAAGTTACCCTTTAAAGGGAGGGGAAGTAAAGAGGGAGTTGCACATATGACTTCAGAAATCACATGACATTTTTTTCTGTTTGTTTCCAAAAATAAAGGGTCCACATCTATCCCTTCCATCTCTAGGGAACATAAATGATGCATAAACAGGAACAGAAAACTCAATGCTCAGACACAGACTTCTATTGCAACTTGAAAATAATCACACCACCTGTGCCAAGGTTCCCCCTGTACAGCAAGTCTTACACCAATCTAGAAAAAAATATATATAGTTAAAAAATTGGATTTTTGTACTCGCCGTAAAATCCATTTCTCTTAGTTCATCAACGGACACAGCGCCTCCTTAATCTTGACCATTGGGACGTCCAAAAGCAGTGCCAAAGAAAAATGAGGGGTGAGCAAAATAACCCAAGGCTAACCACGAGAGAACAAACCAAGACACAGGAGCCTCAATGGCATCACTGGGGGGGCAGAGGGGGCCCTGATCCCCCCAACATTATGCTGTGCCCCACCAATTAAAAAAACATTTTTTTTTTTTTACAAAAAGGCAATGTCTAAGAGGGAGAGCATCCCCAGTCAGCTCCTGTGGGTGATTCCTCCCCCCTCCCTCTGCTCGCTGACACTGCATAATGCAATCGCTCACACAACCACGACCGCCCGATCTGCTCCTTCCCCTGCATCCTCATTGGCAGGGAGAAGAGTGAGTTGCAGGAAGGACTCCACCAGGACTCTCAGTTACTGAAAAAACAGTAACTTAGGACAGGAGAACCAGCCTGTAAATTCCAAGAGATGCCAGACCAGAGCAGTCAATAGCAGGGGCAGAAGGAGGCTGGGGAACCCCACAGTGGCAAAGCACCAGGGCCCAGTGGCAAGACAACCTTTGCAACCCTGATAGTTCTCCCACTACTTTGGACCCTTCCATTTTCTTGGTATGCTGGTGACATATCTCTTGTTTTCTGCCACCCTGGGGGGGGGGGCAATCGTAGTAAAGGGCCCCAGGATATATTATATATATATATATATATATAAAATTGCATTTTATAGTTGCCCCCCTACTTTTGTCGCTGCCCCCCCCATGTGCCCCCCCTAAATATGAAAGCTGGAGACGCCACTGAGGAGCCTTAACCGGGTCACAGGAGCCCCAATCTGAAATAAAAAAAATTTGGAGATGGTAGCCGAAGAAGGGGCCAGCCCTTTCCTTGGTCCCTGTGTAACCAAAAAAAAGCACAGTTTTGCGTTAAAAAAAGTCACTGACGCTTTCCAAATACGCAGCGGCTGAAAAAAGCATAGATGCAAACTTGTCTCATAGGAATCTATGTAAATGAACTGTAGTGCGTTTCTGCAAAAAGCACCAAAAAACAAATAGACGTGAATCAGGTCTAAGACGTTTAGTAACATAATGGGGTTAAAAAAACTAAAATTAGCCCTTTATAGTACAAAAAAAAAGCAGATAATCACTACTGTAAGGGGTTCATTTTTTTTAGTGTAGAACTGTGAAAGTAATATTTACAGTAGCGATTATTTGCTCTTTTTGTACTATAAAGGGCTCATTTTAGTTTTTTTTTAACCCCATTATGTTACTGGCCGATTAATCGATTATGAAAATAGTAATCAATTAGTTGTCAATCAATTAGTGGTTTCAGCCCTAAATCATTCCTCCTTGAAAAAAGAGAAGTATGTGTACAAAAACAAAAACATTTAAAAAGGTCTATTGAAAAAATAAAAAAATAAAGATGAACATGTTTAGCTGTTCATATATGGATCAAAATGCAGCCAGTTCAGCAGGGACCAGCCACATTTTGTATGGGCACCCTGGTTATAGAGAAGTGAATCTATCAATTGGCTTCTATACATCTACCTTGCCTTGGTTTCTTTTCTGAAGATCAGTGCCTCTGGCTATAGCCAGCAACACTGATCATTGTGTTCTGACGGTGGGGAAGGTTCCCCAAAGTGAGCACACAACAGCACAGTGATTCCCCCATCCACCTAGAATGTGTGGGGGAACTAGCATTATTTTTTTTTTTTTTTTAAAGTGCCCTGTATTGAAGTGGTTAATGTCTCTAGGGCACCTCTAGCATGCAAGGATATGATGGTGGAGAATAATAGGAATCATTTAAAGGTTATAAAGATAAACGCATTTGTCAGACAAATTTACCCTCTTACCTGTCAAGGCCTAAGAGGACAGAAACCATCATCTACTGTATCCCGACAATCACCCAGCTGTATGCGGTACAGTCTGCCCAACTGTAGGCAAACTAAAAACATTTCCCTGCAGTGCCCCCCCCCCCAGCCCCTTTGACCCATATCAAAGATCCATTACACCACAGACGTATACAATTTTCTATCAATTTTGAATCACGAGTGTGATTTCGTGCACACAGTTTTGGGGGCGCACACACACTGACAGTGTGCCGCTCCCGCTGTTATTGGACACAACATGAGTCAATCAGCGGGTCCGGTGGCCGCAATGGCTGCCGCGACCCGCCGATCGTTCACAGGAGAGACGGATCTGCCGTCTGCCTGTGTAAACAAGGCAAACGGTGGATCTGTCAGGAATGGAAAGAGGTCTTGTGATTCAGCTAAGCTGAATCACGGATTTCTCTTTACCTTCAGAGTGACACTGCTCTACAGAGTTAGTAAGCACCTCCCTAGGGAACATTTAATCCTTTGATCGCCCCTGATGTTAACCCCTTCCCTGCCAGTGCCATTTATATAGTAATCAGTGCATGTTTATAGCACTGATCACTGTATTGGTGTCACTGGTCGCCAAAAAGTGTCAATCGTTTCACATTTGTCCGCCGCAATGTTGCAGTCCTGCTAAAAATGCAGATCGCCACCATTACCAGTAAAAAATTTTTAAAAAAAATAAAAGTCCCTAAATCTTTCCCGTAGTTTGTAGATGCTTTAACTTTTGCGTAGACCAATCAATATACGTTTATTGGGAATTTGTTTTGCCAAAAATATATAGAAGAATACATATTGGCCCAAATTGATAAAGACTTTTTTTTTTTTTTTTTGGATATGTATTATAACAAATATATAAAATATATTTTTTTCCCAAAATCTTCGGTCTTTTTTTGTTTATAGCGCAAAATATAAAAAGCGCAGAGGCAATCAAATACCACCAAAAGAAAGCTCTATTTGTGGGGAAAAAGGGACATCAATTATATTTGGGTACAGCATCATACGACCGCGCAATTGTCAGTTAAAGCGGCACAGTGCCGTATCGCAAAAAATGGCCTGGTCAGGAAGTGGGTAAAACCTTCCGGAGCTGAAGTGGTTAAACAGTCATCCAATTAATGAAGATACCAGATGGCGTTGGCTGCGCCATTATCTGTGGGGCAACAAAGGCCCTTCCTGTGTGTGTATTTTAGAAAAGCGCATTTCTTAAGCATACAAAGAGCTGTGATAAAACATGCCAAGATGCATAAAATGATTCAGTGCATAAAATAAATAAGCATAAAATAAAAAAATGAAGGCTTAATGCATAGAATGGCTATAGTATAAGGCCAAGTATACATAATAAATTCAAAGGAAGATCTTAGGGGCTTTTTACAGAATGTTATGGATGTTTAGGGAATAATATAAACTGGAAAAAAGCCATATGGGAAGACAGAACAAGTTAAAAAATGCCTTAAGTTACAATAACATCATTCCATAAAGTGTAATAATGTGCATTATGAACATTTGGGGATAAATAACAGACTGATTTAAATATCACGGTAAAAGTGGCACGCACGACTGTACAACTGTAAATAATTTCACACATTGTCATACAAGAACTTTTACATTTAATTGTCCCAACAGGAGTATAAACAATCTTAATTGGAAAAACCATGCTACAACATGAGCTGAAATTCTAATTTTATTAATACAATAAATACTATGGCATTTTATAGCTGGCTCATAAAAAGAGCTGTAGAATATTTTAACGTTTTTTTTGTTGTCGATTGTTGACTGCAATAACAATGGCTGGCACTGGATTTTTACATTTTTTTTATACATCTAGAGAAAATCAGACAATATCATTTATAAAGGAATAATGAAATGAACATTTAGCTGTAGAGTATAAAGCTGGAAACAAGATTTTCTATTCAAACTAACAGCAAAAAGAGTTCCTGGTACCTTGTCTTCAATAAAAATAACTAGGTCATGGACTCCCCAAAGCAGTGTTTAGAATTTTAAACACTCAGATCTACAACATATTGTATCTTTCAATGAATATTTGGGGTTCCAAAATAATTAACAAAAGAACTCTCAGGGTCCTAGTTTTAGAAGGGTAGAACACAGTTTTTCAGAATGAAGTACGAGTACCCCGGTTTTCTGGACATATTGTACTAATCAAAATGCTCCCTATTAGTTAATGACACCTAATATATTTAATTACATATTTTAAAATCAGTTGTGTCATAAAATACCTGTACAAAATAGAAAAAATGAGTAGTGCAAGAGAACATTTTTCATTTAAAATTATGGAAATCTTAAAAGTGGATGGAAACCCACCGTGACACAAATTTTTAGCTCATGCGATCTCATCTCGGAGAACTTGTCAGAAGTGACTCATGCTGGTAACAGAGGAATGAAGCACCAGAGAGAAACGACACTTAGAGCTTTGGAGAGCGATAAGTAAACACTACAGATATATGTGCTTAGTTAACATTTCATGAATGGGGTTTACAACCACTTTAAGGGTTAGGTGTTCTTTTAAACCAAACCATCATGTACAATTTTCCCATAACATCCTTCTGAACCCTCCCTCCATTCCTCACCTTCATTGTTATACATTTAGGGGGGCAAGTATTTGCCACTTCCTTAATCATTGCCTAGGCGAGAAGGAGATTGTGCACTGGCCACCATCCCTTCATCATGGCCACAAGCTCCTTGGATTATATTACACATCCCAGGAGGCTACAGGACCAATCAACCCTATCTACAAATCATTGGGAATGGAAATCTAAGAAGCAGCGTGGGAACCTAATGATCAGTGGAGACTCTAGTAAATTCTAGTAAGACAGCAATGGACCTAATGGACTGGTAATTATGTCTCTCTTAAAAGCCAGAAGCTACAGTATTTGCAGCTGCTGATTTATTTTTGTAAAAATAAAAAAAAATTGAAAAAATTAAACACATACGCACTACATGCCCATTTCACCATGTTTTCTCTTTTTAAAAACCTTGCCAGAACAGAAAAATAGTTGCTAATCTTTAATAAACACACCCAGCCCTTAAGTCCTGTTGCATGCTGACAACACACAGAATTTTCGTGGTCAGTGTGGTCAGACCTGCCCAATGTCTTTTGCCAACTATTCAACCATTCTTATTCTTGGATCTTAACAACATGAAGGCTTATCATCTTGTACATCACGGTAAGAACTGCTATATAAGAAAGGTAGTGTGCAGAAGACACAAGACAGCTTTTTTTTACTTTTTTTTTTATTTCTTGCACTTAACAGATATAAACAGATGCTTCCAATGTTATATATACTAAACAGACCAAAAAGGAGCAAATGACAGAAAAGCTCACTGCAGTGTTTAAATACACTTTAAGGGGTTTGACTTAATAGTTAAAGTGAACTCGAATTGCCCTACATGGGTAAAGCACAGATCCACTTTAAGACCCCTTTTTACAGGTGCCTGAAAAACGCCTCCCCTGCAGTCTGTGTGGATGCCCGGGTGCTTTCACACTGAGGCGATGCGCTGGCTGGACGTTAAAAGATTCCTGCAAGCAGCATCTTTGGAGCGGTGAAGGAGCGGTGTATACACCGCTCCTGCCCATTAAAATGAATGGGCAGCGCCGCTGAACCGCCAGCAAAGCGCCGCCACAGTGGTGCTTTGTGGGTTGTTTTAACCTTTTTTCAGCCGCTAGTGGGAGTTCAAAGTGCCCCGCTAGTGGCTAAAAACCTCCCCAAAAATGACGGTAAAGCGCCAGTAAAAGTAGCAGCGCTTTACTGCCGACGCCCCAGTGTGAAAGCAGCCTTAGGCTCGGTTCACACTAGGACGATTTGGGATCCGACTTGTAAGCCCTCAAGTCGCCCCAAGTCGCCCCAGAAAGAGATTCACATTACAGTGAATGGGAGCGTCTTAATAGACACTACTGAAGTCACTCCGACTTCAGAGCGTACTCCCTGTACTACTTGGATCCGACTTGGTAGGCGACCTGTACCATAGAAATCAATGGAAGTCGCCTCCAAGTCGGATCTCTCTCTACAGTCAAGCGACTTTGCAGGGAAAAAATTTAGTTTGCCCAGGCAAACCCCTCCCTCCCAGAGAGCTGATTATCCTGTGATTGGCCACAGCCAAAGTCGCCTGTCCTGGAGGCGACTTGAAGTCGCGTTGTAATTTGCTGAAGTCGCGCTGAAGTCACGCTGAAGTTGCGTTGAAGTCGCCGTACAAAGTCGCGCTGAAATCGTGTTGTCCCTGTGTGAACCGAGCCTTAGGGTTAGGTTTAGGATCCGGTATGGTATCTTCATGTCTGTTGTAGAAAGGTCCCTGGCACAGCAGGAGGTAACTATGCAGAAGAAGTGATCAATGTCAAGGCCTAGTTTAGGAGTTAGATTAGTAAAAGTCGTAGGTGTTACATGTTGGGTGGGAGTTAAGTGTTTAATTATAGGTAAACCCCAAAAATAAAATTGTCAAACTTTAACATGTTCATATAATTTCAAAGTCCTTTTTTAATATTTACCTAATCATACAGACTACTAGCAGCCATTTCAACAAACATTACACAGGCATGGTTTATAGTCATACAGTGCCTTGAAAAAGTACTCATACCTCTTTTTGCACATTTTCCACATTTTGCCACACTTTTCACATATTTGTAAAAAAATTAATTAAACCATTTATCATTTCCCTTCCACTTCACAATTGTGTGCCACTTTATGTAGGCCTATCACATAAAATACATTTAAATTTTTGGTTGTAACATGACAAAATGTGGAAAATTTCAAGGGGTGTGAATACTTTTTCAAGGCACTGTACCTGTCATTACGTTTTTTCTTTTTATATATTTTTTTTCAGCAATCACTTGAATACTTTTTCCCACCTTCAGTCTCTCCAGGAAAGGGGCGGTAGGTGGGGAGAAGCCCCAGTGCCTTGGCACAACCAGTGACATTGTGCTGATTAAGGAATTGAAAACTGGAGTGCTGACTGCAAACTCTTTCCAGGAGCTGCTATGAACCACTGCTGGATGATGCAGGCCTGGACATGGGTCAACAGAAGGATCTATCGTGCATGTTCTACATCATTACTGCTACTTGTAGTTCCCCAGCAGGAACAAGCACATAAGACTGCTGCTCCTGCTGCACTGGGAGGCAATTGTTTAGTATGCCCCTATGTAAAAGGAAATCCTAGAGGCACATTGGACAGTTGAAGATCAACCGGTAATTAGAGGTTTCTGCCAAATAAAATAAAAAAGTTTACAGTGTAATTGCCAATTATACGCTGTTTTCCCCGAAAATAAGACCTAGCGTGATTGTCGTGATGGCTGCAATATAAGCCCTACCTCACAAATAAGCCCTAGTTAAAGTCCTTGTAGGTCTTATTTTCAGGGTAGGGCTTATTTTCGGGGAAACAGGGTAGGGCTTATATTGCAGCCATCACTGACAATCACGCTAGGTCTTATTTTTGGGGAAACAGGGCATGTAATAATGATTTTAGGGTTAAAGCGGAACTTTTCCCATAACAACGTGATAAAAAATAATGTTCTTTAGCTAGGAACATACATTCCAAATTAATAATTATGCTACCAAAATTAGTGTGTACTGTGAATTGCCTCCAACATTGCTCCTGTTTCTTCTTCCTGGAGGCTGCCATTTTGCTGAAGCCCAAACCCAGCAGTAAACCATAAAGCGGAACCTATTGATTTAACTGTTTCAAAAAAACAGTTACATTCCTGGAATGTTGGAAATTCAAACTCACATTTTCTTTTGTCCCCAACCAAACTGTCATACCATCAAATGGCTTGTGACATAACTGATCACACGGCACCATGGCCGTTGCAGTTCAAACAGAAGCAGTTTCCTTGAATGTAAAGGATAGAGTAGAGGGGGTGAATTCCACTTTAAGGTGGTCAGCAGATCGGCCTCTACAAACTCAGCAGTGCCTAAAAATGGAGAGCAACTGAGCATGTGCAGAGCAGGGTGAGACAGTGTATTGCTGGATTTTAAATAGTATACACTTATTTTTAATGTTTTACATAGCTTTACCTGCAAAAGGGGCCAGCCTGAAGTCATCCAGCAGAACTGTTCCACTTTAACATACACTTTAACCACTTGCCGACCGGCTCATGCCGATATACATCGGCAGAATGGCACTCCTGTGGAAACTGATGTACCTGTAAGTCAGTTCCTAAAAGCAGGATAGCGGGCACTCCGCGGGAGCGTGCCCGCAGACTCGATGTCCACCAGCGGCCTGCGATCGCGGCGAGGAGAGGCAGAATGGAGAACTGCCTATGTAAACAAGGCATTTCCCCGTTCTGCCTGTTGACATGACAGATCACTGAGATCAGGGATCTCTGTCATGTTTCAGTAAGCCCATCCCCCCTAAAGTTAGAAACACGCTGAGGGAACACACTTAACCCCTTGATCGCCCCCTAGTGTTAACCCCTTCCCTGCCAGTGTAATTTTTACATTAATCAGTGCATTTTTACAGCACTGATCAATGTAATAATGTCGCTGGTCCCCAAAAAGTGTAATTTGGGGTCAGATTTGTCCGCCGCAATGTTGAAGTCAATCGCAGATCACCGCCATTATCTGTAAAAACAATAATAATAATAAAAAAAGTCCCTAAATCGATCCCGTATGTTGTAGACTTAATAACTTTTGCGCAAACCAATCAATATACGCTTTTTGCAATTTTTTTTACCAAAAATATGTAGAATATATATCAGCCTAAACTGATTTATAAATTCATTTTTTTTATATTTTTTTGTATATGCATTATAGCAGAAAGTAAAAAAAAAATTTTTTTTCAAAATTGTCGCTCTTTTTTTGTTTATAGTGCAAAAAATAAAAACCGCAGAGGTGATCAAATACCACCAAAAGAAAGCTCTTTGTGGGAAAAAAAGACAACAATTTTATTTGGGTACAGCGTCGTACAACCGCGCAATTGTCAGTTAAAGCGGCGCAGTGCCATATCGCAAAAAATGCTCTGGTCATTAAGGAGGTAAAACCTTCCAGGGTTGAAGTGGCTAAACTCTTTGGGAAGGGTGACAACCTACAGTGCCTTGAAAAACTATTTATACCCCTTGAAATTTTCCACATTTTGTCATGTTACAACCAAAAACTGAAATTTATTTTATTGGGATTTTATGTGATAGACCAAGTGGAAGGAAAATGATAATTATTTTTTTTACAAATAAATGTGAAAAGTGTGGTGTGCATTTTTTTCAGCCCCCCTGAGTCAATACTTTGTAGAACCACCTTTCGCTGCAATTACAGCTGCAAGTCTTTTTGGGGATGTCACCATCAGCTTTGCACATTTAGAGAGGGGATTTTTGCAGATTCTTCATTGCAAAATAGCTCAAGCCCTGTCAGATTGGATGGAGAGTGCCTAGATTTAGGTCTGGACTTTGACTGGGCCATTCTAACACATGAATATGCTTTGATCTAAAACATTCCATTGTAGCTCTGGCTGTATGTTTAGGGTCGTCGTCCTGTTGGAAGGTGAGCCTCCGCCCCAGTCTCAAGTCTTTTGCAGACTCCAACAGGTTTTCTTCTAAGATTGCCCTGTATTTGGCTCCATTCATCTTCCCATCAACTCTGACCAGTTTTCCTCTCCCTGCTGAAGAAAAGCATCCACATAACATGATGCTGCCACCACCATTTTTCACCGTGGGGATGGTGCCTTCAGGGTGATGTGCAGTGTTAGTTTTCCACCACACATAGCGCTCAATTTTGGTCTCACCTGATCAGAGCACCTTCTACCACGTTTGCTGCGTCTCCCACAAGGCTTCTCACAAACTGCAAACAGGACTTCTTATGGCTTTTTTTTTTTCAACAATGGCTTTCTTCTTGCCACACTTCCATAAAGGCTAATTTGTGAAGTGCACGACTAATAGTTGTCCTGTGGACAGATTCTCCCACCTGAGCTGTGGGGGTCTCCGCAGCTCCTCCAGAGTTACCCTGGGCCTCTTGGCTGCTTCTCTAAATAATGCACTCCTTACCCGGCCATTTCTTGGCAGGTTTGCAGTTGTGCCATAATCTTTCCATTCTCAGATGATGGATTGAACATTGCTCTGTGAGATGTTTAAAGCTTGGGATTTTTTTTAGAAACTAACCCTGCTTTAAACTTCTCCACAACTTTATCCCTGGCCTGTCTGGTATGTTCCTTGGCCCCTATGATGCTGTTTGTTCACCAAGGTCCTCTAACAAACCTCTGAGGGCTTCACAGACCAGCTGTATTTATATTGGGATTAAATTACACACAGGTGGACTTTAATAATTAGGTGACTTCTGAAGGCAACTGGTTCCACTAGATTTTAGTTAGGGGTATTAGAGTAAAGGGGGCTGAATACAAATGCATGCCACACTTTTCAGATAAGTAGTTGTAGAAAATTTTGAAAACCATTTATCATTTTCCTTCCACTTCACAATTATGTGCCACTTCTTGTTTGTCTCTCACATGAAATCCCAATAAAATACATTTATGTTTTTGGCTCTAACATGACAAAATGTGAAAATTTCAAGGGGTATGAATACTTTTTCAAGGCACTATATATGAAGTTTTTATGACCGTTTCCCCTGGGATATTTTTCTGTATTTTCTGGCCAGGTGATGATGAAAATATTTAGGTATGAGAAGGTTTTAATCCATCATGAAGCTGATGACCTGCACAAGATCAAGTGCACATTGACCCGATATGTACAACACCATTCTGCAATAAAATCCAGTTCCCTCTAATGTGAAGTAGCATTCCTATGCTGAAGCTATGACAGGACTATCTGAGGTCCAAGGAAAGCCAAGTAGAGCCACCTCTTACAGCTTAGCCCCCACAATCTCTAGATCTCAAATTCCAACTCAAAAATACATACTCATTACAAACGAATATGAAATAAAATGGTTGCAAAGTATATACTTTACAATTGGCCATTATATCCCAATTACAAATTATGCATTAGAAGAACATAAAAACAAACCATACAAATACAATACCTCCACAATATATGCAACAACAGAAATATTATAGAATAATGAATTACAATACGTGTTGTGTTATTTATATGAGGCTTCCCTACTACTGCTCAACACATACAGAAAATAGCCTCATATGTTTCAAGGACTACAACACAACGCATTGCACAAATGTGTAACACCAAACTGAGAACACCTATGTCAACTAAATTCACAGCTAGCTTAAAGAAGAATTTCACCCATTGCAAAAATAAATAAAATGCACCTGTTGCGGGTATTTTATTTTTTTTTCATTGGAACCTGCAAAGCATTGCAACAGCGATCAGTCGGTCAAAGGTGCAATGCTCTGGTTCCTACAGACTCTTCCCCCAGCTCAAGTCTATACTGAGGTACAGACCTTCATTTATGGACCTGGAGGAAATATGAATGGAATAGGAGTGCAGTGAACTTTGACCATGTTTCATGTTACACCCTAAATATGGCTTTAACATGAAACATGATTAGAAAGATAGGCATTTAAGCAGTACCGAAATAAACTGAAATAAATTGCATAGCTTTACATAATAGTGTAAATTTATTTATTCCTTGTAAATTAAAAATCAACACAGGTTATGGAATTTACAAATAGTATGTAAGTATACAATTCACATTGTAATGGACTGTGTAATCTTTTCCTGAATTTATTAAGAATTATAATATTGCAACTAAATCAAATATTTTTTTTTTTCTTTTACAATGAGCAGTGGGTACAAATGATCACATAAATAATTTACATTCACCTACTGAGAAACACAAAATTGAACTGTACATTTTGACTGATGAGGCTGTTTGAGGCTGATAAGGCTGTTTTGGAAGGGTCCCCGGAGGCATCTGATTTTTTTACGATGGGGTAAATGACAAACATGGCACCCAAAAATAGTGGAATTTTATAGAAGATCTTTATTTTATTCTATTTGGCAATTATTTCAGGTGCAGGAATCAGGTAGTGTGTGCCTTTATATCTCACCTTAGGCATAGTAGGCAGGATGCGTTTTTGCATCTTACCGTTTTGTTATACTTGTGTCATGCTTTATCTTGACATAAGTATATCAGAAATTAGCAAAATGAGAAGTAAAACAATATACATATTACTTCAAACTCTGACACAGGGAGATTTAGCATGACATAAAAAGCCCTGGGGTGTTGAAAAGGTATTAACAATTTTGGTATCTTAGGGACCATAACTGTTCCAGTAATTGTGTTTGTTTTTCAAACATGGACAAAGTAGTGGCACAGTCGCTAAGCATAATTATTATTACATTTTTATGTGCTGTTATGACTGTTTAAGGATTTTTCCAAGCCTAAACATGCCTATGGAAATTAATTTAGAGTGTAATTGATGGCCCCTCCCATAGGACAGAAAAGAGGAGGTTGCCAGTACAATGTTAGTCTTCATTTAAAACAGAAAGTAGTCAGACATCTGAAATTCAATAATCGTCCATATTCTTGGGGACCAGCTGCTTTCTCAGAGATATTCACACTTTCCTCTCCTAGCCCTTAGTGCAGAGTATTACAAAGTACAAATTCAAAGAGACAAAGTAAGCATGTTTTATGTGTATACATTAGGCCTACAGTTACGTGACTGGTTTAGCTAAAATTTGAACTGCTATAGAAAAGAGCATGTGTATTATCAGAAATCTATATGCTAGCCTAACAGTCTCTAGAATACAGCCCATAGCTCAAGGGTCATGGTAAATTGCCCCCCCCCCCCCCCCATACATTTCTCATTGCATGGTGGAGGGATGCGCTGTGGGGAGTGGTAGTGGGTTCAAAGCGGCACTCAGCCTTATTTCACAGGCACTGTAAGACCACTATTAAAGCACAATAACTTGGTACATACCACAGCCCAATTAGTACATAGGAAATAACTTTACATTAAACAGGGGTGATGGCAAGATCATGCCAGAATAGTAGGGAAAAGTCAAATTGAGCAAAACTTGCAGAGGGAAGGGCAGTCCCCTAACACAAAAGTTAAGGGGAGTTGACAAATCCATATACAGAAGATGATTAGCAAGCTATATATTGGTATAGGGGCCCATTCCGGAATGTAAGTCCCAAATGGTGTGAAGCATTAAGTGGACAAAAATATAGCACAGAGAATATGAAAACGTGGGTGGTGGAGTAACACATTTACATGTCAATAGTAGCATCAGGAACCAAAAAGAAGCAAGGTAATGGTACTAAAGAAAAGACAGAAGGAGGGCAGCATTAAAAGAGCAAGATGGAAAAAAGAGAAGGTAGTAGAATAAGGTGGGGTAAGGGAATGAGGGAGTGTGGGGATGCGCCAAATGACTACCAGTTAAGGATCCTCATATGAGCCAGTTGCAAATAGTTATGGTGGAGGGTACATAGGCCATCAGTAAAGATCCAGTGTTCTGTAGGGGTTGTGATCTAGGAGGAGGAAGAGAAAAAGGGTGGTAGCAATAAATGAGGATCCTTCCTGGTCCCCCAAGAGGCAATCGGATATTCTCTGGATCAACTTTACCTATAAATGTTAGTAGCCAGTTATATTATGTACATCTAGTAAAGAATTCAGGCCTTTTTTAAAGAAATCTACTGAGCTGGACAGTGGCAGTTCTTGAGGGAGTCTATTCCACATTTTCACAGCTCTTACTGTGAAGAAACCTTTCCGTATTTGAGGATTAAATAGCTTTTTTGCTAAACATAGAAAGTGCCTCTGTGATGACCTTAAAGTAAACAACTCAACACAGAGTTCATTCTATGGACCATTTATGTATTTATACACGTTGATCATATTCCCCCTTAATCTCCTCAAGGGAGAATTCAGTTCCTCTAATCTTTCCTCATAGCGGAGCTCCTCCAGGCCTCTTATCAGTTTGGTTGTTCTTCTCTGCACTTTCTCCAGTTCCCCCATAACCTTTTTGTGAATTGGTGCCCAAAAGTGAACTGCATATTCCAGATGAGGTCTTACTAATACAGGGGCAAAATGATCTCTCTCTCTCTCTCTGGAATCTATACCTCTTAATACATGAAAGGATTTTGCTTGTTTTGGAAACCACAGCTTGGCATTGCATGCTAATATTAAGCATATGATCTACCAGAACACTTAGATCCTTCTCCACCATTGATTTCCCCAGTTGTTCTCCTCCTTGTACAGTATGAATGATGCATGTATATTATTAGCCCCCAAGTGCAGAACTTTACATTTATCAATACTAAACCTCATTTGCCACATAGTTGCCCAATTAAACAGTGCATTGAGGTTGGCTTGTAATCTGGGATACACCCTGTAAGGATGTTATTGCACTGCATAGCTTGGTGTCATCTGCAAAGACTGAAATGGTATTTTTAAGCCTAGACCCTATATCATTTATAAATACTGTATATTAAAAGTATGGGTCCCAACACTGAACCTTGGGGTACACCACTAACAACCCTACACCATTCAGAGTATGAATCATTAACTACTACTCTCTGAATTCAGTCTTTTAGCCAGTTTTCTATCCATTTACAAACTGATTTTTCCAAGCCTGTAGACTTTACCTTACACATTAGCCGTGTGTAGGGAACTGTGTCAAATGCTTTTGCTAAATCCCAGTATACTATGTTCACAGCTACCCCTCTGTCTAAGGTTCTACTTACCTCCTCATAAAAAAAAAAATCAGATTTGTTTGACAACTGTCTTTCATGAATCCATGTTGTCTATTGCTTAAAATATTTTTTTCCAGCAAAAACTCATCTATGTGGTCTATTATTAAACTCCCCAGTATCGTCCTAAACTATAGAAGGTAAACTAACAGGTCTCTAGTTACTTAAAATGTAAAGACTTTGATCCCTTTTTAAATAAAGGCACCACATTGGCCATAAGTCAATCCAGTGCTACTATGCCAGTCATTAAAGAGTCCCTAAAAATTTGAAACAATGGCTTTGAAATGACAATAAAATGTGGTCCACAAAGAGAGAAATGTTGTATTGCAAGTCTTTAATGTGAATGCTATAGATGTTTACTTTTTGGTGTATTTTAGGTGCCGAGGAATCAAAAGAGAAAACAAATAAGAGGGTGAGAGGGAATTGTCCTGTCAAGTACCATTTGATATCCCCAAAGGGCTTGCAACCCATAAAGGGAATGCTTATAGGAGAAGTCAGGGTTGACTACAATCCTCCCAAGGCTTTCATAAAGGCTCCTGCATACCCATAGTGAAAAGGGTAGAAAACAAAGAGCCAATAGAGTTGTCAAAAGCATTCTCAGCATTGAGGTGGGTTATGAAAGTTAGCAGCATACTTAACCAAGGTAATGGCCCTACAGGTATTGTTTATCTGCCCGCATATCTGCTTGGGGAAAACCTTTATTTTATAAATATTTAGGCGTAGGTATAGGAGTTTAGCAAAAGTTTTATATCAGTCTTTAAAGGAAAATGGGATAACACTGGGGGGGGGGGGGGGGGGTTTACGAAAGCTGTGCACCATCAGTAGAGGTGCATGGCGAGGCGCAACGCACATTTCCATATTTACAAAATGGTGTGCCGGTAACAGAGCGCGAATCCCCCATTTACTATAGTGATCTCGGCGCATGGGAGAATGCAATCTGTGTGCCACTATGGACATGACGCACGACATCTCCACATCAATATTGACAGAAGATGGAGGTGCCAATATTATGGGGTGATGTGAGGAAGTTTAGTAACAACTGCCCAAGTAACAAATATGCCCAAAATAGAATGAGAAAGTAACTTTTTCAGAGAAAGCCTGCTGTGCCTGCAAGTACGTTTATAACTGCATGAGATCAATGTAAGCAGTGCGCAAGCAGCTCTTGCACTCGTTCACATGCGTTTGTTCATGCTTTTGCATGGGTTGAACGGGCGCACCTCTAAATTTGACAATTTTTTCTTACCCTGGGTCAACCTTATGTATTTTTTTAAGGAGATTTGCACACAGGTCATGTCAGCATGTTACGTTGCCAACATGTGACATGCACCTTGTTTAAATTATGTAAAAAGACTCTCGCTCCTCTTAAAAGGGCATTTAACCTTCCCCCTCTAATGCATATGATTTCCTTGGGCTAGCTTTTGCTTTTAAAGGGGAACTCCACTCTATTCTCAAAAGGCTGTGAGCTGCCTTCACCAATCCAAACCACATGCTTTTTCAGAGCATTCAACAGGGCCAGCTAGGAAAGAGCGATTGCCCAACCCCCTCCTGAACCATACAAGGCCACATGCACTCAACATAGCTGGCTACCTTTGGGGCATGTTGGGCTCAGCCCAATAGCAACCACAAAGCACCTTGTACCCACTAGTTTAAAGGGGCTTTCCACAATCAGTAAAGCCCCCCGTCTGCAGCCCCCCCCCCACAACCCCAGCCTAGGGCTGTGTGGCAGAGGCCCTTGTCTCCCTGAATATGGGAACAAGGTGGTTGAATTTTGGAGTGCCCAAGCCCCCAAGCATGCACCCCCCTTTCATGGGCTGGCTTGCTGTGTGTTTGGCTAGGGGTTTGTTAGTGTGTGGGATGGGCACAATATTTTTTTTAGTTTGGGGTGGTATTCTTCACGTGGGGGTTCTCATTTAATCCTTAACAGACCCAAATAGCCTCGTATGGGTTGTTCTGGGAAAGCTCAGGGACTTTGTTTTTTTTTGTACTTTTTGTGTGTGAACAGCACTTAGATTTTTTTGGGCATGCTCAGAGTGTGTGTTTTTGGGTTAGTAATTTAGGGACATCCTTAACAGGGGTACCCACTTTGAAGTTCTGTCTCTACATTGGGTGAACTTGCATTTTGTGTGTTTCATGGACTGTGCATGTGTTTTCAATTGCCTCATTAGTACACAAACCTAAGTTATATAAAGCTTTCAGATAGCATTCTTTACCTTGCCCTGAAAAGAGGCAAGATTGCATGATGGTGTGTGTGGCAAGAGAGTACATTTGGGTGTTTTTATAGAGTTTGTAACACATGTATTTTCTCTTTGTATTTTGTTTGTGAGGTCTTTGCATAACAGGTGTGTTTTAGAGCAAGTATTTTGTACATCTTTATTATTTTTGGGGGGGTACTTTTCACTGAAATATTTTTCATGTTGTCAATCTGTGTTGTTTGTAAGTTGTTAGTTTCACTTTGATTTATTTGTCTGTGCTGCATTATTTTGCAAAATCTTCCTCAAGATGTTGTGACTAATAAATGTTTAAATCCTTAAAGAGACTTTCCGTTTGTGGGCGCAGTCCTTTTAACTCCTGTTAATTTCCTCTGCAAAATGGTCAGACCTCAAAACTATATTCCGTTAGTGTCTCAAATTAACATACATGTGTTTTTTGCTTTCCTTGCTCTTTTCCAAGTCCTGTTTTGTTGACCAATAAAATTTGTAGCAAATTTTTGTTTTATGTGTTTTGTTAATTTGTTTTGCAGATGCATGCTCAATCCAAGTAATGCATCTTACACTCTCTACCCCCACCCAACAATTTTCATGCAACAGATTTCCCAACTGCAGCTTAACTAGGCTGATTGGCATGGCAAAACAAAAAAAGGTGTAATTTGTCTAAAAGCTACTTTCCTGGTGCCTTCATGGTAGCATATGCATGGATTGTGTGTATGCTGCCATGGATAGGCACCAGGAAAGGGAAATTATAGAGAGGCAAGTATTCAATTTTCCATTGTAGAGCAGTGGTTCTCAGCCTCAGTCCTCAAGTACCCTCGACAGGACAGGTTTTCGGAATTTATCTTAGTTAAAATAGCTGTCCAAAATATCAAGCCATTAACTCTGATTTAAAGCACCTGTGCAAGATGAAGGAAAACCTGCAAACATGGCCTGTTTGGGGTACTTGAGGAAAGGGTTGAGAACCACTTATTTAGAGCACTGAGCTAAAATCTAGCTTAAGACAATCCTATTCTAATTGTGGGCATTTGAGAGAAACCAAGTGAGTGTTAGAACCTCTGCTTGTCTTTTTTAGGTTGGACTTTGTGTCCCTTTCTGAAAATTGGCTTCACTTCCTGTCACATAGACAAACAGGAAGTGAGGGTAAAATCTTACCAATGTCTTTCCTTGGAGACACACAGGTCAATCTAACGAGTGTCCCCATTAGGCAAATTGCACTCTAGCACTTTGTTGTGTACACTCCAAATTATTAGGTATTTTGGGGTTTATTTAAGGCAAGTCCACTCTGCAATACAAGTGTACTTGCTGTAAATCTGAGGGGAAGCACTGGTGATTTTATCTTCCAATCATGTAGAAGAAAATATGCTGTTTTTTTTATTTTCCTTGCATGTCCCCCTCGGATCTCCAGCAACTGCACTTCCAAGTGCACTTGTAGTGCAAAGTGGTTTTGCCTTTAGTAAATAAAGTCAAGGATACCTAATAATTTGGGGTGTACACAGCAAAATGCTAGAGTGCAATTTGCCTAATGGGGAAACTATTTCGATTGACCTGTGTGTCCCCAAGGAAAGACATTGGTAGGGTTTTACCCTCACTTCCTGTTTGGCAATGTGACAGGAAGTGAATACATTTGAAGGAGAAACTGGCAAAATTTGGGAGGTGTCTTCATCCTATCAGGGGTGCAGACATCCCTAAAACTGACACGACTTCTAATCCCTCTGCACTCTATCCTCAAGAAAAAAAAGAAAAGGATTTCATTTAGTTTAACTTTGCAAAGACACATTCCTAAGTTCAACTGTGATGCGGCCGTCAATCCGGGTGGGGGAGATGACGTGAGGCGTCAGATGGGGGGGGAGGAGCTGTCTGTGTGTCAGTGAATCGGCGTCTCGGCGGCCTCGTCAGCTGGATGAGCTGCCACGAGGACGGGAGCAGCGAAAAATTCGATACCCGGCATCGAAAGAGCGGTCCGGGTCGCAGCGGCACGGTGCTGATAGGGGGTCGGCTGTGCCCTACCCGGGAGACGCTGGCGGGCTTCTTTCTGTCCCTTCGTCTCTCCCTCTGAGCCCGATGGTGACGGTGGGAGGGGGAGGATCCGGCTGACCCGCTCCACTCACCCACCTCTTCGATCGAGCACCCCACAGGCCTATTGTGCCATAAAGGAAAGCAAAGCAGCAAGTAGCAGGGATGCCTCCATCCAAATTAAGCTACACAGAAGGCGGTAAACTGGTAAGAGATACGCCTTTCTATGGAGTCCTGAGGTAAGAAAACACTAAGAATGGCTGCTTGAAAAGTATGAAATTTACCAGAGTGGAACTTTAAGGTATGACAGCACCTAAACAGCACAAAAGGGGTTACCGTATTTTACTGGAATTTGAGGTTGATTCAACTACTACTGAAATATTGTGAACTGACATCCACACCTGATGCATATGCATATATTATCCCAGTTACCATATACCATAGTGAAATCGAGTTGTCTTGACACTGTATGAGTTCACTGTGAATTAAGGTGGTTCCGCTGGCAGCCTATAATCGGCGGTAAACTGAAGGCATAACAGCACTGATGCATATTGTGTTTTAGGTATATATAATAGGAAGTCACTATCGGTGACGGAGATACCTTGATACACGGCAATATTTCCCTATGATAACCTTAAAGTAATAAAGAAAATCTTGAAGAGGTATTCACAGGATCATACAGAAGGGTCAACTTAAATGGGAGTAAGTGCTCAGGAATCAGTGGTTGGTCCTTTGGTATATTGGTAACTCACTAGGATATTGGTTTGCGGAGCTAAGACAACCACTTGGATAAGTCCCAAGATGTGCTTGCTTGCTTAAAGGGATGCTGCGATATTGAGGTTATGAGGGGATAAATATAAGAGGACCCAGGATATCGATCATAAATACATTCATCCGGGCTGGCTGAGATCTCACACATTCCTAGAAATGTTGCAAGATACTCAATAAAATACGGGACATTTAACTCTATCAAGGACATAACAACTAATTACATCTTCCTTCCCTTCTTTCCTTTTTCTTTTTTGAGACGGATTGCTACCTTTACTCCTTGGTTCTTGTCATAGTCAGGTGGAATCGCATAAGACAGGCAGCATATGTCGCACCTGGTATTATTTTTCTCCTTCCTCTGTTATTAGGTATAGAAACAGGCGATTTAGCCGGTCTCTACTCAAAGATAAGGGTGGTAGCTAAAGTAACTGGGGTCTGGAGGAGTAAAATACAAATCCGGAAAAGATATTTACAAACCTGAGAACGGGGGAAAGGTAAGGGGGTAAGAAAAGGAAAACAGAGGGAGGAAGGGAAAGAGAAAAAAAAAACGCCCTAGTATAGGATCACTGAAGATTTGTCCCAGTGACAGTCCAAGGGCTTTAAATCTATTCTATAGAGCTCCCTGAGAGAAATAATGAGCAGAAATACAACCAAAGCAGGAAAAGGAGCCCCACCGAAGACACCAAAGGACAATATCTCCGGCAGTATAAGTGGGAGCTCAATTAAACAATACTTAGCCACCGGGGGTAGCCCGGGGGGCGCCCACCAAGAAGCTCAATCGTCTACCGCGCCAGACAAGAAGAAGAAAGGCCAGACTGAAAAGAGGGACCAGACTCCCAATCAATCTAGAGAGTCATCATTAATTGAAAACCCACAAGAGTCATCCAGAATGACGGAACCCCGACAGGAACTAGAACCCCCCTCAAAAAAAGAAATGGCAGAGATGTTTAAAGCACTTGAAGAATTGATTAAAACTGAAATTAATAACTTGAGGACAGATCTAGGAAACCTATTGGCCAGAGTGGAGAAGGCAGAGGATACAATGGATCAACAAGAGCGCGAGATCTCGGATTTAAAAAATCAAATTAAAACAACGCAACAAAATCAGATAAAAATTTTCTATAGAATTGAGGACCAGGAGAATAGAAGCCGCAGACAGAAGCTGAGAATCCGAGGAGTGCCGGAAAAAAGTGGGGAGGACCTGAGGAAAATAGTAGCGGACATCTTCTCCCCACTTTTGGAGCTGAGAGGAGAGGACTTTCCAAAACTAGAACGGGTGCATAGAATAGGTAGACTAGATACTAGCCGATCAGAAAGAAGCCGCAACATAATTGTCAGGTTTAGATTCTATACAGATAAAGAGAAAATATGGAGAAAATTGAGGGGGCAAACCCCACTTCAATATGAAGAGGCTAATATTCAAGTTTTCGCAGACTTGGCAAAGGATACACTATTGAGAAGACGCCTGCTGAAACCCCTCTTGGAGCAAATGATAACCCAGAACATAAAGTACTCATAGGGATTCCCGGCCTGCCTAATTGGTAGCAAAGAGGGTAGAACGGCCAGGCTAAGATTCCCTGATGAGTTGGAAGATTTCTGTGGGAGATTAGGCTTGCGGGTGCCCGCGACGTTAAATTGGTCCATTGAAAGCTGGATGGAGCTGGGGATAGGGGTGGTGTGAGTGGAGGGGGGAGAGTTGGTGGGGGGAGGGCGGAATGGGGAAAAATTATTTACAAAAGAAGGAGCAATCCCAGATTGTAACAAGGAGCTGACTATAACATCCCGCCGCCGAGACAGCGATGACCGAGTAGCGGGCACGCTGACAGCTCCACCTTAGGAGTTGGAGACCAAATGAAGGATCACGATATACGGGATCCACTTTGGTCTGAGGGTCTAGAGATGACCAGAAAGGGGGACGGGGGGCGGACTGGGGGGAGGGGGAGGGAGGGGGGGGGAATATGGGTATCTCGTGTAGATGGATGGTGCCGCGCTAATCCTATTGTGTGAGCTTCTAATTAGTAGATTAAATAAAGAAACCGGCCTGAGGGGCCACTGATGTATAAAAGCAGGTGATATAACCCACTGTGCAGACTAAATAAATACAAATATGAATAAATATGTGGATGTGAACAATAAATAAACAGCCTAAATGCTTAATAAATATCAATCGTGACTAACCATAAGTATGACTGTTCTGATAATGTGTCAAAAGACGGTGAAATGAATAATAGAAATTAAATTACATAATTGTCAATCACAAATCAGCAAAGTGCATGGTGCCAACACTGTGCAACCTAGATATCTGAATCATAAAGTACCTATATAATGTGAAACAACAAGTTTTCCATAAAGTGCAAGCGTGCAAACAAACGTAAAAATATATGTGTAAATGATAGCTCCAAACTGAATGATAATAAATTGAATGTCCCAACAAGTTGAAATGAAAACGAGGGAGAATCACACAGGAAAAACGTCCATAATCTTAAATACGATCTTGTGACATATGGTGCTGGCATGCGCATGTAGCAGTTAAAGTGCCTGGTGACTCAAAATTTCATGCAGCTTCGTGTGTGAACACTCCAGTGAGCAGTGGCCCCTTACCTCACAGAAATGGGGCAACAGCATATGACCAAACTGGTTCTTTACTTTTCACCTAGCGGCTCCTACGTATTCCTCACCGTCCTGGGGTGGGATTCCCTCAGATATGGTCCAGGGGGGTGTTTAAAGACAGGAATAAAAGGAACCCAATAGTGTAACTCCGTTTAAAAGGTAACAACGTTTATTAGGCAAAAACAGCAGGTACTCACATTTACAATGAATGGTGAGATGTTTGTATCCGACGAGCGGCGAGCTCGTAGCTTTCTTTCAGTGTATCCAGCCTATCCTGTCCCTACGCGTGATGTCACACCACACGTGACTTCTTCAGGGGATAAGTATAGGCTGTAATAGTGTCCTTAAATAGTGTAGTATTGGCCGGCAATGGGCGGCCATTTTCCCGAAGTTCTGTATATTTGAGTTACGGCGGCCATTTTCCTAGGGGTTTTTTTCGATCTGATTCGACTCAAGGTGTATGTCAGCTGACAAGTATCTCTCCAAGGTCTAAGATAGAACGGGGTGAAACGGAGGTAGTGAAATGACACCAAATACAATAAAATGTATAACGTATAACGTCAAGGGTCTAAATATGGCCCACAAAAGAAGAAGTATTTTCAATGAGCTCAGACTGCTTGGACCAGAGGTGGTGTTCCTCCAGGAAACACATATTTCACATCAATCAAGATTGAGATTATTCTCGAGTGAATACCCGATCTGGTACCAAGGAGATACTATCTCAAGTAGATCAAGGGGGGTGGCCATCGGATTTGCAAAAAATACTAGGTTTGTGTTGGAAGAGAGATTAGTTGATACAGAAGGTAGATATATATTCCTAAGAGGTAGACTATATGAAAAAGAATATACACTGGCTAACATCTATGCGCCTAATAAGAACCCGATAGAATACGTAGCAAAAATCTGGGAGAAATTAACGAAGTTTAGACAAGGGCACTTGATATTAATGGGGGACTTTAACTTCTGCATGGACCCGGGACTAGATAGTACGGCTCGGGCACAGGCGCGGAACAGTGTACAATTAAGTAAGATTAAGCAAAAGATCACCAGCCTACAGCTGGTGGATATATGGAGAGTACAACACCCAAGGGGAAGGGATTACACGTTCTATTCGCCTGTGCACGAGTCGTACTCCCAGATAGATTATGGACTGATAGACCATAGAGAAATAGAAAAGGTGGTAGATTCCTGGATAGGTAACATAACATACTCAGACCACGCACCACTGACTATAGAAATAAAAATAGGTGAAAAGAGTAGACCCCCCGGGCAATGGCGCTTAAATGAAGACCTGATAAGCGGGGACGAAGGGTTCAATAGAATTAGTAAAGAGCTAAGGGACTACTTTGTGCGTAATGACACGGGAGAAGTATCTGGGTCCACCTTGTGGCAGGCCCATAAAGTCTATATAAGGGGTGTATTAATTGAGACAGGGGCAAGGAAGAAGAAAGTGAGAGGAGAGAAAACCCAAAAACTAAGAGAGGAACTGGCCACACTAGAACAGAAACACAAGGCTCAAATAGGACAACCCCCCCCCTGCTCTATATAAACACTTAGTTATCAAAAGAGCGGAGCTAAAAACTTTAATGGAACAAGAAGTAAGAGCAAAGTATAGAAAGATAATGGGTGACAGGTATCGCTGGGCCAATAAGCCGGGTAAGCTTTTAGCGAACATAGTGCAAAAACGGAAAGCGAGGAATTTTATAGAAAAAATCCAGACCAAAGAGGGCCATATCAAGTACTCTTCTAAAGAAGTAGCGGAGGTTTTCAAAAATGATTACCAAGAACTATACGCAGTACACAAACAGGACACCACGATTAAAAATACGAGTGAGAGAATAAAAAATTACTTAGGGAAGGCAAGATTACCTAAAATCCCAGAAACCGAAAGAGAGTACATGGAAGCCCCAATCACCGAAGAGGAAATAAGAAAAGCAATAGCAGGCATGGCATCCGGGAAAAGCCCTGGCCCGGACGGATTTACACTAACCTATTAGAGGAAATTTAAAGAAATACTGATTCCTAGGATGTGCCAGTACTTTAACGGGTTGGGAGGGGACTATGACATGAGCCAGGAGGCCTTAAAGGCCTCGATTACGGTTATTCTGAAGGAGGGAAAAGAAAAAACACTCTGCTCAAGTTATCGCCCTATCTCCCTTCTTAATATTGATACAAAACTCTACGCTAAAATACTGGCCGAGAGGTTAAAGGGATCATTGAATGCCCTGGTCAATCCAGACCAGGTGGGCTTTATTACTAAAAGGGAAGGGAAGGACAATGGGGTCAGGACATTACTCCTGTTACAAAAAATAAAGGAGAGCGGACCCCCAGGGCTACTACTGTCGGTTGATGCCGAAAAGGCCTTCGACAGGGTAGACTGGGGGTTCATGTTCCAGACCCTGGAGATCATGGGTCTGGGTCCCAAAATGTACCAGGGGATTAAAACTTTATACCACCACCCGACGGCAATGGTGGGGGTGAACGGATGCATGTCTCAGCCATTTGAAATGGGGAATGGTACAAGACAGGGGTGCCCTTTGTCCCCATTGTTATTCGTTCTTACTATGGAGCCCCTCTTGGCAACAATTCGCATGGACCCGGGTATTGGGGATATCAAGATCGGCGAAGACGAACACAAAGTCGCAGCTTATGCCGACGATGTATTATTCTATATATCGGAACCTGAAATTACCATGCCCAAGTTAGTTAAAGCCCTAAAAGAGTATGGGGAGTTGTCTAATTTTCAAATAAATATGGTAAAATCAGGAATACTAAACATAAATTTAATGAAAAAAGAAATCAGTATATTAAAAAAAAGATATAGTTTTAAATGGACTAAAGAACTGAAGTACCTGGGAATTAAGTTAGCCAACTCAATTAAAAAAATATTTACAATAAACTATATACCTCTTTTGGATACAATTAGAGCTGAGTGTAAAAACTATGCAAAAAAAGCCATCTCATGGATAGGGCGTATCAATGCCTTTAAAATGATGCTACTTCCCAAGATCACATTTCTATTCCAGATGATACCGCTACCACTACCCCTGTATTACTTAAGAAAATTAAAAAACATAATAATGAGCTTCATTTGGAAAAATAAAAAACCAAGAGTCTCTTTCAAGATCTTAAAACAAAAGAAAATACATGGGGGTTTGGCTGTACCAGACGTTCAGAATTACTACAAGGCGGCAGTGCTGGCCAGACTAGTAGAATGGGCAAAGAGAGCAAATGAAAAACGCTGGGTAAAAATAGAAGAACACCTTAGTAAAGCAGCACTGGGAAGTTTGATATGGAACCCCCCTTATGCTAGAATATTAGGGGAAAACACACACACATAATAACACGTAATGCACTTAAAATATGGGATGGGGTGTATAAGAATTTAAATGGGAACTATAACTCACCATTATTAGCACTGATAGATAATAACTTCTTCACGCCAGGCTTAGAAACCATGGGGGGAAAAGAAGCAGTATGGGGAAAGACACAATTAAGACACATTACAAAGGAGGGTAAAATTTTGTCACTACAAGAAATTAGGAACGGGAGGGAGACACGCAGGTTGGATGAGTGGAGGTACCTCCAGTTGTGCCACTTCGTGAATAAACTTCCCGCCCCGATAAGGGGAGGGGATAATTTGACGGACTTTGAAAGGCTGTGCGACATGGAAGATCCGAGAAATATTGTCTCAAAAATCTACAAAGCTTTGATGAAGGTTGACCGACTGGAGATACCCCCATTTATAAGTAAATGGGAGAGGGAATTTGGCACAAAGAAAGGGGAAAACACAATTAAAAGAATTCTTAAAATGATTTGTAACTCAGCAGCAGACGTACGGACAGCAGAAATGAACTACAAGTGTATAAGTAGAAGTTACCTAACTCCAGAGATAACAAGCAAATTTCAAAATAGCTCGGCTTTATGCTGGCGGGGTTGCAACGAAATCGGAACGATGGCGCATCTTTGGTGGACCTGCCCTAAAATAAAATATTTCTGGAGTAGGGTACCTGATCTAGTAAAGAAAATAACAGGAATAGAAGTCCCAGGAGACCCATGGGGGAGCTGGAGATGTTAAAAAGTATAAACAATCTCTGGTCCCCCACCTTCTGAACGCTGCAAAGCAAATTATCCCGAAGAACTGGCAGAGGAAGGAGAGCCCTGAGATATGGGAATGGATAGATGCCGTAGAAGAAACTTATCATCTGGAGACTAGGATAGCCCTGGAAGAGGAAACAAGAAATGTGAGCTCAGGGGAGTGGGAACGCTGGGTGAAATTTAAAAAAAACTGGTGTAGTATATACGATTTAAAGCCTTGGTTCATAGTATGTGACAAGAGAAAATTAGACCTTGGAGAGATGGGGGGGTGGGGAGGGGAGAGAAGGGAGGGGGGGAGGGGTAAATAGAGAAGAAGGTTACTTGATAGAAGTAGTTTCTATGGGACCTCCGCAGATGACAGAGGTAGGAGATGGGAGGAATTACACAGGGGATCTTAAGGGGCCTGTTTTTGGTATGATCTGTTTTGATATGGCAATAGTCACGATGATGAGACAAAGGAGAGTGGGCTGGAAGATAAATGAACTGCAAAGTTGATTTAACGCCTCTTCAACGGTCGACTGAATGTGACAAAAAAAAAAAAAAAAGGAACTGTGATGCATGGCAATGGCCCATTTAGACCTTGTTTAATAGAAAACACCAGTTGCCTTTCACTAAAAACATTTGTTAGTGCAGTCCTAGAAATCTGCGACTGCTTTACTATTAATTTGCATAAAAATTGGGTTCCTGCAGCTAGATGCGCCGAATGCATCTCGATGCGCGACCGCTGTGTATGTGAGATGCACAACTGCTGTGTGCGCAGAGGTATGTACCCGTGACGCATATCTGGTCCCTGGAAGTGGTGGCCAGCACAAAGGAAGGACATCACAGCCCTACAGGAAGTTGCTTGTACTGCTGCTAATTTCTTCCCACCACCATGCCCCGCTCACTGTTCTCTGAGGAAGAGATGATCCTTATTTGCAAATTAAGATCATTTTTGATTTATTTTTACATGGGGTAGTGTTTGTGTGGGTCATGTGTGTATGTCTAAATGATTTGGCCTCAAAACACACCTACTTCCTGTGTACAGATTCACTTCTGAGCCAATGTATATTGCTCCCTGCTTCAGTGTGCGTGTATACATAGATATATATCTATAGATGTAGGTTCTTGTGTCCACCAGCAGAGAGAAGTTGGGTAGATGCCACACTCCCAATTCTGGAGGCATAATAATGGGCTAGCACAGGGGTTTTCAACTACGGCCCTCCAGTTGTTCAGGAATTACAATTCCCATCATGCCTAGTCATGTCTGTGAATGTCAGAGTTTTACAATGCCTCATGGGATGTGTAGTTCCACAACAGCTGGAGAGCTGTAGTTTGAAGATTCCTGATCATTCTGGCATGTCTTGAAAAAGTGTTTTTTCAGGTGCCTTGCATAATGCCCAAGAAATATCGTTAGGAAAATACAAGTGGGTGATGGCACTTCTACATTCCAAATTTGGCACTTAAGATGGTCATGCACTATGCAATCTGATTGGCCAAACTCTGTACAACTCGATATTTAGGTAAAATAGGTATTAGGAAGACGCACGTGAACAATTCATTCAGATTGTAGGAAATCAAACAGGCTCTTGCACAAAATCTAATTTATTTAAGATCTAACTGATTGCAGTGTATGGTCATCTTTAAAGATCAAGATCTGAAAATACATTTTTTTGGGTTTAGAAACACTTCTCTGTTCTTTGTAATGTATTGAAAGATTTGGGTAAAAAAAGAAAAAAAAAAAAATATTTCAAAGATATATTAGAAGTGAGATTAGCATGAAAAGGGTTAATTAACTGAGTACACCTACTAATTGCCTAACCAGACACATACAATGAAATGAAATTAGCCAATTGTATTGGGCGTGCACTATTATCAATGAGAAAACCGCAGTTACCTTAGTACCAGTTGCAGTTTACATATGCGGGTATATATTATCGCTATTTGCACTTCAATGTGTGCCAGTTTGCACGTTCAATGAATGACTTTTCCGACTTTTCCGGCGCACCAATTATGTATGAACTGGTGCAGTGCCTTCTTCTTGGTAAATCACCCTCTGAGGGTCTTTCTCATCCTTCAGTATAACTGAAATCTGAGATTTATGTATGAAAGGAAATGGAATGACCCTTCATAAAGGACTGTAAAAGCTTCCAGAACTTTGTTAAGAATAGAGGGGCAAATTACGAACAAGTAGGCGTTTTAAACCTGTTGGGGCCTCGGCCTATGAGAGTATGTATGTTCGTACTTGCGTAATTTAGCAGAGCTCTATGGTTTTTCAGAGCTCCATGCGTTTTTTTTTGGAGGGGGGGGGGCGCGACTGTCATATTCAGACAAATAACTTTGGAGGGGAGGAGCAGAAAGACAAAGTGGGGGTCCTTTTGAAGAGTATAAAGTGTTTGATAATAAATGTATTAGGGGATTTCCCTTGGGTCTAAGGAGGTTCCTGAAGAATAGAATATGTGTTAGGCAGTAAGGTCCCAAAGTTTCCTCGTGAGTATAGTATGAGCCTTATTATCCATTTCATATAAAAACGGTTTAGTATAAATAATAGTGGTATTATTTTGCACAAACTGAAACATCAGTTGTTTATGAACCTGGAGTATTTGGAGTGGAACTTTCCTCCAATCAGTATCATTTGTTGTACAAGGCTATAGAAATGATTACCTCAGATTGTAGCAAAAAAAAAAAAAAAAAAGAACACACATTCCCTATTGGGAGATCAATGTAAATTGCAGGGATTTTTATCAAAACTGAAGCTATATTTTTTCTTTTTGCCATTTTTTCCCACAAAAGTGGAGTTACCCTTTAAGCTAAATATTAGTTCAACCAATAGAACAATTCCCTCTATAATGCACAGGGGACAAATATACTTTGATTTTCCATTTGCTGCAGAAGCACTTTTTTAATACGGTAAAAACACAATCTAATATTGTTTATCCTCTCAGTTTCCTCAGAAGTACTTCTAAAAAGATCCTGAAAACATATTTTTTTTTTAAAATAAACTGCATTTACAGGACTATATCAATAAGGGCAAATCGAGTACAGTCATCCATGAAATCATAACAGAGGTGTACATGTGACTAAAATAAGATACCATTTTTTCTAGGCAATGTACCCAATAGAGTCCAGTGACTTGGGAGGAAATATCATTTACCCTCATTAATGTCTCATTAAAGAGAAGAGACCAAGAAGTGTATCGCTTGGGTTAGGCTGTATTTTCTGCCAACTGCCATTGTGTCCTCTGAAATTACAAAAGCACCTCGGACTCTGCTCATTCTTCAGTGCGACATAAATGTGTATGCATTGGGCAAAATAAAAAGCCGCCCAGCAGTAGTGTACCTGTTCAAGCGTCACCAGAGCCAGCCGTGTCCAAAAATTATTATACTAGTGAGGAGGCATTTCAAATACTCTGTATGACGATTAAGAGCAGCAGGGAGCTCTCCTCATCTGATTCCGAGTACAACCCTATTGAAATAAGTGGATCAGTAACTGAATCAGTGGAGGAAAGGGTCCCTCCAAAAAGGATGAGGTGCTCTGAAGACCAGACAGCCACCAGCAGTGCCATATACCCCATGAGTGAATTTTCAAACACCAACAGCACTAGACCTATGGATGAAAGGCCCAGTACTAGTACTGGGGTATCACATCAGTCCCCAAGAGATAGGACCCATACGAATCCCCCAGATGCACTTGTGAACCCATTATAGCTGCTTTGCAACTCAAGATCAGCAAGTATCCCCCCAATGCCAAGTGTTCGGGCCAACACTGAATATTCGTCAATAATTAATTTTTTGTATTTATTTTTCCCTGACAATCTACTTCAGTTGATTAAGGACCAGATCAATCTTTTTGCCCAGCAATATAGCGCAAGCAACCCCAATTCATGCTATGCCCATCCATTTGAATTGAAACGTCTCACAGTGGAGGAGTTCAAATTATTTTTGGGCCTCACAATTAACATGGGTCTTACAAAAAAAATATATTACACACTTACTGATCCACACACCTCATCCAACATTGCCCATTTATTTTGGCTGTAATGTCCAGGTCACGCTACGACATGATTGTGTGCTTCCTCCATTTCAGCGATAATTCACAGTGCCCTCCCTAAAATCAGCCTGGCTATGATAAGCGCTACAAAATTTGCCCACAATTTTTTTTTTTTTTTCAGAGATTCGCTGAACTATGTCCCTGACAAAAATCTGTGTGAATGAGTCCCTTGTCCACTTCACTGGCCAGCTGGGAATCAAGCAACCCAGTAAAAGGGCCAGATATGGAATAAAGTTCTACATGCTCTGTGAAAGAGCCACAGGGTATTTGTAAGCATTCCGCGTGTATGAAGACAAAGATTCCCAGCTCCAGGACCCTGAGTGCCCAACCTACCTCGGCACAAGTGGAAAAATTGTCTGGGACCTGGCATTTCTACTATTCAAAAAAGGGGTATCACATCTACATGGATAATGTCTACACAAGTCTGCCCTTTTCTGCAACCTGTACGACCAAAAAATCTTGGCCTGCGGTACAACAACAAACAGGAAGGGCTTTCCTCAAAGTTTGGTGACCACAAGGCTAGAGAGGTGGGAATCAGCAAGTTTGAGGAATGAAAGTGTTGGCCATGAAGTGGAGGGATAAGAGAGATGTGTACATCCTTGTCCACCATCCAAGGTGACACCGCGGTGGAAATTCACGAACGACACGGTTTCATCCAAAAGTCTGCACCCATGATTACAGTTGGTTCAAGTGTGTGTGTGTGTGTGTGTGTGTGTGTGTGTGTGTGTGTGTGTGTGTGTGTGTGTGTGTGTGTGTGTGTGTGTGTGTGTGTGTGTGTGTGTGTGTGTGTGTGTGTGTGTGTGTGTGGATTTCAACGACCAGATGCTACAGCCCTATTCAGCAATCAGAAGGTCCCATTTTTGGTACAAAAAAGTTGCAATTTACCTTTTTCATTTGGCCATTTATAATGCGTATGTTATTTATCACAAATCTACACAAAGACCCAACTCCTTTCTCAAATTTATAGAAGATATTGTCACTGCCCTGATCTACCAGCAAGGATCTCCACCAGAAAACATTCGCTCTGATTCGGTGAATGGGCTTCATGAAATTTTCCTGAGAACATTCCACCAACATAAGCAGGCCAGAGACGCCAAACAAAATGTATGCAGCAGAGGAGGAGAGACACTAGTTTTCATTGTCCCTCTGAACTGGGCCTATGCATTGGAGACTGCTTCCAACCTTACCACAAATCACTAAGATATTAGTAAAGGTACAGTGCCCATATTTCTAACAGCCTGCCATTTCACAGTTTCTATTAGCTGTGCTGATCATGCCTCTGCCTTCCACCTTAACTGACCCTGGCCTGTTTTTCGATAATGCCTCTGACTGGATTATTTATCAACCACTTTTCTGCCTTCCACCTGAACTTACCCTGGCCTATTCATCAAAAATGCCTCTGCCTTTTGTCTGGGTTGTTTTTTAACTGCGTTTCTGCCTTCCACCTGCACTGACCTCAGCATTTTAATTGACCATGTTTTTTGCCTACCGCTTGGACTGATCTTTTGGCCCTGCTACTGTAGTAGTGGGATTCAAGATAACACAGGGGGTCTCACATATGTGAGAGGCATCAGAGTAGTGACTTAAACAGAGAAATAACGTTTTTTTTTCTCTGGGTTTTGTAATGCCCGGTTCAGAGTCAGGAGACCAGAGGCTTTAAAGATATTTGGGCGGGAAGAAGCCTCTACCCCTATGCCTAGGTCTTACCCGACTGAGGCCCTAAGCCTGATGTTCTGCCTGGACCAATACTTTGGCTGTGCTGACCATATCTCTGTCTGCTGTCTGTACTGACCCAGTAGTTTTTATGAACCATGTTCCTGCCTGCTGCCTGGACCAATACTTTGACTGTGCTGACCATATCTCTGCCTGCTGCCTGTACTGACCTGGGATGGTTTATGGACCATATTCCTGCCTACTGCCTGGTCGATTCCTTTGGCTGTTGCTGACCACATCTCTGCCTGCTTCTTGGACCAATAATCTCCTCTATGGACTGCTCTGCTAATACCACGGGTAATGTTTTGTTTACACTTTGTTCGGGCTAGGCTGTAAAAAAAGGTCTCACACATGTGGCATTGCCATACTCAGAAGGAGTAGCAGAATGTATTTTTGGGTAACATTCTTGGAATGTCCATTCTGTGTGTTAGAAATAACTCATAAGTTGATAACGTTGTGTAAAAAAACACTTTCATTTTCTTTCCACATTTTCCACAAACTTGTGCTAAAACATGTTCTAAAGACTCATTAGGCCTCACAGAAAATACATTTGAGTGTTTGCTTTCCAAAATGTGGTCATGTTGTGGGTGTTACCACTGCCCTGGTGCTCCAGAGCCTTTAAAAGTATAATCGGTAGTCAGGAAAGTGGATGTGTAATTTATGCCCCTAGAACGTCTGAAGTTGCTGCTTAGATGTTGGACCTCTCTATGTGACCAAGCTGTGAAAGTCTCACACATATGGCATCGCCATACTCCGGAGTAGCAGAATGTATTTTGGGGTGTGAGAAATAACCTGTTAATGTGACCATTTAGTTTTAAAAAAATATATCATTTCTTTATTTTCCAAAGAATGGTGGGAAAAAAATTACAACTTCAAAAAACTCACAATACATCTTATTAAATACCTTGGACCATCTATTTTCCAAAAAGGGATAATTTAGGAGGTACAGTATTTGTACTGTCCTTGCATTTTAGGGCCTCTAGAAATGACAGTCAGTACATCAGGAGTGGTCAATTTTCAATGATATTTACCTGTACCATATGTTGTAGACTCTATAACTTTCACGCAGACTAAAAAATCATTACCATTACTTGGATCATTTTTACCAAAGAAATGTAGCAGTGTGCATTTTGGCCTAAATGAAGTTATGAAGAAAAAATACTAATTTGCTAAATTTTGGAAACTAAGAAAAACAATTTTTTTTTTCAAAACTGTCTTTTTTTAGCTTATATTGCAAAAAACAAAAAAAAAACAAAAAAAAACAAAAAAAAAAACTAGCGGTGATTAACCACTTTAATACCCGCCTATAGTCATATGACGTCCACAGATGGGATCTCCCATCCTGGGTGGGCGTCATATGACGTCCTGGGATTCCCGGCCGTCTAGGGGGCGCGCGCGCGTTGCTCGGGACCCGGTGCGTGTGCCCGGCGGCCGCAATGTCCGCCGGGCACCCGCGATTGCCCGTTAACCGGGCTGGCATGTGGATCTGTGTGTGTAAACACACAGATCCACAGCCTGTCAGCTCTGAGGAGAGCGATCTGTGTTCCCAGAACGGAGGAACACTGATCGGTCTCCTCCCCTTGTGCGTCCCCTCCCCCTTTAGTTAGAATCATTACCTAGGAAACATACTTAACCCCTCCCCGCCCCCTAGTGGTTAACCCCTTCACTGCCTGTCACATTTACACAGTAATCAATGCAATTTTATAGCATTGATCGCTGTATAAATGTGAATGGTCCCAAAAATGTGTCAAAAGTGTCCGATGTGTCCGCCATAATGTCGCAGTCATGAAAAAAAATCGTGATCGCCGCTAAAAAAATAAATAAATAAAATAAATTTTTTAAAAATGCCATAAATCTATCCCGTATTTTGTAGACGCTATAACTTTTGCGCAAACCAATCAATATACGCTTATTGCGATTTTTTTTACCAAAAATATGTAGAAGAATACGTATCGGCCGAAACTGAGGAAAAAATTTGTTTTTTTTAAAAAAAATTGGGATATTTATTATAGCAAAAAGTAAAAAATATTGTGTTTTTTTCAAAATTGTCGTTCTTCTTTTGTTTATAGCGCAAAAAATAAAAACCGCAGAGGCAATCAAATACCACCAAAAGAAAGCTCTATTTGTGGTAAAAAAAGGACGTCAATTTTTTTTGGGTACAACGTCGCACGACCGCGCAATTGACGTTTAAAGTGCGACAGCGCTGAAAACTAAAAATTGGCCTGGGAAGGAAGGGGGTGAAATTGCCCTGTATTGAACCGGTTAAATACTACCAAAAGAAATTTCTATTCGTCTCAAAAAAATGATAAAAATGTTGTTTGGGTACAGTATTACATGACTAAGTAATTGTTATTCAAAGTGTGACAGCACTGAAATCTGGAAATTGGCCTGGACAGGAAGTGCCCTGTATTGAAGTGGTTAAAACAATCTACTGAGCTGGCCAGAACCAGCTCTTGAGGTAGTCTATGCCACAGCTCTTACTGTGAAGAAGCCTTTCTATAATTGGAGGTTAAATATCTTTTCCTCCAGATGAACTGTAAAGAGTGCCCCCTTGTCCTCTGTGATGACCTTAAAGTGAATAACTCTACACCAAGTTCACTATATGGACCCCTTATGTATTTGTACATGTTGATCATATCCCCCCCTTAATCTCATCTTCTAAAGAGAGAATACACTCAGTTCAACCAATCTTACCTCATAGTCAAGCTCCTCCATGCCTCTTATCAGGTTGGTTGCCCTTCTCTGCGCTTTCGGTTCCCTGATATCCTCTCTCTCGCTCTCTGCAGTCCATACTTCTTAATACAAGAAAAGATTTTACTGGCTTTGGAAAGCTTGGCATTGCATGCTATTATTAAGATTATGATCTGCCACAACACCCAGGTCCTTCTTCACCATTGGTTTCCCCAGTTTTACTCCCCCTAGTATGTATGATGTGTTCATATTTTTAGCCCCCAAGTGCATAACTTTACATTTATCAACATTAAACCTCATCTGCCACATAGTTGCCCAATTAACCACTTCCCGCCCACCATATAGCAGAATGACTGTGTGGTTGTATTACCCCGACTGACAGACGCGAGTAGAGGAGAGCTGATTGGCTGCTCTTCTGACAGGGGGGGGGGGTCTGCACATTATCAGTGCAGATCCATGGAGGATGCCCACTGGAGACCATCGGGGATGCCCACTAGATCCCACCAGGGATGCCCACTAGGGCCCACCAGGGGTGCCCACTAGAGCCCACCAGGGATGCCCACTAGAGCCCACCAGGGGTGCCAATCAGTGCCCACCAGGGGTGCCAATCAGTGCCCATCAGTGATGCCCACCAGTGCCTCCTGATCAGTGCTGTCCACCAGTGCCACCTATGAGTGCCCATCAGTGCCACCTATGAGTGCCTATCAGTGTCCATCAGTGCTACCTATCTGTGCCACCTATCAGTGTCACCTATAAATACCCATCAGTGACACCTATCAGTGCCACATAGAAGTGCCTCATCATCACTGCCAATCAGTACTGCCTCATCAGTGCCCATCAGTTCACCTGCATCAGTGCTCATCGGTGAAGGAGAAAACATACTTATTTACAAAGCTTAACAGAAACAAAAATTAATTTAATTCTAATTCAAAATTAATTTAATTCAAAATTTTCAGTCTTTTTTTATTTGTAGCGAAAAAACCAAAAACCCCAGTGGTGATCGAATACCACCAAAAGAAAGCTCTATTTGTGGGAAACAAATTATAAACATTTTGTTTGGGTACAGTGTTGTATGACCTGGCAATTGTCATTCAAAATGTGACAGCGTTGAAAGCTGAATATTGGCAGGAAGGGGGTTTAAAGTGCCCAGTATTGAAGTGGTTAAACAGTGCATTGAGGTCGCCTTGTAAGTTGGAGACATCCTGCAAGGACGCTATTCCATTGCATAGTTTGGTGTCATCTGCAAAGACTGAAATGGTACTTTTAATCCCAGACTCTATTATAATTTATAAATCATAAATATATAACATAATGGTTCCAAAACTGAATCTTGAGGTACACTGCTAATAACTTTAGATCATTTGGAGTATGAATCATTAACCACTACTATCTCTTTTTTTTTTTTTTTTTTTTAAATCTTTATTTAGGGAAAGCAGATTATACATCAATGCAGTGAGTCAAACATGCTCATCAATTTACATCTGTAATTAGGCTATTACATTAGCTCGTCAGATAAGTCATTATACAATGCTTGGGTATCAATCAAGGTTACATTTCAACTATAACAAAATAACTGATCAAAAATTCTGCAATAACTATATGTGCAATTTGACCGGGACCGCATAGAGTACTCCCTAGTCCAAAGGACCTGTGTAACCGTTCCGTCAGAACATTAGGGAAAAAAAAGGGGGGCCCCCAGCACTACTATCTCTTTTAGCCAGTATTTTATCCATTTACAAACAGATTTTTTCCAAGCCTAAAGTAGACTACCTTACACATTAGCCATGTGTGGGGAACGGTCTCAAACACTTTTGCAAAATCAAAGTAAACTATATCCACAGCCACTCCTCTAAGGTTTTGCTTACTGCCTCATAAATATAAAACAGATTTGTTTGGCTGGCTGACCTTCTGTCTTTCATGAATCCATGCTGTCTATTGCTTAAAATATTTTTTTCCTAGCAAAAACTCATCGATGTAGTCTTTATTAAACTCTCCAGTATTTTCCCAACAATAGAAGTTAAACTAACACGTTTGTAGTTACTTGGTAAAGACTTTGACCCCTTTTTTAAATATAGGCACCACGTTGGCCCTAAACCAATCCATTGTACTATGCCATTAAGGAGTCCCTAGAAAATAGAAACAATGGCTTTGAAATGACAGATCTCTTTTAGTAGGACACGCAGGTGTAAGACATCTGGTTCAGGTGCTCTTCACTCTGCTTTCCATGCTCAAATGCAAGAAAGCCATTAAGATGGCAAAGGGGCACTGTCATTTAGATGTAGCTAGACTGTAAAGTGCTAATGGAAATGGCAGTAATACATAAGTCATTTACATATGAATATAAGGATGTTAAAACTGTTGTGCTAGTAATTTTGAAAGCCAAAGGCCCTGGGTGTAAATGCCCCCTAAACCCTAAATTAGAATAGCTTAAACATTTTTTCTTGTTATTACTTTTCATCAGTGATTACAACAACAGTAAATCCAGTTAAAGGGACATCACCTGTTTAAAGTAATTAATTAAATACCTGTTGATCTTTGTAGAAATGCACTGACCTCATCACTTCCTGTGAGCAGAACTGAAAGAAAATACAAATTTTTCTTTCTTTTGTAAACTGCCAATTCCCGTCCACCCCCATGTAATGGAGAAAAACACAGGCATAAACAGTGAAATCTAGTCTAGAGTGACAATCATAGCTGCCTCCATAGACACAGTGAAGGAGTAAGCTTGGTCACCCAGTGCATTGTTCCTCAGATTACCAGATGAAAAAGAAAAAAAAAGGCTAATAACATTTCTCTTTATTTTTGGGTTTAAAAAAAACCTGTCAAAATACAAATACAAGGCTGACCTTCTGGCTAAACAAGCTGATTGTTATAATAACCCACCATTCTGTATCACGGAACAAGTACACAGAACAGTAAAATGTCATAAGTCCTTCTGTTTAATTGTTCTGGGTCAGTGACTCAAACTGCTGAAGAAAGAGAATTAACATGACTGCCAGGCAACTAGCATTTTCACAAGGTGAGCTCAGCAATGGTAGCTGCCAGATTTCTCTCAAAACAGGTATACTTTAATAGACGTTACAAATTCCTTTTAAACCATTCTCCATGTATTTAGATTACATAATAATTACCATCACTCAATATACCGTATATACTTGAGTATAAGTCGTTCTGAGTATAAGTCGAGACCCTAATTTACCACAAAAAAATGGGAAAAACTTAGTGACCCGAGTATAAGACGAGGGTGAGAAATGCACAGCTACTGAAAGTGGAAAAGAGGGTCAACAATGCCCATTTGCAGCCTCACTGTGCCCATTTTCAGCCATAGGTCCCCCGAACTTCAAACTCGGTAGTTAAGGGTTCCTAGATGCCCCCTAGCTGCAGCCAAAATTTGGGGTCTCTGAACCCAAAGGGTCCCGAAATGACATTGCTGCAGATGGACACAGTTGACCGAATTTGGGGCCCAGTATCTTGGGGCCACTTAGTGTTAGGAACCCCAAATTTGGTGTGCAAACCCAGTGGAACTAGCACCATAAAATATCCAAAGCTGGGGTTTCTAGCACCAAGTGTCCCCGAGATACAGGGCCCCAAATATCGGTTCAGAAAATGTCAAGCACTTTTCTGCAGCAGAGAATGACATTTTCCAAACCGAATTTGGGGCCCCGTATCTCAGGGCCACTTAGTGCTAGGAACCCCAGCTTTGGATGTGTTGTGGTACCAGTTCCACTGGGTTTGCACACCAAATTTGGGGTTCCTAGCACAAAGTGGCCCTGAGATATAGGGCCCCAAATTCGGTTCAGAAAATGTCAAGCACTTTTCTGCAGCAGAGAATGACATTTTCCGAACCGATTTTGGGGCCCCGTATCTCAGGGCCACTTAGTGCTAGGAACCCCAGCTTTGGATGTGTTGTGGTACCAGTTCCACTGGGTTTGCACACCAAATTTGGGGTTCCTAGCACAAAGTGGCCCTGAGATACGGGGCCCCAAAGTCAGTTCGGAAAATGAAATTTTTTGCTGCAGAAGAGTGCTTGACTCGAGTATAAGTCGAGGGGGGCACTTTCAGCACAAAAAAATGTGCAGAAAAATTTGACTTATACTCGAGTATATACGGTATACAATATTGTATATGAAGACTCTTCTGCTATGCACACATATTCTTAGTCAAATAAAACCCACATTACCATAATATAAGAATTATTATTCGAGCAACAGAAGATTAGTCTGCCATTCCCATTACATGGTTTTGAAAGCAGTGTCAGCTTCTTTTGTAGACCAGAAATGAGTGATAAATAACATATTTATCACAGTAGCAATCATCTGAAGTTAGAAAACTATGGAGAGGCACGAATCTAGTTAAATCACAGTGAATCACTGGAAAACCACCAGCCATCTGATACTATGTCCTCAAAGGAAATCTTCATGGAAATGTCTAAAAACTGTTAAAACATGCTGAAAAGCAGAGACCAGTTCACAGGTGAAGCTCTATATACCTATAATAGGTTTTTCAGCAGAAGCCATTCCTATATACCATAGCCTATCCAGGTTTGCAATTATTTAACAAGATCATGGCTTTTCCTTTTCCCATGGACCCCCACCTATCCACTAATGTGAACCAAATTCTGGTGGTCATATCAGATACCCAGTCAGTTTAGGACCTGTAGCTATATCCATTACATATGTATTAATGTCTTAGAATCATTCAAGGGCTGACTGCCGCCTACTAGCTTTTGCCTGTTAGTTCCGGGGCCATTGAGGACTTCCACAACTCAGGTCATGCCAAGAACAGTTCTTCATATGTGGTTTCAGCCATACTGGTCTGTGTTTTAGGCCCCTTTCACGCAAAAGTTCTGATCGGGTCCACCTTTCTGTTTTTCAGACAGACCCAATCAGAACCACTATTCTCCTCTATGAAGCGGCGAGGGTAAATGGACAAGTGTCTGTTACACCTACCTACAACCAATTTAATCGGATCTGCCAAAAACTGACGGATGGGGATCTATTCCCCTTCTGTCCAATGGACCGGATGGCAGATGGGTGTAAACGGACAGGTGGTCCGTCTACATCTTACCGCCTATAGAGGAGAACGGGTTATGTCTATGTCCGCTCTGCAAAAGCAGAGTGGACACAGACCTGTCAATCGCATGCTCAGCGGGGATCAACGGACCGATCCCCTGCTGAGCAAGCGGATTGCAGGCCGATTTCACCCTGTGTGAAAGGGGTCTTATTTCTGTATCTGTACCCGTATACAGTATTTCTGAACAGATATACATAAGAAAAAAAAATATTTCAAGATATAAAGCTTTTCTTGCTCAACAACATTGCACAGTATCAGAGATGACTGCACATCTGGAGCATACCTCCCAAAGTTCCAAACTGGGAAGTTAGGACACTTTGTAGCACAGAAAATATAGGCAAAGGACACACTCCAGCCACACCCCTGATTACATGACCAAAATAAATAAAAGCGTAAAAAAATGTTAACTTAAACCCACAGGGTTTTTTTTACATTGCCTACTGTTAAAACTAACCAATGCAGAAATCTAAATAACAGTTAAAAAAGTTAATGCAATATATAAAAAAAAAATAATAAAAAAAAAACTTTGGCTGTAAAACAGTATGTTTATTTATACAGATCTCTAAATCTAAAAAAGGGACACTTGAGGAGGAACGAGGGACAAAACAGAGATAGTCCATCCAAATGAGGGACAGTGAGAAGCTAAGCTAAACGGTTGTTGAGGATGCCTTTTAACGAGTAGCATTGGCTCAAGTGTTGTTCCTAATCAGACTCTCCCAACATCCAAGCAGAACAGACAGGCATTATCTCCTCCTCTGTACTTGGCTTTCAACAACCTTCAGATGGATCAATTATGGATCCACAAAATGAATATACAAGGTGTGTCTATTAAATGAGACTGTGATCCCACCTAGTAAACAAAGCAGTCAGAACAGGTTATAACCGCATGCGTGGTGAGCTTGAAAATATTTGAACCTGCATGACAAGCAGCAACACTCTATGACAGTTGTTTGTGAGTCGCCATTTAGTTAGGTTGTGTTTTCTGTAGTGTGCCGAAAAAAAATAAATAAAAGTTGAACGTGTCAATTTGAAATTTTTAGTAAAATTGCACAAAACACCAACAGAATGTTTTCAAAAGCTTACTACAGCTTATGGGAATGATGGCCTGTCTCATGCGCGTGCGTTTGAGTGGCACAAAAGATTCAGCGAGGGACAAGAGAATGTTGACGATGATGAACGCCCTGGATGACCTTGCACTTCAAGAACCGAAGAAAATGTAGAAATGAAATCAGTCAGATTGTTCGAAAAGACCGCCGACTCAGTGTTCGACTGATAGCTGAATCCGTGAACATTGACACCACATGGAAAATTTTAAACGGGGATCTTAACATGACGAACGTTTGTGCAAAGATGGTCCCAAGGGTTCTCACACCAGAGCAAAAAAGAACAGCCGCAACGGTGGGAAAATGGTTTCATTGTTCACCAGGATAATGCGACTGCTCACACAGCACTTTCTGTAAAGCAAGCACATTACTACACCTTTAACATCCTCCATATTTAGCACCATGCGGTTATCTTTTCCCAAAAGTTAAATCATTGCTTAAAGGGACACGTTTTGAGTCAGTTGATGTTGTAAAGAGGAAAACGGCAGATGTGTTGAAACAGCTGACAGAAATTGATTTTCTCCATGCCTTCGACCAGTGGAAATCAAAACTGCAGCATGTATTAGTGCAAATTATATTGAAGGGGACAAGCATTAAATTTGTAATACATATAAATAAAGGTGAGTTATTTTAATCAGTCTCGTTATTTAATAGACACACCTTATATAGTATTTGTCTCTCTATCATTAGGAAATTTCTAGAGTTCCTAAAACGTGGTCTGCTGTTCAGTGGCATCGCTAGGGGGTGGCTATTGGGGCTATAGCCCCGAATCTGGGGCCCATAGCCCCGAGTCTCTGCAGGTGTCACCAAGGGGAGGGGAGGCCCTCTGGGGACCCTGATGCAAGGAGACTCTCTGGGGACCCTAATGTAAGGGAGGTTCTCTGGGAACCCTGATGAAAGGAGGAGGCTCTCTGGGGACCCTGATTATAAGGGGGACGCTCTCTGGGGACCCTGATGCAAGGAGGAGGCTCTCTGGGGACCCTGATTTTAAGGGGGAGGCTCTCTGAGACCCTGATGCAAGGAGGAGGCTCTCTGGGGACCCTGATTTTAAGGGGGAGGCTCTCTGGGGACCCTAATGTAAGGGGGGCCTTCTGGGAACCCTGATACAAGAAGGCTCTCTGGGGACCACGATTTTAAGGCGGAGGCCTTCAGGGAACCCTAATGTAAGGGGGGCTCTCTGGGAATCCTGATGTAAGTGGGGGGCTCTCTGGGGATATATATACACACACATATATTACTGTATATACATGTGTATGCCCACCCAAGTGTATGACTTTCTTTACTATGCTGCTATGGGCTCTAGCCCCAGATATTTTGTAGACCTAGCAACGCCCCTGCTGCTGTTTACTGTGACACACACATCCTATTTCATTACACTTTCATACTGAAACCCCACATAAGCTCACCAAGTATGAAAATACAAGAACAGATGTAAATGCAAGCAATTTCTCACTGGACACCCGACAAAACATTTTATATGGTCTAAAGCGATTGTCAACTCATAAGCTAAAGGGGGCCTCAAATGCAGCCCCTGACATCACCAAAGGGCCGCATGTGATGTTCAATAAATGTAATACTTGAAATGACTGTTGTTAACCACAGACCTAATAGAGGAAATGAGGGTCAGAGAGTGTGGACATGTTACAGTTTTGGCTGGGGTTATGCTGCAGAAGACGATATGAAACTGAGCACATGTGACATGAGGCTAGTAGAAAACAATGTTATTGCTGATGTCCGAGGGCCACACATCTTATACAAAAGGGCCAGATTGGGTAAAGATTTTTGGTTTAAGTAAAAGTAAAAGAAAGTAAAAGAAGAACCTTGGATGCAGATGCCGTCTGAAAAATGGAAGCTAGTGTCAACTATCTCTGACTCTGCCTACACCATATTAACGCACAAAAAATACAAATGTAATCATTACAGTTCCCAGCCAACCTCTTTGAAAGGGACTTTCCTTCTTTATAACAACCTCCAAAGTAAAACCACATTTTACAAATCAAATCCTTTCCTACAATGGGAAAAGGATCTTCAGACTACGTATACAACAGCTCAATGGTTATAGGCTTTTAAGTCTACACATAGCATCTCTTGATGTGTCAATCATTGGGAACTTTCACAAAAAATGATCTCACATTGGTACCTGACACTCTTCAGACTATCTCCGTACTACCCCTCCAAGTCACCACCATGTTGGCGTAACTGTGGCCAAGTAGGAAATGTCTACCATATTCTCTGGTCATGTAAGAATCTCACCAGTTTTTGGAACCAATTTTGCCTCATCTCTTCTATTACCGGGATCTTAACTTCATCAACCCCAGCCCTAGCTATCCTAAATTTAGGAATTGAAAACTTTCCACCTAACTATCATTCGATAGTTGCACACATATTTCTGGCCTCTAAGTCAGTTATAACCAGAAACTGGATGACAGACGCAGCTCCTAATTTGACCGAGGTAATGGCCTCTATTATCATTATTTGAATGGATATGAAAATTTTTTATCTCTACAATCTGGACTGAAAAAGTTTGCATACATGTGTAAACATGTTTGTCCATAATTAGTTGTCCTTTGTAGACCTTGTGGCTTGGTATTGTAACTCTATACATTTACATGTAGCTGTATCTACAGCACCATTATATTATTGTACTCTGCTCTTACACCTTGTCTATTTGTTCTCATTCTGTGAAAACTTCAATAAAAATGTATTGAAATAAAAAAAATACACACTTGATGTTCAATAAAGATTAGAAAGCTGTAAAACAGTTTTTGATATTAACAATGTAATTTGAATTGCTCTTCAAAAGTCATTTGGTTAAGTGACTGGCACAGCACCAATCAGGGCTGGCCAGATACACACTGTACCGCCATGGCCAAAAGTTTTGAGAATGACACAAATAACATTTTCACAAAGTCTGCTGCCTCAGTTTTTATGATGGAAATTTGCATATACTCCAGAATTAATTGCAAAGTCCCTCTTTGCCATGAAAATGAACTTAATCCCATAAAAACCATTTCCACTGCATTTGTGAAGAAGGCTTCAGGGCGCCCAAGAAAGTCCAGCAAGTGCCAGGACTGTCTCCTAGAGTTTCAGCTGTGGGATCGGGGAACCACCAGTGCAGAGCTTGCTCAGGAATGGCAGCAGGCAGGTGTGAGTGCATCTGCGTGCAAAGTGAAGGTGAAGACTTTTGGAGGATTGCCTGGTGTCAAGAAGGGCAGCAAAGAAGCCACTTTTCTCAAGGAAAAACATCAGGGGCAGATTGATATTCTGCAAAAGGTACAGGGATTGGACTGCTGAGGACTGGGGTAAAGTCATTTTCTCTGATGAATCCCCTTTCCAAATGTTTGGGGCATCCGAAAAAAAAAACCTTGTCCGGAGAAGAAAAGGTGACTCCTACCATCAATCCTTTGTCATTGCCAACAGTAAAGCATCCCGAGACCATTCATGTGTGGTGTTGCTTCTCAGCCAAGGGAGTGGGCTCACTCGTAATTTTGCCTAAGAACACAGCCATGAATAAAGAATTACAAAAACATCCTCCGAGAGCAACTTCTCCCAACAATACAAGAACAGTTGGGAGATGAACAAAGGCTTTTCCAGCATGATGAAGCACCTTGCCATAATGCAAAAGTGATAACCAAGTGTCTTTGGGAACAAAACATTACAATTTTGGGTCCATGGCCAGGAAACTCCCCAGACCTTAATCTCATTGAGAACAGCGGGTGAACAGAAAAAACCCACAAATTCTGACACACTCCAAGCATTGATTTACAAGAATGGGCTGCCATCAGTCAGGATGTGGCCCAGAAGTTGATTAACAGCATGACAGGGCTAATTGCAGAGGTCTTGAAAAAGAAGGGTCAACACCACAAATACTGACTTTGCATAAACGTAACCACTTGCCGACCAGCCGCCGCAGTTGTACTGTGGCAGAATGGCAGGGCTTGGCGAAACGACGTTATGTGCCGCTGGAGGCGCGCGCCCCCCCCGCTCGCCCCCCCCCCGAGCCGAGATGCGAGTGCCCGGCAGTCACGATCACCTCTGGGCTCCCGCACAGTTTCCGGTTCTCTGAGGGGAGAACAGATTGTCTGTTCATACAGAGTATGAACAGCGATCTGTTATCTCCCCTACACAGTCCCCTCCCCCTTCAGTTAGAATGACCTCCCAGGGAACACAATTAACCCCTTGACTGCCCCCTAGTGTTAACCCCTTCCCTGCCAGTGACATTTTTACAGCAATCAATGCATTTTTATAGCACTGATCGCTGTATAAATGCCTATGGTCCCAAAAATGTGTCAAAATTGTCCGATGTGTCCGCCATAATGTCGCAGTCCCGATAAAAATCGCAGATCAGAAATATGTAGAAAAAAACATAGCCTAAAATGAGGAAAAATATTGCGTTTTCTTAAAAACTGTTGCTCTTTTTTTGTTTACAGCGCAAAAAATAAAAAACGCAGAGGTGATCAAATACCACCAAAAGAAAGCTCTATTTGTGGGAAAAAAGGACGTCAATTTTGTTTGGGTGCAACGTCACATGACCGCACAATTGTCAGATTGAATCGTAAAAAGTGCTCTGGTTAGGAAGGGGGTAAAATCTTCGGGGGTAAAGCGGTTAATGTAATTGTCAATAAAAGCCCTTGACATTTATTAATATTAATGTCATTCTCAAAACTTTTGGCTACGGCTATAGAAAGCATACATCAGCAGAGTAATAGAAGAGCCCCCCCCCTCCCAAAAGGATCTTTCCCTGCAAATGGCAAACAGGGATAGATCATGTGACCACACAGCAGCGCTGCAGGAATAAGGTACCTGGAAGAATTAAAATACAAAATACTGTGTAACGATATATATGATTTAGGTTATAGAAATTTGGCAATTAACACTTCTCTGTTTAGTATCACTTTAATCTTTTCGCTGCCAGGCCATGTGCTCCATTTTTACACTCAGGTGGCCAGGCCATTTTTGCAATTTTTCCATTGCTTTTTTATTTTTCCTTTACAGCTTTTAGAGTTTGTTAAAGACCCCCCCCCCCCGCCCACATTTTTTTCTGAAAGCACATGACCAGTAGAATACTGATAAGGTGCTACTCATTTTAAGGGCACATATTTGCGCAAATGTTTATCAAATATTTTCATAAAAAAATACACTAATATCATTATTAGCAGATAAAAACATGGTACAATTTACAAAATTCCTACTAAATATAACAGCTTAACCTGTATTGAGTTAATAAATAACAAATATTTGTAATTTTTAAATTACACCTTTTTGCAAAATGGTAAAAACTGAAAGTACACAAAAATGTAAATAACCACATTTCTCTAAAAATCTGAAGGTTTTCATTGTTCACTTACAGATCTGAAAAGCATAGGACCAGTAGCATAAAAAGAAGGTGCTACTGATTTTTTATGTTTATCAAAACAATATATTTGCTAAAAATTCTCTAAAATCATTTTTAGCAGATATAAACACGGCAAATTTAAAAAAAATTCCTGCTAAATTCCTACTAAATATAAAAGCTTAACCTGTATTGAGTAAATAACAAATATCTGTAGATTTTAAATTGTGCCTTTTTGAGAAATGGTGAAAATCGGACGTACGCAAAATTTTCTTAGAAAATCGTGAGGTTTTCCTTTTTCACTTACAGCTTTCAGAATTTGTAAAAGACCCCCCAAACCATACATTTTCTGAAAGCACATGGCCAGTAGAATAAAAAAAAGGTGCTACTGATTTTTAAGACAGCGAGATATTTGCAAAAATGTTTATCAAAACAATATTTTCGCAAAAAATACACTAAAATCATTAATAGTGGATTCATGCATGGCAAAAATTACAAAATTCCTGCTAAATTCCTAGTAAATATAAAAGTTAAAACTGCATTGAGTTAATAACAAATATTTGTATGTTTTAAATTACACTTTTATGTGAAATGGTGAAAACTGAAGGTATGCAAAACTAAAGAAAAACAATTTACTCTAAAAATTCGGAGGTTACCATTTTTCACTTACAACTTTCAGAATTTGAAAAGACCCTCAAACTAGACATTTATTGAAAGCACATGACCTGTAGGATAAAAAAAAGTGCTACAGATTTTTAAGTATTTCACTAAAAATACACCAAAATCATTATTAGTGCACATAAACACAACATAACTTACAAAATTCCTGCTAAATTGCTACTAAAGCATCATTCACATGTGGCATACTAAAGTGTACACCCATGGAGGGTCATGTTTACCCACATAGGGATGCACAGGTGTTCCGTGCATCCCCGTACAGCCAGTCCGATTTATAGCAATTGGGATGCAATGGCTGCACAGGCATAGCTGCTGTTCCTAATCTGACATCCGTGTGGGTGCAGGACCCCGAACGCAGACAGTGTGAGCTCAGGGACATGCATGCAGACATACATGGATGTAAAATTGGGAGCAACGGCTCTGTTCGTGCAGTTGCTACATCCCAATTGACATCAATGAGACTGCCTGCACAGAGATGCACGGAACACCTGTGCATCCCTGTAAAAGTACGCTGTGAATGCCCTGTGTGAACAAGGTCTTAGGCCCCTTTCACACAAGCACACTGATCGAGTCTGCCTGTCCGTTTTTCAGACGGGCCCAATTAAACCACCCTTTGTTCTCTATGGAGAAGCTGATGTAAATGAATATGTGTCCGTTTACACAGGCTTGCATCTGATCCAATAAAAACAGACGGATGGGGATCCTATTCCCCATCCAACTAGTAGATCGGATGGTATGCGATGGAAATAGACAGGCGGTCAGTTTCCATCCGACCGCCCCATAGAGAACAGTGGGTTGTATCCGTGTCTGCTTTGCATGAGCGGAGTGGACACGGACCTGTCAACCGCCTGCTTAGCGGGTGGATCTGCTTGACAGAGTCCACTCCATGTGAAGGGTCACTTACCAGGAGAGGCCGGTCCATTAGGGGCGCCGCCTCCCTGCAGGGTGCCGGACTCATTCGTTTGTATGAGTTTCTTTTTTCAAGCTTGAAAAAGGTTGGGCTCGGGGCACAGAGCATTGAACCCCAAACCCACTCACTTGTGACAATAGCGACTTAATATTGGCTATTGTCTTCCGGCTTCTCCTCCTGGCCAATCAGGATGTATCCGGCTGGACGGGAGAAGCTGTGGAGGGGTGAGTGCGGGGGGGACCATCACCGTGGAGAGGCTGAGTGTGGGCGGTCCTTACTAGGTTTGTTTTGTTGTTTTCTTTTTAAATTGTTTCAGTTTTTTTTTTTGGGGGGGGGGGCCTTTTGTGAGATATCAGGGGTCTGTTTAGACCTCTGATATCTCACAAAAGGCCCCCCCCAAAAAAAATATATATTTTTTTGAGACAGAGAAAGGGACTGAAGATGGTCCCTTTTCTCTGCAGCACTTTACTTGAATGAATAAGGAATCTGTATAGATACTTCTCATTCATTCATAAAATGATAGTCTAAAACATAGTAACACTCGTGGTTTACTATGTATCAGCTGTCAGTGTATATAGGAGCGAATGCTGCCCATATCCACTATACTACAGGGGGGAGCTTAGTAAACACATGTTTACCAAGCCCCAACTTCACCCCCACCGCTCCCCCCCCCCCGTCGTGCTCCCCAGCCTGACAGCTCGCCAGAGCTCAGTGCAGGCAGGAGCTGCAGGAGGGAAGGAGGGATGCTGCTTGGAGCAGGCATAGATCAGGGGTGCGGGGGCAGTACGGAGGGCTCTCTGACTGGTGGGGGGGAACAAATCTGGATCCGCCCCATGCAGCACCTGAAGTCGGTGGGAGTGGAAGAGGAGGGATGCCAGCTGAGGGGATCCAGTTTGAGGGGGGCTTGGAAGAAGGTGGGTGAAGGGGATAGGAAAGGACAGTGGGGGAGAAGTTTTAGGTGGAAGGGAGCGGCAGGAGGTTGAGAAGCAGGAAGCATGGAAGCGGCGGCATGGGTGGGGGGCGGTCACATTTGAGGTTAATAACTCTGATCAGTGGGTTGTAATCCGCTAAGAGTTATAGAATTGTTCAGCAGTCTGCTGAACAGTTCTATTATATGTTTATGGTCATTGAAGTGACCATGAGCTTATAGGGGAGGGAGAAATGAGGTCTGTATGCCGTACAGACCTGGCCACCTGCAGGCACTTTTGTAGGTCCGTATGAAATACGGACCTGGCAGTGAAAGTGTTAAAGGAACACATTACCAGGCACACTACATGAACTAGCGAACTGTAAAGGACCACAAGTGAACTCTGCCTGGGATCACATCTTCCAAGCTGTCCCAGGCACATTATTCTTATCTGTTCCCAGACAGTGTTTGCAGCACACACACTACACAAACAAACTAGAGCAAGGGAGTAAAATGCTTTGAAACTGCCAGTGTGAGCACACCCATACACACGGTTTGATTGTTGGACGACCGAGCGTCTAATTTTTGTCAAAAGCGCATGTGCAGGATTTTGTCTAGCATACCAACTATCCGAAAATTGTCGTTTGACAAACACAAACTTAGTGACGTACTAAGAGTATAAAAAGGAAGTTCATTTCTCAAGCGCCACCCTTTGGGCTCCTTATGCCAATTTCGTGTTAGTAGAAGTTAGTAGAATTTTGGTGAGCATTGATTCGCGATTTTCAGATCGTACAAAACCAATGCCTTTTAAAATATGCTTGGCATAACTACATCAGTATCACCATCAAAGCAGCTTCATTATTATCCCAATAAAGAAGATGAGAATGTGCGCTGCATTTCGACATTTCATCAGCTGTTGCGTCACGAATGTTATTTCTAGATTACGAACACTAGTTTACAAGACCGAAGTCTTCAGGCTCGTTCCTCGATTCCGAGCATGCGTGTTTGTACTTTCGACTTTTGTGTGACGATTTCTGTACTGACCATCTGAAAATCAAATGTTGAGTTCACATCCGACAAAAATTTTCTAGCCTTCTAATCCAGCTATTGTCTGATGAAAAAGTCAAATCGGCTGTCGAAAGCACCGTACTAACAAACCGAAAATCCGCAAACAGCTCGTCTTAAGACTTTTCCCTTCTGATTTTTGTACCATGTGTACGAGGCCTAAGGCTCCGTTCACATCTAGGCGTCTTTTGGCATTTTTTTGCTCTAAGCTTTAGCTCTAAAAACGCGCAACAAGACAAATCCCATTCATTTCAATGGCCCCTGTTCATATTTGACCATTGTGTCACCTAAAGCAAAACGCCCTTCGCTCAAAAAAAGTACATGAGCATCTTTTTTTGGCAGATTACAGGCGTTTTACTGCTTTTACATTGGTGATCTTTTTAACTTCAAAACGCCTGTACAAAAATGCTGCAAAAACACCCAAAAACCGCCTGTAAAATAGCAACGCCTAGATGTGAACAGAGCCTAAGCTGTAAGAAACTGAAACATTACTTTGTGCTTTGAGTAACTTAGAGAATGAATACCTTTATAATACAACTAGCTAGAGAAGTCTGTGAAGGTTTCATTTAAAGTTTTTTTTTTTTACTGCTTGTTAAGTATATATAAATAACTTAATGTACAGTATATAGTCTAGGCACGGGTGCACTTTAAGAACGTAAGCATTTTAAGAAAATAAAAGTGGTTTCTAAAACATCATGCTAAGGAATTATACAAATTATACAGAGCTTTGGGCACCAGAAAAAAAAACCTATTTGACTGGTGGTCCAAGAACCCTTCACATCAAAAAGTATTATACCTATGCACTGCACTGAATGGAACTTCTTCATACTCCACCAAGCCTGACACCCTTGTCTGACATATTCCATTTGAAGGGAGTGAATTTCTTAAATTTGTCTGCATTTATCATCTATATTGTTTTTATGCTCGCATGGGCTCTGGAAGCATCAGCTGTGCCCACAGGAAAAGTGGCATCACCCATGAAAAAAAAACATACATACGGCATGCACACTTCTCTAGAGTTTCAAGATACTGGTATAATATCTTAGGATAGGCATTGGGGTTGATTTACTAAAACTGGAGAGTGCAAAATCTGGATGGTAGCCGATCAGCTTCTAACTTCAGCTTGTTCAATTAAGCTTTGACAAAAGACAAAAAAAAAAAAAACCCTGGCAGCCGATTGCATGCTATGTGGTGCTGCACCTGATTTTGCACCCTCCAGTTTTAGTAAATCGACCCCATTGTGTCTAAAATATGTCAGAAGGTTGGAGCTAGGCTTTAATTTGTTACAACCCAACAAATTACAACCTAATAAAAACATTTCTATGAAAGGCAGAGTGAAGCAAAAGTGAAGTTTTCCTTACCTCCAGAAATGGAAAGCATACAATGGGCTACAAGGACTGCAGGGGCTTGTTGGGGTTGGACTCAAGCTCCGAGGGGTGAGACTGCAAAGTTAAAATGTCACTAGCAGTGAGCAAAGCAATCAGAAGCAAATGAAGTGAATATAATACAAGCATGCTGCACAGATCCTAGTAAAGAGCTCAGGTTTCATAAATTATCAATAAATAACTTCTAAATTGACCTTTAATAGTAGTATTCTCTAGTCTCAATAGAGAAGGAAACATACCTTTCACATAGTGGGCACTCCATCCCTAACAGTAGGGGACAATGACCATGGAACATGCTGACACACATACAGCAAGAACCAGGACACAACTCATGTAAACACAGTTCGGTGCCATTACAGATATGATGTAGACATGTGAGGGATGGAAGCTCTTGGGGACAGCTACTTCATCAGAAAGATACTTGTTTTGGAGCCAACAACTTATCTGAACATAGGACTGGAAAACCCTCAATCAACCAACAGGACTGGACAATCCTCTTAATCAACCAATAGAACAGGCAAAGAAAATCCTAATTTTCAAACATACAATTATTTGGTCTAACATTTTTTAAAGATTGACTAAAATTAAATTGTAGTTACTACATTATCTTGTGTTTTTGGATTCATTTTAAACTGGGCTCAGAATATACCTAGGACACATACACAGCATAAATTATAAGAAGGGATAATTATTCAATGGCATGAGGAAAATTTTTTATCTTCTAACTCTTATAGGGCGTACACACGGTCGGACTTTGTTCGGACATTCCGACAACAAAATCCTAGGATTTTTTCCGACGGATGTTGGCTCAAACTTGTCTTGCATACACACGGTCACACAAAGTTGTCGGAAAATCCGATCATTCTGAACGCGGTGACGTAAAACATGTACGTCGGGACTATAAACGGGGCAGTGGCCAATAGCTTTCATCTCTTTATTTATTCTGAGCATGCGTGGCACTTTGTCCGTCGGATTTGTGTACACACGATCGGAATTTCCGACAACGGATTTTGTTGTCGGAAAATTTTATCTCCTGCTCTCCAACTTTGTGTGTCGGAAAATCCGATGGAAAATGTCCGATGGAGCCTACACACGGTCGGAATTTCCGACAAAACACTCCGATCGGACATTTTCCATCGGAAAATCCGATCGTGTGTACGGGGCATTAGGGGTAAAAACGGAGCTAAACTTGATGTTGAATGACTTCTGGGTCAGGCAAAGAAGATATCAGCGGCTGTGGTGGAATGAAGAGGGGGCCATGGACCTTGCATAGTTGGAGACAGCCAAACTAGGACATTTTGCAAGTATGCTGTGCATTATCGGAAATTGCTCCTGCAGAATGACTTTAGTTCTTTAGCTACTTTAAGTAAGAACCTTTATTTGTATTTTTTTCGAGACACAATATTGGATTTCTAACTTTAACAAAAAGCCAAAATCCTGCACACTTACAATATTGCCAAGTGTACCAGTGACATGTTTAATGATACCAAGGAGCAAAGTTTTGTCCTAAAGAATTAAGTAGGTCTCCAGAAGCAAACCGTCCTTCCAGGAAACATGAGATAAAACAAGACAGGGCAATGGTCACAAAAAGTCTTAGCAACAAGTATATGGATAAGAAAACAAACAGATGTGAAGCTTTGGTAGTTACAAAGTGCCATCATGGTTACATCAGTGCCATACTGTTATGCCCCATACACACAAGCGGATTTTCCTTCGGAAAAAACTTGGATGGTTTTTCCAACGGACACAAAAGTTGAACTTTCGACTGTCAAGAACGCGGTGACGTACAACACTACGACGAGCCGAGAAAATGAAGTTCAATGCTTCAGAGCATGCGTCAATTTTTTTCTGAGCATGCATAGGAATATTGCGTGTCGGAATTTGTACAGATGATCATAATTTCCGATCGAAACTTTTTCCAACCGAAAAATAGAGAACCTGCTCTCAATCTTCTGCTGGGGGAATTTCCGATCATGTGTACGGGGCATTAAAGTAACATGCACTTTGTGCCACCATAGTGGCAACCCAGAGGCTCAACAGGTCTTTTGACACAACAAAAAAAGTGTGTTTGCAGCATATTGTAAGTATTCTACATTGTCACCAGTAAGATGTGTATCTTTATTTTTATCTCTTTATTTTTACGACATCTGATTCAATTTCCTACTTGTCCACTTTTGCCTGTAAAAATAAAATTTTCTGTGGCCTTTTTTCCCCAGTGTGATCTGCAAACTACGACGGTCGCCCCTTTGCCCTTTTTTGCAGAGCAAAGGATGGCTTGCCTTTTAGTGTTGGTACACAGTTACCAAAGCAATGCATTCTGGGACTTTATATTATGCTTCAATAGGACATGTCATGATGGAAAACTTGGAACTTCTCATCTTTGTCCTTCTCCTTCCTTGAAAGCTTGATGAGTTACTGACCTAGAACAAGTATGTTCATATTACGGTACTTATCTTGACTCTTCATTAGTTGTATGCATGCTTTAGGTCTGTCGTATGTGAAGGAAGAACAAGGCTGATGGCTCTAATGCTTGCCCTTGCAAAGCCAAGTCAGCAATGGCATCCCCCATATTTCCATACTGACAGGTTCTCTTTAAACAGTTATAGAAAGGCAGAATCAGTTTGGCCCTTGACATACCATACAGTGGGGAAAATAACTATTTGATCCACTTCAGATTTTGTAGATTTTCCCTCTTACAAAGAAATGAAGGGTCTATAATTTTAATCATAGGTGTATTTTAAATGATAAAGACAGAATATCAACCAAAAATGCAAAAAAAAAAACACTTGATACAAATATTATAAATTGAGTTGCAGTTCAGTGAGTAAAATAAGTCTTTGATCCCCAAGCAAAACATGACTTAGTACTTAGTGGAGAAACCCTTGTTGGCAAGCACAGAGGTAAGACATTTCTTGTAGTTGGTGACCAGGTTTACACACATCTCAGGAGGGATTTTGGTCCACTCTTATTTTACAGATCTTCTCTAAATCCTTAAGGTTACTTGGCTGTCATCTGGCAAATCGAAGTTTCAGCTCCCTCCATAAATTTTATATAGGATTAAGGTATGGGGACTGGCTAGGCCAGTCCATAACCTTAATGTGCTCCTTAAGCCATTCCCTGGCGGTATGTTTTGGGTCATTGTCACGCTGAGTCATGTTTTGCTTTTGGGGATCAAATACTTATTTTTACTCACTGAACTGCAACTTAATTTATAGCATTTGTTTTATGTGTTTTTTCTGGGTTTGTGGTTGATATTCTGTCTCTAAGATGTAAAACACACCTATGATAAAAATGATAGACCCTTCATTTCTTTGCAAGTGGGCAAACTAACAAAATCTGCAGGGGATAAAATAATTATTTTCTGCACTGTATCGGATAAGGCAAGGGGATCATCACAAATTACTGCAATCTCACAGTAGAGTTCAATAGAAAAAGTAAGCTGGGAATATAGTATGTAGAAACAGAAGTGGAGATTTTTGCTTTTTGAAGGCCCCTTTCACATGGGGCAGACTCCGCTGATCCCCGCTGAGCAGGCGAATAGCTTTTCTGTGTCCACTCTGCATAAGAGACAACACAACCCGCTGTTCTTTAGGAGTGGTTGAATGTAAACGGACGGCCATCCTATCCCCATTTGCCTGTTTTTAGCGAATAGGATTGGCTGTTGGTGGATGTGAACGGACACGTTTCATAAAGGGCAATGGATGGTCCGATTGTGAGGGTAATTGATGGTCCCAGCCTAAGAAACTGACAGGTTGACCCGAGCGGTCCACCCGTGTGAAAGGGGCCTAAGACTAGCCTAGTAATTATGCCCATTGTTGGGCTAATTTCATAACTGGAAAAAAGGTTCTACCAAAACTTTGTGTCAAAAAGATTAAGATGAAAAAACGCAGAGGGTTCTGTCTGGTGCAACCTGCTGCTCAGATAGAAAAAAGATTTAAATGGATAAAAGATTGAAAAATTGAAGATGAAATTGTATGCTCATAACTTGACAAAAACATAGAAATGGATGGGATTAGACCACATGAGATGACAACAACATTGACAAATTCACCTAATTTCCTTTACGGACATCCTCACAAAGATATATTTGGTCCCCCATAAGTTTAACTATAAATGATGAAACACTGAGAAACATAACAACACAATTATTTCATAAACTTTGGGAATCCCCATTTATCAACAGGTATAGCAAAATAAATTTGCCCTATGACAAGTAAATTATATTATATATGTTTTCTATAAAAACTTCAATGCTGGGTCACACAAGAAGCAGTCCAGTGCATTTTTATTCTGCATCAAAACCGCGTGGACAGTGTTTAACATGGATTCCAATGGGCCTAGTTTGCACCAGTGCAGTGCGTTCCAGTGCAGTCAACAAAAGTAGAACATGTTGCATTTTTTCTCCGTGGAATGCAGCAAATTGCATCGAAAAAATGCACGTCTTTAACTGTCCTTAATTGAGATGAAGAAAAAAAAAAGGGGGGGAGCACTGCAATGCATCAAATTTCATGAAAAAAGGCGCATGCAGAAACGCATCTGGAATGTAGAAATTGTGGTGTGACCTGCCCTAGAAAACAAAAAAAACTCCAAACAAAACTTTTTTTTAGTTTTGAACAGCGTGCGTGGGAGTTAGAACCCCTTTTTGTGTATGCATTTGGGGGGAGGGGTCAACAAGGCAGGTAAGCAAAATCTATCCAACAGGAGCACAAAAACAGTTTTTTTTAAAGAAGACTATGGAAGAGTTGTAACTTCTGGCAGAATTTTATTGCCATTTTGGCACTCACTTGACCTGTATTGTCACCAGACAGGAAGAGAGTTTAGTTCTTTCCAATTCTAACTAGGGATGCACCAATACCAAGTACTTGCACGAGTAATATTCGTGCAAATGCTCCCAATACCCAAAACCGATAACTTTGTGGTGCGATTTGAGCCCATACAAAATTAATGGGCTCAAATTGCACTGCAAATCATCGCATGCGATTTGAACAGGGATGTGGTGCAATTCCTGTCCAAATCGCATACGGTTTTTCCCAATGCTCCCGTGTGATCTGAGTATATAAAGACAGGGAAGAGTCATCTAAGAAGAAGTGCAGCAATGGGCAAACAAACAATTTATAATTTTTTTTTTTATCAAAACTCATGTTAAAAGAACATAATATATCTTGAATGTTAAATCCAAAACCACGGCCACTTGCGGTGCTCACAGGGCTGGAGGAGATGCATAGGCCATCCGCCCCCAAGCAGACATCACTGCCACCCTATACCCACAGGGATCCCCTAACTTCCTACATCTCATTCAGCCCTGAGAGCACTGCAAGCTGTCGTGGTTTTAGATATGACATGCAAGAAATATATATTATGTACTATTATCATGCGAGTTGTGATAACATAACATTTTTAATAAACAGTTTGTCCATTGCTGCACTTCTTAGATGGCGCTTCCCTGTCTTTCTATACTGGAATCACACAGGAGCGATGGGGGAAACCACATGTGACTGACAGGAATATCACTGCATTCCTGTTCAAATCACATACAATTCTTTGCAGTTTCATTTGAACCCATTTATTTTGTATGAGCTCAGATCGCATGACAAAGGTATAGATACTGGCGAGTATTGGACCGAAAGCATCAGTACTCGTACTCGCCGGTACAAAAAACAGCATTGGTGCAACCCCAATTCTAACCAATGCTATACACATTTGGTTGGCTGGAGTTTGGGTTTAAAGTGACCTTGTCAACACAAGGTGACTTAAATGTGAAAAAAAAAAACACACCTGAAAAAAGGAAACAGCACACACTTACTTTTTGTGAAGTATTCACACTGAGTGTGTAAAGAACCTGGCTCCCCCACCACTTGCTGTGGTATCTCCTGCTAGCCTATACTTCACTATAGGACATATGGGACCGCATAAGAAACCACAGCAAGCGTCGGGGTGCAGGCGCTCTCATCTTCACCCGCCTTGCTTCCGGGGTTCGCAGTAGGGGTTAACCTATTATCGGAGCGGCGGATATTCACATTTTTAAAATTATTGGCATCAGTCAGAAAAGTACCAAAATTGCTGATATTGGTCAGACCTCCTCTCCCTGTCCCCGCGTGGCGCTCGCTGCAGTCTGTCAGTGCTGCAGCAGGCAGCAGAGAGATGGCATCATCTCTCACTGCCTGCCTCACATCACCGCTTTTCTGCCCCTACAGCAGGGCATCGAAGGCTGCTGTTGCAGCAGCAGGCGAGCAGAGAGATAGTTGCGTCATCTCTCACTGCTCGTCTGCATGTGGAAAAGTATTGTAAGTAGAGACAAGTGACAGTGGCAAGGGACAGGCTGCGTCTGGGTGGCAGGTGACAGGCTGCGTCTGGGTGGCAGGTGACAGGCTGCGTCTGGGTGGCAGGTGACAGGCTGCGTCTGGGTGGCAGGTGACAGGCTGCGTCTGGGTGGCAGGTGACAGGCTGCGTCTGGGTGGCAGGTGACAGGCTGCGTCTGGGTGGCAGGTGACAGGCTGCGTCTGGGTGGCAGGTGACAGGCTGCGTCTGGGTGGCAGGTGACAGGCTGCGTCTGGGTGGCAGGTGACAGGCTGCGTCTGGGTGGCAGGTGACAGGCTGCGTCTGGGTGGCAGGTGACAGGCTGCGTCTGGGTGGCAGGTGACAGGCTGCGTCTGGGTGGCAGGTGACAGGCTGCGTCTGGGTGGCAGGTGACAGGCTGCGTCTGGGTGGCAGGGGGCAGGCTGCGTCTGGGTGGCAGGGGGCAGGCTGCGTCTGGGTGGCAGGGGGCAGGCTGCGTCTGGGTGGCAGGTGGCAGGCTGCGTCTGGGTGGCAGGTGGCAGGCTGCGTCTGGGTGGCAGGTGGCAGGCTGCGTCTGGGTGGCAGGTGGCAGGCTGCGTCTGGGTGGCAGGTGGCAGGCTGCGTCTGGGTGGCAGGTGGCAGGCTGCGTCTGGGTGGCAGGTGGCAGGCTGCGTCTGGGTGGCAGGTGGCAGGCTGCGTCTGGGTGGCAGGCTGCGTCTGGGTGGCAGGCTGCGTCTGGGTGGCAGGCTGCGTCTGGGTGGCAGGCTGCGTCTGGGTGGCAGGCTGCGTCTGGGTGGCAGGCTGCGTCTGGGTGGCAGGCTGCGTCTGGGTGGCAGGCTGCGTCTGGGTGGCAGGTGACAGGCTGCGTCTGGGTGGCAGGTGACAGGCTGCGTCTGGGTGGCAGGTGACAGGCTGCGTCTGGGTGGCAGGTGACAGGCTGCGTCTGGGTGGCAGGTGACAGGCTGCGTCTGGGTGGCAGGTGACAGGCTGCGTCTGGGTGGCAGGTGACAGGCTGCGTCTGGGTGGCAGGTGACAGGCTGCGTCTGGGTGGCAGGTGACAGGCTGCCTCTGGGTGGCAGGTGACAGGCTGCCTCTGGGTGGCAGGTGACAGGCTGCCTCTGGGTGGCAGGTGACAGGCTGCCTCTGGGTGGCAGGTGACAGGCTGCATCTGGGTGGCAGGTGACAGGCTGCATCTGGGTGGCAGGTGACAGGCTGCATCTGGGTGGCAGGTGACAGGCTGCGTCTGGGTGGCAGGTGACAGGCTGCGTCTGGGTGGCAGGTGACAGGCTGCGTCTGGGTGGCAGGTGACAGGCTGCGTCTGGGTGGCAGGTGACAGGCTGCGTCTGGGTGGCAGGTGACAGGATGCGTCTGGGTGGCAGGTGGCAGGCTGCGTCTGGGTGGCAGGTGGCAGGCTGCGTCTGGGTGGCAGGTGGCAGGCTGCGTCTGGGTGGCAGGTGGCAGGCTGCGTCTGGGTGGCAGGCTGCGTCTGGGTGGCAGGCTGCGTCTGGGTGGCAGGCTGCGTCTGGGTGGCAGGCTGCGTCTGGGTGGCAGGCTGCGTCTGGGTGGCAGGCTGCGTCTGGGTGGCAGGTGACAGGCTGCGTCTGGGTGGCAGGTGACAGGCTGCATCTGGGTGGCAGGTGACAGGCTGCATCTGGGTGGCAGGTGACAGGCTGCATCTGGGTGGCAGGTGACAGGCTGCATCTGGGTGGCAGGTGACAGGATGCATCTGGGTGGCAGGTGACAGGCTGCCTCTGGGTGGCAGGTGACAGGCTGCATCTGGGTGGCAGGTGACAGGATGCATCTGGGTGGCAGGTGACAGGATGCATCTGGGTGGCAGGTGACAGGATGCATCTGGGTGGCAGGTGACAGGATGCCTCTGGGTGGCAGGTGACAGGATGCCTGTGGGTGGCAGGTGACAGGCTGCATCTGGGTGGCAGGTGACAGGCTGCATCTAGGTGGCAGGTGACAGGCTGCATCTGGGTGGTAGGTGACAGGATGCATCTGGGTGGCAGGTGACAGGATGCATCTGGGTGGCAGGTGACAGGATGCATCTGGGTGGCAGGTGACAGGCTGCATCTGGGTGGCAGGTGACAGGCTGCATCTGGGTGGCAGGTGACAGGCTGCATCTGGGTGGCAGGTGACAGGCTGCATCTGGGTGGCAGGTGACAGGATGCATCTGGGTGGCAGGTGACAGGATGCATCTGGGTGGCAGGTGACAGGCTGCATCTGGGTGGCAGGTGACAGGCTGCATCTGGGTGGCAGGTGACAGGCTGCATCTGGGTGGCCTAGTTCGCAGACTCCAGCCGTGTGACTGGCCGGAGCCTTGATGATGTCACTCCCGGGCATTCCTTCAGAGCGCATGCGCCAATGTTGTCATTGGCTGCATGTACAGTAAATAGTTCCTAAAAGGTGCAATTAGGAGATATTTAAACTATCTATAGGTACGCCTTATTATAGGAGATAGAAGTTTACTTCCACCTTAAGGTATGGCCTAAAAGTTCTAGCGGTTACCAGGACACCAATAATGTAAATGACGACTTGGCTACAACTAAAAGAAAAAGTTTGAGAGAGTCAGCAATTCACAAAAATTGTTGAGCTTCTATGACATCAAATTTGTGTACAAGACTGCTTGCAAAAAGGGTACCACCACAAAAGAAAAGTTAGATTGGATTAATCACGCTTCCAGATATGGTCAGAGTGGGGAGATTAGTTGGGCAAAACAAAAAGTAAAATGAAAGCTATACAGTACCGTTACATTATTAACCCTGGAGAGACATTTATGTTAAATAGGTGACAATCCTACAGTATATTTACTTTCTAAAACTATTTTTGAGCTGTATTACATCAGGAAATATGATTCTACTGTAAATGTTCATATGTGCGTTTACTGCCTTAAAAACACAAAAGGCACAACAGCTTCATGATCATCTGCAGACAAGGACTAGAGCAAATTGTTCCTGATACAGCAGACAGGAATGATTACATATGAACACATTTAGACAAATGAAATATTATGCACAGAGCTATCTGACGGGTACAGAAAAACAAGACATAAGCACAGACAAAGATACATATACACATCACTACGACAAACAAGGACACGCAATGTTACACGCACACTGTGGATTTGTAAACAATATATTAATGCATATCCCCTAAAAATGCTCATCATTGCTCATGCTGGCACATTAAAAATTGATTACGGCCAATACATTTTCATGAAGAGCCGTTCAGTGATGCTTTAACGTGTGGTGGTGTCTGCTCATTATTCCGGAGACACACACAGGCCTTATCTGAAAGGCAGTGCTGGGACAAACACTGAAGGGGGAGGGGGTGGAGAAGGTGGAGAGTGGAATATACACAACACATCACGGCCTACAATCACCTTTTCATCTCCAATTAAATAGCCAAGACGCTGAGACCCCCCTATTCTAACAGCAGGCAGACCCCTTGCACAGAAACGAACCCCCGTGAATGGGCTTCAGCACCCTCTGCATGGGAAAGACCACTGCAGCAGACGTAAAAGGCATGCAGGTCTCCTGAGCTGTCATTATCAACACAGGCTACACGGCTATTGGTCGTACAAAAGCTAATGACATGCAGAATGCATCAAAATATTTAAGAGAGAGACAATACTTACTCCAAGGTCAAGCCTGGAATTCGCAGCCTTTCCCGCTGGGCTTTCATGACTGTTCTATTCTATCACAATCTACTGAGAGTATGACACACATCCAATGGCAGCATCCTGGCGCTGACAGAGAGCCAAAATGAGCCACTATAAAGGAATGGACTAACACTCTCCGAAGGGGGGGTGGAGGGGGGGGAGAGGGGATTCTGCAAGTTTGGGTCCTTCCACCTCTAGCTGTAATAAAAAAAAAAGATGTCAGCTGCTATATTCAGGTTAACAGAATGAATGCAGCACTGATTTCTGCAAAGCAAAATGCAATCTAACAGAATTGCAAATGAGGATCGGAGCAGTGAATATTAAGTGGCTCTCCGTCTCTCTGCCAGGCTTTTCCTTTCCTCGGCTCTGTCAAATGAAGTCTCCTCTAAAGACTGACAACACACAGGGAAAAAAAAAAAAAAAACCTGCAATGCACATTAAAAGCGGTTCACCTCATAACACGTAATCATTAACCATTCGCTGGCTCGGAAGGATGAGATTGTCCAAGGCAAAGGAGATGCAAACAAACTTGATTTCCTAATATATGTGAAGTCTGATTAAAATCTATTTTGACAATAAAATATTGTGATATACGCAAGATGAACTCCAGGCAAATGAAAAAATAATAATTCTGTCAAATATAAATCGATGAAATAATTGCTAAATTATTTACTGAAGCAACCCTGTAATGCCAAAATATGGAGGCTGCCAATAAATTCCCTTTTTGAAAATACAAATTTTCTGATGGTCATGTTAATCCAGTGGCTTCTCTACTTTGTGAAGCCCTAACCAGGAACAAGTATGCCAATCAGGAGCTCTGAGTCAAAAAAGAAGTTTGGGTTTCTAAAAAAAAACAAAAAAACACATCCATAGTCACCTAGATGGATGCAGAATTGATTTGATGTTGCATCTGTCCCCCCGCAACTGAGCACTCAAACACTGCTGATCGCTCAGTTCTCCGCTCTGAGTCAAAAGCAGTGACTGTCAAGTCACCAGCTCTCTGCTCTGCGGAGAGGTTGGGCCAGCTGCTGGTCCAGGCTTCTGGGTGGATCCAGACTGTAAAGTCGGGATCGATCCAGCGCCTGGACTGGCTGAGTGATGTCAGCAGACAGCAGACTTTATCCTGCTGTCGAATGAAAATTGGTCACAGGAGTGAAGTTTGTTCTGCATAGAAGAAGTAGGGCTAAAAAAGCTTTAGCCATAGTCAAGTCAAGCTCTATTGTCATTCCACTACACGTAAGTACATACAGAAGAACGAAATATCGTATCTCACAGGGCCACGGTGCTACATACAAATCAAACATAATTATAACTAGATGTACAAAGAATAAGTGAGGAATACACATCAGGGAACTACGTAACTGTACATATACTATATGTTTCCAAAAGTCTTTGTAGCCGCAAATGCTTATAAAAGTGTCTAGTGCATATTCAAGAGTAAAAAGGAGGGGACGTGAGACGTTCCTGATCACAATATATAGGAATAGAAGAGGTTTCAAAGAGGATTGGAGTTGAAGACTCTCACAGCCTGGGGGAAAAAACTGTTGAACAGTTTGATAGCAGTTTTTTTTCCCCAGGCTGTGAGAGCCTTCAACTCCAATCCTCTGTGAAACCTCTTCTATTCCTATATATTGTGATATAGGTACTTCTCCTTTCATGATTTGCATGCTTAATATAGGTTAGCTTTCAAGACAAAGAAAGCCAGAAACTAGTATTTTCAGATTGCAGCTCATCCCAGCCATTTTGCTGCAAGCCTCCCACCATCGATCCACAGGTCAAATGATGCAGGCTCCAGAACAGTCTGATCCACTAACAGTGATAGCACAAGAAAACAAGAATGGAGGTACTCAACTTCCAGTAGCCCATTTATTAAAATCATCTGATACAGGAAAAGTCCACCTGCTCCTCTTACACGTTTCACTCCATCTGGAGCTCAATGAAAGAAACCAAGTACCCAATGAAGTGAAACGCGTAAAAGGAGCAGATGGACTTTTCCAATATGGGAGGATATTAATAAATGTACTCTGGACTATTGAAAGCTGAGCAGCTCCATCCTTGTTTTCCTGCGCTGGCATTTCAGAAATGGCACCCTCTAAACTCCTTTCAGTACGGGTTTAATTAAACCAAGTATAAAATAAATGCATTCCTTCTCTATAAGAACTTACCATCATCCCCTATACAACAGCTGACAATTCAATGCAAATAGGGAGTGAAATGCTGAAGTGCGACAGCAGTGGCAAATCACTGAAGATGAAACAGTTATATTGCATGCATGGTAAGAGGTTGGCAGAGGGGTTAAGGGTCTACCCAGGTTGGTATTTTCAGAATGAATTGATGTTACATAAAAAATAAAAAAAAAGAAGATTCAGAAAATGGAGTTTTACATTTTGGTACAAAGAAGCAATAGAGAGACACTGACAAAACCACAAGCAGGTTTCTTTTAATGAGTGGGATACTTTCCACTGCAAATATTACTGTTGTAATTGTAAAAGAAAGACAGCAAACTGGATTTTATTTTATAATTCTCAGGCCCCTTGAGTATTTCATGACTTATAAAACAGCGGCAACAGGCTATAGCCTTCCAACTACTGGGCCCAGATTCCTGTCTCCTCTGACAGCTAGACATTAGCTATTGGAGCAGATGGGGCTGCAGCTCAGCAGGAGTGCCTGGTCTTGCACTCCTACCAGCTCCTGAAGTTGGGGTGGAGATCCAGGGGTTCTTCTGGCCAACTCTGGCTGCATGAGAGTCCCAGCAAAGTGATGCACACCAGGCTCCACATTCCCTGTTAATACAGAGCTGGCTGGAGGAAGCCAGGCTTTGCCTTTGTACCAGGGACCAGCAGAAGTGTGCAACAGAGCGGATCTCTGTCTAATGGAGGATCTCGTTGTATATGCTGCCGATGCAGTTCTGTGTAAGCCCAAGCCTGCGGCACTGAAGTGGAGCCCTAGTTGTAGGCAGGAGACTCTTCTAGAGCTGGAGGGTGGAGAGAAGCTTGTGATTCAGCACAGAGCTGTGCCGAAAATACATAAAGCTTCCTGAGGCCACCAGGTTTGGCTGCACTGCAGAGCATATGGTAGGTTTTGCATCAATACACTGCAGCTAGCTACAGTGTATTGATGTAGGACTTTAGGCCCCTTTTCTCTTTTTATACTGTAGTTTTTAATACATGGTAGGTTTGCAGGGAAACATGCAATCTACTGCCAACTGGGGTTATGCACTCACTTTCACAGTCTTCTGCTGGGCTCTTATTATCTACTGCTGAAGCTGCACACTAACCTCATCCTGAAAACTTTTCTCTGCTGTCTTCCAGGCTCAGTGCTACCCCAGAGATCTTTTTTTTTTTCATTGATAGCCAGTTTGAAATTGCTAGTTGCAAGTTTATATCCACTCGGATTGGTGTATGCATTCATGTGATGAGTCACTGTGCAGAAATGTCTGCTCCAGGGACTTAAAGCGGTAGTAAACTGCATTAAAAGAAAACAAAAAAAAACACAACAAACTGGTCCCCCATGCAGGCTCATGTCATAATGTGCTGCTATGCACCGCATACTAGCACATTATAACAGACTTCATTGATACCCAGTTTGAAATTGCTTGTTGCAAGTTTGTATCCACTCTGATTGGTGTGTGCATTCATGTGATGAGTCACTGTGCCGAAATGTCTGCTCCAGGGACTTAAAGCAGTACTAAACCTTCTGCTTCCCCTTCTACTTTTTCTCTTACTTGCCCTTTCCTAATTTTCTCCTTATGTTCTTGCTAAAAGAATCACCATGTTACGTATTACCTTTTAGACCATATCTAACGTTATTTTGGTGGGTCCCTTAGTTTTCAAATACCCTTTCTTCTTCAGCTGACAGAGTATCTGTTATTGTTCATTTGCTATGAACCACCTAAAAAGTTTTGATAATGTACCATATTATATACACCCTGTTCCAAATTATTATACAAATTCTATTTCAGTGTCATAAAGATTAAATATTTTGTTTTTCAGTTTAACTCATGGATGGCATTGTGTCTCAGGGCCCTTTTGATCACTGAAAACAATCTCGGACACCTGTGATAATTAGATTGCCAGGTGAGCCCAATTAAAGGAAAAATCACTAAAGGAGGGTGTTCCACATTATTAGGCAGAGCACCATTTTCAAGCAATACAGGGAAGAAAAAGGATCTCTCTGCTGCCAAAAAGAGTGAAATAGTTCAATGCCATGGATGAGGTATGAAAACATTAGATATTTCACGAAAACCTAAGAGTGATCATCGCACTATTAAGAGATTTGTGGCTGATTCAGAGCACAGACGGGTTTCGTGCAGATAAAGGCACATTGAGGAAGATTTCTGCCAGATCCATGCATCGGATCAAGAGAGCAGCTGCTAAAACATCATTACATAGTAGCAAACAAATATTTGAAGCTGCTGATGCCTCTGGAGTCCCACGGACATCAAGGTGTAGAGTCCTCCTGAGTCTTGCAACTGTGCATAAACCTTCCATTCAGCCACTACTAACCAATGCTCACAAGCAGAAATGGCTGCATTGGGCAGAAAAATACATGAAGACTAATTTTCAAACAGTCCTGTTCACTGATGAGTGTCGTACAACCCTGGATGGTCCAGATGGATGGAGTAGTGGATGGTTGGTGGATGGCCACCCTGTTCCAACAAGGCTGCGACATCAGCAAGGCGGTGCTGGAGTCATGTTTTGGGCCAGAATCATGGGAAGAGAGCTGGTCGGCCCCTTTAGGGCCCCAGAAGGTGTAAAGATTTCCTCTGCAAAAAATGTGGAGTTCCTGACTGACCATTTCCTTCCCTGGTACAGAACTATGCTTTCCGTAATAAAATCATCTTCATGCATGACAATGCACCATCTCATGCTGCAAAGAATACCTCTGCATCAATGGCTGTTATGGGGATAAAAGGAGAGAAAGTCATGGTGTGGCCTCCATCCTCCCCTGACCTCAATCCTATTGAGAACCTTTGGAGCATCCTCGAGCAAAAGATCTATGAGAGTGGGAGGCAGTTTACATCCAAACAGCAGCTCTGGGAGGCTATTCTGACATCTTGCAAACAAATTCAAGCAGAAACTGACCAAAAACTTCAATGGATGCAAGACTTGTGAAGCTGCTATCAAATAAGGGGTCCTATGTTAAAATGTTTAAAAAGTTAAAATGTTGTTCAAAGTTTGATTGAAATAGCTTTTGATTTCAGTAAATATGCTGCAAACACAACAAATGACAATTTTCAGTTCTTTACAACCTATAAAGTGTTTTTAAACTTACTGTGCGTAATAATTTGAACCAGTGCATTGTAAGTTTTTTATTTTGAAAAAAAAAAAAAAAAAAAAACGGTTATCATTAGGTTTGTTCAATAAAATTTGCATTGCACTCTTAATAGTTGATAACATGAGAATTATGCTGACTGTTTACATCAATTATTTTGGTAAATGAGAAAAATATCATTGGCATAATAATTTGGAACAGGGTGTGTGTATATGTATATATATGTATATGTATATGTATATATATATATATATATATATATATATATATATACTTTGCTAATAATGTATAACACTATCTTTCGTTTTAAATCGTACTTTGTTTGTCCTAACTCAGAGCTGTCAACAGTTGAGCATATTTGTCCAAGTAAGATCTATCTCTGTTTTGTAGGCATATATTGTATGGATTCTTCTAATAAAACTTGATTAAACCTAAAGCGGTAGTAAACTGCGTTAAACCAAGAAATAAAAAAAAGAAATGGACCCCCCCCCCCCCCCACAGGCTCATGTCACAGTGTGCTGGTTCGCACCGTATACCATCATATTATGACAAACTTACTTAAAAAAAAACGGATTCCTCCAGCGTCACGTTGTGACCACTGGCAGGGAATCCTTCTTCACCTAGTCTTCCTTCCTACAGGTAAGCCTTATTATAGGCTTATATAACCTCTATCTTAATCAGCACAAATAAATAAAACAATCAAAAAATTATTCATATACTAACATCACATGAATATAAATAAATAATATAGTTGCTTCTTAACACTCAAAAGTGTTCTCACTCACTTCAATCTGAATAAGCCCCTGTGCATAGTGCAGTACAACTAGCAACAAAGTGAATGAGTATAAGTGCCGGATCACACAGAGATGGCTTCAAAGTCCCCCGACTCCCGTCCGACTCTAAAGCCCCCACATACAGCGCAACTTCAGCGCGGCTTGCAGAACGACTTCTGTATAGAAGTCAATACAAGCTGCTCCGAAGTCGCCCCCAAGTAGTGCAGGGACCTTTTTCGAAGTCGGAGCGTCTTGAGTCGCTCCTATTAGAACGGTTTCATTGTACTGAATGGAGCGCGACTTGTCAGGCTGACAAGTCGTCTGACAGGTTGCCCCTGTGTGAACCAGCACTAAATGTAAGAATAAATGTAGGAATCCAACAATCAATCTTCAAGAGCAAAATATGTTACAAACCAAAAAATAATAAACAGTGGAATAGAAAGATAATTAAAGCGGGGTTCCACCCAAATTTTGAACATTATCTCTATGCATTCTCTTCCTTGCCTAGATGCTGACATGCTGTGTAAAAAAATTTAAATCGCCGTAATTAGCTTTTTTTTTCTAATCTTCTTAGTACTTCCTGGTTTTCCTCCCATGGGAGTAGGCGTGTTTCTAGCCTCTCCCAGACCTCCCACAGTCCCCTGGGAGCTAGTCTCAGGCTTCCCAGCATGCATTGTGCAACAGCGTCATCACAACATCTCTGTGAATGCTGGGAGCACAGCATTCACCGCATCCAGGAAATACATGCTTGTGGGCTTCAAATGCCCACAATGAAGATGGAAACCGCCTTCAGTGAATTTTATAAGTTATTCTTTACAACAAAATCGGACACAGGCGGACTTATTACACAGAACATGAGAGTAGATAATCATGAGAAGAAAAGTTTGTGAATGAACTCCAAAAAAGAAAAAACGATAGATAGGTGGACCCCCGCTTTAAGTGATAGCTCAACAGTTCATTGTGCTAATAATCAAAACAGGATGCAAAGATCTTCCACCTCTGTGTAGATTAATGAAGCAGTGCTCATGAAAAATCCTTCACCGTGATTGGATGGCCACTCACCTTATACTTAGGACCCCTGTTTCACCAGCGGGTCTAAGTAGTCCTCTAATAGGGGTGAATGCAGATGAATGCTTCCGCTCCATTCCTCATTTCCAACACCTCCCTTCAGTGCTGCATATTCTCATTCAGCGATATATAAAAAAAAAATACAAAGAAAATCTTAGTGCTCTCTGTCAGAGTTTAATATCACAATAAACATGTAGGTAGCACACTCCCATACAAGGCACTTGACTGTGCTGGAGTATCAAACATGTAGCATAATCCCTATGTGCTTCAGCCTGGATGGCAGTGACCGCGGGATGATGGCTTAGGGTATGGCTCCTAATCCCAGAAGCGTGTCGTCCTAGGTGTGGACTTCTTCCGTGTTTATTACTTCATTACTCTACATGGAGGTGGAAGATCTTAGCATCCTGTTTTAGTTATTAGCACGATGAACTGTTGAGCTATCACTTCATTATATTTCTTTATTTTTGATTGAATTTCACTGTTTATTATTTTTTGCTCTTGAAGATTGATTGTTGGATTGCTACATTTTTTCTTACATTTAAACACATTCACTTGTAGCACTTGTTAATTTGTTGCTAGTTGTGCTGCACTATGCACAGGGGCTTATTATAGCTTACCTGTAGGTACAAGATAAACATGGGAGTTTACTACCGCTTTAACATTACAATAAAATATAGAATTGAAAATACACAGAGACTGGCGTTGTAACAAAAAGCTAACAGAAACCAATCAATATTGGGGAAACATTAAACAAGAATTCAACTGGTCGCTGTGGGACAGAACTGAAATTGTGTGCTCTTTTTCTTCTTTTCAGTTTTAATTGCTCAGTCCTATAGTTTTTTTTATGGTAATAGCCTATACATTTAAACCATATTGATTGAGTATCAATGTTTATAATGGGGGTTGGCAACAGGGCAATGACGATCTACTGATTGGCCACATTGGGGCATGGAAGGCTGTGGAAGAATTTACCGGGCTGAGACACCAGCTGACTCATTTCTTTGCTGCCCATTGCACTTCATCCACCTGCTCCCTCATCATTTTTAGCAATGATGATCTTTGGGTGCCCATAGCTTCAGTTAAATGCTCAGAGCACACCACCTGTTGGTGCCCATATGCACTGAGCCAAAAAATGCCTCACCTTTACTATCTAATAGCTTAAAGCAGTTGTAAAGTCTCAGTTAAAAAAAAAACAAAACAAAAAAAAAACCAGGTTATACTTACCTGTACAATGACATTACACAGATCGACCATGTGCCCCCTTTTGGGGTCCCCCACTGGAGCTCTAGGCTCCTGCTCTTCTTGGTGCATTCCCATAAAAAGGCGCTTCCTGTTGTGGTGCATGTACGGACTTGCTCCCAAGCAGGGCTATGTGCATCTATTGACACACACAGCACAGCTCAGCCCGACCTCCGCCCCTACTTACAGGATTTGACAGCAGCAGGCGCCAATGGCTCCAGTTGCCTAAGCCAAGCCTGTATGAGAATGGAAAGGGGAGAGTGTTGCTACAAACTGGCACAGTGCTGGATCGAGTGAGGACTCAGGTAAATATTAGGGGGGGGGGGGTGAGAGGGCGATAAAACTGCTTGGTTCTTAATGCTTTACCCAGCATTAAGGTAAAAAATGTATAGCCTTTAGAACCATTATAAGAGTTAAAGGCCAAGTTTACATTTTCCAGAAATCAGCTTTTGCAGTCAAGTGGCCCCTGTAGATTTTAAAAAATTGTGCAGCTTTGTAAAATAACCATTCATTTTATTGTTTTACCTGTAGGCCATTTGGGTCCTTTCAGAAGCCTGGCTAAAAAAACTCCTGGTTAGCAAACCCCTCGTCCTGACTTGTTGATAGGATGTGGAAACCGTTGGATGCTCATTCCCAGCATTGCAAGAGTGAAAACCAACATTTTCTGCATCTTAGCAACAAACTAGGAGTTATTTAGACAGACTTCTTAGGGTACCCAAATGGCCTACAGTTAAAAAGAAATATATACAGTGGGGACGGAAAGTATTCAGACCCCCTTAAATTTTTCACTCTTTGTTATATTGCAGCCATTTACTAAAATCATTTAGGTTCATTTTTTTTCCTCATTAATGTACACACAGCACCCCATATTGACAGAAAAACACAGAATTGTTGACATTTTTGCAGATTTATTAAAAAAGAAAAACTGAAATATCAAATGGTAATAGAGAGCATTTATCGATAGTTTTTTATGATGTGGGTTTACTGACACTTTAACATCGGACTCTAAGGGGTCAATTCACTAAATGTTACGGCATGCAATAAGGGTATCATGTCACTCATTGTCATAAACTATTGCATGCAGTAAATAAATTCCAATTCATAAAAAATAAATGAAGATTTTGTGGTAAATAACGAAAAGACAAAAAAACTGTCGGATAAAATTGTGCGATATGCTGTTAATTCCCAAACGGAACAGGAACTAAAAAAAAAGGTGCGGTATTTAACACCACCCTTTTGGTGGTGGTAACCAGTGCAGTTTTTCCTGTTGAAGTGATTGGGAGTTGAGAGAGAGTGCTTAGCAGCATAACCGTAATGGAGCTTTTTACATGCAATCTTTTGCAATTTAACTTGGTCAGAAGGCGTCAGAGGAGGGTTGTGGTGATGGATCCGTGACATTTTGCGGAGAGGACCCTGCTAGACAACTTGACAGAGGGTGAGACTCTACAAAGGTTCCGGCTGACCAAGGAGCAGCTGATGCTGAACGTCTGAACTTGCCCGATTTCAAAGCTGCATTTCAGTCCGAATTCAGGGGGCGACTTGAAAGACATTAGTGCGGGTTCATGCACAGATGTCTATTGAAATCATCCCTGAAGTCGCCAAAAGTACTGAAGGAACTACTTTTGGAAATCAATGCGGCGCCGCAAGGTCGGTACGCTCCTATTACTGGCATTAGGCTCCGACTTAACATGCGATTTGACCTGTCAAATCGTACCAATGTTAACGGGGGCTTAAACAAATAGCAAAGTACACTTAATTAAAATTCAAAAACAATAAATAGGTAAAATATTTTTTTTTTTATTAATAGTTTTCAGACATTTTAACAATTGCAGCATGACATGTAAGAAAAATACAACCAAAGCAAAAATGGAGACAGTGGTTTTTACATAGGTTATGTGTAGGATCCTTGAAAGGAACAATTCACGAATAACACGTTCAAAAAGGGGAGCTCTGTTGCCCCTCGACACCCACAAAAATGGTCAATATTCTTCTCCGGGAAACCCACACAATTGGACATTATAACCCACCCCCCATACCACCCCACACACAAATGGGCACAGCTTCCTACTAAGAACACCCACAAAAATGGGCATTTATTATTGCTCCTTAAGAAACACCCACAGAAATGGTGCACTCTACCAACCCAGGAGATCTGCATACATGTTCCTCACAAACAGAACCACTAAAAATGGATACAAATCTACCCGCAAAAAAGGGCACAATACTACTTAACGCAAGGGGCCCAATTCCACACACAGAACACCCACAAAAAGGGACCCAATTCCACCCACAAGAAGGGGTACTATTCCACCCACAGAAAGGAGTGCAATACTATCCTCAGAGAGGGACCTAATTCCAGCCACAGAGAGCTGAATTCAATCCACAGAAGACCCAGAAAGAAGGGTCTATTGCAACCCACAGAGAGCCTAATTCAACCTTTAAACACCGACACAACCTGATTGAAATGACCTTAAACAACCCTTAACCACCGACACATGTGATAAATTACCGCATGAGAAAATGTAGTAATTACAGAGTAAAAAAATTAAATACTGCATTCGTTATTTAACGCTAAATACTTAGTAAACTGAAGTTTCACAACTGATTTACTGCAATTTATTTGCTGGTTATAAACTCTTATGCCCCGTACACACGGTCGGACTTTGTTCGGACATTCCGACAACAAAATCCTAGGATTTTTTCCGACGGATGTTGGCTCAAACTTGTCTTGCATACACACGGTCACACAAAGTTGTCGGAAAATCCGATCGTTCTGAACGTGGTGACGTAAAACACGTACGTCGGGACTATAAACGGGGCAGTGGCCAATAGCTTTCATCTCTTTATTTATTCTGAGCATGCGTGGCACTTTGTCCGTCGGATTTGTGTACACACGATCGGAATTTCCGACAACGGATTTTGTTGTCGGAAAATTTTATATCCTGCTCTCCAACTTTGTGTGTCGGAAAATCCGATGGAAAATGTCCGATGGAGCCCACACACGGTCGGAATTTCCGACAACACGCTCCGATCGGACATTTTCCATCGGAAAATCCAACCGTGTGTACGGGGCATTAGTGAATCGACCCCTAAGACTTCTCATCTCCAGATGCAACTGCCATTTACTTTGAAAGAGAAAAGTATCTAGATATTGATCTTACAACTCACTACTCTTATCTTTGTAAACATAACTTTTAGACCCTATACACTTGGAAAGTGACTGATTTGCACTGATTGGATAACCCTGCATTCTCCTAGTCTGGCTGTATCAGAATTAGTAGGATGAATGTGTAACCTAATATCTTGTTTATGCACCAAATACTATTATTATCACTTCTCTCGAGCTTCCTCAGTTCCATGAACTCAAAATTTACCAACGTTATCAGGGTCCCATAAGGGACAAAGAATTAAATTTCAAATACTAACTAGAAAAAAGTCAAATGGAGCCATGAGCTTCCTGGATATTAGAAATACTAAACAAAACATTAGGGTTTATCGCTTGCCCCAGAAACAGTGTTTGGATGTTGAGAAGTTCTTGAAGATCAAAACTTTAATGTGATGTTTTGGATTAATAGGTCAGATAGAAACCTGCCCCCCCCCACCCCCACACACACACGCACACACGTTGCACCTACTAGCGTAACAACACTTATGCCCCGTACACACGGTCGGACTTTGTTCGGACATTCCGACAACAAAATCCATGGATTTTTTCCGACGGATGTTGGCTCAAACTTGTCTTGCATACACACGGTCACACAAAGTTGTCGGAAAATCCGATCATTCTGAACGCGGTGACGTAAAACACGTACGTCGGGACTATAAACGGGGCAGTGGCCAATAGCTTTCATCTCTTTATTTATTCTGAGCATGCGTGGCACTTTGTCCGTCGGATTTGTGTACACACGATCGGAATTTCCGACAACGGATTTTGTTGTCGGAAAATTTTATATCCTGCTCTCCAACTTTGTGTGTCGGAAAATCCGATGGAAAATGTCCGATGGAGCCCACACACGGTCGGAATTTCCGACAACACGCTCCGATCGGACATTTTCCATCGGAAAATCCGACCGTGTGTACGGGGCATTAAGGTGTGGGACTTAATGTGAATCTGACATAATTGGCAGAAAAAGGTTTCTTTTATGCCTATAACTTCCATCTCTCAATTCCCACTGGCCTTATATGAGAAACACTTTCAGCACTGGAAAGCGGAAGGCCTCTTGCAATTACACCATGTAACCAAGGATAGAAAGGCCTTGACCTCTTTTCATATGAAAAATTGCTGGGTTTAAAACGGATAGCATGTCCCACTTCAGGCCATGTCAGCAAAGATTGGACTCCTAAGTTAGGTTTTGAATATGTTGGTTTAGAGGGATTGCTAGCTGCATTTTGATTTCCTAGCAACAGGGAAACTTCAAGTTTAAGTTAAATGCTATTCCCTTGAATCTAGACCTTTTTCTCCCTAAATCTCTGAGTCTTCAAGCTTATTTTTCTCTATTCTTCACATTATATATTTTATGTTTTGTAGTCTTCTGTAACTAATTGTTATCAATTTTCTTTTTATTATTATTAAGTATTAAAAAAACAAATAATATACATTATACATCATATTAATTTAAAAAATACATACATTAATAGCTCCTTTTACATATCTATAAATATTCTTTACGAATACTGTAACTAATTGTACATATCTTTTGGGGACAGATAGGGTTTAATTTGGTAGTAAATGCAGGTAAATATATTTTTATTTGGTTATTATTGAGAATAAATAGTTAATAAAATGGGATAAAGTGCAAATTCCTGTACACAATTATGTAATTTGCCTAAATGGCTGATATTGCAGTGCCATTTTATAACAGAGGCTGGGACTCAAGTAGTTAAAGCCTGAAATTTAGTTTGAGGATGAAGTTAAAGATTAAATGTTGCAGTAAGGGATTAGGTGTTAAGTGCTAGTTTTAAGGTTTGGGTGAAGACTGTGAATGTTGGTCTAAGGGGTTGGATAACAATTATTTTAACCATGTTTATTATGTCATAATTTTCTCATCAAAATTCTAAATTTACAAATATAACCCTTTAAGTGGAATCACATTTCACATGAAGTTATTAAACAATCAAAGCTTTTTTTTTTTTTTTTTTTATCATAAACCAGAATTTTTTTTTCTAATGAAGTACCATTTTTATCTTGACCTGGAATGGCTCCTTTTCTGCACTCCTTTGTACACACATCAGAAAACCTACATGTAATGCCAGCTAGAAGCTAAAGGTATTTTAGGGACTATGATGTGTCCATTAAATGTTGTGAATTGCTATTTGCATACAAAAGAAATAAAAAATTGATAAGTTAACAAGCATGCATTCGATTCTGCCAATCCCTAAGATAGAACATTTGGGGCCTATTCACACTTTAGTGTTTTGGTGCATTGCATTAATGCATGTTATATTCTGTGTCGAAGAGCATTGCTCAAACGCAACCCATTCAAATGAATAGACCGCCAACGCAATTAAATAGACATGCATAATTTTTTCTGACGCAGTGCACCACAGCCTATGATAGTGCATTACCGTGGTGGGCTGTCAGGCATGTGCATTGGAGCTGTGTTGCCTCTTTGTATTGGGGTGTCATTTAACCACTTCCTGCCGGCCATATGCATTTATGCAGCCTCTCGGTGGGTGGGCTTTAAAGAAGAGGCGCCACCTATATGTGGCCCTATGTAAGCACAATACTGTCCTGAGTGCACGCTCTGTGTGCATACCTGCAATCAAATATCATTCATGTGACCACTGACTGTCAATCACAGTGGTCGCATGATCAGAATGCCCGCCTTCACTTCCCAGCATTAAGAACCACTTAAAGGGGCATGATGCAGCGGCGGGAAGGGATTAAAATGCAAAAGGCCACAAAAATATGCTTCAACCCTTAGAGCCAATTCATACCTGCTTGTTGTGGTAACAAGGGAACCACGGTGCGTTGTCATCTGACTTGCACCACAGCAGCTGGAAGTGCACCCACATGCTGTATGATATGGTATGTAAACAATTCAAGTGATATTAAAACTATATCCCTATTCTATAAAAATAACCCTTACACACCTACTACTTAAAGGCCCTGTAATCTATTTTTCATTAAATAGTTTCTTACTTTTTTCTGCCTCCTTGTATGGTCCTCGGTGACCTCCTAAACCTCTCCGGTTTCTCCCGCACTTCTTTTTGTCTGGAGTGAGCAAGAAAGGGAGGCTACGTTCCAACATACATTGTGACCATAGAAAGCAAATGTAGCTTCCCTTTAACTGGACATTCAATCACAGCAGTAATAAAAAAAGGCATTTAGAGATTTGGGATGAAGCTGAGAGCAGCAGAAGGGACTTTATTTTATAGTTAAGAATGTAGATTAGAATAGAATTGCTTTTTTTTCTTAGCTAGAGTTAACTTTCTCTTTAGAGTGGAATTTCATTTTCTCAATCAACATTGACCATTTTTAATCCTTATGCTGCTAGCATTAGTAAAATTTATAGGAAAGTATATCATATTTACTTGTTTTAAACTTTATTACATTTATTCAGTTACTTCCTGGTTTCCAGGCCTTGGCAAATGATGTCATACATCCCAAGAGCCTTCAGAAGTGGGTTTTCCTGGGTAAGCACACCCTCCTGTCCGCATGCCTGAGCTAAGGGCAGATGGATTCCAGAAAGTGAATGTTACAGGAATTGTCTGCCCTTACTCATGATGGCCATGGCCAGAAATGCTAGGGGGGTGTTTTTCAAAGTAATTTCTCAGAAAAATAAAGCATTGAGACATGGATGGATGAGAGAATTTGCTTTAATAGCGCTATGTGTGGCAGAAAACTAAGACTGTACATCACACTGAACACGCCATCACCACCCTGAAACCTGGTGGTGGCAGCATCATATTGTGTGGATGCTTTTCTTCAACAAGGACAGGGAAGCTGGTCAGAGTTGATGGGAAGATGGATGGAGCTAAATACAGGGCAACCTCAGAAGAAAACCCGTTAGAGTCTGCAAGACTTGAGACTGGGGCGGAGGTTCACCTTCCAGCAGGACAACAACCCTAAACAGCCAGAGCTACAATGGAATGGTTTAGATCAAAGCATATTCATGTGTTAGTATGGCCCAGTAAAAGCCCAGACCTAAATCCAATTGAGAATCTATGGCAAGATTTGAAAATTGCAAAATAGCTCAAGCTCTGTCAGATTAGATGGAGAGCGTCTGAAGACTGGGCAAAAGTTTCACTCTCTAGATGTGCAAAGCTGGTAGAGACATTCCCAAAAAGACTTGCAGCTGTAAATGCAGTGAAAGGTGGTTCTACAAAGTATTGACTCAGGGGGGGGGGATGAACACAAATGCACACCACACTTTTCACAAATATTTTCACATATTTGTAAACCATTTATCATTTTCCTTCCACTTCACAATTATGTGCCACTTTGTGTTGGTCAATCACATAAAATCTGAATAAAATACATTTACGTTTTTGGCTGCAACATGACAAAATGTGGAACATTTCAAGGAGTATAAACACTTTTTCAAACCACTGTATTTGTGAAGAAGCTCCAAATGAATGTAAATAAATAGGAGAACCAGATCAGAATCAGAATCTTTATATTAAAAAAAAATGGCTTCAACCCCCACAATTCATAGAAATTGGGTTTCATGTTTTATTCTACAGGAAAATAGCTAATTGCCCACTTTGTTACGGTTGCCTTCATTTTTTACTTTCTTGTTTCTTTTTTTATTATATAATTTTATTTCATATAACTATCCCCCTTAAATGTCATAAAGTAACTCATTAATTGAACATGTAAAAAATGTACACATAGTAGTGATGTATTAAACATTGCATGCCTTGCACTGAAAGCTCCCTGATTCTCAGAGATTTTCCAACTAAATAAAATACATTGTCCAAAAGCACTCCCAGAGGACGCATGTCAATCATCACGCCTCCTGCTTCCCCTCTATGCTCCCAGCGGGGCCAATGTGCAATAAACTAAATTCAATTCTGAATCTTACATCCACACGAAGAAAAATATAGAATATTAAAATCCATGGCTTGG